>CM062297.1:576131676-576852009 GCA_031216915.1 Pictodentalium vernedei | reverse complement strand
TATGCTTTCAGTAAAAAACAAAAGAGCATTCGACCCAATGGAAATACACAGAATTACCCAAATGAACCCAAAAATGACCCAAAGTCTGTTTGTTCCGGGATCCCCTAAACGAGGGTTGATATGAACAAGCTATATCACTGTTATCGTGAATTAGATAAAACGGTTTATACAAATTACGTTACTAAAGTGCTAAAGTGGGCGAATTTTTACAAGAACCGTCTTTACCTAGCCACCCCTCACCCCCTTCGCCCCACCCCCCAGTCTCAGGTCCAAAGGTGTGTTATTCTTATGTGTCCCATTGCTCCGCAGTGCATTGCTGGGGTGAAATCAGTTAGTACTAGCTAGTACTAGATAGCTATCTCGTGTAGGAATCATCGCGGCGACACGTAGTGTTTTGGAGTATTCATAGCGGCAACAGAAATACACGTGTTTGAGTGGCCTATTTTCGTTACAAGGGCCTGTCACGTTAGAGTAGAAGGATAGATATTGTTCTTTCTGAGTTGCACGAACGTTCCCGTTTAACGTTTATTAGTCTTCCAAAGTTCGACGTACTAGTCGAACGCTAAAAGACCTTCTCAACTAATTTTCTGAAACAATTGTCAAAGTCTAGCTGTGTGTAAATCTGCAACCCAAATGCTTGGATTATACGTCGGATTTTTGTCGGGTGGAATTCAAATAATTGCAAATAAATGAATTCGACGCGACAAAAATCCGACGTCTAATCCAGGCCTTAGGTGGCTACCTTCATAACCAAATTAGTCGACAAAAACACATGCCCCCCCCCCCCCCCCCACCCTGAAATACTTTTCTGTGTGACCATACACCACACATTACCTTGATGATTGAGTCGCAAAACAATCCTTGATGTAAGCTATCAAGACAACTCACATGACACCCTTAATGTTCTGCGATATGAGATCATTCGCATGTCCTTCAAAATATTGCAAGATATATGAATAAGTTCACAGATTGTATGTTCTGGGATTTTTAGGTCAGTGAATAATTGCATTTTTGCAACATATTGAAAAGTGTTAAAGTTTATTGCCACATGGGTGTTTCCTCACAAATCATCTTTCATTTACTAGATCTCTTTATCAATACATTTAATCCACGAACCCCGTTTCACATTTTGGTACGTCCAGATTTAAAAAGTAATGAGGGCATTGTAATTTTTGTTTTTCACTTTGAATCATCTCAATTTTTTATACAATGGGGATCATTGACTTTCGATTTTTTTTTTAAATTAGATGTTTACGATAAGTTATTTTTTTTTAAACTATAGCAGAAAATAAAACTCGCTTTTCTGTCCTATTCAGGGTCAATATGGTTTTTAACCATTTTTCCTCATTTCGAGATAGTACATCGTTATAATGAGATATTAACTCGAGATGGTAGAAATCATATCTTGGCATAAGGAGAAAGCATCCTTTTATAATGAGCAAACATCTTATTATCTTGAGATAGAAAGTGGTTATAACGAGAAAAAAACTTTATAACAAGAAAAGATGGTGTTATAATCACAAAACATTCCGCGATGTAAAGCAGAGACTTCACTGTCTTAAAGTGGAATAGCGTGTTTGAATAAGCCGAAAGAGTATAGCTCGCATTTTAGGCCTGTTTTGCAGGAGGGAAATGGGAAGGAGAAGTGACGTAACAGCGTGATGCATTGTGGGTGTAACGTGACGTCACTTCCTAGGTCCGGCAAATGGAAGCCTTACTACGCTTTATATACTACTTACCTTGGGTTACCGGCAGTAATGCCAGTTAGTTTATCCCTCAGTCAATGATGTTATGTGAAGTGATATACCGATAGTAAAGCTTTGGTAAAAACAATAATAAATACAATTTTCAGAAGACCGTGTGCGCGCCCTCTTCTATTGCTAAATACGAAGAGCACTCAATTCAAATAAAAATACGACAATGACTGAAAATCGCACAAGTCCTTTGTTTTCCAATGGTGATCCACGAATGATGTGCCGGTTAGAGTCGTGTGTGCAGTCAAAGGAGATAACTCCGTAAGGGCTGACTGTGGGTGGATCGGGCAGAATCGAATTAAGCAATCTGATTAGTCAATTCGAAAGAAATAGGAGAGGGCTAAAGAAACTGAAGCATTTTGATTGGTCAAGATAGAGCAGAGAAGACGGAATAAGTTCTGGTAGTGAAAGATACAAATAGTAACACAATACAGCCTCGTTTCTATTGCATAGTCTCGTCTGCACTACCGGAGTAAACTCCAGAACAAAGAGACGGGACCATGGCACGAGCCAAACAGATACATGGGTTAGATGTACTTAGAATAGATGGAATGGGCACTAAAACGAAGAACTTGAGCGATTTCCAGTCAGTGTCGGGTCCACTTGGGTAATTAGACATACTCCCGTTGGATCGAACACGCCCCAAGAACACACCCCTACTGTAGTACTAGCCTTTGGGTTGCTTAGCAACAACGTGCCACTATAGAAACCAAGATGGCGGCTTTCTATAAACAACATGGACGATGGAAACACGTATCACCCTAACAACTCGCGCTGCACATGCCCAGTAACCCACGTATCACCATGATGATGACATCTCAAGTTGACCGCGCCCGCGGGATTCCGTATGACGTCACATTGTTGCTATTTTTTTAAAAACTATGACGTCACAATGGGGTCCGGGAGGGGTCCCGCAAATAGGGGTTAAAAATCACACCATACACTACTCACGGCGATTGACAAACACGTTCTTCAACAACGTATATTAACGCACTCTAAAATCGGTTGGATTGACAATCAACACACATTTACTTGGATGGGTTAACATGCACCCAATTGGGTTCATATTTTCTCAGCCCAGCTGATTTGCATTAATTCTCAAACCAACTGATTTCAGTGTAAGACTATCTTTAGCTCAATGGGAAATATTATACGGTTGATCTCAGAGCAGAACCTTCAAAACCTGCTCTTCTTGAATTCAACGTAGGAACTTTTAGTCTGTACGAATTGTGTCACTCTCCGTTTCCAGACAATCAATTCAATCTCGAGACCAATACTGTGAACATAAGTGCATCACTCTGCATAAAAATGCAAAGGAAAATCGAAAGAGACACAGTGTGTGCGATGAAGATAAGAACGTATATAGGTCTACGTGTTTCAAAGTGTCAAAAGCGGCACTGACCATCACATGGTTCAAACAGGTAAGGCCACCTCAAATTCAAGGTCTATTCAAGGACTTTTCCAGGATTCTTGTAATTTTTTTCAAAAACTCTTCTACTCCCAATATTTCGATGAACGTAGCAATTTATGCATGTTCATACCTTTACAAAAAGAGTGATACTTGTGGTACAATGTGGAGATAATTTGTAGAAGAAGCAGAAGTGAGCATTAATCCTAAAAACTCAACACTTGACAATTTTTCTGGAAAGCTTCAAGACACTGTGTCAAGGGTGGATTTATTTTTTGCCCATTTCTTGTGAACAGGAATATAAACTGTATGAATTACTTAGTCCAGTGATATGTTTGGGAAATTCAAGAGCTATGCAAGGCTGTTGGCCAATTTTCAAGAGCTTTTCACGGCTAAAAAGCAGAGTCAATGACTTTTTAATACAAAAGTGCAATTCAGGAAATTTTCAAGACCCTGTATGAACCCTGCATGAAGACTCCACTTAAAAAATGTTGAATCGGAAATTCTCATTCCATTCTAATCCATTCGTGAAAACAACAAACCTGCCGCCAATGTCTGTGAAGTGAAGTCACTTCAGGTGCGCTTCGCCGCCCGAATGCCCCATATACTAACAGGGATGTGTTTTTTGTTCCTCCACTCGACCATCTAATTTAGAAAAACACAAGCTATTATTCTCCCGACCCCACAATCTGCCATGATTCTTCACTAACCCCGAATGGGCATCGAAACATTAGCGTTATAGTTCTAATTTCAAGTATTACAAACGCTGGCGATTTATATAACAAAAGTGGTTAGCTGTTTTTTATAACAAAAATGGGCGATTTCTATAACAAAAATGGTGACCTCGAACTATAACAAAAGCTGGCGTTCTATTACAAAACTGGTGAGGTATAACAAAAATGGGCGATCACTGTTACAAAACTGGTGAGGTATAACAAAAGTGGGTGGTATGACAAAAGTGGTTGCCACAGTCGAGCTTACTCGCATCAGAGGTCCTTTGTCCCATCCACGACTCAACTTCGGAATATATTACCAAGCGAAATGCGTGAACATAACTCCATATACAACTTTATAACATACCTTTACAGAAACAAACAGCTGGTCCCAGGCCATTTTTATTATGACAAATCACGTGAAGCGCAAATAATCTTTTCAATAATTACATCTCTGTAACACCTTTATGTAGTCGCGTTGTGCGAGAAACAGCGGAACACTTCTTCAGATGCCTTATCTATTCGACAGAAAAAAATTGTATATTGGACTCCCTGCGTCAAAGACATTACATAAATACGGATATTATCCTAAATGGGAGCATTAACTATACCTCCCAGGTCAACAAGGAAATATTTAACAGGGTACACGAATTTATTATATCGACAAAGCGATTCAAGAGCTGTGTCATGCGTAGACATTTAGAAGATGGATTAAATGATGTCTGGGGCGTGGACTTCCTCTTTTAAGTACTGAGGAATCATCTGTCTGATCTGGGTATTTCATTTCTTTTCTCTTCACTAGTGATCTCGTTTCCGATAACTCTTCCCTAGTTTTTTCTTTAATATCAACTCTTTCTATAAATCTAGCTGTGCCTTTTCAGCCTAATTTCATATATTATATGACCTACTCGCCATATGTATATACACTAATGTTCATTTTGTCTTATGGAGACAGTTTACAAAGCATTCATACTTGTTGCTGAATCGTGTTGATTATTACGTTTTTATACTATGATGTATCAGTTTAACTTTGAAATAAAATGTTTAAACTAAACTAAAATACGCCCGAAAAATGCGAGAAGTCATAGTGAGCCAGAAATGAATTTCTGTTGGGACAAAATCCCTCTTTTGCCACTACTTTCTGACCAATTAGCATATTGCCAATCTTCTCCAAAGTTACCCAACGGGTAGGAGACAATGTCCAATACGGTGACTGCAAATCACTTTTAATCGATCTTGTATGCAGGCTTCCTCAAGGGTCAGTCTTTGGTGTTTTTTTTTATTTCTAATGTGCATAAACGATATCGGACATTCAACCTCTTAAATCTTTTATCATTTGCTGATGACACAACTGCGCACTCGTCTGCTACAGGATTTTAACACCCAAATACCAAATTATATGTATATATTCCAATGGTGTTGTGCAAACTGCCTAGTGATAAATACGTAAAAAACTAAATACATGGCGATTAACCCAAGCTCTAACAAACAAAATCCAATTAATAAAGGCCCATAACTCGGTAATGAGAAATCGGAATGGGTTAGTTTTCGAACTCGCCTGTCATATTGTTGCAAAAGACCTGTACGGCAAATATTAGTCAAATCGGAGAACGCTTGTTCACGTTATTGTGCTAACGAGCTCAAAATTCGTAAAAAAACTGACGATGTGGGGCCCATAAGGTATCGCTGAACTAAATATTGAAATTGGAGTGAACAGCCTTAAAATATTGCACTCGGAAATGATACAATCTCTAAAAATAAACAGCCTTGGGAAAATCTATTGTTTCAATAAACGTTTGAAACATTCTATTGACATCTTGCATTATTGTTGAATATTCCTGATAAAAAAGAGGGTGATTTGATGACTTTTGGACCTAAAAAATACAATTTACTTTTTGTGTGTTTTTGTGGGGAATTCCCTGAAAAATATGTGCACGTGACCGGTACTTCCCTTTGTGTCAGTTTCTCTCTCTTATTTGTTGCATGACCCCCTGTTTTCAGATCAGAAAAAGTTGTCTGAAGGGATATACTTGATGCGATCATATTTTTTTCCGCCTGAACGTTATAATGGTCGCCTATGGGAAAATATTTAGTTCTGTGATACCTATAGGAAATATGTTTTTTGGCTTCCAAACCAGATTCGGTTATTATTTTGGGGGATTATTTCACATTTAAATATTTATTTGGGGACCACATACCTTACCAAACTATTTTATTGTTTTGAAAAGTTACATTTTTGTCACAGTCAGCAATAAAAGCTATATATTTCGAAAACTAAGGCTGTTCATGGAAGCAAATTCACATCTTGAGCAAGTGTATTCCCCAGGAGCACACTATAACCTCTGGCAGCTGCTAACTAACAGCCTATCTTACCCTATTAACATATTTATTTAAACCATGGTTTCCCCTCTTATTACTAGGGGCAGGGAGGATTCCAAATCTTCCAACCCCCTCCCAAATCACCATTCAAACACAGACAAAAAACCTACACTGCCCTTCTATTCACTAGTATCTAGAAGTTTTTTCTCTTCAATATTATGCTCTTCAAAATGTTGGAAAACAATTCCTTCATTGAAAGAGTATTATGGAACACAAATTTGAGGAGGGGGTGGGTCTACAGTAGAAAATAACATAATAAAATTACAAATGTGAGAGAATGGCATGTGTGCATGGCTACCAATATAGTTGTGTAGTACTAGTGCTGTCATGGTTCCCATGATACAGCATACACTTACAGTGACAGTCGTGAAATATTGCTCTTTCCCTGCATCAAGTCCACCCTCCCACACATATTAACCCTTCTGCTGATGATGAACATTTGTAAAGACTGAACAGCATGTTTTTAGAGACTGAAGTTAGTTTCATACACTTTCAGTTTCTTATGATTTACTTTGAGGCTTCAGCACTCATGGTCAACTGAGTTATTTTTCAATTTAACAACCTTACCCTGGCTTTTCCACTATATTTTTCATTGTATGTCATTCAGTACTTTCATGTAGACCTCCTACATGTGTGACTGCAAGCCTCTCTGTCTGTCTGTGTGTGTGTCTGTCTCTTCATCAGATATGGTGTTTCTTTGCTTTTCACTTGCCTAGATCTACATTTTCAATAACTGGCAGCTGACTAACCCCCCCACCCCCCCACCCCCCTCCACACACATACACAAGTATGTTAAACATCAAATACCACTATATTCTTGAAGCAAATGTCTGATTCATCCTCTTTGGAAACATCCTTTCAACAATTTCAATCTTTTTGCCAGAATGGGTGTCTGTGGGGATTAAAACAAATGTTATGAAAGTGCACTTATGGGAACTAGCAGTATAATAATAATAACTCTTGGGCCAGCCGCTGATTTGTCGCGGTCCTCATAAGAGAAGGCCATCATTCCCCCTGCACCCCACCCCCTCTTCCCCTCCTCTCCTCCCAGCATTCAGATATAAACTGCTTAATAGTGTCCCTCACTTCCTCTTTTTCAATTTCTTCAATAAGCATTCCTACCCTCTCCCTCGTGTCCCCCTTCAGCCATCTATCCTTTGTTTCTTCACCCCACTTCTGCATTATTCTTCCAGTAAATTTTATTCTATGAGGTATATACTGTGGGCATTCCAAGAGAAAATGTTCCAGGGTCTCCACTACTCCAGAATGGCACATTTGGCATCCCTTTTCCCCATCTCTCCCAATTTTTCCCCGAAGCTCCAGTGATCTTGATCTCAGTTTGAACAGCAGTGACCCTCCAAAGGTGCCATCTAGGTACTTCTCAAAAGCTGGCTTTTCTTTATATTGTAACCCCTGCAGTGATCTTTTCACGCTAACCCCTGCTCGCCAGTTTCGATTGCAATCTTCCATGACTCTCTCTTTGACAAACCTTTTGCCTTCTTTCATTCCTACTTCTATGTTTGTGACCTCTATAGAGTAATTGTCCATTAGTTCCCTCACATGTTTTGACCACCCCGTTTCTATATTAGAATTCCAAATGGTATCGAGCATCAATTTGCACCACCGGTTGCCAGGCAGGTTTCTCAAGTAGTTAAAGTAACACAGTTTTCCCAAATCTACCCTGTCCTTGATTTTCATCCATCCAAGCTCCCCCCTTACTGCTTCCAAAGCTGCAGCATTACTCGACCCTGTTATCCATCTGCCGGCATCATTCTGAGTACTTTCCAACTTCTTAATAGCGGTTTGGTTTAATGGAATCACGTCCGTGCCATACGTTATACTTGGTAAACCCACCCTCTCCCACAATGTTTTCCCCACAAAGACCTTGTTGAAACTATTTTTCCCTAAAAGTTTTAGTTGGTTCAGAATTCTTTTCCCCTTCAGAATCAGTTTGGCTGAGTAATTTCTGTACACCCCTCTTCCCGTTATATTTATGCTTACCCCTAGATACTCATACTCTCCCGTTTCTCCTACAGTGATTTGTTTGCTTTCCCCTTCGGGGATTGAGAACTCCCCCACTCTCCATCTCTTCGTCATATCTACCTTGCGTCCAACGGGTATTACCTTGCTTTTATTTTCATTTAGTTCGAGCCGCCAAGTGTTCCCATATCTACCAACAATTTCCAGCAATTTCTCTAGCCCCTGTTCAGTTCTAGACATTAACACCATGTCGTCCGCAAAGAATAATCCTGGTATCTTTATGTCTCCAACATTTACCCCCTCCGCTCTCTGAATTAGTTCGTCCCCTAAATCTTTAACATACAATGCAAACAAAATCGGTGAAAAGATACACCCCTGCTTGAGGCCTATATCCATAGGGACTCGTTTTGTAGTGATACTCCCTAGACTGAGTTGGCTTTGCACATCTGTATACAGTGCTTTCATGATTCCCACAAAGTCACCCCCCAGTCCGATGCCATACCTTCCCTCCACACTCGGTCGTACGCTTTTTTCACATCTAGAAATGCCAGAAACATCTTTTTCTTTTCAGCCTTTGTTGATTCTATCAGTTGGGTGAGTGTAAATAGGTGATCAGTGACTCTTCGTCCTTTCCTGAAACCATTTTGAATTTCTCCTAAAAAACCTTTCTCTTCAATAACTTCCTCTAGTCTACCGTATATGACCTTACAGAATACTTTTCCGATGTTACTACTAACTGATATCCCCCTATAGTTATCTAGAACTTCCTTATCCCCCTTTTTGTGTATGAACGACACCTTACTTTCTCTCCACTCTCTGGGGACCTCTTGCTTTCGCAGAGCCAGGTTGAAAAGGTTTGTCAGGACTTCAATAAGTGCCTCCCCTCCATTTTTGAGGAATTCGTTCGGAATTTCATCAGTCCCTCCCGCTTTACCATTTTTTTTAATTTCGAGACCACGTTCCGCACTTCTTCTGTCGTTATTTCGCTACATACACGATTGGATAGGTTCTCCTCCACCAGTGTATTTCTTTTTGGTGGGGACCCACTGCCCCATCGCCTATCGTTTATCTTTTCCCAGTGCTTGACTAACTCTGAAGCGATACGGCCTTTATCTTCTGTACTTTCCCCATCCACTTTGATACTCTGCACACTACTTTTCCCCCGTTTATTTACCCAGTTCCAAAATACGTTTGAGCTCGAACCCCCCGTTTTCTTTACTGTTCTGGCAAGACTGCAATTGCGCTCCTTCCTATTATTATTCTTTATCTCATTCACCTTTTTCCGTGCCAGTTCATATTCTCTTTTCATTAGTCTCGTGTCATTGTTATCCACCCCTTTAAGCTTCCTACTTCTTCTGTAAGCAGCGCATTTTACCTTCCTTTCTTTTATAGCCCTTTTCAGTCCCTCGTTAACCCTGTATCCAAGCTCTCTCGTTGGGACCCTCACCCTTCCTATACAATCCTTCCCTGCCTCTGTTAGGCTATTTACTATGCCATCTGAAATACTCTGGACATTTGCACCCCTAGTTATACATTCAAGATTTGGTTTTAGTTTTTCCCGAAACTGCTTCCAGTCGGCTCCTTGTTTTAGTCCCCAAACTTCCTTGAAGGTATTTCTGTCTCTATTCGTCTTTTTGCCCATAATCTTAACTGTTATCAGGTTGTGATCACTACCCAAGTCATTTTTTCCCTCGTCATCTATTTCTACATCTATAACCTCCCTCCATACGCTAATGTCAGTGAGTATATAATCAATTATTGTTTTCTTATCGTTCCTCTCCCAGGTCCATTTACCCTTACATTTCGCATCCCTGTTCAGGATCTTTAAACCAAGCTCTTTTGATAGGTCCAACATATTCCTCCTATTCGTGTTAATTTTCCTATCACCTCCCTGTATGCCCTCCTCCTTATCCCCGATGTGCCCATTGAAGTCCCCCATTAGGACAATACTGAACCCTCTGCTTTCAAGCTCTGTGATATTCGATCTAAGAGTTGTATATATTGAATCATTCCATTCGGGCTTACTTCCCTCCACTGCTAAGTATACAACACCAACGGCAACACTCCTGCATCCTAACTTGATTTTTGCCCAGACTATTTCGTTGGATACTGGAATCTGAGTCCTTGCTTCTGTGAGATCTGTAATCAATGAGGGCTGTAATTCCTCTTTAGCGTGGATGCCAACACCCCCACCCCGTTTCTGACCCTCAGTTCGCCCAGCTCCTATCCACACGCAACCCTTCATCTGATCAACCCGCTCATCCCGTCGTATCCACGTCTCACTTAGACCCATTATATCGAAGTCTCCTTCGTCCATCATTGTTGATATTTCGCTTACTTTCTTGTGCAGACCCTGGATGTTGCAGTACCCAAACTTAATGAATCTTTGGTTTTTTGTCATCACTGGCACATTATTATAACCCTGGTATGTCCCTGTGTTGTGCATGTTTGTTGTTCTTCCTATGTTCCCAGCATTTGTGCCCCTCTGGGTTATCGGCTGTGGTCCCCTACCCCCCTTTTCTCCAAAAAAGGCCCAGCCACCTGTAACATTTTTTGGCCCAACAGGTCTGTACCCATCCTACTTAAATGCAATCCGTCTCGCCCATACAACTCTCCTTGTCCCCAGAATGAATCCCAGTGGTCAATGAAATGTATTCCCAAGTCTTTGCAGTGCTCTTCCAGTTCCTCGTTTAGTGCCATAATCCGCGAGTTCCTCTCATTCCCACCACCCATAACGGGGAGCACCCCTGAAACGATGATCCGAGCATTCCTGCTAAGTAGCTTACTAATTAGGTCCTTGTATGTGTCCACCAAACGAACTGATTTCCTCTCCCTGATGTTATTGGACCGCACATGTAATACCACTACCGGATCAGGCCCCGACCCAGCTACAATACCGTCCACTCTATCCCTCAGGTCCTCCACTTTAGCCCCCGGAAAGCACAGAACTGTTCTATTTTTACTGTCCGGACCACAGACAACCTTGTCGATCCCCCGAACTATGCTACTTCCCGCAACCACCAACTTACTTTTGGCCCTCGCCCTATTTATCTCCTCTAGTCTCCTATTGTTTACAGCGTCCTCTTCCTCTCCAACAGCCCCACTCGGAATCAATATCGGTATCGGTATCTTTGACCTAGGATTACTCCTACCCTTGTCCCTCCGTCTCTTTCTAGGCCCTGAACTACCTGGACTACTCCCCTGGTCTTTAGCATTGCACTATAGAATCAATATTTGATGGTTTTAGGCATCTTACCAGTGTTATGAGATATCACAGTAGCAGGTACTGGTCATTCTTTTGGAAAAAACACTGTTTTATGTTTTTGTCAGTGCCATACCAATGACTCTGTGCCTTTTCTGAGAAAACTGAGGCTTTTCCTTTACAAAAATTGCAAAATATTCATCAAACACAATGTGAAATGTCTTCAGAAGTCAGGCTGTGATTTAAAAACTATTACTGATGGGAAAGTTCATATCACAGTAGGTTTGTTGTGGGTCAATATCAATTAAATTATGAATTATATCATAGATTTTGATGAAAAGGGGCACACCTGGGGGTCCTATTCAGGGCAAATTTTTACTACATCAGATGGCAGAATAAAATTTGACATCAGTTGTTATGATAAACTGGTAAGAGTCCTTTCATATTGGTGAAATATATAGCTGCATCTCCAATTTTGGAAACAAAATTGACATCCATATTGTTCCATGGGGGTTGGGACACTCTTTTGCTTGCAATATGGTTAAATGAAACAGATTTTTTCTAAAAATATTTTGTGCTGATGCAGATTTTAGTTTTATTTTGGGATCAGGGTAGTTTTTTAAAGAAAGCTGTAAATTCTCATCCTTCTCAGTTAATTTATAAAGTAACAGGATAGAAAAATCTTTTGGAGGCAATACCAGTTTTCAAGCCCACTTGACAAAGTTTGGACACTTTTCCTTAAAAGAGCAAATTTTCCATGTTTTTGACTCAGCCAAAGCCAAAAGTTGGATTCTAATGCAGAAATGACTCTTTTATCTCATGGAAGTGGTAAAATGTCTCTTTGGTGGGGTTGGGGATGATTGTAGGTATCGCTGAACTAAATATTGAAATTAGAGTGAACCGCCTTAAAATGTTGCACTCGGAAATGATACAATCTCTAAAAATAAACAGCCTTGGGAAAATCCATTGTTTCAATAAACGTTTGAAACATTCTATGGACATCTTGCATTATTGTTGAATATTCCTGAAAAAAAGAGGGTGGTTTGATGACTTTTGGACCTAAAAAATACAATTTACTTTTTGTGTGTTTTTGTAGGGAATTCCCTGAAAAATATGTGCACGTGACCGGTACTTCCCTTTGTGTCAGTTTCTCTCTCTTATTTGTTGCATGACCTCCTGTTTTCAGATCAGAAAAAGTTGTCTGAAGGTCTATACTTGACAGAGATATTTGAATGCCAAAATTAAAGTGATGCGATCATATTTTTTCCGCCTGAACGTTATAATGGTCGCCTGTGGGAAAATATTTAGTTCTGTGATACCATAACGCTGTAACAAAAAATCGGGCCACGCCAGTTGTCGAACTCGCTTGAGATATTATTGCCAAAAAAAGTATGTCAAATATTAGTCAAATCTGAGAATGTTTGTTCAAGTTATTGCGCCAACGAGCTCAAAATTCATAAAACTTTTAATGAATTAAGGCCCATAATTCTGTAATGAAAAATCGGGCCGGGCTAGTTTTCCATCTGGCTCGAGCTATTACTGCAAAGGACCTGTATGACTAATATTAGTCACATTGGAAAATGTTTGTTCAAGTTATTGCATTAACATTGTGAGGACGCCCGGACGCCTGCCCGAAAGCACACCGACCGTCGCAAACCATAGGTCTCGGTTGTTAACACAACTCGACCAAAAAATAATGGGTGGTCACAAAATATTCCATCTCCCGCCAGCCCCAGAATTCAGATCGAGTGCTATCTGCAGAGACGACATGGATGACACTAGATTGTGGAAGACGGGTGATAAGATGGACGGTATGATACAAATAGGAGACCATAGAATCACGAATCTTCCGGTTCCCAAACACATCACCGCTGCCTGCTCTCTGATGTCAGTGGTGGAAAAACGATAAGTGCCGAAGAAGAGAGTGGTGCATTAGATTCGGAGAAAATTGGATGGTCCTTCGGAAACAGAGAAAGTAGACCTCTACACGGTAAGAATGGTCATCCCATGCTGATCGGGGGAAAATCATTTGAATGAGCCTGGCTTCTGCTGACATGAATAACAAGGTGATCATCATCATCGCGGTGAGCGTTGCAGAAAATGAAATCTATAACATCGAGAAGATGGAGAATTCGGCCCGGGAAGATTCGGCCTGAGAAGATTCGGCCTCGGGAGAGATGGAATGATACCAAGTGTTATGGAGCGAGTAGAAAGAGGATTAGTGAGTAGAAAAGGGATTATTTCATGAGTGACAGCAGGGAAAATGAAAGTATTCACAAGGTGTGAATACTTAAGATTTTCCTTGTAGTGACGAATGAGATTCACTTCAATCTATTGTTTGGTAAGGTTTTAATTGCAATTAAAACATAAAGAAAAACATAACAATGGTCTTAAAACTCATCTATCATTTATTGTTTACCGACTACGAAAACATTGTCATTGCATTTGTGAGTAGGTAATGATAATTAATAATTTACAATATTCTTGACAAAAAACATATCTTTGACATAATTCGATTAATTGCATGTGCAAATAAATTTTGATAATAATTTACAATATTCTTGACAATAAAACATTTTTGACACAATTCGATTCATCCACAACATGTGGCACTGCATATATACACACCAAAAATCACTCTACTTTATAAATAGTACCACATGTCTTCAAAAGTCTTGAAGTTATGTCATTGTCTCCATATTTCTGCCATATTCTAATTTCTTTGCTATCTTTGTATACTTTTGACGTGTATCGTCAACAAGTCTCCTGCTGTAACATTCACCCTGATAATGTGTGCTTCTTTAATTAATATCGGCACCAATTTATAAAAAACTTCTACTCTCATCTTAAATCAAACTGGATACGTGGTCTCCTGTGTCCATTCTATTGCTGCATGCTTCGCAAGTACAGTTGAGCTTTGTGTTTCCCCTCCTAGCATCCACGTATTCTTGATAGCTGATACCCCTATCACACTTTCTGTGCTGCCAGTTTCCGCACTCATCACAAGATATTGCATGCTGTCTAGCCCTAACTTCGTTTGAACATTTCAGACAAGGGAACATGATTGCAATTGTGAACATCAGCCGAAAGGAATGGTTTCGCGCGCCGAAGGCGCGCAGAGACGGTATGAGGGACAAGCCCCTTTCGACCCTCATTGACTGTAGGTGATTCATTCTCACATGTCCAGGCGTGTTGAAGGAGGAACTGCTTCGGGTACTCGGCCGTTGTCACCAGTTGCGTCGTGATGGTCTCTTGGCTGATGTCGGTTGAACCCTCGGGTGGGGACCAGTGTGAGAGGTTGGGTCCTCTCACAAAGGTACTACCTCTCCCCGAGGGTGCAGTCGATCTGGATTTTCGGGCAAGTATAGTCTGCCGCTTCGAGGATGATTATGAGTGATGGCCATCACTGGCAAGTATAATCTGCCTCAGGCTGTCTCTGTTTGGTTGGACTCTTTGAAGAAAAACAACGACCCCTTTCGGGGACCACCAAGAAGAAGAAGACCCGAACTTCCCTGGTTCGGGGGCAGGCCTGCATTGTGATCCTATTGGGTTGGGACAGAAAGATGCGCAATGCTCTTACGAAAAGGGACAGAGGCGGGACGCAGGACCAACGCTCGCCTCCCTTAAAGTGGTCGACCACTTTTAGGGATGGAGCGGAGGATGTTCAGGAACCGTAGGGGTGACTGTTTCCATAAGGGTTAGACTGTCTGTAGCGATTATTGGGGTGCTGGTCAAAAAGCATCTTCTGTGTACCTGCTTAAAAGAAGGTAGAATTAGTTTTCATTAAAGTATGTAAACTGTAAAGATAAAAGTAGCACATCTTGTTCAATCTTAAGGTTTAATCTTAGGCCGAGTCGGTGAAGGCAGCCCTTTCTGGTAGAAGGCCACAGTTAAGCTGTTTTTCTGCCTGTTTATTCACCTTCTCGTTCCCTATTTGTTATTTAGTTTTTATAACAGTATTTTATCATGATGGAATTTTTAGGTGAGGGCAGCCCTTTCTGGTAGAAGGCCACAGTTAAGCTGTTTTTCTGCCTGTTTATTCACCTTCTCGTTCCCTATTTATTATTTAGTTTTTATAACAGTATTTAATCCTGATGTAATTTTTAGTTGAGTCGGTAAAGGCAGCCCTTTCTGGTAGAAGGCCACAGTTAAGCTGTTTTTCTGCCTGTTTGTTCATCTTCTCATTCCCTATTTATTTAGTTTTTAACAATATTTAATCCTGATGTAATTTTACTTGAGTCGGTGAAGGCAGCCCTTTCTGGTAGAAGGCCATAGTTAAGCTGTTTTTTCTACCTGTTAGTTCACCTTGTCGTTCCCTAGTTTAATTCGAGCGGTCTTAGTTTTGATTGCAATTTTTGGGCTTTTGTCAGCTTTCGCAAATTGTTCCAAGTTCGGAGATTAGTTCGCTGTCGGCTAACCGGTCATGATTTTTCGCGGCCAGGGTGGCTAGGCGGTCTTTAATGGTGGGGATATCGGCCCTGTCGTGGAGTGTTTTGATGGGTGTGTCCCATGGGGCGCGGAGGGCAACTCTAAGCGCGTGATTTTGGACCCTCTGGAGTTTTGCCATATTAGTTTGGTTGAGGTCAGTTAGTATGATTGCACCGTATTCGAGTACTGGGCGCACAAAGGATTTGTATAGTTTGAGTAGGGTGGACTGGTTGGCCCCCCATGAAGTACCCTTAAGCATTTTCAGTAAGTTAATTCGTTTGGTAGCTTTTTTCGCCATGTCGTCGGTATGTTTGTTGAAGGACAGTTTTTGGTCAATGGTGATGCCCAGGAATTTCGCTTCTTTGCATTCTGGGAGGGTGTTATCCATAAGTTTTAGGTCAAAATCCCGTTTAGTTGTCTTGCGAGTAAAGGTGATTCGTTGGGTTTTATTGGCGTTTAGCTTTATTCTCCATTTGGCACACCATTCTTCAAGCTCGTCGAGAGCGCGTTGCAGGGGTTTTTGGAGCAGATTGGCCGTATTGTAAGAGTCCCAGAGGCCCTTATCATCCGCGAATTGGGAAACCTGAACGCGGTCATCGGAGAAGCTAAGGTCATTTACGAAAAAGATGTATAGGAGGGGGCTTAGGATGGATCCTTGGGGGTGCCTGCTTCGAGGGGGACACTGTCGGACATTTCATTGTTCACTCTGACTTTAATTGCGCGATCATTTAAGAAGGAGGGTAGTAATCTAAGCAGTTTCATGGGGTGTCTCATTTTAGATAATTTGTAGCGCATTGCATTATACCAAACAGAGTCGAATGCTTTTTCGACGTCTAGTAGAACTGCCGCGCCTATTTGCTGATTGTTGATAGCAGTTTTCATTTGGGTCACTAGTCGGTAGACATGTTCGATGCCTTCTTTACGGTTTCTGTAGGCTCTTTGCCATTTATTGAAGAAATCGATGTCTTCAAGGTGCCCCCTGAACCGATTGGTAAGGATTCTTTCGAATGTCTTACCAATGCAGCTGAGTAGGCTGATTGGGCGGTAGCTGGCTGGATCAGAGGGGTCCTTATCGGGTTTTGGTATCATGACACCGATGGCTTTTTTCCAGCATTTGGGAAAGTAGCCATGGGTGAGGCATGCGTTGAATAGTTTTAGTTTTTCGATTAGGGAGTTTGGGCTTTGTTTTAGAATTTTGTAGCTTACTTCGTCTTCGGCGGGTGAGGAGGAATTTTTGCATTTTTTTATGACATTAATGATTTCGTCATTGGTGATGGGGGTGACAAGGTCATCATCGTCCCCTTGTTCTGGCTCGTTGTCGAAATTGGGGTCCCGGTAGATATCGGGGTGTTCATTGATGAAGTCATCAATCGCGCTGATGACGGCGTCATCATTGCCGGTGCCTTGATACGGGCGATGCGTTTTTCTTAGGAGGTCGGCAAAGGTGTCGGCCTTCTCTTTGTCGGTGCGAGTGAAAGAGCCATCTTCCTTCTTAAGAGGTTTTGCTGCGGCTTTACCGCCCTTGTTTTTTTGCCCAGTAAAAATTTTGAAAGAGTCCCAGAATTTTTTAGCATCTTGCCTCCCGTTTAGGTTGGCTGTTGCCGTTTCCCAGCTGGCTTGTTTTTCAGCTTTGAGGGCTTCTTTGACTTCGCCGTGAAGGCGGTTGTATGTTTTTTTGAGTTCGGATTTCTTGCTGGGGTCAGTTTCTTTTTTGAGGGCGCGGAGAGCTTTCCGTTTAGATTTGATAAGTGACAGAGTCTCGCCCGAGATAGTGTTTCTCCAGGGGCGTACTTCCTCTTTTGGGCATATTTCGTTTAAAGTCGAGTTAATGATTTTCTCAATGCACTCGCATTGGGTTTCTTGTTCCGCTGCATTGGATGGGGGGTGGGGGTGGGGGGTGGGGAGTTAGTGAGTTTGACATCAATGATGTCGCGGTAGAGGTTCCAATTAATTTTCCTGAAGTTTCTACGGAGAGTGTGTGGGGGGGGGGGGGGGGGGGTACCCGAGTGGGCCATTTCCAAGCTGCAGAGAGGAATGGACCGGGAGGTGGTCACTGCCTAAGTCATCGTCGCCGACCCAGTGGTCGTCGATATGGTTTATCAGGGAGTCAATAGCGATAATTAGATCGAGGATTTCGGATGAGAATATGACTTATTACAGATATAAGTTGCTTAGCTGTCATTCATAACCACATGAAGGTTATGTTTTTTTTTATTTCAAGGAGGGCTTCACCGTTTGGGGTAGTTTTGTTGCAGCCAAAGTACAGGTGTTTGGCATTGAAGTCGCCGAGGAAAAAGCAGTGTTTGTATTTCCTCGTAAAGAATTCAAAGACAGTGTCAGAAACAATTTTGCTTGGGTCATTGGGTGAACAACAGAATGAATGAATGAAAGGTTTTAGCGCGCCGAAGGCGCGCAGGGACGATGAGAGATTTACAAATCCCTTGCGACCCGGTTAACCTTATTTTATTTCACTTGGATCACACAGGCCTAGCTTTCCTATCGCCCAAAATGGAGTCTGAGGGGGGTATGCACGCGGTTAGAATACCCGGCAGTTTACGTTGGCGTGTTAGATCGTCAATACTCAATCCCTCAACGTCTTTGAAACTATTAGAGAGTGGGCTCCGTTTGGTTCCAGTTCGGCGATGGTAGAGGTTTGAGTCCCACCATGGTGGCGAGCCAGAATGTAATGTTGTGCGATGGCAAGTTTAAGGGAAGAAGAGAAAAGAAAACCAAACAGCAACGCCGGTTTGGTAGCGGCCCCGGTATATGACCATAGCGGTTACAAAAAAGAAGTGGAGAAAGCTTCAACAGTTTAGTTTGAAAAACCGGGAGTCATCCATCAAGCCTTCTGGGAGATAGGATGCCGTATGTGATTTTGAAGTATCTGGTTGTCCTTCGGGAATTCCAAATGACCTCCTCCACCCCCCCCCCCCCCAACAAAAAAAAAACACCCTCTCACTGACACACACCCTCAAGCCCTTAAAAGGGCTGTTAAATCTTTATTCAAATGTTCATTTATATAAAATGTACACTCGTCCCCAGCCAGACAAGCTTGTTTCAATCCTTGCCTAGTGTTTGGTGGTTTCTTGTATATGTTGCAGAAAGGTAGGTTGCACCAATTACTCCTACGCTTTGTCTACCATTTCCATGCGTCTTCTTGATGAGAGTGTTGCAAGAAAATTTGAGAATGTTCAATTAGAAAAGTTATTGGTAGAGAAACAGATAGGTATCCGCTATTGTATATTGTGCCTGCTGTGTGATTGTTGCTATGGATGGGGTAAGGGGTTTCTTCGGAGCCCACTCCCCACACGCAGAGTTGCGAGGCAATCCTCACAGACTCAATCCTAAAGATCTCAATGAGTAGCGAGGCAATCCTCACTGACTCCACGCAGTTTAATTCTATTGAGTAATTTTAATTTACTGTGGATTATTTTGTTTTTCTGTTTAGGGTTCGGTGTTCGTTCAGCTTCACCATTGATTCACTATCCTGGAGTATGTGGAGGGTTTTGTTATATAGATCTTATTAAACGCATTTCAATCGCGCTTCAGCAGAGTTGCGAGGCAGTCCTCACAGACTCTATCCTAAAGTTCCCAATGAGTAGCGAGGCAATCCTCACTGACTCCACGCGATTTAGTTATATTGTATAATTTTTATTTTATTTTATTTTATTATTTTTTTTTTATTATTTTCTGGAAACTTTTGTTTTTCTGTTAAGGGATCGGTGTTCGTTCAGCTCAACCATTAATTCACTATCTTGGAGTCTGTTGAGGGTTTTGTTTTGTAGGTCTTTTAATCGCGTATCAATAGTTTCTATTTTTGCTAGCTCGTGAAGTTCCTTTATCGGTGTCCATTTCGGTTTGCATAGTGCCACTCGCAGGGCATAATTCTGAACCATCTGTAGCTTCTGAATGTTGGTTTTGCTTAGATCGCTTGTTATTATGGCACCGTATTCTAGTACCGGACGTATAAATATTTTGTAGAGCTTGAGAAGCACATCTTTGTTTGCTCCCCAATTTCTACCTCTGATCATCTTCAGAAAATTGATACGTTTAGTAGCTCTAACCATAATGGAGTTT
The DNA here is from genome assembly GCA_031216915.1 of Pictodentalium vernedei. Lineage (NCBI taxonomy): Eukaryota > Metazoa > Mollusca > Scaphopoda > Dentaliida > Dentaliidae > Pictodentalium > Pictodentalium vernedei. The sequence goes on along the minus strand of CM062297.1, from coordinate 576,832,068 downwards.
ACGTGACTGTTTAGACTGAGATTGCTATCTAGGATAAATCCCAAAAAATTGGCCTCTTTATTTGCTTCTAGTTTGTGATCGTATAAGCGGAGATCGATACTCGGGACTGGTTTTTTCCTTTGCTTTTTGAAGAACGTAACTTTTTGAGTTTTGGTGGCATTGAGTTTGATGCGCCACAGGGCGCACCAGCTCTCAAGATCGCGAATGGTATCCTGTAGACGATTTTTAATTATGTTTCTGGACTTGCTGGCTGTCCAAATGCCTTTGTCGTCTGAGAACTGCGATAGTTCAACAAAGTTTTCCCCTACTTTTTTTATATCATTCACATATATTATGAAAAGAAGCGGACTTAGAACCGACCCTTGTGGTGTTCCCGCTTCAAGTATTACTTCCTCTGACACCTCGCGATTAACCCTCACCTTGATTTTTCGGTCAGTTAGAAATGATGATATGACCCTTAGAATTTTAGTGGGTAATCCCATTTTCGCTAGTGTATATCTCACGCCATTGTGCCATACCGAGTCGAACGCTTTTTCTACACCCAAGAAAAGCGCGGTTTCGATTTCGTTTTGACTAAATGCTGTTTTCATATAATCGACCAGTCTATATACGTGTTCGATTCCCTCTATACGCTCTTTGCCATTTGTTGAAAAAGTTGATTGATTCGAGATAGCTGCGAAGTCTCGTAGTGAGAATCCGCTCAAATATTTTCCCAACACAGCTAAGCAAGCTGATTGGGCGGTAGTTAGAAGGGTTGGTAAGGTCTTTGTCAGGTTTAGGTATCATGACTCCTGTGGCCACTTTCCAGCATTTTGGGAAGTACCCACAGGAGAAACAGCAGTTTAGGAGTTTGGTAAGTCTGTAGTAGAAGATGTTGGGGCGCTGTTTCATTATTTTGTAAGAGACTTCGTCTTCTCCTGGGGACGAAGATGACCTGCATTTTCTGATTATACCCATGACCTCTTCTACGCTTATTGGTTCGGTTAATTCATGGTCGTCCCCGTCTTCATGCCTTTGGTCGAAGTTCGGTTCATTGAAAATTGAGTTGTTATCTTGGACAAATTTATTTACTTTTACCTTAAAATCGTTGTCGTATCTGTTCCCTTCTTGTGGACGATGCGCCTTATTTAGAAGTTCGGCAAAAGCGCTGGCCTTCGCCTTGTCGTCTATGGCCATAGTTCCGTCGCTAGTCTTCAGCGCATTATTATTGGCAATTTTGCTCTTTTGGCCAGTAAGAGTTTTAAATGTATCCCAGAACCTCTTAGGTTCTCTCAGCCCATTTAGGTTTTCGGTTGCTTTTTCCCCATCTCACGCGATTGTCGTTAGCTATGGCCTTTTTTACTTCCCCATGTAGGCGATTATACGCGGTTTTAAGTTCTGCTCTTTTCATTTGATCATTCTCTGATTGGTAAGCCCGGAAGGCTTTTCTTTTTTGTTTGATTATTTGAAGAGTTGTTTGGGTTATTCTGTTTATCCGCGTCTTTGCTGTTTGCTTGGGACAAATTTCATCTAGTGTACTGTTGATAACCTCGTTAAGGTGGGTGCAGGCTTTTTCTAGTTCATGAGCATTTGAGGGGCCATTTGCCTTTATTTTTACTTCGATAATGTTTCTGAAAAGGTTCCAGTCAATTTTTGATAGGTTCCTCCTATTCACGGGAGGATACCTTGCGGGACCAGTATTACATTTCAGAGTGGCGTGAACCGGCAGGTGATCACTGCCTAGATCATCATCTCCTACAAATATGTCTTGCATTTGGCTGGTTAGTGATTTGCTGGTGAAAAGCAAGTCTAGGATATCTGATTGATGGAGTGGGTTGTTGCTTATGTATGTTACGTCTTGATCGTTATTTACCACGAATAGATCGAGTTCTTCAATGATATGGAAAGGGGCATCACCATTAGGCTCAGTCTTATGACAACCGAATACCTGGTGTTTGGAATTGAAATCACCCAAGAATATGCAGTGCTTGTACTTGTTGGTAAAAAATTCAAATACTTTACTGTCTACTGTTGCTTGCGGCTTCTTATAATATGATATGATGGCCACGTATTTGTGGTCAAGTTCAATTTCAGCTGCAATCACTTCAGCATTGAGGTGGTCGCATGGTATTGATTTGTATTTAATCTCCTGCCTTATTAGCAGAGCGACACCGCCGCCTTTTTGGGCGGGTCGATCTCTTCTAATAATATCAAAACCACATGAGAATTGTTTGTTTGGTTTAAGCCATGTTTCGCTAATTCCAATTACATCCGTATTTTTTAAATAATGTGACATTTGCAAATTTTTCTGATTAACGCTTCGAGCGAACAACAGCTGCAACCACGGACGTTATATACCTTATCTGTCGGGAGATTAAAAGACGTAAACGTGTCTCATCTTTTCTTTTTCCGAATCAAAACTATGCATACCACTGTGTAAACAAACAGAAGAACAATGTCGGACTTGTACTTTGAGGGCAAGAACAATTATAACTTTCAATTCAACACTTCACAGTCAACAAGCTGTTAATTACTGTCTCACTTTGTTGCATTGTATAAACACATTACCAAACATTTCTAAAGTTAACTTTAATCAGATTTTTGCAATACAGCAGCAGAAGCAAAAAAAAGTAATTCAGTAGCTTTTTGTCCAGTGAACAATAAACAGTGTTTTGGGGGATTTATCGGATTTCTGTGGAAAGGTGAAGGATTTTTTACGTAAAGGTTAGTAATTATTTTCAGTTCTATCCCAATTTAAAAGCGTAAAATAATTACAAGAAGCATTAAAAAAATTTTACAAAAAGTTTAAAGGACCCAAATTAAGAAAGAAAATCGGGAAGATTCGGCCTCCGTTGAGGCCGAATCTTCCCACTTATTTTGATGGGGCCGAATCTTCCCGAGGCCGAATCTTCATGGACCCCATCACTATTGTAGTTTGAATGTATTCACAGCACCTTTATGGGTAGAAATGGGAGGCAATGAAACCGTGGGTGGGGCGGTGGTCAGGAGGGAAGTAATTGAAAGAAATAGGGTAAAGAGAAATTAGACCAACACTATATTCACCGATACCCTTTTTATTTTTAAAACGTGATACAGCCACGAGATAAGATCAGAATAAGGGTGCCCCCACCCCTGAACTCAAATGCAGTTAGGCCTACCAGAAATTTATACCTCTTTTGGGTTCCCATCATTGTAGTCTTATTGGTATTACCAGGATGGGGATGAGCGGAGTTTGTAATATTTTAAGACGTGAATATTTCCTCGTATGATTATTGGCTTTGAGTATTGCATTCCTAACACAAAAGTAAGCACAAAAATGTGTTAATGGCCTTTATACACCTCGAACGCTACATCTTCACTTCATAATCTCAAAATAAGTTCTGAGGGCGATTCTGGAGCCTCCGGGGCCATTTAAATACGATCTGGAAAAAAAACATTTTGCAATGTTCCCTCCCTTCTCAGAAATTAGGAACCTGTCTCTGTATAGAGAATTTCATTAGTCTCTAAGACGCCCGCGAGAGGCACGTATCATGATATCTTTTCAGGGCAATTCCTTTAAAAATAAAACACACTAAGTTCAGAATTGTTTTTTTTTATTCCGTTTCGGTCCCATGTTGGCCCCACATTGTTCCTTCTTGGTCCGTTTCTATCCCATTTCGGTCCCAAAATGTCGTTCAAGGAAACATATTTTGTTGCGCCACACTTTTTGGCCAGTCATAAAAATCATATTTTTGAACTATCCAACCAAAAGGCAAAGAATTATTTTTATGGGTACCCTTAATTATGATTTGCGGTGATGGCTGAGCCAAGAAATTGGGAGTTCGTCGCTGTTCTGAGTGGAACATTATAACACATTTACTGTATTAGTTAAATTGGTTGACTGTATTATAATGGTCATATCCAATCGGCACTATTCACAAAATTTGTTATCCAACTTTAATTTGTTTTTACCTCCTAACCTTAACTTAAGACCACTTCTTGGATTGAGAATGAGTTTGTTAATCAGTGATTAAGGTGATCTTTTTAACAAATATCACCCACAGTTGTGCTAGGTGAAGGGTTAACGTAGGGGGAATGATTTGAGAGAAACAGAGCCCATTTGATGATGCAGATTTATTCATGTATCCCATGGTATTGAAATTAATTATATCTCCACTAATGGCGTTCTGACAGCAAATTATAACAGTATATTGTACACTGAAAACCCACCAACGTGTGACAAATAATAACAAATATTTAACATGAAAAGGAAAAAAATGTTCATAAATAAGGAAAATACTTGACAAACAAAAAATTCTGAATGAGAAAGTGGGAGGATAGGGATTTTTAGTCTGTAAGTGGATGAGTGAGCGAATGATGGAGTGAGTGAATGAGCTTTATCCTAAAGTACACGTCAAAACAACATACAATAAACAAAAGTGTTAAGGATCATATCTTTTGCATGGTACAAAATATTAACATCAAGATTAACGGCTGTTTTATAATTCATTATCACAATTGCATCTGTTGTTGATCTCAGCCCGAGAAAATTTCATTGGTATCCAGTGATTTCGACCCACTACGATTTTGACCCGCAAAGTTTCAACCCCAAAAATGTGACTTCGACCCGCTCCTCTCGATTTTTTGGGAGGTGAAATCACCCACAAAAAAGTGATTGAGACCCACTATATTGAATTGAAAAACTTCAATTATTTTCATTTTTCTGAACAACTGGTAGATTCTTAATTTTAACTTACTTAATTTACCTCGATATTCATTCAGATGTAACATAAATTGTATCAAGTCAAATCGACTGTACTTATCAAAACCAACAGCCAACTGGCTTCATCGACCAAATGGCTTCATTAGTGTAAAAACAAGTGTCTTGAACAATATATATACACGGAGGAGCTCGACATACATTACTGAGGGTCGAAAGGGGCTTGTCCCCCATACCGTCCCTGCGCGCCTTCGGCGCGCAAAACCATTCCTTTCATACATTACATCTGCGTCATTTGTCGACAGTCGGAAGATGTTGAAACTTCAGTCTCAACCATTGAATCCTGAGCAGTTCCACAGCATGTCTAGATCTGAATTCTGTCATCACTACGCGAAATACGGTGGCAAAAAAGTAGTGTGCTCCATACCACACATACAGCTACCAATGACACATACACCATAGAACGTTTTGCTGAAACACAATACCCTACATCTCCAAATCAGTCGGACTCTTGTTTGCGAACAAAAAAAAGTCAGAAAAAAATGTTTGATCTTTGGGACATGTATTCAGATGGGGACATCAATGTAAGAGAGTTCTTGGTAGAATGTGTGGAAACCAATGGGCTCTCGGGATAGCCTAATGTTAGTGCTTGGTGGTTAACTTGATTTTTGTGTTTTGTGATAAACATGACTTTTTGTGTTTTGTGATGATCTTTCTTGACTTGCTTTTCTGTTTTTAAGTTGATGAATAAAAGAGTTAAAATTTTGTAGTCATACTTAGTATCATTTTCATTCATTACCCTAAAGTCTGAGTCGAGATCACCTAACAGCGGGTCGAAATCACCTTAAAACTTGGTCCAATTCACTTTTCGGGTCGAAATCACTTTGAGTCGATTTTGTAGTTGGCCGAGGTCACTGGCATTCATTTCATTGTCTAATCTCAGCAGCAGCAGCAACAGAAAGGTATGGAAAGCGGGCTGGGACATGCTATTTGCTGTTTGCTAGTTGTATTGGACCAATCACACTGGTTCTTTCTTCGGCTACACTGAACAGCCAATCAAATTATTCATTGTATATAAGACATGGTAATGCAAAGAAAAAAATGGTGGGGCCCAAAAATTGAAAAACAAATTTTTCCACCTTGTATCCGTAATTTCCATATATCTCCTCACCTCCAAGCCCCCACCACCCCATCCCGGTTCTCCTGGTGAAATTATACATTATTCGTTGAACTTCTTGTATATGAATAAACTATTCGTGTAAGACAGTGACTTATGCAGATCTTGTAACCAATTTTGGGAATAAACCTAAGAAAAAGTGAATTTAAATACTATTGGAGGACAACCGACTCCGGCTTCTGTAAGGTTACATACAAAATACGGAAAGAGAACCGTCTTTTTAGTGACCACAAATGGATGACAGTACAGCAAGACAAATGGACATGACCCATTTCTATATCCCCTGCCAAAGTGTGTTTGGACTGGGGATAACAAAATGTTAATCTACTACTATTACCTTACTGTAGAAATGTACTCAACAAATGGAATGCTAACATGCTGCTGGTATCCCCTCCCTTCACATGCTCTGCCACGGAACTGACATTTCATTAGTAATGACAGTAACACCCACAGTACAGTTAAAAAAATATTTATAATCAAGCCATGCAAACTCTTGATAGTAAACTGACCATTTTAAATCACCAGATGCTTCGAAAGAACACATAACATATATTTTTTTTAATTTTGGACACAGGCATGCATGCCTCCCTAAGAAACAGTGGTGCTTTTATTATTTTTTTCTTCATGTATGTTATTCTGTTCTATGTACATAATTTGTTAAACAATAAATTGAAATAGACCCCGGCAATTAAATTGGTGTTTGTGATTAATAGGTTAATTCCATTGTCGCTGGTCCCATACGCACTTCAATGTTGAACTCCGTGTCTGTGCCACATGTGTAGATGAGGACATGGGGGTACTTGCCCCATAACATAGATTTTGACCCTCATTTGCCCCAATCCACCACACACACAAACACATACACACACACACACACACCAACCCCACCCCCTCCCACAGTCTCCTCTTTATTCCCCCACACACCTGGCAGATGAACACATCTTTAATGATTTACAAGCTCGGAAACAGATAATTATGAGTCATATATGTTCATTTACCACAATATGAGGGCACCAAATTGAGCTGTGCTTCATACCTTCAGGCTTTATTTGAATGTAAAATTCTTTCTGGAAGAACTCCCAGGAAAATTCGAAACAAACCCCCTGTGAATAGCCATGCCTTAGGAACTTGCACAGGAGTGTACATATCTGAATGCAATGCTATGACCATAAAAGGTCACTTGTGGACTTGCCTCCCATGAGAAATTTTCCTTACTTGCAAACCCCAGAAATATTTCCTCATGCCACCACTGGTAAAACTCTATCATAATATGGTCAATTTCAGTCATTCGGCGTACCCCCTATTTTCTTAGAAGAGAGGTTCAGGATTTGTCTTGTGAGCATGTTAAGCACGCCCCAATAAATTGTTGCATGGCAAACTTGTATGGACCAATTCCAACAACCAAAGTTAATCAGGACCTACTAGTTAACATGATCTGAATAAGTCCATTCCAATGAGAGTTGCCGGATTAGTGATGTATAGACAGAAATGTATAAGTGAGGTTACCCAGTGGTACAAGTGAGCTTCAGTTACTCACCTGTGATCAAGTTGACTGAATAGATATTTTAACACGGAAAATAAGACAGTGAAATATTTTTCAGTTTCAAGATGTTCAGTGTCAAATCACAGCCCCCGAAGGTCCGATCATAATGAATGAAACAAAAATATGCATGAAAGTGATTTATATTTAATACGAGAGTCTTTTATTATAAATACTTCACTTTACATCCATCTTTTTCTGTTTTATTTATTTCAATTGCATCTGCGTGGTCAACATTACAAGTTTGAAGTGAAAATAGGTAATTTACGTAGGCCTACACCATATCTAGACATCCACCTTCGCTTAACTCATGTGCACATAAATACACCACTTCTTTGAATATTAAAAGGACAGTCGCTTCTGGTCATGGTAAGAATAGCAATAACATGATTTTGTCGGGCGTCCCGATATATTATAACTGAATAACAGCCTTGTGGCTTATTAACTGCTGCACTCCACTTCAGCACGGGTCGGTAATTAACTCTCTAGCTGTTATTCATTACTCTTGGGCCGCTAATAAACCATAACACCCTCTAAGCTCATGTTATTGTTATATTACCACCCTGCAGGTTTCCAAGATGGTGTGTAGAAGTCGAGACCTTGTCTCTGGGCATAAATGGACAAGTCCATTAGGACAAGTCGATATATGACCCAGAGGTGAGGTTGCGACTTCAATACACCATCTTGGAAATCCACTTGGTGGTAATAACCAATTTATCTTAAAATATTTTCCCCTTTTTAGACATGTTTGCATATATTTTGACAATTGTTCAACATCTATGAACTGATTTTTTATGAATGAAAATCATGACTTCATGGTATTGCATTCTTGTGCTATGCATGACATAGTCCCCATTCATTATTCTATTTGTTCTATAGCCACAGAAGCTTAAAGTAGTGTTTCAGCTGTGTGTTTCTTTGTTTTATTTTTCAGATTTAACCCTTTACCCAACATGAAAAGCAGACAACACATGCAAATAATTTTTTTAATTTGTTTGCGTCAAAAACACAGCATATGACCCCTCATTGGAACAAGCTCATTGAGCTTGTTCCAATGAGAGGTCATAAGCTATGTTTTTGTGACAAAAAATGAAAAAGTAATAAAAATTGAATGGTGAATTTTGTGAATAGCGCTGGCTGGTTTTGGCCATTATGTTGGGTAAAGGGTTAACATATTATCATGGCAAATGAAATTGTCAATGACACTGTAGCTTAACTTGTCTGTGTGTTGTATTTGATGAAAATGATAATGTTCAATGTTTATGAAAGGATTATGAAATAAGACAAGAATTGTGATAATTGGGAATGTTAATTTCTGTTCCCTGTATGCTATGTTTTTAATAAAAATAATTTGAGGTGTACACTGTACTAAAGAGCTGAGGGTGGGTTAATTTGACCTCACAGTTAATGTATGTGGCCCTCACAGTTAACTTATGTCAATGAAAGTTACCAATTTACAGTGAACTTATTCCAAAATGAGCCATCCTATCACGTTACACTGAAATCCCTTCATAAATATGGCCTGTGGACTGTGCTAAAGGTTTTCGGACTTCAGGCCTGTGTAGCCATGACGGTAGACCGATTGCAACTAAAAGGGCATGTCCTCATTTCGACATTATACGGAGTCATTCTACAAAGTTACAATGAAATCCCTCCACAAATAACGCCTGTAGTCTGTACTAAAGTTTATCCGGTTTTGGGCTCGGGAAGCCATCATGGTTGAATGATCATGACCAAAAGGGGACGTTGTCATCTGGGCATAATCTGGAGTGATCCTGCGAATGAAATCCCTTCATATATATGACCTGTAGACTGTGCTCAAGGTTTTTGGGCTTCGGGCCCCTGAAGCCGTCACAGTTGACCAACCACGACCAAAAGAGGATGTCATCATCTAGGCATTATATGGAGTCAACCTAACAAGTTACAATGAAATCCGTCCATAAATACAATCTAGAGACTATGCTAAAGGTTTTTAGGTTTTGGGCTTGGGCAGCCATCAAGGCTGAATGATCGCGACCAAAAGGGGACGTTCTCATCTAGACATTATTTGGAGTCATCCTACCAAGTTACAATGAATCCCTTCATAAATGTGACCTGTAGACCGTGCTAAAGGTTTTCAGGCTTCAGGCCCCTGTAGCCATCACAGTTGCACAATTGCGTCTAAAATGGGACATTCTCATCTAGACATTATGTGAAGTCAACCTACCAAGTTACAACGAAATCCCTGTAGACCGTGCTAAAGGTTTTCGGGCTTCGGGTCCCTGTAGCCATCGCAGTTGCCCAATCGTGTCCAAAAGGGGACGTTCTCATCTAGACATTATGTGAAGTCAACCTACCAAGTTACAATGAAATCCCTTCATAAATATGACCTGTAGACTGCGCTAAAGGTTTTTGGGCTTTGGACTCGGGCAGCCTTCATGGTTGAATGATCGCAACCAAAAGGGGACATTCTCATCTGGGCATCATCTGGAGTGATCCTACAAAGTTACAATTAAATCCCTTCATAAATATGACCTGTAGACTGTGCTCAAAGTTTTCGGGCTTTGGGCCCCTCTAGCTGTCACAGTTGACCAATCACGACCAAAAGGGGATGTCATCATCTAGGCATTATATGGAGTCAACTTAACAAGTTACAATGAAATCCTTCCATAAATACGACCTATAGACTATACTAAAGGTTTTTGGGCTCGGGCAGCCACCAAGGCTGAATGATCGTGACCAAAAGGGGATGTTCTCATCTAGACATTATTTGGAGTCATCCTACCAAGATACAATGAAATCCCTTCATAAATATGACCTGTAGACTGTGCTCAAGGTTTTCAGGCTTCGGGCCCCTGTAGCGGTCACAGTTGCCCAATCGTGTCCAAAAGGGGATGTTCTCATCTTGACATTTTATGAAGTCAACCTACCAAGTTACAATGAAATCCTTTCATAAATATGACCGAAGACTGCGCTAAAGGTTTTTGGGCTTCGGGCTCGGGCAGCCATCATGGTTGAATGATCACAACCAAAAGGGGACATTCTCATCTGGGCATCATCTGGAATGATTCTACGAAGTTGCAATGAAATTCCTTCATAAATATGACCTGTAGACTGTGCTAAAGGTTTTCAGGCTTCGGGCCCCTGTAGCCGTCACAGTTCCCCAATCGTGTCCAAAAGGGGATGTTCTCATCTTGACATTTTATGGAGTCAACCTACCAAGATACAATGAAATCCCTTCATAAATATGACCTGTAGACTGTGCTAAAGGTTTTCGGGCTTCGGGCCCCTGTAGCCATCACAGTTGCCCAATCGTGTCCAAAAGGGGATGTTCTCATCTTGACATTTTATGAAGTCAGCAGTAGTATGTCTCGCACGTTTGGGGCCTCATTGGCAGGACCTCGGTGCAGGACCTCGGAAGTGACGTCATGTCACGTGACCCAGTGGCGCCATGTTGTGTTGTCATGGTAACCCGCGTGAGCGGCCGTGTTGTGACGTCATCTCCATAGTGATACGTGGTGTGAGTGCACATGCGCAGCGCGTGTTGTTAGGGTGATACGTGTTTCCGTCGTCCATTTTGTATACTGGAGGCCGCCATCTTGGTTTCTATGGTAGCACGTGGTTGCTATGTTACGCAATTGTTCTGCAATAGGACGGGGTATGTTCGGAGGGTATGTTCCTTTGTAGAAGAGTAAATCTAATTACCACAAACAACCCGACAATCTCTCCAAATCACCAAAATCCACCCGAACTTTTACTATTTCGAATTTTTCCAGAATTCTCTGCTTCTATCTATATATGCAATAGTTTTCCTCTACCTAGGCATGTTCCTTTGTTCCGGAGTATACTCCAGTAACGTAGAAGAGCATATTTGTTGGAACAGTTTACCTTGTTATTACTATATTTAGCAATTTCTGGTCTATTCTTAATAGTTCTGACCCTATTCCAAGTACTCTTGTTGTTTCATTTATCTAGATAATAACTAACCAATCAGATTGCTTGCTTTCCCATAATCTGTATACAGAGTTATCTCCCCTGTGTATAACAAAAGCAGTCCCAAAGCCAATAAGCTATCGAGCAGTTACTTATAAGTCATTGCTCGAACGACTCTAAGCCCATCGAGCAAATGAGCTATCGAGCAATTGCTCGATCGAGTGACTCCTCAAACGACTCTTCGACTCATTTCAGTATTTGAGGATACCCATGACCCGGTATTGTATTATTTGAGGATACCTATCCCAAATATCCCTTATAAGCTAAAGAGCCAAGAGAGTAATTGCTCCATGAGCAATTGCTCGAACGACTCGAAGCTCATCGAGCAAATGAGCCTTAGAGCAATTGCTCGATCGAGTGACTCGACATACTGCTCGAACGACTCGAAGGCCATCGAGCAAATGAGCTATCGAGTAATTGCTCGTTCGAGTGACTCCTCGAACGACTCATGTCAGAAAAAAGGGATTCTAGGGCCTAAAGGGATTCCGTAAGTAGGGCTTTTTCCCAAATAATCCAAAGAGCCAAGAGAGTAATTGCTCCATGAGCAATTGCTCGAATGACTCGAAGCTCATCGAGCAAATGAGCCTTAGAGCAAATGCTCGATCGAGTGACTCCTCGAACGACTCTTAGACTCATTTCAGTATTGGGGACACTTGTTGGACTTTACATCCGGGTACTTCTGTTGGGGTAGTAGATAAAAACAAACAACAATATATATAACATTTCATTTTTATTCAAGTATACAATTCAATGTCTCAATGCATTTCTCTTTGTAGTTCTTCTTGCATGGGCTAACCATTTCATCTTCTTGTGGGTTGGAGCTTCTTCCCATCGCATGGCTAGGTTCTTGATAAAACACATTCTTTCATTTGATAACTTGGCTTTGTTGGTTGCTTTAATTTCCTGTCTGGCATCTTTTGGTTCCTCTTTCTCTAGCTGTTTCATAGTAGTAACTTCAGTCTTCTTAGTAGTAACTTCATTTGTGGTTTGAGTGGAAACATCCTTCGTATCTTCAGTAGTAACTTCATTCGTGGTTTGAGTGGAAACATCTTTCTTGACTTCAGTAGAAACTTCATTCTTAGTGGTAACTTCATTCTTTATGGGAGCTGTCATCTTTTTCTTGACTTCAATAGAAACTTCGTTCTTAGTGGAAACTTCTTTCTTTATGGGAGCTGGCCTCGTTTTCTTGTCTTCAGTAAAAACTTCGTTCTTTATGGAAACATCTTTCTTTGTTTCTGTAGAAACTTTGTTCGCAGTAGTAACTTCGTTCCTGTTTGTATTGGGAGTCAGTTCTTCTGTCTTTATTCTTTTGTTTACTGATCGGCCAGTATCCACACATCTTATGTTTCTTTCCATCAGCATCCATGTCTAGATTTTTTCTCTTGGCTGCATTTACCACACGATTCACTTGGGTCAGTTCCTGGGAAGTCAGCTTTAATCCAGCATCATTCTTGAAGATCTGTATATGTAAGTCATCTTTGAATCTGAGCACTGTTGTTGACACAGACATCTTCACTCTTCGACGTTCAAAACGGAAATGAATTTACTTTTTATACCAACACTCCTTTTATTCTTTTCTAATCATCTTCTTCTTCTTCTTCATCATCATCTACTCGGAATGAGTAGTTTGTCATAAGGTTGTCGAACAGAAATCTTCACTTTTCCAATGCATATTTCTGGGATTCTTCAAAGTCAAAGTCCTCTTCTTCACGAAGACGCTTGGCAGTTTCTTGAATTTTCTTGTGAATTGCGTCGTTGTAAAAATTTCGAATGTACACAAGAGTATGAATGTATTTCTCACTAATGGCTTCTCTAACATTCTTTTGAAGTGCTCTATATGCTGTTTCAACTTCATCTTCACTATCCATTCCATCTTCGATATATTTGTTCATGAGGTTGTCAAAATCGTTTTGGTATTTGTCAAAGGCACTTTGTACGATACCTCCCATCATAGAAACGTCTTCTTCTTCGTCTTCTTCTTCATATTCCATATCTCCTGATAGTTCCGACGATTCATCAGAGTCCGAATCTCTTGACCAGTGTTTTGGTGCACAGCTGGATTGCATTGTGTCCGCTCTCTTCGAAGGTCAGATTACAAATAGCAAATTTCTTACGAGCACGACCCTTTTATAGGACATCGGACAGTGCATTGATGACGGGTTTGATCAACTTTCCTAAAAATCCTCCTTTCTGTATGATCCGTCTTCTTTTCCGATAAGATAGTTCTCTCGTTGGTGAGGCAATTCTCCTTATTTCGTACCTGTGTGGAATCAGCTTAGCTCTCTCAGATTTGGTTATAGGTACTGCGCCCGTCAAGATGTTTGAAGCACAATCACATATACATTGTATCAAATCATCACTAGACATCTTCAGCATAGTCTTGGCTTCATATCGATCCGCATCAGAGAGGATTCGCAGTGTATCTAGATTTCTTTCTAATCTTGTAGTGTTGCTCGATTTTTCCGTTTGTCGGTTTGGGCAAACTTCTTCTTTGTGCCTCTTCATGTTAAATTTTCGAGAAAATGTTTTTCCACAGTTCTCGCAGTTATGTATCGCCATGTCTTCACTCTTTCGTGGTCGTAGAACAAATGAATTTATTTTCACACCAACACTCCTTTTATACTTTTTTCAGAGCTAGGACTGGGTTGATAAGCGCCGAGAGAAAGCAACTCTTTCGCAATATACATCTTTTTATATCTGGAGAAATTCCATCATCTGCTAGCAGCTTCAATACATGTTCGTATTTTCGCAGGTCATCAAATTCAGCTAAATTCAGTGGTATCTTATCTTCGAGGATGTTGGTAGCACATTTACATAAACAGGTAATCAAATTTTCATCAGCAGCACGTAGAATGGCATCGATTTCCACCTTGTCAGCATCCCGTAAAAATTCTAAAAGTGCTTTATTCTGGTCAGTCAGTCCAGTATCTCTCTCCTCTTCTGTTCTTCTTGGACAGTAATGTTCTTCATGCCTCTTACGTGTGAAGCTCCTGGAGAATTCTTTATCACAATATCTGCAGTGGAGCCGATGATGGTTCTTCTCGTGTCTTCGAGCATTATCCGATCTTGAAAATAACTTGGAACAGTATCTGCAACGAATTGGTAACATGTCTTCACTTGACGACGGTCAGAACACAAATGAATTTATTTTCGTACCAACACCCCTTTTATACCGTTCCCAACAGAAGTACCCGGATGTAAAGCCCAACAAGTATCCCCAATACTGAAATGAGTCTAAGAGTCGTTCGAGGAGTCACTCGATCGAGCATTTGATTTAAGGCTCATTTGCTCGATGAGCTTCGAGTCGTTCGAGCAATTGCTCATGGAGCAATTACTCTCTTGGCTCTTTGGCTTATTTGGGAAAAAGCCCTACTTACGGAATCCCTTTAGGCCCTAGAATCCCTTTTTTCTGACATGAGTCGTAGAGCCGTTTGAGGAGTCACTCGAACGAGCAATTACTCGATAGCTCATTTGCTCGATGGCCTTTGAGTCGTTCGAGCAGTATAACGAGTCACTCGATCGAGCAATTGCTCTAAGGCTCATTTGCTCGATGAGCTTCGAGTCGTTCGAGCAATTGCTCATGGAGCAATTACTCTCTTGGCTCTTTAGCTTATAAGGGATATTTGGGATAGGTATCCTCAAATAATACAATACCGGGTCATGGGTATCCTCAAATACTGAAATGAGTCGAAGAGTCGTTTGAGGAGTCACTCGATCGAGCAATTGCTCGATAGCTCATTTGCTCGATGGGCTTAGAGTCGTTCGAGCAATGACTTATCAGTAACTGCTCGATAGCTTATTGGCTTTGGGACTGCTTTTGTTATACACAGGGGAGATAACTCTGTATACAGATTATGGGAAAGCAAGCAATCTGATTGGTTAGTTATTATCTAGATAAATGAAACAACAAGAGTACTTGGAATAGGGTCAGAACTAACAAGAATAGACCAGAAATTGCTAAATATAGTAATAATAAGGTAAACTGTTCCAACAAATAGGCTCTTCTACGTTACTGGAGTATACTCCGGAACAAAGGAACATGCCTAGGTAGAGGAAAACTATTGCATATATAGATAGAAGCAGAGAATTCTGGAAGAATTCGAAATAGTAAAAGTTCGGGTGGATTTTGGTGATTTGGAGAGATTGTCGGGTTGTTTGTGGTAATTAGATTTACTCTTCTACAAAGGAACATACCCTCCGAACATACCCCGTCCTATTGCAGAACAATTGCGTAACATAGCAACCACATGCTACCATAGAAACCAAGATGGCGGCCTCCAGTATACAAAATGGACGACGGAAACATGTATCACCCTAACAACACGTGCTGCGCATGCGCACTCACACCACGTATCACTATGGAGATGACGTCACAACATGGCCGCTCACGCGGGTTACCATGACAACACAACATGGCGCCACTGGGTCACGTGACATGACGTCACTTCCGAGGTCCTGCACCGAGGTCCTGCCAATGAGGCCCCAAACGTGCGAGACATACTACTGTCAGCCTACCAAGATACAATGAAATCCCTTCATAAATATGACCTGTAGACTGCGCTAAAAGTTTTCGGGCTTCGGGCCCCTGTAGCCGTCACAGTTGCCCAATCGTGTCCAAAAGGGGATGTTCTCATCTTGACATTTTATGAAGTCAACCTACCAAGTTACAATGAAATCCTTTCATAAATATGACCGAAGACTGTGCTAAAGGTTTTTGGGCTTCGGGCTCGGGAAGCCATCATGGTTGAATGATCGCAACAAAAAGGGGAGATTCTCATTTGGGCATCATCTGGAGTGATCCTACGAAGTTACAATGAAATCCCTTCATAAATATGACCTGTAGACTGAGCTAAATGTTTTCAGGCTTAGGGGTCCCCGTAGCCGTCACAGTTGCCCAATCGTGTGCAATAGGGGACGTTCTCATCTATACATTATATGAAGTCAACCTACCAAGTTACAATGAAATCCATTCATAAATATGACCTGTAGACTGTGCTAAAGGTTTTCAGTCTCCGGACTCTGGCAGCCATCGTGGTTGAATGATCGCAACCAAAAGGGGACATTCTCATCTGGGCATCATCTGGAATGATTCTACGAAGTTGCAATGAAATCCCTTCATAGATATGACCTGTAGACTGTGCTAAAGGTTTTTAGGCTTCGGGCCCCTGTAGCCGTCACAGTTGCCCAACCGTGTCCAAACGGGGACGTTCTCATCTAGACATTGTATGAAGTCAACCTACCAAGTTACAATGAAATCCCTCCATAAATATGGCCTGTAGACTGTGCTAAAGGTTTTTGGGTTTTGGGCTCAGGCAGTCATCACAGTTGACAGATCACGACCAAATGGGGAAATTCTCATCTAGATATCATACGGAGTCATCCTACCAAGTAACAGTGAAATCCCTCCATATTAAATATGACCTCACCTGCATGCAGACTGTGCTAAAAGTTTTTGGGTTTCAGGCTTGGGCAGCCCTCACGGTTGACAGATCATGCCCAAAAGGGGATGTTCTCATCTAGGCATTATACAGAGGCATCCTACCAAGTTACAATGAAATCCCTTCATAAATTCAACCTGTAGACTGTGCTAATGGTTTTCGGGTTTTGGGCTCAGGCAGCCATACCGGTTGACCGATCACGACCAAAAGGTGATGTTCTCATCTAAACATGACCCCAAACCTGCATATGAAATATTGTGACTTTTTCAAGTTAAGCTAAAAATGATCTTGTCTAATGTATTTCATTGAGTTGGTTATTTATCATTTAAGTACTGTTGTCAAAAATGGTGGCCTTGACATGCGTAATCAGTTTTCAGTGAGAGCAGGTAAAAACATTTTCTTTCTTAACCCTCTGCACACTGATGTCGAAATATCAAAATTTCTACCTGCACATTTTCCCCATAATGCAACTAGGAATATAACCAATTCAGTCTTGTCTGACAGAGCTCTATGAGCTCTGTCAGACAAGACTGAATTGGTTACATTACTAGTTGCATTATGAGCAAAAATTGATGCCTGAAATTTCAGTATTTTGACATCAGAGTGCAGAGGGTTAATCGTGTGATCACATGTGTAGTTGCTATCCTCAATACAGATTTGTATTTTGTCTGGACATTTTCACTTGTATTGGCCTTAGGGGAAACAAGTTCTTGTTGGAAGATAAAAATTCATATCTACCTAACAAAATGATATTTATTGAAGATTATTGGCCACAGAAGGTCAATGTGTTTTCTAAAGCTTGTTGGGAAATATCTAAATTTTACATGTTAATATCTATACATGAAAGTGACATTTAATATTTATTTAGTATTTATTGATTGGAATTTAAGTGGTAGAGTGCTGCAAGCCTATATTTGGGCTTTATTCTGAAGTGCAGGTGCTGCAATGTAAAGGCATCATTTTTGATGGATGTGCTTCCTATTACCCTGGAGTTAAAGAATCTTGTCTGTTAGGTTTGTCTTGTTACAATTTATGAGAGAGTGACTATAGGCACCCTCTTATGAACTGTTACAAGGTAATGACACATGAACATGAATTTTAGTGACCAAACATAATTCAGCACTCTACCAGTTCACAAGACTTACAACAGCAAGGAGCAAGTTTTGTCAGAAAGTTTTAAGGGCAAAGGAAGCCAGAGTCCCCAGATACCACTAACAGCATCAAATAATTAACATACTCTCCATCACAACAGTCATTGTCAGACTCTCAACTTACTAACCTGACACAAGAAGGGTTAGCTGCAGTTGAAGGCATCTGTACCATCAACATGCAGTACCCTTTAATACACTGTGACACCATGTGCACACCAAGGCATTTGGAATTAAGTGGCTTGTGCAAGGACACATTGTAGATGAAGCTGATCAAGATATTTCTAGGTGAAAACAATAACATCATGAATAGAACAAAGTAAGTTTTCAGAAAAAATAGCAGTGATATGTAGACAAAAAGTAGAAGATAATTGGTTGTAGGCAGATTAACTCTTGAAGCCTCAAGTTAATTTTATACAATAACTACTATGTATACATGTACATATCTTCAGGTGACTTAATAGTGTTTCTTCATCATTGTCAGCTTCCCAGTCAACAAAGATGTAAAACACTGCCAAGATAAATGCAACCTCCTGGCTGAGTTCACAAGGAAAAAAAACATTTGGGGTACAATTTCAAATCAATGCAAAGGAGGCAGTTTGGACCTGTATGGGGATCAAGGGTTAAAGACAATTGCATGTTGAACGTTCCTATCTATCTAACAAAGTGATGTCTATTCTAGCTAAAACAAATTAGAAATTAATTAATCCAAAAACTGATTTCCTCAATTTTTTTTTTCAGGCAACCTGAATTCTAGTTCTGTGGGCACAATAAAGGTAAAGTAATACTGAAAAGTAATACTGATTGGTATGGCAGTGTTAGTGGAATGGCTAGGATTGCTTCTAGCTACTAATAGCTACTTCTGCTACTAATAGCTTATGTTATGAAATGTTATGAAATTCTTTTGTGGAGCTGATGAGGTGCTGGCATGAACTGCTGGAGCCCTTGTCAACAGAGTTTCATTTCACTAAACATTAATTCCAAAGACAAAGAACACAAAGTTTTATCATAATTCCAAATGAGATCAAGGTTGCAGAAGAGCTTACAAAACCGGCCAGAAAATTAACCAGATTAAGCCTGCCAGAGCATGAAATATCTTGGAAGTTTCTCAATAAAACCATACAAATATGGATATAATTAGAACCAGCTCATCGAGCTGTTCATATTGGTATGGTTTTATTGAAAAATTGTGAAATTTGTTTTTGAAAAATGTGAAATTTAATTAAGTTTTTAAAAAATACTGTGTTAGGTAAAGGGTTAACACAATAAGATCAAGAAAAATCAACAACTCATACCAAAAGCATTTGCCCTTCACCCAACGTGATGGAGGAAATCGGGTAGGGTTATTCACAAAAATTGTCGCTGAAATCTTATTTTTTTCATTTTTGTGTCACCTGTATGGAGCCCAAATATGAACGAAGGGACTTAATGAACTTGAATCTGACCCCTTCATGGATGCTGTATACCAAGTATCAAAAGATTCTGATTGGTGGAGCGGGAGATTTAAAAACCTTTTTTGAAAATGTTAAAAAATTTATAGTAATTTATATATTTTTTATACTTACCAATGACCCAGACTTAGCTGGTGCAAACTCCATTAAATTCAGGGCCAAACACAAATTTTGCCCCCCCCCCCCCCCAATCCCCAAAATTTGCATCCAAAACTGAAAATATGATGTCCTGGTAGGTCCTCCATACTTTCACTCCACTACGCATGCGCAGTGTCAAGGAGGTCTCGAAATTAGCACCAAAATGTCATTCTAACAACCAGTGCCTGGTAAGTGTTATGTACGCAGCGGGGAGGCAAGAGTTCCCAACTCCTGGGAGGGGCATCCCCGTCTGGGTCATCGGTAAGTATAAAAAATATATAAATTACTATAAATTTTTTAACATTTTTATACTGTACCAATGACCCAGACTTAGCTGAATAGTAAACAGGCCGAAGGGCCCAGGACATAGAGGAAAATCCAATAGGCTCAATTACATATAACAGAATTATCCCCTCAAGGAGAAAAGGAGAGATAGGATTTACATGTATCTTTCTTATTCTTATCAAAAAAGAAAGACACAATACCATTCCGTAATTGAGCACAAAAACATCAATGATCTCTATTAATATCCAGTATAACCCTTTACACTAATTATTTTTAAAGGTAAGCCAATAAATAAAGGCAGTACAGAGAAGTGAGACTCTTTATACTCCTTAAAAGTGTCCGAGGATTGTATATTAACGCTCATTTGACACGTGACATATACAAATGCTTCACACCAAGCTACACTTTAAAAATATTACATGACATGAGTAAACATCAGCTTACACTTTAAAAAACCATACCGGTACAGACTCTGAATTACGGACTCTGGGGGAGGTATTCCCTTGCTTTTCACTATAAAGCAGGTGACCTAAGGGAACACCCCCCCCCTCTTCCCCTGGGTCAAATACCCCAGAGCGAAGAGAGCAGCAGGACAGAGTCAGTGCCAGAACAGAAAGCCTACATAACTATAGTAGCAACTGATTAGTGGACAATATTCTGAGTAACTGATAACGGTCCTAAACAATGCAGATCTCCAGAAATGGACTCAATATTTCTAAGATAAAAATTTGTGAAAGTGGAAGGCTGAGACCAATATGCAGCCTTCATTAGATCCGTAATAGCAACACTATTAGCATAAGCCCAAGATGTTGATAGAGCTCTTACTTCATGAGCCAAAATCTTAAGAGCAGACTGCTGAGATGAAGATAACTTCTCATAAGCAGTATGTATCGTTAATTGAATCCATCTAGCAATAGAATGAACCATTATGTCCTTTCTATTAGGCATCAAAGACAAAAAGAAACGCTTACGTCCCTTTCTAATGAACTCAGACCAACATTTATAAATACGTATTGCTCTAACAGGACAGAGTAAAGACCTACGCCCGTCAGAAGACGGAAGGGCCTTAATAACAATAGGTTCAGGATACTTATTAGGAGCCTGATTCTTAGCCAAAAATCCAACATTAGTAGTAAACGTAATAGTATTACCAACACTACGATAGTGAGAATCATCTACAGATAAAGCATGAAGCTCACTAACTCTTCTAGCAGAAGAGAAGGCTAAGAGAAAAGCTGTGTTATATGTTAAGAATTTGAAGTCCACTGTGTCAAGAGCCTCAAAAGGTGCTTCTTTTAGCTTAAGAAGAACCCATGCTAAATTCCACTTCGGAATTAATCAAAGGGTTCTAGGTCTATTTATCGAAAAGTTTCTTACTAATTTAGATAAAGAGACATTAGATCCAATCATCAATGAATCATGGTGTGCATAGGTATCAGATAACATAGACCTATAACCCTTGATAGTAACAGGCTGCAGTTTGATCTCATCAAACAAATAGACCAGAAAATTAGCAATGTCAGGAATGGAGGGATCATAAAGATCTACAGAGTGATCCCTACACCACTGACGAAAGACCTTCCATTTTGCAGCATAATTTAGCAAAGAGGAGGTCATCCTGCAGTTAGAAATCGCGTCCACTGCTCGTCCTGCAAAACGTTTACTGTGCAAGAAGGGCCGCACAACGGAAATATGTGAAGGTTGAGACCTTGCAGATTGTGGTGAAGGGTGCGCGATTTCCCCTGCAACAAAAGATCCTCCCGTGGAGGAAGCTTCCACGGCATGTCCCACAACAGACACCTCAGTAGATTTATCCACGGTCTCTGTGGTGACAGAGATGCTACCAACAGAATCTTGCAGTGGGATTGCTTTATCTTGAGCAATATCTGCTGAATCAACGGCGCTGGAGGATACGTATATCCTATTATCCCGTTCCACGAGATTGAAAGAGCGTCTACTGGAAACGCTCGAGGATCCGGACATGGCGACACGTTTGTCCGCAATTGATTTTTGAGATGCGTTGCAAACAAATCTATCATTGGTCGCTCCCATTGGTAGCAAGTCTGATTGAAAACCTGTTTGTTGAGAGTCCACTCCGACGGCAACAGGCGACCCCTCCGTGAAAGGGAGTCTGCTAACACATTCAGACGACCCGGAATATGACGGACCGATAGTTGAACCTGATGTTCCAATACAAACAGAAGGATTCTTTCCGTTAGCTTGAACAACGGAATGGAATGAGTGCCTCCCTGATTCCGAATATATGCTACTACAGTCGTATTGTCAGATAGAATTTGGACGTGTGCATTTTGAATAACGTCTATCCAATGACGCAACGCAAGCCAAATTGACATAATTTCTTTGATTTTTATGTGCTTGCTTAAAAACTGCGCATTCCAAAGACCCTGGCACCTCGAATCCGACAGGCATAGTGTCGCGCCCCAACCTGTTTGACTGGCGTCCGTCATAATAGTAAAACTCAGATCCGGCAATTGCAGTGGAACTCCCCGAGTTAGCCACTGAATGTCGGCCCAAGTCTGAATCTCTTGTTTCACTTGGCTTGACAAGAGAATGTCCGTATCGAGCGAATGAGTCTTCGCCTTCCAATTCTGAGTCAGAAAGATTTGGAGAGGATGAGTGCGTAGCCGCCCCATAGGAATGAGATCCGCGGCAGCTCCGAACAGACCTATCAGTCTCATGAATTCTCTCGCTGTAACTTTCTCTGAGTTTAGACAATAGCGAGCATAACAACTGATTAACTTCGCTCTGGTTAATGGCAGACGAACAAGATTGTTGTGCGTCTCGAAGCTCATCCCCAGGTGGGTGAATGACTTGGATGGCACCAGATCCGACTTCTGTTCGTTTACTATAAAACTGAGACGTCGGAGCAATAGAAGCAGATTCTGCACATCGTTCTGAAGCGTTAACTCGTTGCCGTACCTTTGAAGAATATCGTCCAGGTAGGCCGACGCTACCACAGACAAATGAGCTCGGAAGTAAGTCATGACCGAGTTCATTATCCGAGTGAAAGCCCAGGGCACTAGATTCAGACCGAAGCACATCGCACGGAACTGATACACGACACCCAGGACAGCAATACGAAGATACTTTCTGAACGCCGGATTTACCATGATGTGAAAGTACGCATCCTTGAGATCTATGCTCACGGCATAGTCGTTCACTCAAATGCTCGCTCTGACCGATCGAATGGTCTCCATATAAAATTTTTGAGCCACAATCAGCTTGTTTATCCAGCTTAAGTCTATTACTGGACGGAACGAGCTGTCTTGATTTCAGAACCAGAAAAAGATGGCTGTAGAAACCTGGTTTTCTACGACCTCTATCGCATTCTTCAGTAAGAGAGACTGGACTTCTAAAAGAAGCGCGTCTCTTTTTTGTATATTTGACGGAAGTTGAGTCCATCTTGGACTTCAAGTTAACGGAGGTTTTCCTTTGAAGGACAGTTTCAGTCCTTCCGTAAGTACCCTTCGAACCCAAGGGTCCTCCGCGGCCCGCACCTCGCATCGTCGACCTAGGGGCGTCTGATCTGTTATTACAGCCAGCGTTACGGCCCCTACTAGAGTCGCTGCCTTGACAGCCTCTAGAATAATGCCTAGAGGGCGCGTACGCACCTCAAAAGGAACTTCCCCTGGACGTACCCGTCCCAGAAGATCCTGGCCTACTTTTCTCCACTGGTTCCGACTTATTAGAAGCGGACTTAACTAGCAGAGAGTCTGAAGCTTTCTTAGTTAACTGATCATAAATAACAGAAAGCTTGCCATCAAAGAGAAGTTCTCCGGAGACCGGAGCGACTCTAAGAGAGTTTTTCACCTTCCTATCCAATCTCGTGGATGTAGTTAGGGCTCCATCACGTCTAACCAACTCAAGATTAGCCACTGAAAGGACAGAGTTGTACGTGGAAGGCAATAGCCCTTGACAGAACTCTTAAAAACATTTGTACATCCTGAAATTCTTGCCCTTCAAGACGTAATGACAACGCTCTGGGAAGGTGATCTGCGTACGAGAGTGCATCTAAATTTGCTCTATTAGAAGTTATTGTCGTTTCCAACGTAGAGCTATGAATAGACATAGACGATGGCATGGATAATTCAAGGTCTTCAGCCTGGCCGTCTAGATGCAGAGGAACTCTCTGAATGCCCTGTCCTTCCGTTTCAAACCTATTTCTTGAATTAATGAAAGGCAGATTGAGAGCATTAGCCAACAGGAAGGCTGACTTGCCCGTTTTAGAAGCAAGTTTACTGATAGCGTCGTTCAAAAGTTCGAATGTCCGTGAGACATTCCTGGACTGAGACGGAAATTCAGGGACAGTTTCCCTAAACTGATTGAAAAAACCGGTGTCCAGTGGCGCTATAAGCCTCCTATCCGGCTGAGCAGCATCCTGGTCTGCTGGAACAACTTCTGGAAGGAAATGCCGGATTAACTCGATGGCGATTTTATGTTGTTCCGAAAGGGAGAATTCCAACTCGTTATCCCTTTCTCCATCCTGACGGACCTCATGAATATCTCGGTCGTCTGCTCCAGATCAAGCTGTGGAACGTACTGACTCAGCATCATCAGATACTTCCTGCTCAGACAGAACTTCTGCCGGCTGCTGGGATGCTGCTATGATCTGTGCTATCTGCGATAGCACGTCCGTCAATGCGGCCTGCGGAGCTGTGGTCTTACAGGATTTTGCCGCAGGGAGCTTCATGGAGGTTGTCTCCTGCATATTTCTTTTATGCAAACATTCGGAAGAAGGCGGCCTCGAATCCTTGGCTACCGGATGGCGTGACCTGGCTGTCGAGGAATCTCTGGACGGCGTTGCTGACTGGATATCGACGGTCACATAGCCAAGGTGCGGTTGACTGTGCTGTCGTGAGGACGAAGAAGCCACTGATACAGTCTCTGTGCACTGTCTATACACCGGAGCGTCCCGAGGGGTGGACGTAAGCTCGGTCTGAGGAACGTTATGTACAACAACATCCGGACCGCGATGTTGTTGTACGAGAGAGAGACGAGCTGGACAAGCTAGGAACCGAACCCAAAGGCTTCTTCCATCCTAATCTAAGTTCCATCGTCACTGGGTGTGTCTGTGGTAAGTTTATAGTGCTTCCAACACCCGTATTTCCTTCCTGGACCGCAACGGACAAACCCGGATACTGACCAATTTGGTGAATGGACGCAACACCGGGCGAGCTTGCGGACGTAGATGCCAACGCCGTCGACCCTACTAGGGGCCTCTTAGGCAATTGCCGTATATCCATGAGCACTTTTGCCACTAGCTCTTCTCTAGATTGTGATGACGGACACGCACTGGTAGACGACATCACGGAAACATCACCCAATTCTTGTTCCTCTGAAAAAGAGAGTGAAAAACTTGAATGACCCTGCGGCAAGAGGACTGGCATGGCCCTCTTCCCCCTAACAACATACCGTGACACACGTGTCCAATGTTTGTCATCCCTATTAATACACACTGAACAAGGATTAGTGCGAGTACATTGACTACAATTAATACAGAAATCATGAGAATCCAAGGAAGATTTACTTCCATTACAATTTGAACAATAATCTTTCATTGTGAAAATAATCAGTCATAGTACCCACAATAAGCCTTGAAAACAAAGATACATGATATAATAATCCATTATAATAATACGAAAAAATTATTCAAAAAAGAAAAAATTTTGAAAAAATTCAGAAGAGTCCAAGTTCCCAAAGGGAACCTTGAGACCAAATGGATCCCAAAAAAGCCTAAGTGTGGACAAAAATTTTAAATCATTTTGAAAAATTAATGTAACACTTATGGACAATATTAATGTATCTTACTATGAATTAAACTAGGTAGAAGACAAGAAATCTCTATCAGAAGTCACCGTTGTCAACATGAACAAAAAGTGTAAGCAAACCAGAAACATGACTCCAGGCACTGGTAAACATGGCCCAGAAAGCAGTGACTAATTTAAACACTATCTGATGCTAAACAGAGCCTTCCCCAGAAGAAACTGCAGAGCAGCAGGTGGTAGATGCAGACCAAAACGCCTAAACACCCCTAGGGTGAGGACGTAAACATGGGGAAAAACAGAAAATAATTCTGTTTCCAAGCCAAAACTCCCAAGAAATTTTAGTAATAAACATTACAAAAAATAAGCCAAAAGCATGGGAGAATAGCTAGGGGGTAATGAAGGAAAGGGAGAGAGGAAACACTGATCAAACAATGGAACATTCATAGCAAGAATGACAACAACAGGGCCATGCCTCGAAAATAGGCAACATGAATAATTTCGTAAAAAAATTTTTTAAGTTACAGCCCTGAACATTTGAAACTACTGATTTTTTTCTCCTCATCCTATATCCACTTCATATCCACCATTTCTCTCATAATTATGTGTCCGGCATCATTAAAACTGAAATTTACAGCACAAATATCAGTGAGGTGACACTGTTTTCAGGGTCAAACAAAGAATGACATTTTTGCGCCAATTTCGAGACCTCCTTGACACTGCGCATGTGCAGTGGAGTAAAAGTATGGAGGACCTACCAGGACATCAAATTTTCAGTTTTGGATGCAAATTTTGGGGATTGGGGGGGGGGGGGCAAAATTTGTGTTTGGCCCTGAATTTAATGGAGTTTGCACCAGCTAAGTCTGGGTCATTGATACAGTATAAAAATATGCATTTTTTAGATTACCCCATATGGTACACTATGACACAACCAATCAAGTTATTGTACCAATCGTCGAAGATTTTTTTAAAACTTAGGAGCATTTTTCTCACCTCCTCCCTATCTTTCTTTGGGGGATTTGATTTGAACAAAATCACAATGCGATAGAACAAACAATCACTTGAAGTTTCACTGAGATTTTGTTCAGCGGTTTCGGAGAAGTTGCAAACACAAGGTTCATGGATGACAAACGCTGGGACGGAGAGTTATCAATTAATGCCCCTTGGTGATACTGATCAAAATGCTTCTCACCAGTGGCATTCTACTGTGCAAGGGCAGTGCATATCAAATACAGATTACCAGTGCCGTGCATTTCTGAAAAGGAAGGCTTCTGAATTTTGGTCTAATTTTAGTATCTTTGGATTTGCGTGGGAGACAAGGTTATTCTTTTAATGGAAGGACTTGGCTGCCAAAACCAAATTTGGTTCATATAAGAATTATGCTTTGAAAAATGAAAACTTGAGTGAGCAAACATTCATTTTTGTCCTGGCTCAACCACAAATATAGATCAAGAAATTGAATTGTGACAGTTTTGTAAGTATGTTTTTATTTTTATCACTAACTATAATAATAATTCAGATTGGAAAGTCTGTTCCTGATGAAGAAGTCCAAAACCCTTCAGGGTTGTATTACCATGTTTCCATCCAAAACAATGGAGAATTGCTGCTGGTTGCAAATATTCTACTGACTGTGAATACTGAACCCTCGACACACTGATATCAACATACTGAATTTTTAAGAGGCTAATTCCTCCCATAATGAAACTAGAAATTTAATCAATTAGCCCTTTACCTAACATAAAAAGTAGACGACACTTGCAAAAAGAATTCTTGAATAGCTAATTTTTTTTCATTTTTTGTCTCAAAAATGTAGGCTATGACCCCTCTTTGGAACGAGCTCATAACCTATGTTTTTGAGACAAAAAAATGAAAAAAATAATGAAAATTAATTGCTTATTTTTTAGAATAGCGCTGGCCGGTTTTGGACATTTTGTTGGGTAAAGGGTTAAATCTTGTTTGACAGAGCTGAAGTACCTCTCTCCAACAAGAATGAACTGAATTGGTTAAATTGCTCATTGCATTAACTGGTAGAGTGCTAAATTATTTTGTGTTGTCAAAATTTGTCCACATGTTTTTGCCTTGTTACAATTTATGGGAGAGTGTATAGGCACTCTCCCACAACTTGCATTTATTTATTAGTGTTTAATCATGACCGTGACAGTTTTACAGGTGGAGGAAGCCAGAGTACACGGAGAGAACCACCGAGCAATGACGAGCAGCTGCCAGCTCCCCAACATCGTAACTCCGCACTGCAGCACAGGCAGGGTTGGATTGGTTGAAGACATGCCTATCATCGACGTGCAGTACGCCTCAGTACACAGCGTCATCGTGCCTCCATGTGGACAATCAGGGTAAAGTGCCTTGCCCAAGGACACAATGCAGTAGTCGGAATTGATCGCTCAGATGGTCACCCATCCAATGATTAACCGGGCTTGACGTTGCTTAACTTCGGTGATCTGACGAGAACTGGTTACCGCCACAACTTGTAACAAGGCAACACCATGCAGACTTAAGGGGCTATATAAGTAATGGAATTTTGTTTATTTTGAAAATTCCCACCTCTGATATTCCTTCAATTCAGATTAAATAGGCACAAAATGTACATCAAAATGAAGATTGCGATGTATAGAACACGAAACACATGTGTAATCAACTCATAGAGTCGACCGTAGGCACCACTGGTTCTTGGAAGTCTGCTACCGTATTTGTACCAGAACTGCTAATTTAATAATATTTCATGAGAACAACTTGTGGCCAAATGTACTTTACATATCGAAGAACAAACCTAGGGTATCAAAATTCTTCAAAACACAGCAACAGAGCAGCATGGGGGTAAATTTCAAAACCTTTGCTTTTGTTTACATATGAATTTACTTTCGATTTCCAGTCAAGGTCATCGGACGGAAAAGCATTTATATACAACGACGTCTAAAATCAAATAATGAGAAAGATCGCTTTAATACAGTATACTGTTATTAGATAGAGACTACAGAGTTGCCATATTCAGTGCAAGGTATCATGATACCTGTTGATATGTCTTAGAAATACGATTTTGTTTTTCGATGGAAATTCGTGGTATCGAGCGATTTGCGCATGTCTGTCGAACATGGAAACCATCTTCAATAAAAAAAGCAGACAGTGTTGTCCTTTTTCAAAATGCAGTCCTATCGCTGCACTTGAAAGTGTTTTGAATGCCTAGCTTTGTTATTGAATATCTGAGGCACGATCGGCTGAGAGTTGTTCTTGCGAATTATTATCAGTTCTGGTACGAATACAATAGCCGACTTCCAGGAACCAGTGGAGCCTGGTGTCAACTCTATGAGTTCATTATATATGTGTTTCGTGTTCTATGCATCCCATCCTTCATTTTGATGTATAATTTGTGAAAATTTAATTTGAATTTAAGGAATATCGGAGGTGAGAATTTCAAAATACACAAAATTCCATTACTTATATAGCCCCTTAATAAGTTCACTTCAATGATAATTTGAAGCAAAACCACAGAATGTGAAGCTTTTAAGTTTTGATACATGTACGTCTGAAGAAAGCCCTTATATGGGTTTCCAGCACTCTACAAGCTGATTTATTTGCTGGAGTTTAACAACACTTTCAACAGCCAGGGTCACCTCATGTTGGACAGTTTTTAACGGTGGAGGAAGCCAGAACTCTACCAGTTAAGGAAAAATATGCAGCTTTCAATTTTGATATATAAACATCAGTGTGCAGAAGATTAAAATTATATGAAGAATACTTCTGTTGGAAGTTTTGGTTGAATGTATGTATGTTGATTCTGAAATATGACTTTCGACTGAGAATTTGGTAAGAATGTGTATGATGGTTTTGAAACGAATGCATGTTGTTGATCATTGAAAGTTTCTTTCTGGTACTGGAAGTGAGTTCAAGTTAGGAGGTGCATGTAACAGCATTTTTTATGCGAGTTTCTGGCCTCCTACTGTGTTCAAAAGAAGTATCCTTTTCATTCACTGTAAATGCTGAAATCGGTATAATTGACCTAGATCTTAGAGGTCAAAGATCAATCAAAGTTTGAACTGTTAGTAGTCAGATGGGCATTTTGAATGATCACTTGAATGATCCATTCACAGTGCATGATGGGTGTCAATTGTCAGGATGATGTACATGAGCTGGAATGTTGTCACATCATTAACATGGTAAAACGTAATGTTGGTGCGCACACAGCACATGTTTCTGTTGTTTGTTTTGTTGATGAACCTGCCATCTTATACTTTTTTTTCATTTTATGTGGCTACAAAAGAAGTGAATGGGTTTAAAGTGTGGGGATGGGTTATCTAGCAATGCATTCTGTCCAACAAGAATACTATGATAATATACTAGTTGCAGTCTCTATCCCATTGTTCATCCAACTTGGGGAGGGATCACCCGGAATTCCTTCAAAACTCATTTTAACCCTTTACCAAACGATTTGCCCACATCTGCATGTGTAATATGCAAATTGAGCAGTTGAAAAAATTTAATTTTTCAAACTATTTCAACAAAACCATATCATGTGACCCCTCATTGGAACGAGCTCATTGAGCCTGTTCCAATGGGGGGTCACATGATATAGTTTTGTTGAAATAGTTTGAAAAATTAAAAAAAAATTATATTTAAACTAATAAATTTTGATATCATCTGCATTGGGTAAAGTGTTAAAGCAAGAAAAAAAAAAACACCCAATGGATCACAACTCCCCAGCCTCAACCAACCTAGTGGGGCTCTTGTGAACAAACATAAATTGTGAACAAACCTAAATCTTATCTACCCATATAATTATACATCTGACTAAATTTGACCACAATCGGCACCATCACTCGAGGGCAGAATTCATATAAATAAATGAATAGTAAATTCTCCATTGGGTTCCATTTTAAATTTCAAACCCATCTGGTGCCCCTAAAACCAGTCGTACATAATGCCTTGAACAAAACTTTACTTTAGGAGTCATAATAAGGTTATACACCAAATATCATAAGATTTTCTGCCTGGTGGGTCTGAAGATCGTTAAATAATATTCCTCATATTGTACTCAGTCACAAATTCAGCTCCAAAAGGGAGCACAAATATGAACAAATTTGAATCTGACTCCCAATAGGGTGCTCTATTCCAAATATCAAAAGATTCTGGTGGAATGTTCTGGAGAAGAAGACTTTTAAAGATTACTCCTCATATTGCATTTAGGCAAATTCAGGCTCTTGTGGAGGCCCAAATATGAACCCAGGTACTTCATTTGAACAAACTAGAATTTGCCCCCCACCCCACTACGAGGATGTTGTATATCAAACATAACAAGATTCTGACTGGTGGTTCTAGAGAAGATTTTTTAAAGATTATTCCTCATATTGCACTAAGAGTTAAAATTGGGGCTTCCTTAGAGAGCCCGAATATGAACCGAGGGTCTTCATTTGAACAAACCTGAATCTGACACCCCTTATGATGCTTTATACCAAATATCAAAAGATTCTGAATGGTGGTTTTGGAGAAGATTTTTCTGAACAAACTGTTGGGTTGCAAACAGAGTTATGCCTCTTTGTGGTGTCCCCTGTGAGCATGGTAACTTTATTTGCATATCATATTTGGTTCAATATACCTTGTAGTTTATGAGGAGAAGTCGATTATAACAAGTCCACATTGGACAGACAGACAGATAGAAAGTGATCAGTAAAGCTCCTTTTGAGCTTCACTCAGGCAAGCTAAAACAATAACAAGAGACCTTAATCGCTCCCCTGAGAAAGTTGTGTGAAAAAGGATTTAACTTCACATTCAGTATCTGTGACTTATTGACACTGCGGAGCCCCAACATAAACCAGGAATTTGATTTAAAGCTGTAATCTGCCTCCACCCCACCCCTAAGGATAATGTATCTACCAAATATCAAAAGATTCTGACTGGTAGATCTGAAGAAGATTTTATAGAATTTTTCTCATATTGCACTCAGTTAAAATTCATGATCCCATACGAATCCCAAATATGAATCCAGGAGGTTGATTTGAACAAACTTGACTCTCACCCCCTAGGAAAATGTTACTAATTTTCTAGTAAATTTAGTTTCTCATCATAGCTACCACTGACTTCTGACTTTTTGACCATCTGTCCCAAAAGTCAGAAAATTTGTTTTTAAGGAAAAGCTTTAAAAAACAGAAGGAGTTCAAAAGCACGAAAATATAAATTTCATAGCAAATTTCCTTTCTTATACCTACCGCAATTGTTTACTACAGGCTTGCACTACAGTGGAAGAACCTAACTCGGATAAAATACTCTCTATTTTAATCTTTCCCAAGAGATTTGGGAAAGAAAAGTGGCGTAAAAACACCACGAAAAATAAGCCAAAACTGGGTCGAGCGCCATCGGCGCACACCCAGTAAGGGACGCTCTTCTTTTAGTCCAATTCCACGACTTCCGTTAACCAGTGCACAAGCAGTAATCAAAACCATTCTTCTGAGTCCGCCAACATAGGAGGTATGTGATCAGCAGGGAGGAAGGATTCTTACCCGAATAAGAAGACGGGAGGGCCTCCATGTAAACAATTGCGGTAGGTATAATAAGAAAGGAAATTTACTATAAAATTTATATTTCTTATCAACCTACCTTACAATTGTTTACTACAGGCTGAATAGACAATAGAATGGAGGGAATCACATAACCAACCCACACATAACTCAATTGCACTGGAACCATGGACAGAGGAAGAGATCCTTAGGCCTATCAAACCATAGCATCACAAACATTAGTAAAAGACAATGAAAGATGAGGCGTATGGTGAAGTGCAACGCACAGACAGAAAGGGCAGTAACTGCATGGAGCTGGAACTGACCCTGTAAAAAGCTGAATGGCTGGGATAGACAACAGCCTGAGCCGAAGAAAGAGGGCCCGTAGGACAAAGGGTCCTCTGTCGGCTCTTGCAACTGTCGCAGATAAATGGAGAAGGTAGCATTTCTCCAGAAGGCTGCCAGTATAACATCCGACAACATGACGGAGTTAGTAAAAGCTCCGAGAGGAAGACAATGCACACACCAAATGGCAGAAAAAACAATTGGTAATACAATCACCAGTAGCTAGACGAGCGAAAGCTGCACGAATAGCAAGACAAATCCATCGAGAAATGGATGCAGGAGAGATCTGGCATGTGAGAAAACGCATATCCATCCAGGATAAAGGCGCGAATGCCCTCCCTCCCCCCCCCCCCCCCCCATCAAGCAGAGCAACACCCAAGAAAGTGTCCATCTTGGAGTAAACTGCAAAGTCCTTTTCAAGGAAAAGAGCTGAACAAGCTTGGAGAGGCAAGTATGAGTGTCGAAACAATGCGGTACCACATATGAAGAAGGTCTCCGAAGCATGGACTTGTACCCATTGCTGGAGACCCCCAAAAACAAACATATACCAGAAACTCTGCAAGCAGTCTGATCGAAGGAGTGACAGAAGCAACAGAGTGATCGCACTCCATCGACAGAAGAACCTTCTACTGAGCCACAGAGGCTAAACCAGTGGAGTGAGTGCCTCCTTGAAGAAGAAAAGCAACTCCACTGCTTGTCTCTAAAAACCACTACGGAGGAGACAGGACCCGATAAAAGACATGCGCAAAGGCACAATGAAGTCGGGTCAACTTGAAACCTCCTCGGGCGACTTTGGCAAAGAAAGTCACGATGTAGAGGGAGACATGCCAGAACCGCCGCTAACAGAGAGCGGAGCAGATTGATCCACACCCACCGGGGCAACAGGGGTGTGATCGAAAGGATTCGACGACTGCAGGTTCATATCTGGGCTAGAACCTGAGGCGGAATCGGAACTGGCAGGAAGGCATAGCCGACAAGACCGTCCCAAAGGAGGGCCAGAGCATCCACGGCGAAAGCCAGAGCATCTGGACACAGGGACACGAAAGTGTCCACCTGATGGTTCCAACGAGTCGCAAAGAGATCGATGGAACACCGCCATGTGGAGCATCCACTCGGTGGAAAAGAACCTGCCCCGTCGGGACAGGGAGTTGGCTAGGATGTTCACACGACCGGAAATGTGACGAACAACCACCCCAGCATTGACATCCTGAGCGAGCAGTAGAAGATCCTGAGCCAATTTGTACACTGGAACTAAGTGTGTGCTGCCCTGGTTCCGAATGTAAGCAACCACTGTTGAATTGTCGAACAACAGAAGGACCTAATGATTCGACAGGTGAGGGATCCACTGCCTAAAACTCAGAAGAAGAGCAAGAAGCTCCTTCTGGTTGATGTGTCGAGATGCCCGATCCTGGTCCCACATCCCGTGAAGGGAAAGACCTAGAGGATCCAACGTCGCACCCCATCCGAGATCGCTGACATCTGCCATCATAATGCAATCGGGACACCCTGCGTGATCCACTGAACATTCGTCCAGTGGAGAAAGTGAGGATAAGAGATTCTGGTAACTGAAGCACCAGATCCAGAGAATCGACATTCGGCCTCCAACAACTGAGCAGAAAGTGTTGGAGAGGTCTGACATGCAGCCGACCTAGAGGAATGAGATCCGTCGCCGAACCGCAGAGACCGAGCTGCCGGAAAATACCCCGTGCTGTCGCGGATGTGGACTGGAAACAGAGTCAGAGCAAAAGCTGAGAGAATCACAGCCCTGGCCTGGGGAACCGCCACCGTATTGAACTGAGTGCGGAAGGCCATCCCCAGATGACAAAACGACTGAGAAGGGACCAGATCCGACTTCTCCTCATTGACTCTAAATCCTAGCGACGTGAGCAAGCTCAACAGTGTCGACAACCAACTCCAGTAAGGCAGCATTGGAAGGCCTCTGGCAGATATCGTCAAGATATGCCGAAGAAGTCACCCTGGACTGTGTGCAATGGAAGGCTCTCACATGCGACATCAGTTGGGTGAAGGCCCAAGGAGCCAGATTGAGGCCGAAAGGCATGGCCTTCAACTGGTAAACTTGCCCCAGAAAAGTGAACCTGAGATACTTCTGCGACACCCAATGAATCGGAACGTGAAAGTAAGCGTCCCGCAGGTCGATGCAGGAAGCGAAATCTCCCTGGTGAATGGAATGGCGGACCGACCTGAAAGTCTCCATGCTGAACTTGGGAGCAATGATAGACTGGTTCAGGATACTCAGATCGATAACCGGTTGGAGGCGGCTGTCCTTCTTCGGCACTAAGAACAGGCGGGAATAAAACCTCATTGACTGAATGTTGTTGATGACCTCGAATGCCCCCTTGGCCAGGAGATTGTCTATCTCCATGGACAAAAGCTCCCGACATAAAACGTCTGAAGGAACTGTGGTTGGAAGAGGCACTCTGGACAGAGTGGGGTGCCTTCGGAAGCATATTCGCAGCCCGGACCAAACACCATCTAACACCCAAGGATGCGATGCGAACTCTGCTATCCTTCCTCCAACCTGGGACGAATCAAGGTGAGGACCTGCAGTTCGAGCCCCGACGAGGCCCTTGAGAGGAGAAACCACCTCCTCTACTGAATGAAGAATCCTGAGACTTCCCTCTAGCCTGCCAACGCTTACCCTTGAAATATCGTTTGCCGGTGGTAATTATGAATAAATTGGGGGGGGGGGGGGGATTAATTAGATTAACCATTTTATATGGTAAGTTGAGAGTGAAGTTGTATTCTAAAGTTGTGAACTAAATCACCGACGTTGTAATTTACATGAATAAATGTCATGAATGAAGATGGAATGCTTGTTTGTTTTAGGTCGTTTCGGTCCTGGGACGTTTCGGCCTGAGATGTTTCCGACTTCATACGTTGAATCACCTGTGGGTGGATGGGGGTGGGGCTAAATGGGCATCTACTCACATTTGTGTGTGCGTATGTCAGGGGCATATTTATTCACTACTGACCAATTTACCATAAAATTGTGAATGTGGAAGAAACAAATAAGTAATGCCGAATGAGCATCTACGCACATTTGTGTGTGTATGCCGGGGTGGGAAGGGGGGGGTTTCTTCACCTATGCCCGGTTTACTATAAAATCACATGAATGTGGAAGAGTTTAATCCCCTTTCCAAACAGATGATAGGTCTCTGACCAGTGAGTAGCGGTATACTCCAAACAGTTTACTTCTTTTGACTGATGAATAAAGCTACCGGTTTGTTTTGATAAGAATTAATAAATTGTTCAACTTGGCATCCTGTTAGCTGTTATTGATCTGACACTCGTCTGATACAAATCGTTAATTTTTTCATCATCAAAAGTTGGTGTTGTGATAGAAATATTTAACAAGACTCCTGAGCATGTCATGATCAACACTTCGTAAAAAACAAAACATGCATGAGTTTTAACGGTTAAAAAAACAAGAGGCCTGTCACGCCTAGAGAGCTCCGCTGAGGGCCACTAATCGCATGGGCATGTTTTCTAATACTAATATTGTTACAAACTTTAGCCGAAAAATATTCAGCGGTTCAGAAATTATGGCTTGGACAAACAAATATCAAAAATATCTTGATCCTGTGACCTGTGACCTTGACCCTGTGGATTTACAGACCGCAGAATAATTGATGACACACCGTCTATTGATAATACATATTGTTATGAAGTTTGGTGGGAAAATATTCAGCGGTTTAGAAATTATGGCTCGGACAAATAAAATGTTGACGACGGACGGACAGACGGACGACGGATGACAGACAACGGACAACAGACGAATCAGTATAAGAAAAGCTCTGCTGACTTTGTCAGCGGAG
This sequence comes from Pictodentalium vernedei, assembly GCA_031216915.1. NCBI lineage: Eukaryota > Metazoa > Mollusca > Scaphopoda > Dentaliida > Dentaliidae > Pictodentalium > Pictodentalium vernedei. The sequence goes on along the minus strand of CM062297.1, from coordinate 576,795,774 downwards.
CTAACAATGAAAAAGCCTATAAAAGCCGACCTTTTCATTCAATGTCCATCAGTTTTCCACGAGCCAACACAGAGGCCAAAGCAGTATCATGGCCGATACAAAAAATCCGCCCAAGCGACGACGCTATGAATCCAAATTTCAGGAGTCACGGTTGAAAGAAATGTCATGGCTACGAAAAAGTGATAGAAACGACACAGCATCACATTGCACAACTTGCAATCTGCATTTTGTCATAAGTCATGGGGGAAGGAATGATGTTATTCGTCATGAGAAAACAACACAACACCAACAGCTTACTAAGGTCGTGCAATCAACAAAGCAGATGACAAAATTTTTTTCACCACATAAAAACGGTGACCAACAGACACTACATGCTGAAATACTTTTTTCGAACTTCATCGCAGAGCACAACAAGTCATTTGCAGTGGCGGATCATTTTAATAAACTGTGTAAAAAGATGTTTCCAGACAGTGATGTTGCTAAAAAGTTTGCTTGTGGCAGTCTCAAAGCAACAATGATTACAAAACGTGCCGTTTCGAAATGTTTGAGTGACCCTGTAAAAGAAATGTGTAGGACACAGCCTTTCTCTTTGTTGGTAGATGAGTCTAATGATAGTGGTGCCAACAAACAGCTCGTTATCCTCGTTCGGTTGTTCGATTCAAAGACACATAGGGCTGTTACCAGATTTATAGATATGCCTGTGTGCAATATAGGGACCGGGGAAGCAATATTTAGGACAGTGTATTGATAAACAACAATATTCCATGGAAAAATCTCGTGGCCTTTTCTAGTGATAACTGCAGCGTAATGGTTGGAAAAAATAATCCTGTGCTGAGTCGCATATGCGAGGTAATGCCAAGTGTATTTGACTTGGGCTGTATTTGCCATCTTGCAAATTTATGTGTCAAAAAGGGTGTGAAACAAAATACCATTGCCGGTAGAGGAGTTATTGGCTGATGTGCATTTTCATTTTAATAAAAGTTCAAAAAGACGTGAGGCCTTTAAAGAATTCCATGAATTTGCAGAAACAGATTCTTTAAAAATATTGAAGCATGTGTCAACCAGGTGGTTAAGTTTAGAACGTTGTGTACGCAGGTTAAACTGACAGTGGCCTGCATTGGTTGCATACTTCAATTCCCAACCTGAGGGCGATAGTGACACAAGGGTAAAAAGAATTATAGATAATTTGAACAATGTTGAAATGAAAATGTATTTCATGTTTCTGGAATTAATTATTAATCCACTAAATGAGTTTAATACACTGTTTCAATCTGATGAAAGCATGGTTGGGCTCATGTCAGAAGAAATGTGCCGTTTATTAAGAAAATTTCTTGCAAAATTTGTAAAATCAGCAATCATAAAATGTGAAAGTGACATCACTAAGGTACAATATGCAGAAAGAGACAACCAATTAGACGATGAACATCTTGCCATAGGACTTGCTAGCTGTAGTTATATGGCCGATTGTGATCCTAGTACTGATGAGGTTAAGAATGTTTTCAATAGTGAAAAAAAATTCTATGTGTCTGTTGTAAATAAGATGGTTTCAAAATTTCCATTTGATGAACCATTACTCAAAGACTTGATTTTGTTAAACCCCAAGGGTCATTCCTGCTCCAACTTTGATGTCAATTCTGCACTGAGAATAGCAGAAAGGTTTAAGATAGAAGTTGACATTGACAATCTGTCTGATGAGGTGAATGACTATGTGACATGTCGTCCCAGCGATCTTCCAACTTATGAAGATAAAGATCGCATGGACGAGTGGTGGTTTCAGGTGTTAAATTTAAAAACAGGCACAGGAAAAATGCGTTTCCATGAACTGGGCAAAGTTATTGAGTGTTTGCTGACAGTGCCTAACAGCAATGCTGACAGCGAATGTGTATTTTCAATGGTAAGAAAAAGAAAAAAAAACTTCACAAAGGGCAGATCTTAAAAATGACACCATTTGCAGCTTAATAGCCGCTAAAGTAAACAGCACTGGCAACTGTCATGAACTTGTTGTCACCAAGGAAATGGCAGCATTAGCTAAAACAGCCACAATGGATTATGTCAGAGAACATGTATAAAATAAAACAACATCACACTGATATCTGCCTAGAAGTAATGGGAAATCTAGCTTGAAAATAGGTGATGGGTTATTTTTAAGCCAGAAATCTAAAAAATGTGTTAGTTCATTTTTTTCTTGCTTGGACAATAGAAAAAAAAATGAAAAATTATGGTTTTTACATTTCTGACATCAAAAATAACCTGTCACCTATTTTCAGGCTAAATTTTCTATTACAACAACCTCATGCTCTGTTTCGCTCTGTCTCGATAATGTACCCCCCCCCCCCCCCCCCCCCCCACACACACTTTTATTTGCAAATGTGCTTTGAAGCATCGTAGACAGTACAATTTCCTGGTGAGACCCGCCCACCTGTTGGCAAGTATTTATTTGCGACAGAACAGTAGTGAGCAGGACTATTGTTTATACAAAAGCCAAAATTTGTACAATACCTTTACCCTGAGGTGCGTGTGGGTGGGGGGGGGGGGGGGGGGGGGGTGATAATATCTTGCCACAAGACATCTCTTAAGGGCCTGTAACAGCCCAGCAGCTTACTGGTAACGGTTCCAAAACCAACTCAAGCTGTACATCTTTAATTGAAAAGCAATAAATTGTTTTCTTCATAAATATTACCAGCCCAACAAATTAGCCACGACAAGCGACAGTACCGCTGTAAAAGGCATGGCAGGGTGTCATGGCTTTTACTATGTTTGGCGTGGGTAAGTCGTAGGGCTGGTAATATTTACGGAGAATACAATTTTTTTGCTTTTCAATTTTAATTACTTTTCTTCCCGCGTATTGAAGTGACACTTGGTACAATTCAAGTCCCGGTAAAATATTATTTGTGAACGATATGTAGCTAAAACACTGAAAATCTAGAATGACATTTCTCAATCCCCATCATATTTATAATTAGTTTAGTATGTGCTGGTTGTTCAAGATGTTTCTTATGCTTATTTATTAATAGATGGACATTGAAAAAAATAAATAAATAAATAAACAGTTTGTTTTTTGTTTCTTCTGTGCCGGCAATACGAGAGAACGCCCCCCCCCCCCCCACCCCCATGAGTAGCCTGATCAAGATTTCTCCAGTTGTTAAATAATAATAGGACGGTTCGTGTCAAATTCCCAGATGCCCCTCATTTAAAAAGCACTACGGTAGTACCACGGTATTGTCTTAAAACACTCTAGCACAGAATGATTTTACCATGATGCACTATGGTAGTTTGGGACAATAACGTGGTATTTTTTTTTAATGAGGGGCGATTTTGGCTGTGCACGATTAGTTGAAGAGGAACCTGATGTATTAACTCCCTTGAAAGAGAAGATCCACCAGAGGGCATTTTTCAGACTAGCGTCAGGGACAACGAAACAGTTTTCCAGGATACTTTCGTTTTGTTATTTGTTAATTGGAAATAAATAAAACGTAAGGTAGAATACACAATCCACATTTAGCAGCTTCTGCAGATTGGAGAACTGACACCTACTGTTTGCCTCACAAAATCTTATGCAATGCTCGTATAGCCCATTTTCGTTACGTCATTTTCAATGCATGTTTGTGAATAGAATTGCGTCTCCTTCAGTTGGTTTTTCATCAGAACTCGACTATACAACCAGGCCACATATTGTCAGGATTTTACCCAATCCCTTCCCCTATTTGACAGACTAACAGTGTGTATTGCATTTTATTACCAAATCGTGTGAATTGACACAGAGGCCAAAATGATACACCCTCTGCCTCACTGTCACAGACACAGGTCAAAGAATACCTGATTTTGCTTTCACCTTTCAGCTTTTGTCAATAAAACCAATGAAAATGGATATAATTGGAACTAGCAGGCAGAGAGCCTGGTCCAGTAATATCCATATCTGTATGCTTTTACTGACAAATAACAATGAAAGTGTTAAAATGAAATATGCATTTGGGTGATAGAATCAGTAGCATCTTCACAACTTCTAACAACTTTTTCGAATTCACTTGCAGTCTTTCACAGAAGAACGAATATAGTTGTTGACTTTTCAACGGATCATACTCCTTATACGAGTCTTTCTCTTTGCCAGAGAGTTGCCGTACAGATTCAACAAATTGTATGTACTCATCATTTACAATATCCCCTGTACCTTCATCCAGTCTGTTGATACTTATTAGCTTAGACAGAAGAGTTTTCATATGAGTCTTTACTTGGTCAGGGTGGTAATAGATCATCCTTGGTGACAAACAATCCATACATCTGGCTGCAGAAAAGTTTATAGGTGTCTTGTTCATAAGATGCTTAGCGACATTACAAGAAATTCTCGGCACGTCATTCTGAGTTCCATGATGTCCCTCTCGGAAACAAGATTCTTATCTTTGATATCCTTCAAAAGCCCTTCCGATTTAAAGCCAAGTTCAAATTTCTTATAGCCAATGAGATTCTCCTTATCATCCAGCTTCAATAGTAAAAGTTTAGCAGCAGATGTAGCTTCTCTCAGTAATGCTGGTTTGACTACAATTCTGAGAATTCTACGAATCATCTCCTCCAAATGACCAGCAAAAGGAATGGCACAAGTGGTCGTTCAGCTTGATATATTTCGAGAAATGGTTGCAAAAGTGAGGAAACATATTCAAAAAAAGCAATCCTGACAGGCACCATCTGATCTTTGATAGCATCCTTCATGACCTTATAGGAATTGCATGTGATTTTGTTATATGATTTATCCTTCTCAACTGTTTGCACATATTTTACAACAGAAGTCCATATTAGCAGGGCACGTTTTGCAACAGGGTGATTTTCAATCCAACGATGACCACAGAATGGAAGTGGGTAATTTTGGCATTCTGTTATCTGTATGTAGTCCTCCCTCCTAGCTGGGGATTCCTTGAATAATCAGTGTAAGGATTTGAGAATTTCTGCTGCATTGAAGTCCGATTCTTTGGCACCATTTTTGTAGGCGTTATGAACAGTATGTAGACTACAACTACCGATATCCAGAAGTGAAACCTTGTGCTTAAGTTTTTTGTTTACTTTTGGACCATCCATTGACAGCTGAATGATTTTTGACAGGTCCAAATCTTTTGTTTGAGAAGTTAGTCCTTTCATCAAATCTTCCGCCCTACCATGTCCCATAAAAGACGAATCTAGGTATTGAGTAGCAACCTGATTTCTTGCATCATCCCAAAACTTAACATGCACGTCCATCTGCTTCTGCTCTAATGAATCATTATGAGACTCATCAAACATCAACACTAAGTATTTGGAACTCTTCAGTTTGCTCAAAGTGATATCCTGTATGTAAGACCCAATGCAAAACGTTGCCATGTAGGAGCATTTATTTTCACCACAAGAGAACTGCTGAGCTCTGGTGCTATCGGGAAACATCTGTTTAAAAACATTGTTTATCTTAGAACAGCTCCGAAAGCTGTAGTGACTGGAAACACACTTCATAGTCCAGATTATTTCTGCTGTCTGTGCCTGAGTGGACACCTCACATATTGCGAATGATGCGTTACTGCTGTTTTTTTTGACTGGCAACTTTAATTTCTGATTCATATTTTGGTTTCCAAAAGCCACTTTGAATACTCACAGTCATGTTAGAACTTAGCTCTTTCATTTTTTTGGTATGTTTGTCAGACTTTACGTGCGAGTCCAAAGCGGATTTCCCCATTTGCAACACGCTAATCAGTGTTCTGCACAGGTTGCATCTCGCTGAATAATTATCTCCAGGCACGGGTACCAGCCAGTGTTTATATTCATTAATTTTCATCCAAGCTTCTTGGAATTTACATTTACCCATTCTTATTTTTCACTTACTTTACAAACTTATAAACAAAAAAAACAAACTTGTTTTATTGTTCGTCTGCACATGTCAACTCCACCGGTTGTACATAATTGTAAGAATTCTTCTGATTGGTGGAGATCATACAGTAAGATGACAACGCTAAATAGATATTCAATCAGAACGCCAGATACATTTCCGCTCTCAGTGACGCATGAAGAGAAAGTGTTTCAGTGAAAGCGGTGCTGTAAACCGTGAAAACTGGGGTAATTAAATACACTGTGGTTGTCTTTCAGCGAAAGCAGTACAGTAAACCCTGAAAATTGATGCGTAATTGAAATTTATTACGCTCGTTTGAAGCGGAATTCAAGGCTTTTCAAGGCTGCATTGGGTGAATTTAAGGTTTTCCAGGCCTTGAACACCCCCTCATCGAATTCAAGACCAATCCTTGAATCCAAGGCCCCGTGGGAACCCTGCAACAGATACAGAAAGTAGAAGAAAAAAAACCCAGAAATTCAGCCCTCAACAGAGTGAAGAAATCCTGTCCAGACAGTCCCTAATTGACACCTAACTCCAATAACAATTTAAATTTATCAACCGAAAAATTTCATTCATTGTTGAACCACTTTGACACGATGTCAAAAAAACATTTGCGAAAACGGAATAATAAATAATATACAATGAGAATGTGGTTGAAAATATTAACGCGAATATATAAAACACAGTCCTGTTATTACACGATCTTCATATCCATAATCCAGCCACAGGAAAACCATTATCAACGAGTTGAATTATCACTGTATCATAATGCAAAGATGCCGCAACACGTCAACCACGTTGCACGGACAAAAGAAGAATGGTTTTGATTACTGCTTGTGCACTGGTTAGCGGAAGTTGTGGAATTGTACTATGAGAAGAGCGTCCCTTACTGGGTGTGCGCCGATGGCGCTCGACCCAGTTTTGGCTTATTTTTTCGTGGTGTTTTTACACCACTTTTCTTTCCCAAATCTCTTGGGAAAGATTAAAATAGAGAGTATTTTATCCGAGTTAGGTTCTTCCACTGTAGTGCAAGCCTGTAGTAAACAATTGTAAGGTAGGTTGATAAGAAAATGTTGATATTTCGTCATAGGGGTAAGCACTCCAGGTAAACACTAGTTGGGTTGTTCTTACCTGTTCCCAGGGAAGCACATACCATATATTCGTATTTGTATTACTCGCAATTGTTTACTTCTGGCTGAATAAACAAGAGGAGGTGGTACACCACATATCCCCACAGAACAAATGACACAGTGAGGGCAAGTACTTGACCACAGAAATCAGCGAAATTAAGAAACCTAGGACAGCGAACTGTAAGCACAACTCATGTATATGAAGTCACACATTCATATTATGAAGATATTAATTAAAACTGAGAGGGTGTGGGGTGGGAATGGCAAGAGTGCAGAATTAAGTGGAGACTGTGTTTTTGTCACATGATAATGTTGTTGGTAGCAGGAAGACACTTGGCTCATGTTGAACATAACCTGAATGTCGACATGGGATTTCAAGTAGGGAATAAACGGTTAATAAGAGCCAATTCAAACAGAGTTTGGAACTTTTAGAGTGCATGCAATGGTAGTCTCCCTGACAGGTACTAATGAGAGCTTGTCTGGTACATCCAATTGGAAGAGGATGAGGCTATTTCTGTGCCAAAAAGACTGACATGGTTTAGCGGTAGTGCTAGTCCCTCATTAACTCTATCCTACCTATTATATGTTGCTTTATATCTATCCATGCATATCTCAGTGTGTAAATTTACTGGAGAAATTGAAAACTATGCATGCAGATTTATGACACGTGCATAAAATGGCAGGCCTGAAAAATGGTACTTTGGGCTATAATGTATGTTATCCTACCAGATTTCAAAAGTGTTAAGGCTTAGCCCTATCAAGCTTTCAAGGCTCTGCCACTCCTTTTACAGAAAATTTCTCCATATGAACTGAGTTTAGAATTCAGTTGATAATTTGCTGTACGGGGCAAGTCACCATTGTTCTGGCAGCCAGAGATATGGCAATAAAATCTCTCTGGGCTCTCAGACTAAATCAGATAAGAAATGAAAATGGCATGATTAACATATAATGAGCAAGGAAAATAAAGAGAACTCTTTTCAAACTTATAGAACTGATAAATAATATAAATACATATTGATGTAAAAATAAAATATATATGAATTATTTTCAGAATCATCAGCAATCACTCAATAGAGAAATCCTTTGCTATCTGTAATATTTTCATTTGATGGATTGTCTGCCACTTGAGTGTTCAATCTACTGTATTCAGCCGAGTCTGGTCGGTGTCGCCGTGGTCCTTTTTTGCCATTTCTTCCTTCAATTATGAAAGCAATTATCTGCAAAGTTGAACATGTACTCTTTAGATTCTCAAATAATTACATTTTAACTTATAATCACTTTATCAAGTAAACTGAAATCTGGAAATTAGTGATGTACTGATCACCGACTATCGGCCGATAATGGTCTATCGGCATTGGTTCAACACTTCTGTCAAATCATCGGCAATTCCAATGGTAAAAAAAATGGATAGGCCTACGAAATCAGGTGGATTCATTTATTGTAATTGTATTTACAGACGAGAGTTATTGCCTGGATATTAATTTAATATTCAGGCAATAACTCTCATCTGTAAATTAAATTGAAACAACTGTTTTCAAAAGTTTTTAACTTCATTTGACCAATGACCCTGCATATCTTTTCAGGCAAGAAGACATGTAGGTTAAGCCGGTTTATGTTAAATTATGTACTCTGAACACTGATTCCCTTCCTAGAAAGAAAAAGAAATATTGAGAGCAATCTGTGCATTTATAAACTAAACTTACGCTGGGATTATGGACCCATTCCTAAACCAATTATCCCATTACCAATACTTCCTGACACCATGAGTCTTGGGAAATATAAAATTTATATTCTTGAATAATCATGCTTAAAAAATTGAAAAAGTTAAAACATTTATAGTAATTTATATATTTTTTATACTTACCAATGACCCAGACATAGCTGGTGCTAATTCTCAAAATCTAGGGCCAAACACAAATTTTGCCCCCCAATCCCCCAAATTTGCATCTAAAACCGAAAATAACATGTCCTAAATGGTCCTCCATACTTTTCCTCCACTGCGCATGCGCAGTGTCAAGGAGGTCTCGAAATTGGCACCAATTATCATTCTTACAAGCAGTGCCTGGTCAGCGCTATGTACTCAGCGGGGAGGTACGAGTTCCCAACTCCTGGGAGGGCCATCATCGACTGGGTCAGTGGTAAGTATAAAAAGTATATAAATTACTATAAATTTTTTAATATTTTTATACTGTACCAATGACCCAGACATAGCTGAATAGAAAAAAGGCTGGAGGGCCTAGGACATAGAGGAGAATCCAATAAGCTCAACTATATATATAATAGAGTTATCCCCTCGAGGAGAAAAGGAGGATTAGGCTTTACATGTATCTTTCTTATTTATGACAAATTAGAAAGACACAACACCTTCATAATTGAGCATAATAACATCCATGTTCTCTATTAACATCCAGTATAACCCTTTATACTAATTATTTTTAAAGTAAGCCAATAAATAAAGTAAGTCCAGAGAATTGAGACTCTTTATACTCATTAAAAGTGTCCGAGGATTGTATATTAACGCCCGTTTGACACGTGACATATACAAATGCTTCACACCGAGCTACACTTTAAAAATATGACATGAATGAATTTAAACATTAGCTTTACACTTTAAAACCATCCCGGTACCGACTCAGAATTACTGACTCTGGAGGAGGTATCCCCTTGCTTTTCACTATAAAGCAGGTGACTTAAGGGAACACCCTCCCCCCCCCCCCCCCTTCCCCTTGCCCTGGGTCAAATAGCCCAGAGCGAAGAGGGCAGCAGGACAGAGTCAGTGCTGGAACAGAAAGCCTGCATAACTATAGTTGCAACTGTTTAGTGGACGACATTCTGAGCAACAGATAACGGACCTAAACAATGCAGGTCTCCAGAAATGGACTCAATATTTCTGAGATAAAAATTCGTGAATGTGGATGGCTGAGACCAATATGCAGCCTTCATTAAATCTGTAATAGCAACACTATTTGCGTAAGCCCAAGATGAAGAAAGAGCTCTTACTTCATGAGCCGAAATCTTAAGCACAGAATGCTGAGTTGAAGATAGATTATCATAAGCAGTACGGATAGTTAATTGAATCCATCTAGCAATACAATGGACCATAATGTCCTATTAGGCATCAGAGACAGAAAGAAGCGTTTTCGTCCCTTTCTGATAAACTGAGATCTTCGTTTATAAATACGTAAAGCTCTAACCGGACAGAGTAAAGGCCTATGCCCGTCTGAAGACGGAAGGGCCTTAATAACAATAGGTTCCGGATATTTATTAGGAGCCTGATTCTTAGCCAAAAATCCAACATTAGTAGTAAAGGTAATAGTGTTCCCGACACTACGATAGTGAGAATCGTCCACAGATAGTGCATGAAGCTCACTGACTCTTCTAGCAGAAGAGAAAGCTAAGAGAAATGCTGTCTTATAAGATAAGAATTTGAAGTCCACTGTCTCAGGAGGCACAAATGGCTTTTCTTTTTGTTTAAGAAGAACCCAAGCTAAATTCCATTTAGGAATTAATCTAAGGGTTCTAGGTCTATTTATTGAGAAGTTTCTAACTAATTTAGATAATGAGACATTAGATCCAATTTGTAAACTATCATGGTGTGCATAGGTATCAGATAACATAGACCTATAACCTTTAATAGTAACAGGCTGCAGTTTGATCTCATCAAACAAGTATACTAGAAAGTTTGCAATGTCTGGAATGGAGGGATCAAAAATATCAACAGAATGATCCCTACACCAATGACAAAAGACCTTCCACTTAGCCGCATAGTTTAGCGAAGAGGAGGTCCTCCTACAGTTAGAAATTGCGTCCACTGCTCGTCCTTTAAAATGCTTGCCATGCAAGAAGGACCGCACAACGGAAATACGTGAAGGTTGAGACCTTGAAGGTTGTGATGTAGTTGACGCGATTTCCCCTGCGAAAGAAGATCCTCTCGTGGAGGAAGCTTCCGAGGTATGTCCCACAGCAGACACCTGAGTAGATTTATCCACGGTCTCTGTGGAGACAGAGATGCTACCAACAGAATTTTGCATTGAGATTGTTTTATCTTTAGCAATATCTGCTGAATCAACGGCGCTGGAGGATACGCATATCCTATCATTCCGTCCCACGAGATCGATAGAGCGTCTACTGCATATGCTCGAGGATCCGGACATGGTGACACATACGTCTGCAACTGATTGTTGAGCTGTGTCGCAAATAAGTCTATCATTGGCCGCTCCCATTGGTAGCAAATCTGATTGAATACCTGTTTGTTGAGAGTCCATTCTGACGGCAACAAGCAACCCTTCCGTGAAAGGGAGTCTGCTAATACATTCAGACGACCCGGAATATGACGGACCGAAAGTAGAACTTGGTGTTCTAGTACAAACAGAAGGATTCTTTCCGTTAAATTGAATAACGGAATGGAATGAGTGCCTCCCTGGTTCCGAATATACGCTACTACTGTTGTATTGTCGGACAGGATTTGGACATGTGCTTTCTGAATTATGTTCATCCAATGACATAGTGCAAGCCAAATTGACATCATTTCTTTGATGTTTATGTGCTTGCCTAGAAACTGCGGATCCCAAAGACCCTGGCACTTTCAATCCGTTGAGATCAATGTTGCACCCTCACCTGTTTGACTGGCATCCGTCATAATAGTAAAACTCGGATCCAGCAACTGCAGTGGAACTCCCTGAGTCAACCACTGAATGTTTGCCCAAGTCTGAATCTCTTGTTTCACTTCATTTGACAAGAGAACGTCTATATCGAGCGAATGAATCTTTACTCTCTAATTCTGAGTCAAGAAAATTTGGAGAGGACGAGTGCATAACCGCCCCATCGGAATGAGATCTGCAGTGGCTCCGCACAGACCTATCAGTCTCATGAATTCTCTCACTGTGACTTTGTCTGAGTGAAGACAATAGCGAGTGTAACAACTGATTAATTTCGCTCTGGTTAACGGCAGACGAACGAGATTGTTGTGCATCTCGAAGCTCATTCCCAAGTGGGTGAATGACTTGGACGGCACCAGATCCGACTTCTCCTCGTTTATTATAAAACCGAGACGTCGGAGTAATAAAAGCAGATTCTGCACATCTTTCTGAAGCGTTAACTCTTTGCCGTACCTCTGAAGAATGTCGTCCAGGTAGGCCGACGTTACCGCAGACGAATGAGCTCGGAAATGCATCATTACCGAGTTCATTATTCGAGTGAAAGCCAAGGGCGCTAGGTTCAAACCGAAGCACATCGCTCGGAACTGATATACAACTCCTAGGACTGCGAAGCGTAGATACTTTCTGAATGTCGGATGTACCATGACGTGAAAGTACGCATCCTTGAGATCTATGCTTGTAGCATAGTCGTTCACCTGAATACTCGCTCTGACTGATCGAATTGTCTCCATATAGAACTTCAGAGCGATGATCAGCTTGTTTATCCAGCTCAGATCTATGACTGGACGGAACGAGCCGTCTGGTTTAGGAACCAGAAACAGATGGCTGTAGAAACTCGGTGATTCCTGGTCTTCTACAACCTCTACCGCATTCTTCTCCAGAAGAGACTGTACTTCTGATAGAAGAGCGTCTCTTTTCTGCGGATTTGACGGAAGCTGAGTCCATTTTGGACTTCGAGTTAATGGAGGCTTTCGTTTGAAGGATATTCTCAGTCCTTCCAAAATTACCCCTAGAACCCAGGGGTCGTCCGTAATTGACGCCCAATTGTTAATAAAACTTGACAATCTTCCGCCTACCAGAACACGATAGAGGTTCATTCCGAAGCTTTCTTAGTTATCTGATCATAGATTGCTGAAAGCTTGCCGTCGAAGAGAAGCTCTCCGGAGACCGAAGCGACTCTGAGAGAGTTTTTCACCTTACCATCCACGTGCGTGGATGTAGCTAGGACTGCGTCACGTCTAACCAACTCCAGGTTTGCCACTGAAAGGGTGGAGTTATACGTGGAATAAGCTATGGCCCTCGAAAGAACTCTTAAGGAGGATTGTATATCCTGGAATTCTTTCCCTTGAAGACGTAATGATAACGCTTTAGTAAGGTGATCTGCGTATGATAAAGCATCTAAGTTAACTCTATTAGACATTATTGTCGTTTCCAACGTTGTGGTTGGAATTGACATAGACGACGGTATAGACAATTCTAGGTCTTCAGCCTGGTCGTCTAAACGCAGAGGAACTCTCGGTATGCCCTGTCCTGCCGTTTCAAATTTATTCCTTGAATTGATGAAAGGCAGATGTAGAGCATTTGCGGACAAGAAACCATACTTGCTCGTTTTGGTAGCAAGCTTATATATAGCGTCATTCAATAGTTCAAATGTTCTTGTGACATTATTGGACTGTGTCGGAAACTCAGGGACGATGTCCCTAAACCGATCAAAAAATTCTGTGTCCAGTGACGCTATCAGTCTCTTATCCGGCATCGCAGCATTCTGGTCCGAACAACCTCTGGAAGATAATGCCAGATAAAATCTACGGCAGCTTTATGTTGTTCCGAAAGGGAAAACTCCAGATCATCTGAATCCCTTTCGCCATCCTGTCGGACCATATGAAGTTCTCGGTCGTCTGTACCTGATGCTTCAGCGGAGCATACCGACCCAGCGTCGTCGGATAATTCCTGATCCGACAGAGATTCTGTCGTCTGCTGGGATGCTGCGATAAGTTGTGCTATTTGTGATAGCACGTCCATCACTGAGGCCTGTGGAGCAGCGGTCTTACGTTGCTTTGCCACTGGAAGCTCCCTGGACGTTGACTCCTGCATATTTCTTTTATGAGAATGTCCGGAGTCTACAGGCCTCGTGTCCCTGGCTACCGGATGGCGTGACCTGGTCGCCGTGGAATTCTACCGAATAATGCCTGTCGACAACTTCAAAGCATTCACAGAGAAAGCATTCTTCATGATCAGAAGTCTGACAAGTTCTGGGATGGGATTTATTCTGACCAAACCATATAGCAGTTCCTTATGTGGATGTTCAATGTAGCTGGTGGTCTCACACATGGCAGGAGAATAATGGAGAGCTCTATGGCGAAATGGGTTCATGCCCTTCCCCCGCTGGCTGGATATCCGTGGTCATGTAGCCAAGGTGCAGTCGTGTGTGTTGCCGTGAGGATGAGGAAGCCATATTGACAGTCTCTCCGGACTGTTTATATAATGGAGCGTTCCGAGTGGCAGACGTATGCTCCGAATGCGAAACGTTTTGTACCACAACATCTGGTCCCAGATGTTGTTGTACGAGAGAGGGGCCTCTCTCGCTCGCAGCCCGGATGGACCTGGACGAGCTAGGAACCGGACTAATAGGCTTTCTCCGTTCTATCCTCTGATCCGTCGTCACTGGGTGTGCACTTTGTGTTATTATAGTGCTCGCATCACCCAAATCTCCTTCCTGGACCGCAACGGACGAACCCGGCTGCCGAGCCATTCGATGAATGGTCGGTACACCAGGCGAGCTAGCAGACGCCAATGCCATCGATCCTACTAGGGACCTCTTAGGCAATTGACGTTTTCCATGAGCCCTTTTGCCGCTAGCTCTTCATTTAACTGTGACGACGGAGACACACTTTTGGAAGACATCACGGAAACATCACCCTGTTCTTGTTCCTCTGAAAAAGAGATTGAAAAACTAGAGTGACCCTGGACAGAAAGGACTGGCATGGCCTTTTCCCCGCTAACAACATACCATGACACACGTTTCCAATGTTTGTCATCCCAATTGACACACACTGAGCAGGAGTTAGTGTGAGTACACTGACTACAATTAATACAATGATTATGACAGTCAGAGGAAGATTTCCTCTTATTACAATTTGAACAATATCCTTTCATTGTGAAAAGAACACAAACAGTCCTAGTACTCGCACCAACCCCTGAAAACAAAGATGCATAATAACATGATCCATTAACATATAGAAAAAATAAATGAAATCAAAAAATTTTTTTGAAAAAATATTTTTTCAGAAAAGCCCAAGTTTCTGAAAGTAATGTTGAGCCCCAATGGATCCCAAAAAAGCCTAAGTGTGAACAAATTTTTTTTAAATATTTCAAAAAAATTAATGCAACACTTACGTATAATAATAATGTATCTTGTTATGATTAAACTAATACAAAGACAAGAAATCACTCTCAACAGAAACCGTTGTCAATGTAAACAAGAAGTGTATAAAAACCGGAAACATGACTCCAGGCACTGATAAACATGGCCCGAAATCAGTTACCAATTACAACACTATCTGATGCAAAACAGAGACTTCCAGGGAAGAAACTGCAGAACATCAGATGGTAGATGCAGAACACAACGCCTAAACACCCATGGGTGAGGACGTAAACATGGGGAAAAACAGAATTCATTCTGTTACCAAGCTAAAACTCCCAAGAAATTTTAGTAATAATATTACAGAAAATATGCCAAAAGCATGGGAGAATAGCAAGGGGGGACTAAAGGAAAGGGAGAGAGGAAACACTGATCAAGCAGTGTAATTTTATAGCAAGAATGACAACAACAGGCCCATGCCTTGAAATTAGGGAACATAACATAATTTCATAAAAAAAATTTAAGTTACAGCCCTGATTATTTCCTGCCACTAATTTTTCCTCTCCTCCTTCTATTTCCTCTTTAGATCCACCATTTCTCTAATATTTATGGGTCTGGCATCATTTAAACTGAGATTTACAAGCACAAATATCAGGCAGATGTGAACTGATGAAGGGCCAAACAAAGAATGATAATTGGCGCCAATTTCGAGACCTCCTTGACACTGCGCATGCGCAGTGGAGGAAAAGTATGGAGGACCATTTAGGACATGTTATTTTCGGTTTTAGATGCAAATTTTGGGGATTGGGGGGCAAAATTTGTGTTTGGCCCTAGATTTTGAGAATTAGCACCAGCTATGTCTGGGTCATTGGTACAGTATAAAAATATAATTACAATGCAACAGCTTTTCAAAGCTATAACAAACTGCAGGTAATTAGGGCCTGCCTGAATTGTCCACAGGTGTGTCGAGAGCTATTTCACATTAGTTAAGAAATGCCTCTAGCTTCTGAGAGATGACTGACAGAATCAACAGTGCAATGAAAACAAAGGATTTCTGAATGACAAACTCCACACAATAATTCTCTTTTGGCGCCATCAGGTCTGGATGATAATACCTTTTAAATCCAGCGGACAAAGGCACAAAGCTGAAGAACCAATGAAATTAATCTAAAAAGGATTGACATTCTTATTCTTCTCTTGGGGGAAGAGACCAAATCTGCGAGGGAATGAAAATGAGTGCTTCCACATATCAAAGACTCTGACATACGGCAACACTATAATCAGTATTGATGCTGCAGAATCCAGGCCCCCTTGATCAATGCAACAATACTTCAAAGAGCAACGTGTATAAACTATCCAGTGGCAATCAGCACTTGACAATGTGCGTTTTGCCACTGCATTATCTCTTTTTGATCATCGGTCCATCACTATTGGCAGGGGAAAAGGAAATAAATCAGAGAAAGCTGTTTTTTTTACATTATTCAGGTCATAAACCGCATATGCATCACAAAAGTCCCCTAAAATCTGAGTTTAGCTCTCTGTTACACCATTTTTTTCCATATAAAAAAAAACTTTGTACTTTTTGAAATTTTAAAGACTGAAAATGTATAAAAGGCACTCCGTCTTGTTCAATACACAATTCTCCAACCAGAGATATCCATTCAAAGGGGAACTACAAATGAATTTTGCAGATATGGATATGAAATAACATAATGACCCCAAAAGATGCAGATTTTTTTTTTCAGGCAAAGTGTTGTATTCGATGTCAGATTTCTCAGGCTTCTCAAAATGTAGATGTGAGCAATCAAATTTTAAAAACTGCACAGACATCATTCCTTCACTATAATATGTGGAATTATTGACTATGCTTATCATACGTGGTCAATACTTGTAAAAAACGTATGCCTACCCTCTAAATAGTTCTCACTGACCTAGTCACATTTTGCTCTTCTACGCTGTCTAATCCCATCTCTACCACCAACAGATGGAAGATCTCTACCGAATAATGCCTGTCGACAACTTCAAAGCATTCACAGAGAAAGCATTCTTCATGATCAGAAGTCTGACAAGTTCTGGGATGGGATTTATTCTGACCAAACCATATAGCAGTTCCTTATGTGGATGTTCAATGTAGCTGGTGGTCTCACACATGGCAGGAGAATAATGGAGAGCTCTATGGCGAAATGGGTTCATGCCCTTCCCCCTCTGTCTGCTGATATGAAATGCTCTTGAAAACTTTGTTCAAGTCCACACAAGCATATGACATCAGTGACATAAACAAATGCCTCAACTGGTTGAGAGTACATTCACCATTCCATAATAGAGACACACTGCAGTTAGTCTCACTGTCATCTGGCACTGTCTGCCACAGTTTGACAAATCAGTCAATTATGACCAGCTGTTACTGTTCGTAATGGATGTGTCTCAAAGATTGTATGGAAAGCATTCTGCAACATCAAGCTGCATCATGCTGACACTGTCAAAACAATCGCATCAATAACCAATTTTATCCCAGTATGTGGAGATGGAGTGGTAGTCAATCCAATGATACCTTTCAGCCACGTCACCCACACCGACTCAGACCAGCCATTACATTACCCAGATTGAAAGGGGTCATCATCTACGGTATGTGCTTAGCAAGCGAATAGCGAATGGAACTGGTCTTGGCATGGCTAAGAAGGAAGACCCAGAAACAATCAACGAAAACAAGAACAAATAAAACCCCAGGAGTATAATGGATGTAAAAACCGAGCAGAAATAACCCCAAACCTTATGAGGAAGCCCAAAAGTTTTGGAGTTTAAGAAAATCCAAAGTTTCCTGATGCATATAGAATGTGAGGCAAGAAAATTGAATTTAGAAGGAATACATATCTTCTCGATAACAGAATGATACACAAATCTAGGGATATAATTTACAAAGATAAACCACATGCTCCCATTGCTCCGCAGAACACACAAAAGGCAAAGAATCACAGAACACTTTCCACTCTGCCCACTTCAAAAGCAGAACTAGAGGGGGTATCAGTAACCCAGTGGCTCACCAGCAGGTGGCCAATGTAAAGGGGTGGCTGGAGTAAAAAAAAAAAGTCCAAAACCTGCACACAAAAGTCCAAAATTAAAGTAAATAAGCAGCTAAAGGGTTAAATAATATAATAATAGCCCCAAGAAGCATGGTAACATAAAATAGGAACCATGGCAATATGCTACAAGGTAAGTCTCCACTTTGAAGAAAAGAAAGACAAACCTCGAAACCTGCACATAAAAGTAAAGAAACAAGAGGCCCCACGTGGCCTTAATCGCTCACCTGACAAAGTGACTCTAAGAAGTATTTTAGGTCACCTTCACCATGTCATGCCTCATCAACATTAACTGGTTGAGTGATAGATTTTGTTTGAAGTTCAACATTTGTTACCTAAAATTAGTTTTATTTAAAATCATTGGTGTGTGGCCAATCTCCAATGATTTTTAATAAAGCAAATTTATCTCTGCAGACAAACTGGTTTAGCATGAAGCACAAACAAGGAATGTGAAGAGATAGCCTTGGACATCTCTCCCCAACTGTGGATATCTTCCATGTGCTACATGTATATATTTGCATGCAAGAAAACAAAAATTTTCACAAATTTTATTTTTTTTTATCATCATTGGAACAAGCTCAAACAGCTTATTCCAATAGGGGTATGGGAAGATCAGGTATATTTTTGAGACAGAAATGTGAATATATAAATAATGGTGTTTTTTTGTGAATGATGCTGGAGAATTTTGCGTAAAGATATGGTAAATGGTTTGTTCTAGATACAGAATGATGCAAAAGTATTTAAATTTGATTAGGCAAGTTGTTCCTATAATGCATTTAAAAATTGAAGTAACTGTTTTTTTGCTGACGAACTTTTAGATGTGTGTGTCTGTGTTTGTGTGTGTGTGTGTGTGTTTGTGTGTGTGTGTTTGTGGGGGGGGGGGGGGGGGGGTAAGAGTGTTCTTGCAAACAAAATTCCTGAATAAATGGAAAATTTTATTTTTTGTGTGAAAGACATAGTGCGTGAATGTTGATTGGAACAAGCTTAGAGAGCTCATTTTAATGTGAAGTCATAAAGCTGTGTTTTACGTACGAAATTCTGGAATAACTAAAAAAATTGCTTTTTTGACTCAAAAAGCATGGTGTGCGACCTCTCATTGGAATGAGCTCAAAAAGCTCATTCCAATGGGGTATTTACAAGCGATAAGTACATGTATGTTTAAGAGACAAAAATTAAAATTTGAATAGCGATTTTTGCGAAGAATGCTGACAAGTTTTGGCAGTTATGCTGGTAAAAAGGTAAGATATGCAAAGTGGTTGTTTTTTAGAGGCGACATTTAATTAAGGGGAATTAACCCTTGATTACTGAGGTAACTTCTAAAAGTACTGAAATTTCATGAAGCAATGTGAATAACAGACAACAGTTGCCTAAAAATTTCATGAATAACTAAAATTTTTATTCCTTTGTCTCGAAAACATGGCATATGACCTTTGTTGGAATGAGCTGAATGCGTGTGTTCCAATGAGGGGTCATAAAATTTGAACGAAGATTTGTGTGAATAATGCATTAGTACTGCTAGA
This sequence comes from Pictodentalium vernedei, assembly GCA_031216915.1. Lineage (NCBI taxonomy): Eukaryota > Metazoa > Mollusca > Scaphopoda > Dentaliida > Dentaliidae > Pictodentalium > Pictodentalium vernedei. The sequence continues at coordinate 576,776,186 of CM062297.1, read as the reverse complement.
TTTGGGTAAACGGTTCACCCTGGATACCACCCCTTCCATAGTAGATCTTTTCTGCAAATTTTGTCTAAGATTCTATCAACTTTACAAATAAATATGTTCATGAATCACAATCAGATCCACCCTACAATGTTGCATACCAAATATCAAAAGATTCTGCCTGCTGGATCTGGATAAGAAGATTTTTTAAGAAATATGCCTGAAACGCACTAAGTTAAAATTTGGGCTCCTATACGGAGCCCAAATATAAACCCAGGGGGCCGATTTGAACAAACTTGAATCAGATCCACCCCACAATGTTGCTTACCAAATATGAAAAGTTTCTGAAGCTGGATCTGGAGAAGAAGATTTTTTAAGAAATTTGCCTGAAATGCACTAAGTTCGAATTCAAGCTTCTATAGTGAGCCCAAATATGAAACTAGGAAGCCGATTTGAACAAACTTGAATCAGATCCACCCCACAATGTTGCATACCAAATATCAAAAGATTCTGCCTGCTGGATCTGGAGAAGAAGATTTTTTAATAAATTTGCCCAAAATGCACTAAGTGCGAATTCGGGCTTCTATATTAAGCCCAAATATGAATCCAGGGGGCCGATTTGAACAAACTTGAATCAGATCCACCCCGCAATGTTGCATACCAAATATCAAAAGATTCTGCCTGCTGGATCTGGAGAAGAAGATTTTTGAAGAAATTTGCCTGAAATGCACTAAGTGCGAATTCGGGCTTCTATATTAAGCCCAAATATGAATCCAGGGGGCCGATTTGAACAAACTTGAATCAGATCCACCCCGCAATGTTGCATACCAAATATCAAAAGATTCTGCCTGCTGGATCTGGAGAAGAAGATTTTTGAAGAAATTTGCCCGAAATGCACTAAGTTTGAATTCGAGCTTCTATAGTGAGCCCAAATATGAATCCAGGTGGCTGATTTGAACAAACTTGAATCAGATCCACCCCGCAATGTTGCATACCAAATATCAAAAGATTCTGCCTGCTGGATCTGGAGAAGATGATTTTTTTAAGAAATTTGCCTGAAATGCACTAAGTTCGAATTCGAGCTTCTATAGTGAGCCCAAATATGAATCTAGGAAGCCGATTTGAACAAACTTGAATCAGATCCACCCCACAATGTTGCATACCAAATATCAAAAGATTCTGCCTGCTGGATCTGGAGAAGAAGATTTTTTAATAAATTTGCTTGAAATGCACTAAGTTCAAATTTGGGCTCCTATACTGAGCCCAAATATAAACCCAGGGGGCCGATTTGAACAAACTTGAATCAGATCCACCCCACAATGTTGCTTACCAAATATGAAAAGATTCTGCCTGCTGGATCTGGAGAAGAAGATTTTTTAAGAAATTTGCATGAAATGCACTAAGTTCAAATTCGAGCTTCTATAGTGAGCCCAAATATGAATCTAGGAAGCCGATTTGAACAAACTTGAATCAGATCCACCCCACAATGTTGCATACCAAATATCAAAAGATTCTGCCTTCTGGATCTGGAGAAGAAGATTTTTTAAGAAATTTGCCTAAATGCACTAAGTTCGAAATCGGGCTCCTATACTGAGCCCAAATATGAACCCAGGGGGCCGATTTGAACAAACTTGAATCAGATCCACCCTACAATGTTGCATACCAAATATCAAAAGATTCTGCCTGCTGGATCTGGAGAAGAAGATTTTTTAATGTTTTTCCCATTGCCTACAGTGTTAAAAAGTGCTGACTCAGCACTTTTTCAAAGTCCCAAAACTGTACCCTATGATAAAACCGATGGCAATTTTTTTTTACCAATCCTTTCTGTTGGTCCTAAGGAAGCTGCACACCAAATAAAAATTCTCAGTGCCGTGCAGTTTTGGAGATATGGGCGTTTTAAATTTTTTCTATTTTTAGCTCCTGTGGTTCCCACGGGGCTGCGGGAAAATTTTTTTTTGCATAAATCAAGTACTCATGACCCAATAAGCCCTCACATAAAATTTGGTTCAAATCAGCCTCTCGGTTTGGAAAATAGAAATTTTGGGCGGGGCAAAAAATTTTGCCCCTCTCATAACAACGTCAAGTATAGCCCCACAAACTTCTCTTGAACAAATCTGAGTCTACACCTCAAAAGGAAGCTGCACACCAAATATCAAGTCTCTGCTACTGCTGGTTCATGAGAAGAAGATTTACAAAGATTTTGGTGCCCCTTGGGGGTGTGGCACCACCCAGGAGGAAGGGCAACTTCATTTGAACAAATCTGAATTGGCATTAGGTAATAAACATTTAGCCAACATTTGAATAAAATTGGGCTAGTGGTTTAGGAGGAGAAGTCGATAATGTAAAGTTAACGCCGGACGGACGACGACGGACGACGGACGACGGACGACGGACAGAAAGTGATTAGTTAAGCTCCCCTTGAGCTTCGCTCAGGTGAGCTAAAAAAGCATCACATTTGTTTTAATGGGTTAAAATTGAGAAAAATACCTGGATAATGTCACAGTAACCACCATCGCAATATGCCAGTAAGGTGAAACTCTACCTGAAAAATATCCACTTGGATGAAAAGAAAGACAAACCTCAAAACCTGCACATAAAAGTCAAAAAAGTATCACATTTGCTTCAAAGGGTTAAAATTTAGAAAAATACCCTGAAAATGTTACAGTAACCACCATGGCAATATGCCAGTGAGGTAAAAGTCCACTTAAAAAAAATATCAAAACCTGTACACAAAAGTCAAAAACCTGCACACAAAAGTCAAAAATTAAGGTAAATAACCAGCTAGAGGGTTAAATAATATAATACTAGCTCCAAGAAGCATCCTAACATAAAATAGGAACCATGGCAATATGCTACAAGGTAAGTCGCCACTTGGAAGAAAAGAAAGACAAACCTCAAAACCTGCACATAAAAGTAAAAAAAAGTATCACATTTGTTTCAAAGGGTTAAAATTGAGAAAAATACCCTGCAAATGTCACAGTAACCACAATGACAATATGCCAGTAAGGTGAAACTCTACTTGAAAAATATCCACTTGGAAGAAAAGAAAGACAAACCTCAAAACCTGCACATAAAAGTCCAAAAAGTATCACATTTGTTTCAAAGGGTTAAAATTTAGAAAAATACCCTGAAAATGTTACAGTAACCACCATGGCAATATGCCAGTGAGGTAAAAATACTTAAAAAAATATCAAAACCTGTACACAAAAGTCAAAAACCTGCACACAAAAGTCCAAAATTAAGGTAAATAACCAGCTAAATTTAGGGTTAAATAATATAATACTAGCTCCAAGAAGCATCCTAACATAAAATAGGAACCATGGCAATATGCTGCAAGGTAAGTCGCCACTTGAAAGAAAAGAAAGGCAAACCTCAAAACCTGCACATAAAAGTCCAAAAAAGTATCACATTTGTTTTAAAGGGTTAAAATTGAGAAAATCCTGCAAATGTCACAGTTACCACAATGGCAATATGCCAGTAAGGTGAAACTCTACTTGAAAAATATCCACTTGGAAGAAAAGAAAGACAAGACAAACCTCAAAACCTGCACATAAAAGTCAAAAAAGTATCACATTTGTTTCAAAGGGTTAAAATTTAGAAAAATAACCTGAAATGTTAAGGTAAATACCATGACAATATGCCAGTAAGGTAAAACTCCACTTGAAGGCAAAATTTCAAAACCTGTACACAAAAGTCAAAAACCTGCACAGAAAAGTCAAAAACCTGTACACAAAAGTCAAAAATTCAAGTAACTAAGCATGGAAAGGGTTGAATAAAATTTTACTATCCCTGAAAAGCATGCTGACATAAAAAAAATATCAAAAAAAAAGAAAAAAATCAAAACCTGCACACAAAAGTTCAAAAAGAATGAATCCGGATGCCGACGCAGACGCCGCCGACGATGGCGACATGAGGGCTATGCCATAGGCTCACACAACTATCGTTGGTGACCCACAAATGGCAATGCAAATAATAATATTAGCAATTGACATGGAAAACAATAGTATGGTAACACAATAATAACAACAAATATATATAGAATCGTTACAGCAAGTCAGAAATTATGAACAAGTAACTTTCCAGGCAAAAAATAATGACATATACTATTGTGAAAGGATTAGTTCAAATGTGTGTGTCAAGACTGCAGAATTAAGTGGAAACCACAAAAATGTTTATGTCACTTGACGTATGATTCAGTCCCAGTCCAAAATGGAGGGATACCTCAAGTATGAGCTTGCACCCAATCAACCCACACTGTTTGATTGAGGTGAATGAGAAAGACACTAAAGAGCATCCTTGGCAAAATACTCAAGTCAAATGCCACCGGCTGGGGAGACCTTCCAGGAAGCCCAGTTTTCCTCATAGATGGTGGCTTTCTGTTGAGAGCAGTCATATAGCCCAAATAGTCATCATAAGGAGATATCTGCATCACATATTCAAATTATATAACAAAACATTTTGGATCCAGTACCATTGCTGTATTTGATGGCTATGAATGTGACATGTCAACAAAGGGTATGTACCAAGCGTGCAGAACTAAGGGCAGATATTCTGCAGACATCAACATTTAACTTCTCCTGCCAGTGACCATCTCCCAATCTAATTTTCTGGACAATCATCAGAACAAAACACAACTAATCCATCTGTTATCAAGGAATTTTCTCATATCAGTGTCCAGTAGAAGCAAGATGGTAAAGCAGATGCAGATGTTCTGATCATTGAGACAGCACTGGCTTTGGCAAAGAAGGATGAAACCAATGTTGTAATTATTGGAACAGACACTGACTTGCTTTCTATTCCAACATCACACTATCATTTAGAATGGAACATACACATGAAGTTCCCTGTCACACTCAACGTCCTCTTCTCAATCGGAAAATTACAACCAAGTTGGGTGAGAAAAAGGGAAATGCGTTGCTGGCACATGCTATCAGCAGTTGTGACACTTTAGTTCTCTTTCATCTATGGAAAAAGAAAGTCTTCAGCTTGATGGTCTCTGAACCTGCTGGAGATTTACAAAACTACATCAATTCTTTCAGGGCACATGACAGCACAATTCATGAAACTGGTATGATTATGAAAGTTTATAACCTATTTTTGAAGAAAAATAATTGATTAAAAGTTGACTTTAATCGTACTCTGTGACCTCTAGAAATAACAATAAGGAAAATGTTTTTCATCATTAGTGCCTCAAGTTGTATCTTTATATTAATGCTTTTCTGCATCAATTACAATGTATTGGTGAATTATTTTGCCCCTAATACTTGTGAGGCTCCGGCCTAGGGAGGGCATGTGATAGGCAGGGCTGGGTAATTTTAATTGGTAATTGTAATTAATTGCAATTAGATATTTTTTCTCAAGTAACTGAAAGCAATGTGTAATTTGGAAAATTCTTAATTATTTGTAATTGTAATTAAAAACGATAAATTCATAGTAATTTGTATATTTTTATACTTACCAATGGCTCAGACATAGCTGGTGCTAACTCTAAAATGTTAAAAAATTTATAGTAATTTATATATTTTTTATACTTACCAATGACCCAGACTTAGATGGTGCTAACTCTTAAATTCTAGGGCCAAACACAAATTCTGCCCCCCCCCCCCCCCCAATCCCCAAAATTTGCATCAAAATCCCCAAAATATATGTCCTATGTGGTCCTCCATAATTTTGTCCACTGAGCATGCGCAGTGTCCAGGAAGTACCGAAATTGGAGCCAAATGCTCATTTTTACAACCAGTGCCTGGTAAGCGTTATGTAATCAGCGGGGAGGTATGAGTTCCCAACTCATGGGAGGGCCATCGCCGTCTGGGTCATTGGTAAGTATAAAAATTATATAAATTACTATAAATTTTTTAACATTTTTATACTGTACCAATGACCCAGACTTAGCTGAATAGAAAAAAGGCTGGAGGGCCTAGGACATAAAGGAAATACCAATAGACTCAATTACATGTAAACAGAATTATTCCCTCCAGGAGAAGAGGAGAACAGGCTTTACATGTATCTTTCTTGTTTATACCAAAAAAGAAAGACACAATACCATTCCGTAATTGAGCACAATAACATCAATGATCTCTTTTAACATCCAGTATAGCCCATTATACTTTTTAAAAGGAAAGCCAATAAATAAAGATAGTCCAGAGAATGAGACTCTTTATACTCTTTAAAAGTGTAAAACGATTGTATATTAGCGCTCGTATGACACGTGACATATACAAATGCTTCACACCGAGCTACACTTTAAAAATATTAAATAAGTGAGATAGACATTAGCTTTACACTTTAAAACCACCCAGGCACCAACTCGGAATTACTGACTCCAGAGGAGGTATTCCCTTGCTTTTCACTATAAAACAGGTGATATAAGGGAACACCAACCCTCCCCCCCCACCCCCCCCCCCACCCCCCCACCACGCTTCTCCTTGCTCTGGGTCAAATACCCCAGAACGAAGAGGGCAGCAGGACAGAGTCACTACCGGAACAGAAGCCTGCATAACTATAGTTGCAACTGTTTAGTCGACGACATTCTGAGCAACAGATAACGGACCTAAACAATGCAGGTTGCCAGAAATGGACTCAATATTTCTAAGATAAAAATTTGTGATATTGGAAGGCTGAGACCAATATGCAGCCTTCATCAAGTCGGTAATAGCAACACTATTAGCATAAGCACAAGATGTAGACAGCGCCATTACTTCATGCGCCTAAATCTTAAGCACAGACTGCTGAGATGAAGATAATTTATCATAAGCAGTACGGATAGTTAATTGAATCCATCTTGCAATAGAATGGACCTTAATGTCCTTTCTATTGGGCAGCAAAGAGAGAAAGAAATGCTTACGTTCCTTTCTGATAAACTCAGATCTACGTAGTGAATACGCATAGCTCTGACTGGACAAAGCAAAGGCCTATGACCGTCTGGAGATGGAAGAGCCTAAACAATAGGTTCAGGGTACTTATTAGGAGCCTGATTGTTAGCCAAAAATCCAACATTAGTAGTCAACGTAATAGTACAGTGGAGCCCACTTAATTGGATATGTCTTAATTGTATATCCCTGTTAATTGAATATAATTTTCAAACACAAAACCATTTACCATACCTTTAGTACAAATTTGATCTGTTAATTGCATATGGGTTGCAGAGTAAACTCCTGTTAATTGTATATAAATTTTTGTAATATGTCGGAAAAATTACTGTGACACACTCCAAATCCTCTTATTCATCAACCTTTTTGGCCTCACTACATCCAATACAGGCATTTATTCTATTATATCTCATTTGACAGAGCTCTATGAGCTATGTCAAACAAGATAAAATAGAATAAATGCTCAGTTTACCTCCAGAACACAGGAAACTGACCATTTCCCTGTTAATTGTATACTCCTGTTAATTGAATAATTTTCACTGACAAAATGGATATTCAGTTAAGAGGATTCTACTGTATTACCAAAACTACGATAGTGAGAATCATCAACAGATAGTGCATGAAGCTCACTAACTCTTCTAGCAGAAGAGAAGGCTTCTTTTCACTTCAGAAGAGCCCAAGCTAAATTCCACTTAGGAATTAACCTAAGGGTTCTAGGTCTATTTATCGAAAAGTTTTATGCTAACTTAGATAAAGAGACATTAGATCCAATCTGTAAGCTACCATGATGAGGATAGGTATCCGATAGCATAGACTTATAACCCTTAATAGTATTTGGCTGCAGTTTGATCTCGTCCAACAAGTAGACCAAAAAATTAGCAATGTCTGGAATGGAGGGATTATAAAATCAACAGAATGATCCCTACACCATCGAGAGAAAACCTTCCACTTAGCAGCATAATTTAGCTAAAAGGAGGTCCTCCTACAGTTAGAAATTGCGTCCACTGCTTGTCCTGTAAAATGCTTGCCGTGCAAGAAGGACCACACAACGGAAATACGTGAAGGTTGAGACCTAGCAGGTTGTGATGCAGTGTGAGCGATTTCCCCTGCGAAAGAAGATCCTCCCGTGGAGGAAGCTTCCGCAGAATGTCCCACAACCGACACCTGAGTAGATTTATCCATGATCTCTGGGGTGACAGAGAAGCTACCAATAGGATCTTGCAGTAAGACTGCTTGATTTTAGCAATATCAGCTGAATCAACGGAGCTGGAGGATACGCGTATCCTATCATTCTGTCCCAAGAGATCAAGAGGGCGTCTACTGCAAATGCTCGAGGATCTGGGCATGACGACACATACGTCTGCAACTGATTGTTGAGATGCGTCGCAAATAAGTCTATCATAGGACAATCCCATAGGTAGCAAATCTGATTGAATACTAGTTTGTTGAGAGTCCATTCTGATGGCAACATATGACCTTTCCAAGAAAGGGAGTCTGCTAGAACGTTCTGACGACCGGGAATATGATGGACCGATAGAACTTGATGCTCTAGGACAAACAGAAGGATTCTTTCCGTTAGATTGAACAACGGACTGGAATGAGTGCCTAACTGGGTCCAAATATACGCTACTACTGTCGAATTGTCGGACAGAAATTGAACATGTGAATTCTGAATGATCATCTTTTGATGTTAATGTGCTTGTTTAGGAACTGTGGATCCCAAAGACCCTCGCACCTCGAAACTGATGGGCTCAAAGTTGCATCCCAACCTGTTTCACTCGCATCCGTCAAAATCATAAAAATTGGATCCGGCAGTTGCAGTGGTACTCCCTGAGTTAACCACTGAATATCTGCCCAAGTCTGAATCTCATGTTTCACATGATTCGACAAGACGATGTTGGTTTCGAGCGAATGAGTCTTCACACTCCAATTCTGAGTATAAATATCTGGAGTAGACGAGTGCGTAGCCGCCTCATCGGAATAAGATCCGCAATGGCTCTGCACAAACCTGTCTCATGAATTCTCTCGCTTTTACTACATCTGAGTGAAGACAAAAGCGAGTGTAACAACTGACTAATATCGCTCTGGTTAACGGCAGACGAACGAGATTGTTGTGCGTTTCTACGCTCATTCCCACATGGGTGAATGACTTGGATGGCACTAGATCTGACTTCTTTTCGTTTACTATGAAACCGAGACATTGGAGCAATTGAAGCAGACTCTGAACATCGTTTTGAAGCGTTAATTTGCTGCCGTAACTCTGAAGAATGTCGTCCAAATAGGCCGACATTACCACAGACGAATGAGCTCAGAAATGAGTCATTAACAAGATCATTATTCGAGTGAAGGCCCAGGGCGCTAGATTCAGACCAGAGCATCATTGCTCGGAACTTTCTAAAAGCCGGATGTACCATGACGTGAAAGTACACATCCTTGAGATCTATGCTCGCAGCATAATCATTCACTCGAATGCTCGCTCTGACCAATCGGATGGTCTCCATATAAAATTTTGGAGCCACGATCAGCTTGTTTATCCAGCTCAGATCTATAACTGGACGAAACGAGCCGTGTAATCTTGGAACCAGGAACAGGTGACTGTAGAAAACTGGAGATTCTTGGTTTTCTACGACGTCTATAGCGTTCTTGTCCGGAAGAGATTGGACTTCTGATAGAAGCAAATCTCTCTTCTGAACGTTTAACGGAAGCTAAGACCAGCATGGACTTCGAGTTAACGGAGGTTTTTCCTTGAAGGACAGTTTTAGACCTTCGGAAATAACCCCTTGTACCCATGGGTCATCCGTAATTGACAACCAATTGGTTAAGAATCTCAACAGCCTTCCGCCCACTGGAACACAATAGAGGTTTAGACCATCACCTCCTGGCCCTGCGTGGTTTGTGGGAGGAGAAACCACGTCCTCCACGACCCGCACCTCGCCCAGTTGACCTAGGGGCGTCTGACCGGTTATCTCGGCCAGCATAACGACCCCTATCTGAGTCGCTACTCTGACGGTCTACGGAGAAAGACATAGAGGCTTTCTTAGATCCTCTATAGGAACTTCCTTTTGACGTATTCGCTCCGAAGTGCCTGCCTTACTCCTCCCTGCTGAGTCCGACTTTTTCAAAGTGGATTTAAAAGCAGAGAATCTGAAGCTTTCTTAGTAATCTGATTATAGATTGTAGAAAGCTTACCGTCGAAGAGAAGCTCTCCTGAGACAGGAGCGACTGGAAGAGAGTTTTTCACCTTACTATTCACTCTTGTGGATGCAGCCAGGGCAGCATCACGTCTGACTAACTCCATATTGCCACTGAAAGGGCGGAGTTATATGTAGAAAATGCTATGGACCTCGAAAGAACTCTCAAGGAAGTTTTGAACATCCTGAAATTCTTTCCTTCAAGACGTAATGATAACTCTCTGGTAAGGTGATCTGCGTAAGATAATGCGTCTAAACTGATTTTTCTGTTAGACAAGATAGTTGTCACCAGCGTACTGGATAAATCAACATAGATGCCGACAATGACAATTCCAAGTCGTCTGCCTGGTCGTCTAAACGCAGAGGAACTCTCGGCACGCCTGTCCTGCCGTTTCAAATCTATTTCTTTGATTGATGAAAGGTAGTTGTAGAGCATGAGACAATAAGAAACCTGATTTTCCAGTCTTAAAGGCTAGCTTGAATATAGCGTCATTAAGAAGTACAAATGTCCATGACATTTCTGGACTGGGTCGGAAAGTCAGGCTCAATGTCCCTATTCTGGCTGAATAAATCTGTGTCCAGTGACGCTTTCAGTTTCTTATCAGGTAACGCAGCATTTTGGTCCAGAGAAACAACTTCTAAAAGGTGTTGCCGGATGAAATCTACGGCCACCTTAAGTTGTTCGGAAAGGGAAAATTTCAGCTGCGCTGATTCCCTTTTACCATCCGTCTGGACCACATAAGAATCTCGGTTGTCCCTTTCTGACTCTGCAGGGGAGCGAACCGACCCAGCTTCCTCAGACAGTTTCTTTATTGAAAAAGTTTCTGGTGGCTGCTGGGATGCTGTGATGAATTGAGCTATCTGTGATAGCAAGTCCGTCACGAAGGCCTGTGGAGCCGCGGTCTTACGTAATTTAGCCGCTGGAAGCTCCTGGGACGTTAATATTCCCGCATACTTCTCATATGCAAACGTCCCAACTGGAAAGGCCTCATGTCCTCGGCTAGTGGATGGCGTGACCTGGTCGACGTGGACTCCCTGGTCAGCAAAGCAGGCTGGATATCTGCGGTCACATAGCCAAGGTGCGGTTGTGTGTGCTGACGTGAGTATGAGGAAGCCAATAGACAAGCCGCGACGGACTGTCTATGCGACGGAGTGTCCTGAGCAGGAGGAGTGGACATATGCTCCGACTAATGAACGTTACATACAACAATATTTGGGCCCAGATGTTGTTGTAAGAGAGAGGGGGCCTCTCTCGCTCGCGGTCCGGGTAGACCTGGACGAGCTAGCTACCGGACTGACTGGCTTCCTCCGTTCCATCCTCCAATCCGCCGTCGCCGGGTGTGTGTGATCCGATATTATAGTGCTCTCAACACCCCTTCTCCTCTCCTGGCGAACCCGGCATCACAACCATTTCGTGAATGATTGCTTCACCGGGGGAGCTAGCAGGCGACAAGTGACCGTCGATCCTACGTGGGACCTCTTAGGCACTTGCCGCATTCCTTTGAGCACTTTGCCGCTAGCTCATTATTGCGACGACGGAAGCACACTTTTGAAGACATCACGGAAACATCACCCTGTTCTTGTTCCTTTGAAAAAGAGACTGAAAAAACTAGAGTGCCCTGTAGAGAGAGGACTGGAATAGACCTCTCACCACTAACAATATACCGTGACACACGTCTCCAACGTTTGTCATCTGAATTGGCACACACTGAGCAAGAATTAGTGCAAGTACACAGACTACAACAAATATAATGAACATGAGAATCAGAGGAAGACTTCCTCCATTTACAATTGAACAATATTCTTTCATTATGAACAAATATTAAACAGTCATCGTACTCGCACCAACCCTTGAAAACAAAGATACATAATAATAATAATCCATTACAAACATTTCAAAAATTAATTCAAAAGAAAAACTCAGTTCACGAGCTGATTCCCATCACTTGAGTACAACTCATGAAACTGATTTGACAAACTTGCTCAGACAAAAATTCCACTGTCAGCTTGGGATAACGGTACCATGAGTCAGCGTCCAGCTTTAAGATCTGGCAGTACAGTTAGCGCCAGTTCCGGCAATGGTAAAGAAAAACATGTAACAGCAAAGAGTGGTAGACTGTCACTAAATCAGTCGACATCAAGTCAGAGTGGGGACGATCCATTCCTTAACCCTCTATTCACTGACTTGAATAATAAGATCACAGCCATGAATGAAAAATTATCGTCAATTTCAACAAAAGATGAAGTTCGCTCCGTCGTTAACAGTGCCATAGACACTAACATAAATATTTTAAAAGTGGAGTTGGAAGCTGTAATGGAAACAAAACTAAAAGAACAAGAAAAGTTTTTTGAAGACAAGATAGGGGTACTTCTGTTCGAAAATAAACAGTTGAATGATCAAGTCAGTAATTTGGAAAAACAGTTAAAACAATGCGAGGAGAAAATGCAAGAGACAGATCTGAAATCAAATAACGCAATGCGCGCCGCAAATAAAAATGAGCAATATTCAAGAAAAAGTAACGTTAAAATACTGGGAATGGAAGAGCGATCGGGTGAAGATCTGGCAAACGACTTCCTAGAAATTTTACGAAAATCAGCCGAACAGCTTGTAATAGCAGAAACAGACATTAGTGCTATTCACAGAATACCGTCCAACACTAAGGGCTTTCCGAGGCCTGTTATCGTGAAATTTCAGAAAAAAGAAACTAGAGACCGAGTGTTTATGCAGAAGAAAAACATTTTGACTAAAACAATGAAAAATAATGACCCGAAATCTGGGATTAAATTGAAGGACGATATTACGAGTTTAAATTCTGGGCTCATTAATAGGCTGTATAGGCACAGTGATGTTGAATCAGCATACCACAGAAATGGATTTATCTGGGGAAGGTTAAAAGTTGGAAAAAAATTGAAATTTGACATTTATGATGATATCGACATTACAATAAGAAACGCAAAATAAACCAAACTTAAAAAAAAACAGAAAAAAAAACAAACCAAACTTAAAAAAAACAGAAAAAAACAAACAAAACGAATGGATATATATATTTTTATATTGGAATTTTTTCTGGTCGTATCCACGAAAAAGACTCGCTTGACAAAAAATTTGGAATGTTGACAGCACCTTTATCTCCCTCCAACTCCAATTTGTATATTAAGCTTTAAAAATTCCCAGATTGAAAAAACGCATTTATTTTAACCCCCCCCCCCCTCCCCCCCCCCCCCCCCCCCCAACCACCTTATATATTTTGACTGCTGAAAAACAATGTAAGTGAACTGCCATTAGGTGCTCATATTGACGGCTGGATTATCTACTTTGGTCATAACTTGCTCGTCAACTTTGCTTTGTTGCAAATTATTGCGGGCACTCTCCAATAATTTGTAATAATTTGTAATAACATAACATTGCACTGAACAAATGATATCAGTTATTTTGACCGTTCATAAAACAATCTAAGTTGCATTGGTTGCTTGCAATAACCGGTTGAAGGCTGGATTATCTACACTGGTCATAACTTGCTCATTAACTTTGCTTTGTTATAAAGTATTGGAGAGTGCCTGCGGGCACGCTCCAATAACTTGTAACAGCGCAGTTCTGTATTAAACAAATGATATTTGGTATTTTGACTGTTGATAAATCAACAAAAGTAAGTTGGCATCGGCTGCTGACACTGACTAGTTGATGGATGGATTATCTAGATTGGCCATAATTTGCTCATCAACTTTGCTGTGTTGCAAATTGCTTGCGGGCACTCTCCACTGATTTCTAATGGCGCAATTTTACATTGAGCAAATGATATTTCCTACTTGACTTTTAATAAAACGTACATTAGTTGGCATCGGCTGTTGATATTGAGTGGTTGACGGCTGAACTACTAACACTGGCCATAATTTGCTCATCAACTTCGCTTTGTTGCAAGTTGGCGGAGTGTGCTTGCGGGCACTCTCCAATAGTTTGTAATAGCGTGGTTTTGTATTGAACAAATGCGATTTGTTATTTTGACTGTTGATAAAACACCACAAGTTGGCATTGAGCGCTGACATTTGTAATAACGCAGTTCCACATTGAACAAATGAAATTTGTTATGTTGACTTTGACTGTGGATAAAAATACATTAGTAAGTTGGCATCAGCTGCTGACATTGGCTGGTTGACGGCTGGATTATCTACATTGGTCATAACTTGCTCATCAACATTGCTTTGTTACAAATTAGTGGAGGGTGCTTGTGGACACTCTCCGATAGTTTGCAATAGAGCAATTCTGCACTGAACAAATGCTATTTTTATTTTTTTTTTTCGTCCGTTGATAAAACAACATACATAAGTTAGCATCGGCTGTTGAATTAATTGGTTAACTGCTGGACTATCGACATTGGCTATAATTTTCTTATCAACTTTGCTTTGTTATAGATTGTTGGAGAGTGCTTGCGGGCACTCTCCAGTGGTTCTTAATAATGCAATTCTGCATTGAACAAATTATTTTTGACACGGTGACTGTTGATAAAACAACATAAGTTGGCATAACAATTTAAATTGGCATCGGCTGTTGACATTGACTGTTTGATGGATGGATTATCTACACTGGTCATAACTTGCTCACCAACTGTGCTTTGTTACATATTGTTTGGGATTGCTTGCGGGCTTTCTCCAATAGTTTGTTATAACGAAATTCTGCATAAAACAAATGATATCTTTTATTTTGTCCTAATGCGAAACATGAGCTAAGGAATTAGTGACCTCAGTATGGTACCCATATTTGATAACTGCTTTTGACACTCGGCCGGTTAGTGGCTGCTTAGCCCTATGTGTGGTAGGTGTATGTTTTGTCCAAACTATCTGTGCCATCGCACAATCGTCACCAAAGGCACTGCACTTTTAAGAGTGATTTGGACCCAGGTCAATTACGTTACATCTCTGCAATAGTAGCGGTAAGTATTGGTCACTCATTTCATGAACAGTTGATCACCAGATTGTGATAGAGGTGACACTTTGTAATTTACGACTTGTTTTATTGAAGTTACTCCAGTGAATTTCGATAAAGCCAGTTTGTATTTTTTCCCACCTTGTTGCAAACAAGCAATCGTTAACTCTGAAAATATTTTAGAGTTTTATTTTGTTGTTTTGGATTTTTTGTTTTTCCAGTTATCTCAGATTCTTAACATTGTTATAATAACCTTTCATCGGTCATAACCTGCTCATCAACTTTGCCCTTTTGCGCATTTCTGAAGAGTGCTCGCAGAGACTCTCCAGCGATTTGTAATGGCGCAGATTTGCACTGAGCAATTGCTACCCGTTTTTGTACTGTTGATAAAACAACATAATAAGCTGGCACTGGCTGTTGACATTGACTGATTAACGGCTGGATCATCTATACTGGTCATAATTTGCTCATCAACTTTGCTTTGTTGCGAACTGTTGGAGAGTGCTTGTGGGCACTCTCCAATAGTTTGCAATAACGTAATTCTGCATTGATCAAATGATATTTGATATGGTGACTGTTGATGGAACAGCATAAGTTGCCATAACAACACAAGTTGGCATCGGTTGTTGATATTGACTGGCTGGCGGCTGGATCATCTGCACTGGTCATAACTTGTTCATCAGCTGTGATTTGTTGCGAATTGTTGGAGGGTGCTCGCGTGCACTTTCCAAAAGTTTGTAATAATGAATTTTCGTACTAAACAAACAATATTTTTTAGTTTTTGTCCTAATAGGATACTTGAGCTAAGGAATTTTTTACTTTAGCATGGTACCCTCATTTTGACGTTTGCTTTCGGGCTCCCTCCAGCAGTTTGCGACTGAACAAGTGATATGTTGGGTTGAATGTGAATGATACAACATACGTGAGAGTTGGGCAAGTAAAGATAGCTTTTTATCCACCAAGGACTGTTACAAGCAACGCATGTGCATTCTGTTGGGGTTGAGAAAAGGAAACACTTGAGTAATCATCGACTCACAACATCAATGTTATTGTTTTCATTAATTGTTTGTATTAATAGAAAAAAAATCAGATTTATAGGTCTTTCCATAAATTGTTTTGTACAGAAAAGTAAGTTTAGAAAAGAAAAGATGTATGATTCACAACACTGTAGCTGCACATCTACTTTTAAAGTTACCCCTAATTTAATCCCAAATGGCTAGCATAATAATAGGAAGCATGAACTGTCGTGGCTTATCTTCCGATTCTTATAAACGACGAGATATTTTTTCGCGGTGCAGGGATAAATTCGACATAACTTTCCTGGTGGATATGCATTCGAGTAAAAAACTGGAAAATTGTTGGAGGAGTGAGTGGGGTTACGAGGCTTTCTTTTGTTCTTACTCAAGTTCAAGCAGGGGCGTTGCTATACTTTTCAAAGACACTTTTGGGTTCACCATTCACAAAAGTACTTTAGACGAGAATGGAAATTTTATAATTCTGGACGTTACCATCAAGGATCGAAGATTAACTCTGTCTGTTGTCTATGGTCCTAATGATGACAGACCACAATTTTACAATGAATTATTTTCTAAAGTCGAAAGCATGGGTAATGATTCGATAATAATAGGTGGGGATTGGAACGTCCCACAAGATTATGAAAAAGATACAATAAAATATAGGCAAAAAAACAACCAAAATGCAAATAAAAAAATATTGAACTCGATGGAAAAATTGGACTTATTTGATGTTTGGCGTTTAGAAAATGCAGAAGGAAGACGTTATACTTGGAGGGGCCCTGAAAATAAAATGGCTAGATTAGACTATTTTTTATTATCGTCAGACTTACAACTCATTTTTCAAAGTGGAGAAATTCACACTAGATATCGGTCCGACCATAACCCAGTAAGCATAAAACTATCGTTTGATAATCAGTCCAGGGGAAAGGGTATTTAGAAGTTTAATAATAGCCTACTTGGTGACCCGGACTATGTAGGTACTATTAAACAAGTCATCGCCAAAACGATAAACCAATATACAAATGATAACACGGAAAGTTTTAGTATTAATGATCAGCTCCTTTGGGAAACACTAAAAGTTATGATTAGAGGAAAAAGTATAGCATACGCTTCTTCTGTGAAGCGTGAATCGGACAAAAGGCAACAAGAAGTAGAAGATCATCTAAGAATTCTAAATACGAAACTGGACGGGGGGGATGAGTCAGTGTTAGAAGAAATGAGATCACTTGAAAACGAACTTAAAACCCTTAGGGATAAAAAGCTTCAGGGAATAATAATAAGAGCAAAATCAAAATGGAAAATAGAGGGGGAAAAACCAACCAAGTATTTCTGCAACTTAGAGAAAAGACATTATACGGAAAAAACTATACCCAGGTTAGTAAAGGATGATGGGTCGGAAATTACTGATATACGTGAGATTCTAAGGGAGCAGAAATCCTTCTATGAAAAACTATATTCTTCAAAACTACCAAACAATCAGCCTACTGATACGGTTGAAAGTTTTTTTGACAAAAGCAACCCGTTTCTTACCTTTTTAAGCGATGATGAAAATAAATCCCTTGAAGGGCAATTAACTCCTTCGGAATGTCTAAACGCCCTAAAAGCAATGCAAAACAACAAAACACCCGGTTCCGACGGCTTCACTGCCGAATTCTATAAATTTTTTTGGAAAGACATTGGTACTTACCTTATTAATTCTCTGAATTGTGGCTACGAATTGGAACAACTCTCAATTACACAGAAACTCGGGATTATTACTTGTGTACCAAAACAAAACAAACCAAAACAATACATAAAAAACTGGCGCCCCATATCCCTAATTAACGTAGATACAAAAATAGGATCAGCAGCAATTGCTAACAGAGTAAAAACAGTTCTTCCCAATTTAATTTCAGACACCCAGCTAGGTTTTATGAAGGGTCGTTACATTGGGGAGTGTACTAGATTAACTTTCGATTTAATTGCAAAATGTGAAAAATTAGATATTCCAGGTATCCTAGTTCTCATAGATTTCGAAAAGGCTTTCGATTCTCTCGAATGGAGTTTTATCCAAAAGACGATGGAATTTTTAAATTTTGGACCCTCTATGATAAGGTGGTTTCAAACCTTCTACAGCAACATCTCCAGTTGCATACTAAATAATGGCTATTGTTCTGAAAGATTTAATATTGAACGAGGCGTAAGGCAAGGTGATCCTTTATCACCGTATCTCTTTATTCTTAGTGTAGAAATTCTAAGCGCGTCCTTAAAATTTAATCCCAATATAAATGGAATAAAGATTAAAAATTCGGAATATCTAATTAGTCAATACGCCGATGACTCCTCTCTGTATTTAAGTGACGATGGATACTCTTTAGATACTGCCCTGAATATGATTAAACAATTCTCACTAATCTCTGGCTTAAAGGTTAATTTTGACAAAACGTAAGTTATATGGATCGGCTCAAAGCGGGGTTGTGGTGAAACACTTCCAACAAGCAAACGAGTTGTTTGGAATCATTCCAGATCATTCAAAATTCTTGGAATTGAATTTAATCTGTTTAGTGACAATTATATTCTAAACAATTATACAAATAAAATCCAGAAAATTGAAAAATTACTAAGTGACTAGTCATTTCGTAATTTAACATTAATCGGAAAAAATACCGTTATAAAAACTTTGGCTTTACCAATTCTAACACACTGTTTTATGGTTTTACCAAACCCGCCGATAGAGTTATTTAAGAAAATTCAAACAGTTTTTTATAATTTCTTGTGGTCAGGAAAAGTCGAAAAAATTAAACGTACAACAATGATTGGCCTTTTTGAAAATGGTGGAATTAAATTTCCGCATGTTGAAACTTTTAGTCGTTCTTTAAAAATGATTTGGATTAAGATATTATTGGACTCTTCCTTGTTGGCTCCATGGAAAACTCTCGTAATCGACGAACTAGAATTGTTCGGAACTTATAAACTTTGGTATTTACACGAAGAAGGTTTAAAAGTGGTTGGGAAATATGTGAATGTATTCTGGAAGGATGTTCTTCTGGCCTGGGCTCTCCTGGACAAAAAGAGCACCACAACCCCCTCAGAAATACTGGGTGAAACTATTTTCCTAAATAATCAAATAAAAGTTAACGGACAACTTTTTTTCAATAAAATTTGGTGTAATAAAGGCATTTACTTCGTAAATGACCTAGTTTCTGAAAACAATGGCCTCCTAACCTTCGCTGACTTCTCCAACAAGTATAACATCAACACACCATTTACAGTTTTTCAGGGTATTATAAATGCTTTACCTAAATCTTGGAAAAGTGCAACCAGATCCAATAAAAAGTTGCCCTTTATTCAGGACAAAAATATTGATATGTTAAAATCTACTAATAAAGTCTCTCGGGCTTTTTATTTTAAATTTTTAGAACTCCACACTATACCTCCTATTAATGTACAGAACAAATGGAATGAGGTTTTAGAAACGGATTTGCACTCTAATGACTGGAATTTTATATATAAAATCCCATTTACAATCATGGACGACACATATTTACAAAGTTTGCATTTCAAAATTGTCCACCGAATTTTATACACGAATTCAAAACTTTATAAATGCAAACTCTCTGAAACGGAACTGTGTACTTTTTGTTGTAATACAAAGGAGACAATACTTCACTTGTTTTTCGAATGTTCGGTTGTGAAAACAGTTCTTCTGAACTTTTTAGAACATTTAAGGAACAAGTGCGATATTGAGTTTCCTTTAACCCCAGAATATGTTATTCTAGGCCACACAAATATTCATGCCGCTTCCAATAACATAACAGACTTCTACATGCTTATCTTCAGAAAGTTTATTTATTCCTGCAAAGTGAAAAATAATTTACCAACCTATACCAGTTTTACTGATCAATTAAGAAATTACAGAAATCTAGAACTCATATCCAGATATTCATATTCGAATAAGCGCATCAAAGAAATAAACTTAAGGTGGGATACAATCAGCTCTCTATTAACTGGCTAACCCCGTTCTCATCTTGCTTATACTGTTTCTGTCACACAAATGCAGTGGCATTGTAGATTGCGATCGGTGCTATAACATCACGACATATAACGTATCTGTTACTTGTCCTGACGTTACACTGTTTGGAGAAGTGCTATGAGTTACTTGGGTTGAGTCATTTCAAATCTTCACCTAGCACAATATTTTGAAAATGTGATGTTCCCTGCTCAAAAATGACAAACTTTCTAAACACATCCCCTCTAACCCACAACCTCTGCTCCCTCGCTCGAAGGAACTCGACGAGCTCGCTCTAGTGCGGGGCCGAGGGATGTGGTTTGGGGGAGGAAGATTGAAAAGTAATGAACTTTTAGAGTGATTTTTGTATATATTCAGTTTTAGCCATTACTCTGTATATACTAAGGTGTTTCTGGTAATTTTCAAGTTCCCTTTATTTCGGTTAAGCAATTAGGTGAAAAGTATGTGCTTGATGCGCATGTAGGACTAGACTCTGATAAAACACGCACGGCAGCTCTACATCATTTGTCATCACCTCATCATTTTTGTGCAGCTACGAATGGAAACTCATGTCACAGTGAAAAATAAGAAATGTTTTTGCTTGTAAATAAGTACCTAAGATCTGAAAAAAAAAACAAAAAAAAAAACAAAAAACATTTTTCCCAATGGAAACGATGAGCCCAAATGGATCCCAAAAAAAGCCTGAGTGTGGACAAATTTTTTAAAAAAAATGTTTAAAAATTAATGTCCCACTTTCGGACAATATTAATGTATCTGGTTATGAGTAGAACTAATAGAAGACAAGGAATCACTGTCAGAAGTAACCGTTGTCAACATAAACAAAAGTGAATAAAAACTGGAAACAAGACTCCAGGCACTGAAAATATGGCCCGAAATCAGTAACCAATTTTAACACTATCCGATGTAAAACAGAGGCTTCCTGAGAAGAAACTGCAGTACATCGGATGATAGATGCATGACCGAAATGCCTAACCATCCTAGGGTGAGGACGTAACCATGGGGAAAAACAGAATAAATATTCTGTTACCAAGCCAACACTCCCAAGAAATTTCAGTAAAAAAATTACAAAAATTATGCCAAAACCATGGGAGAATAGCAAGGGGGGTATAAAGGAAAGGCAGAGAGAGAACTCTGAACAAACTGTGGAAATTTCATAACAAGAATGTAAACATCAGGCCTATGCCCCAAAATTAGGGAACATGAAATAATTTTGCATAAAAATTATAAGTTACAGCCCTGAACACATCCTTCCACTGTTTCTTCCTCTCACCCTCTTATTTCATCCTTAGATCCACCATTTCTTTCATGATTTTGTGTCTGGCATCATTTTAACTGAGATGATAAGCACAGATATCAGTGAGATGTTACTGATTGGAGGGCCAAACAAAGAATGAGGATATGGTTCCAATTTCAGTACTTCTTGGACACTGCGCATGCACATTGGACAAAAGTATGGAGGACCACATAGGACATCTATTTTTTGGATTTTGATGCAAATTTTGGGGATTGGGGGCAAAATTTGTGTTTGGACCTAGAATTTAAGAGTTAGCACCAGCTAAGTCTGGGTCATTGTCACAGTATAAAAATATCCAGGGCCAAACACAAAATTTGTCCCTCAATCCCCCAAATTTGCATAAAAAACCGAAAATTTCATGTCCTATGTGGCCCTCCATACATTTGACATCTGTGCATGTGCAGTGTCCAGGAAGTACCGAAATTGCTGCCAAATATCATTCCTTCTACAGTGCCTGCTAAATGTTATAATCAGCGGGGATGTATGAGTGCCCACTCATGGGAGGGCAGTCCCCATCTGGGCCATTGGTAAGTATAAAAATATATAAATTAGTATGAATTTATCATATTTTTACACAGTAACCAATGGCCCAGACATAGCTGAATGGTGAATAGGTTGGAAGGCCTAGGACTTAAAAGGAAAATCCAATTACTCAATCCCTTCTAAAAGAATATCTCCTACAGGAGAATAGGAGAGAACGGAATTACATATGTCTTTCATATTTATTTAAATAAGAAAGACATAACACCAACAAAGTAATTGAGCATTACTCAATATATAATTCTCCATTTTAATGCCAGCATAACCCATTATGCAAATTCCACGAAGGGAAGCCAATATATAAAGATGGTCCAGAGAATGAGACTCTTTATACTCATTTAAAAGTGTCCGAGGATTGTATATTAACGCTAGGTGACATATACAAATGCTTCACACCATGCTACACTTTAAAAATATTACATAAATGACATCATAATTACTTCCACTGAGCTACACATTAAAACCATCCCAGTACCGACTCAGAACTACTGACACCAGAGGAGGTCTTCCCTTGCTTTTCACTATAAAGCCAGATGATATTAAGGGAAAACCATCCCCCCCTCCCTCCCCCTTCCCCTTGTTCTGGGTCACATAACCGCAGAATGAAGAGGGCAGCGGAACAGTGTCAATGCTGGAACAGAAAGCCTAAATAACTATAGCTGTAAACCTTTAGTGGACGACATTCTGAGCAACAGATAAAGGACCTAAACTAGAGCTGTAGGTTTTTAAATTTCTTGTTCGGTTTCGGTTTTGGTTTTTCAGGTGGAGAAAAACCTCGGTTCAGTTCGGTTTTCGGTTTGTTCATGAGGCCAAGTAAAATTCAATAAAACTCATCCTTATGTCCAGAGTCATAACTGAATGGTAGTGAAATTGAGTGAAACTCAATGAATGCTCGAAATAAGCTGTAATACATGAAGAATCAGGAAGGCCAATATAATAATTACCTAAATATACAGAACTTTTATTGTGCTTGGCCATTTTTCGAGGTCTGACACCTACACGCAACTTGAGGAAAGCTGCAAACACAACTAAACTGAAATGTCGGAAATTCACAGAATGTAGCTTTCCCAGAGTAGTGAGAGTACCCAGACACTGCCGTTGGCAGTGTCTGGGTACTCTCGCTACTCTGGAATGGCTACATTCTGTGAATTTCTGCAGCAAGAGCTGGCAAGAGAGTATTTAATAAAAAACGAAAAACCTTAAATTACGGGATGTTGACGGTTTCGATTTCGGTTTTTTAAAAAAACTAAAAATCTCTCGGTTAACCTACAGCTCTAACCTAAACATCTAAGGTCACCGGAGATGGACTCTATATTTCTAAGGTAAAACTTACTGAATGTAGAAGGCTGTGTCCAGTACGCAGCTTTCATAAGATCAGTAACAGCTATACTGCTAGAATGGGCACAAGAAGTTGACAGTGCTCTAACTTCATGTGCTGAAATCTTATTAACAGAACACTGATTTGAAGATAGATTATCATAGGCAAAATACGTATTGCCAATTGAATCCATCTAGCAATAGACTGAACAGAAATATCTTTTCTATTAGTCAATAATGATAGAAAGAAGAGTTTCCTTCCTTTCCTAATAAATTCTGATCGGCATTTATATATGCGCATAGCCCGAACTGGACACAGCAAAGGTCTACGGCTGTCCGTAGATGGCAGAACCTTTATGATAATAGGCTCAGGCCGCACATTAGGAACTTGATTCTTAGCCAAAAATCCCACTTGTGTAGTTAAAGTGATGGTATTCCCAACACTACGATAGTGAGATTCGTCAACAGATAGTGCATGGAGTTCACTAACTCTTCTAGCGGAAGCGAAGGCTAAGAGAAATGCTGTTTTATAGGTCAAGAATTTGAGCTCTACAACGTCTACAGGCTCAAACAGAGCTTCTTTGAGCTTCAATAGAACCCAAGCTAAATTCCACTTCGGAATTAATCTGAGAGTTCTAGGTCTATTAATAGAGGAATTTCTAACTAGTTTGGATAAAGAAGTATTAGATCCGATATCCAAATTACCATAATGTGCGTAAGTGTCGGATAGCATAGACCTATAGCCCTTAATAGTGACTGGCTGCAGTTAGAGAACGTCAAACAAGTAGACCAGAAAATTTGCAATGTCTGGTATGGATGGATCATAAATGTCTATCGACTGATCCTTACACCAACGGAAGAAAATCCTCCAGTTTGCTGTGTAATTCAGCGAAGAGGAGGACCTCCTACAGTTAGAAATTGCGCCCACTGCTCGTCCTGTAAAACGCTTGTTGTGCAAGAAGGACCGCACAACGGAAATACGTGTAGGTGAAACCTTGCGGATTGTGATGCAGTGCACGTGACTTCCCCTGATAAAGAAGGTCCTCCCGCGGAGGAAGCTTCCGGGGAACGTCCCATAACAGACACCCGAGAAGATTTATCCATAGTTTCTGTGCCGACAGAGATGCTACTAACAGAATCTTGCAATGAGATTGCTTGATCTTTAACAAGATCTGTTGAATTAATGGAGTTGGAGGATACGTGTATCCTATTATTCCGTCCCATGGAACTGAGAGAGTATCTACTGTGTACGCTCGAGGATCTGGGCATAGCGACACATAAGTCTGCAACTGATTGTTGAGGTGTGTCGTGAATAAGTCTATCATAGGTTGATCCCACTGGTAGCAAATCTGTCTGAACACTCGCTTGTTGAGAGTCCATTCTGAAGGTAACAGGCGACCTTTCCAAGAGAGCGCGTGTGCTAGTATGTTCAGACGACGCGGAATATGATGGATTGATAGTTGAACTTGATGTTCCAAGACAAATAGAAGGATTATTTCCGTTAGTTCATATAACGGAATCAAATGCGTGCCTCCCTGGATCCTTATGTACGCTACAACTGTCGAGTTGTCAGACAATATCTGAACATGAGCGTTCTCTATAATGTGAATCCATTGTTGTAGCGCTAGGCATATTGACATCATTTCCGTGATGATTAAGTGCTTTAATAGGAACTCTGGGTCCCAAAGACCCTGGCATTTCGAGTCTGTTGGATTCAGGGTCGTGCCCCAACCTGTTTGACTCGCCTCCATCATAATCGTGAAAGCCGGATCCGGCAGTTGCATCGGAACTCCTTGAGTTAACCACTGAATATCTGCCCATATCTGAACCTTTTGTTTTACTTGGTCTGTTAAAACAATATTGGTCAAAAGCGAATGCGTCTTCACACTCCAGTTCTGAGTAAAGAATATCTGGAGAGGATGTGTGCATAAGCGACCCATTGGAATGAGATCTGTGGCCGCTCTGCACAGCCCCATTAGTTGCATAAATTCCCTCACTGTTAATGCGTCTGAGTGTAGACAAAAGCGAGCATAACAACTGACTAATTTCGCTCTGGGTAACGGCAGACGAACCAAATTGTTGTGAGTCTCGAAGCTCATCCCCAAATGGATGAACGACTTGGACGGAGCTATATCCGACTTCTTCTCGTTTACGATGAAACCAAGATGTCGGAGTAGTAATAGCAGACTCTGAACATCGTTCTGAAGAGTATCTTTGTTGCCGTACCTCTGAAGAATGTCGTCCAAGTAAGCCAACGTTACTGCAGATGAATGAGCTCGGAAATAAGACATTACCGAGTCCACTATTCGAGTGAACGCCCAGGGAGCTAGATTCAGGCCAAAGCACATTGCTCGGAACTGGTATACCGTCCCTTGAACGGCGAACCATAGGTACTTTTTGAATGCCGGATGTACAATGACATGAAGGTACGCATCTTTTAGATCTATGCTTGTCACATAGTCGTTCACTCGTATGCTCGTCCTTACCGATCGAATGGTCTCCATATAGAACTTTAGCTACGATAAGCTTGTTTATCCAGCTCAAGTCTATTACTGGTTGGAACGAGCCCTCTGGCTTCGGTACGAGGAACAGGTGACTGTAGAAACCTAGTGATTCCTGGTTGTCTATGACCTCTATTGCATCCTTTTCTAGGAGAGACCTTACCTCCGAGAGGAGAGACTCTCTTTTTATAGGATTTGCCCGAAGTTGAGTCCATTGCGGACTTCATGGTAGCAGTGGTTTAGCTCGGAACGACAGCTTTAGTCCTTCCGAGACCACACTTCTTACCCACCGATCTTTCATTATAGTTATCCAGTTTCTCTTGAATCTCAATAACCTTCTGCCAACTGGGACGCAATAGAGGTCCTGACCATCACCTGTAGGACCTGCGAGAGGATAAACCACGTCCTCCCCATGATGAGCCTCGACTCGCCAGCTTGGGGGTGTCTGACCGGTTGCCTCAGCCAGACCCACGCCCCCGACCTGAGTCGCCAAATTGACGATTTTGCGAGTAATTATAAGAGGATCTTCTATATCCTCACGAGGAGTTTCCTCTAAACGATCTTTTTCCAGAACCTCCTGTCTTATTCTTCTCTGCAGGTGCGGGTTTATTTGACGCCGACATTAAAAGCAGAGTATTTGACGCATTCTTTGTAGCTTGGTCATAGACCAAAGAAAGCTTATCGTCGAAGATATCATGTCCTGATACAGGAGCGACTCTAAGAGAGTTTTTCACCATGTCATCTATCAAAGATGAAGATGCAAGGGCTCCGTCACATCTAACTTAACTCCTAATTAGCCACTGTAAGGGCGGAGTTATACATGGTAAACATTATAGCCCTGGAAAGAACTCGTAAAGAGGTACGAACGCCCTCAAATTCCTTCCCATTGAGACGCTGCACCATAGCTTTCGTCAGGTGATCTGTGAAAGACATAGCGTCCAAATTCACTCTATTAGATGAAATTACCATCTCAATAGTATCCGAGCGAATTGAAAATGATGGAGGTAAGGCCATATTTAGGTCCTCAGCGTGCTCATCTAAATGCAGAGGATCTCTCTGTACACCTTCCCCTACCATTTTAAATGGATGCGGTCCAATAGACAGTATACGGACGATAGATGAAGATAAAAAACCTGCCTTTTTTCTTTCTGCTTGAATGATTGAATATAGCATCGTTAAGGAGAGCAAAGGTCTGTGACACTTGTTTTGACTGCACAGGAAAGGAAAGGACATCCTCCCTTGACCGGATATAGTCCGCATCTAACGACACTAGCAGCTTCTTCTGAGCAGTCGCAGCAGTCTGATTCTCTAGAACAAAATCAGGAAAGTATTGATGGATAAAATCTATCGCTACCACATGCTGTTCCGAAAGGGAAGGGTCCGTATCCTCCATTTCCCTTTCACCATCCGATGGAATCAGATTATCCTTACGGTCTTCTGCATCTGAGTGCACAGATGACTGGACCGAACAAGTGCAATTTGCAACAGCAAGTCCGTTACTGAGGCCTGAGGAGCAGCGGTCTTTTGTTGCTTGGCCGCTGGCTGCTCCTGGGACCGTGTGTCCAAGACGGCTCTTTTCTGCGGATGTCCCAACGAACGAGGCCTCATTTCCTTGGCTACCGGATGATATGACTTTTTTTGCGGAAGAGCAGTGCTTTCTCGGCAATTCCAGCAGGATATCCGATGTCACATAGCCATGGTGTGGTCGTGTGTGCTCAATAGTTTCAGAGGAAGCCATTCTTATAGCCGTCCCTGGCTGTATATTTGATGGAGCATCCCGGACCGGATGTGTGGACGTAAGCTCCGCTTGATGCAAGTTCTGTACTACAACATCTGGCCCCAGATGTTGTTGATAAAGAGAGGGGACTCTCTCGCTCGCGGTCTTATCAGACCAACCGAGCTGACCGTCGAACTTGCTGGCTTCCTCCTTTCCGTCGTCACTGGGTGAGCCTGTTTAGATATTATAGTGCTCGCTCTACCCTTTTTCCTCTCCTCGACTGCAACAGACACACCTGGTGTCGCAGTGCCCACCGCTTCACTGGTCGAACTAGCTGGCGACAGGGCTTTGTAACCACTGGCACATGGTTTATTGCCCTATCTAATATTTAGGAGCACTTTCACTGCTAGCTCTGACTGACTATCAATATGCGACGACAGATGCACACTATCAAACGGAGTCACTAAACCATCACCATGTTCTTGTTCCTTTGAAATGGAAACTGAAAAGCTAGAGTGACTCTGTGGCAAGAGGACCGGCATTGTCCTCTCGCCGCTAACAATGTATCGTGACACATGTCTCCCAATGTTTGTCATCCCAATTGACACAAGTTGCACAGGAATTAGTGCAAGTACACTGACTACATGAAACACAATAATCATGTGAATCTGAGGAAAACTTCCTCAAATTACAATTTGAGCAAAAAGCTTTCATTTTAAATAAACATGAAAGTCAACAGTACTCAACAACTCCCAGTAATAACTGAAAAAGATACATCAAAACATTAATCAAAACAATGATTCGAAAAAGATTTAAAAAAAATAAAAAAGATTTCGAAAAAATGTTGACATGAGCCCAAGTTCCCAAAGTGAACTGTGAGCCCAAATGGATCCCGATAGAGCCCAAGTGTGGACAATTTTTTTTTTTTTACTTCCAAAAATTAAGGCTACTCTACCGGAATACAATATGTATCTTATACTAGTCCTAACATGATTAATTCATAGGAAAATTACATGTATAAGGAAGCATTGTCAATGTAAACAACGTCGCAGAAAAACCAGAAACAAGACTCCAGGCACTAAAAAAATATGTCCTGAAGTCAGTAACAGATTTAAAACTATCCGATGCAAAGCAAGATCTTCATAAGAAGAAAAAATACAATACCTCGGATGGATGATGCATGACCACAAACGCCTAAACACCCCTAGGGTGAGGATGTAACCATGGGGATAAACAGAATAAGCATTCTGTGAAAAACGTTAAACTCCCAAGAAATTTTATTAAAAAATTTCAATAAAAAAGCCAAAAAGCATGGGAGTTTAACTGGAGGGCTTCAAGGAAGGATAGGGAAGAAACACTTAACAGTGGCAAAAATCATTAGGAAGAATGATAATATCAGGCCATGCCCCGAAAATGGGAAACAAGAAATAATTTCGTCAAAAAATTATAAAGTTACAGCCCTGAACATAAAAAAAACACTGTTTCTTCCTTCCATCATTCTATTCTATCCTCTGATCCACCATAATCATCAGTGTCTGGCATCATTAAAACTGAGATTTAAAAGCACAAAAGTCAGTTTGTTGTTATCTGACAGATGGCCAAACAAGGAAAAATGATATTTGGCGGCAATTTCGGTACTTCCTGGACACTGCACATGCGCAGATGTCAAATGTATGGAGGGCCACACAGGACATGAAATTTTCGGTTTCTTATGCAAATTTGGGGGATTGGGGGGCAAAATTTGTGTTTGGCCCTGGATATTTTAGAATTAGCACCAGCTTTGTCTGGGCCATTGGTTACTGTGTAAAAATATCATGAAATTGTGTCAAGTAATTGCAATTACTTTCCATAACATATCAATTACAGAACAAATATTTTATCTAAAGTTTAGCTGGAAAGAATTTCTGATATCACACTGTGATCTTGTACCTTGTTGTTAATACTGATATATAAGCTGAATGACTGGTTCATGTGTGTTAGACTAAACTGATTAAGCAACACCATTAACTACCAATTAATATCATTTGTGAACCGATTTGATGACTGTTAATTAAAGATTGGTATATTGGCCATAATGCATGTGACACTAGGCTTATGTGTATAAGTCTGTATGTGGAGTACTGCCCTTCCTAATTATATGACATGGCCTACTCAGATACAAAGTATATAAGGGCCATGCAGCAAACGAAACCATATTCTCAAACCGGTGGCGTCTACTTTTGCCTAAAAAAAATAGTTTTTGTAAAAAGTGTAGGCAAAAGTGCGCTAATTTAGCTTGGGAGATTAATGGTTATTATCTGGTTTACCCATCAAAAATGGATTTACCCTCAACAATTTGAACTTGTGTTCTATTAGAATCTCTCACATCATTTGTTTTTTTTAAACACTCACACATATCAGTGTTCAATGTGAGTGGATAATCAGCATAGGATTCATAACCTATGTTTTTGAGACAAATAATGAAAATTAATTGGCAATTTTTGAGAATAGCACTGGTCGGTTTTGGCCGTTACATTGGGTAAAGGGTTAAAAATTATTTCTCATAATGGACTAAGTTAAAATTCAGGCTCCACTGGGGAGCCCATCCATTAGGAAGCCCAAATATTAATGCAGGGACTTGATTTGAACAAACTTCGATCTGATCTCCCTAATGATGCTGTGAATAAAATATCAAAAGATTCTGACTAGTCGATATGAAGAAGCTTTTTTAAGATAATTTCCCATGTTGCACGGAGTTAAAAATTCGGACACCAAAAGCAAGCCCACTTATTAACTGGTGAATTTGAGTTGACCATATCTGAACCCAACCCCTGTAAGGATTTTGAATACCATATATCAAAAGTTTCTGATTAGTGGTTCTGGTGAAGAAATCTTTTTTAAAATTTTTGCAAATATGCTGACATTTTTGACAAATATGCTGACATTTTTTGCCCCCTACAGATCACCCTGACACAAATGAGAGGCATTTTTTTAATCATTCTATTCTACTGATCCTAAGGATGCTTCATACCAAATAATAGTTCCGTGCAGTTTGAGAAAATATGGGCGTTTGAAAATATTTTTATTTTAGCTCCTGGGGTTCCCACAGGGACACAGGAATTTTTTGTTTGTAAGTGTATGAATCAAGTACTCATGACTTAATAATACCACATACAAAATTTGGTTCAAATTGGCTCATCAGTTCAGAAAATGGAAATTTGGGGCAGGCCCCAAAAATCTTGACCCTCCCATTACAAAGGCAAATATTGCTCCTCGAACTTCGTTTGAACAAAATTGATTCTACACCTCAAAAGGAAGCTCTGTACCAAATACCAAGTCATTGTACTCATTGGTTCATGAGAAGATTTAAAAAAAATTCTGGAGCATTTTCCACCACCCCTTCCCTATGGGGTTGGGCAAGTCGGTTTGAACAAAAACAAAATGCCATGTCAAAAAAGCACCTACCTCAAATTTAACTGAAATCGGTTCTGAGGTTTTGGAGGAAAAGGTGCAAACATCAGGTGAGCTGAAAACTCTAATAATTGATTTCATATAAAAATAACAAAATATATTTGCTATGTTCAAGGGATTCTTTATTACTTTCGCTATGAAATCAAGTAGTAGGGGTTTATTTACCCAATGCAATCAAAGTTGCAATAAGTATTCAAATGCTTTCATTTTTAATGGTCTAATTTTCCAAAGTCAAACTAGAACTATCATTGAAGGTGATTAATACAGCCATCAGAATTTACGTCGGCATTCGGCAATGCTGCCACAAGTGCCTTCGCTTGTATAGAGTGCGATGGCATATTTTTGCCATCTCAAAATCTTTGCAAGTGAAAAGTTCGCCCCACTGCATTGCACGATAAACATAATGTTAAATAAATGACATTGTTAATTTTGCTACATGTGAAATCGACAACTCTCTGGCTTCAGGCTTGGTGAAAATCGCCTAGGTTAACACTGTAGCAACTCCTGCTTGTGAAATCGACAAGCTGGTTTGGGTACAGTTGTGTAGAAATAAAGTACTATTCACGTGCAATTTTTCAGTGTTTTGTTTCACATTTTAATAAACATGGTGAAGAGGAAACCTGTCCTTGGATGGGGATTTAACTCTTAACCCGCTAAGTATTTTTAAAATACTTTTCATCACATTTAGTCATGGCTCTTGTGAAGCAGCCAGGACTAGATTTGATGAAAAAATTCATATAAATTTAACTCAACAAATCAATGGTCAAACAGATAATCCAATATACAAGGGAGAATATGTGGACAAAAGTGCTTAAAGTGTACTTATTTCACAGGCAACTATTCCTTGTCCTGGGCAGGAATATCCGCCAGCAGCATGCAAAGAGTTAAATCAGTTGGTCTTGAATGTGTTGAACATGACTATGTACTGCTTATTTACTACAAGATTTGCAGAAGTCTTTTCATGGAGACAATTCATGACAACTTCACTGCAATGATTATGCTCAATCCATTCCATTGAAAGGTCATGCTGTGGTTCGGAGAGGGAAAATGATAATAAATTCTGATTTGGTCATCTAATTTAAAAAAGATATCAAAAGACAGTACGGTCATTTCCAAATTCATAATCACTTCGTACTGGTGTTGGACTGTCCTCAAGTTTTGCTACATAAAGCCCTGTTTAAAAATTTCGTGTAGACCTCCTCGAAATCAGTTCAATAATGTTGGAGTTGTGCACACAAGAATCTCATTTGAAAATCTATAATACATCTAAGTTCAGGAGAGATAACCTGGTTAAAATTGTTACAGATGAAGAACTTTGGAATATGCGCATGTTCAATTGCTAGTCATAATGCTTGAAAAGTTACATCAAAATCAGTTCAATAATATAGGAGGAGTTGCACACGCAAGAACCTCACTTGAAAATCCATAAAAAATCAAAGTTTGGGGGAGATAACCTGGTTAAAATTGTAGCAGATGAAAAAAATCCAGCAAGAGGATCACAGATCCAGAAGTCGAGTTTTGACATTAAATTCTGAAGAAATAAGCTATTTATAGTAACAGTGACCTTGACCTTGGAGTCCCAGACAATAGGTGTCTTCCCTTCCTATAAGGTAACCTCTGGTATAAGTTTGGTAAAGGTGCGTCAAATAGAACTAAAGTTACTGCCCGGAAACCAATTTGTCACAAAATATTCTATTAATAGTAACAGTGACCTTGACCTTGGGGCCCCAGACTCCGAAATCGATAGGTGTCTTCCCTTCCTATAGGGTAACCTGTGGTATAAGTTTGGTGAAGATACACTGAATAGAACTAAAGTTATTGCCCGGAAACCAATTTATCACAAAATATTCAATTTATAGTAACAGTGACCTTGACCTTGGAGTCCCAGAATCCGAAATCAATAGGTGTCTTCCCTTCCTACAGGGTAACCTCTGGTATAAATGTGGTAAAGGTGCGTCAAATAGAACTGAAGTTAGTTCCCGGAAACCAAATTGTCATAAAATATTCTATTTATAGTAACAGTGACCTTGACCTTGGAGTTCCAGACTCCGAATTCAATAGGTGTCTTCCCTTCCTATAGGGTAACCTCTGGTATAAGTTTGGTAAAGGTGCGTCAAATAGAACTAATGTTATTGCCCGGAAACCAATTTGTCACAAAATATTCTATTTATACTAACAGTGACCCTGACCTTGGGGCGCGAGACTCTGAAATTGATAGGTGTCTTCCTTTTAGAGATGGGCGGTATTGGAATTTTGAGTTCGGTATCGGTTTCGGTATTTTTGTGTGGGCATACCGCGGTATCGGTTCGGTATTCGGTATGTGACTTCAGATTCACTGATAGTACCAAGGGGGAATCCATGTCCGAAAAAATACACAATAAGTTGTTCTTGTATCATTCTATCACAGTGTTACACATGCCATTGTTGATGGGCTCAACATTGTCAATCTTTTGTCAACACAGATCATATCTACAGTAATTTGGTGACTTGTTCTAAATACGCCTTAACTTTTCAAGCTCACTTAAGGCGTCTGTAATCATAGAATGTGTGTCCTGAAGATGTCATCTTTAGGTGGGCCTGATGACAGTAGTAAAATGATCTGGTCAGTGATTTCTAGCCAAGTCTTGGCTGCCTGTTAAGGCAGCCAAGACTTGGCTAGAAATCACTGCTAAGCAACTGGACATGTACAGGTCATAGACTATTGATAATTTAGTACAACTGCCCTGGTCCTTAAGGCTTAACAAAACTGAAAAATAAAATCAGTCACTTCTTTCATGAAAATGAACACTTCAACTGCTATCAATCCTCACCAAGGCCTTATAAATAGTGAATGCACAGGGAAAATTGAAAATACCGTTGGTTTCGGTATTCAAAGATTGGGTCGGTTCGGTTTTTCGGTGTCCCCATGATATCGGTATCGGTTCGGTTTTTCGGTATATTGCCCATCTCTACTTCCTTTCCTATAGGGTAACCTCTGGTATAATTTTGGTAAAGGTGCATCAAATAGAACTATAGTTATTGCCCGGAAACCAATTGTTTACGCCAGCCGCCTGCCCGCCACTTAATAAAACTATAAGTCGAGTTTGACTTCGTCAAAACTCGACTAAAAATTGGAATATGCACATGTTCACTTGCCAGTCATAATGGTTGAGAATTTTCATCAAAATCTTTCCAATAAGGTAGCAGGAGAGGGCAAATTGAGTTTAACCCTTTGAACTTGAAAGGCCGCTTTTCCGGCCCAAGATCGCCATACAACCTGAATTCATAGAGTCGATAGTTGCTCAGTGAATTTGTTTTGGTAGACCTATCAAGATTTTTAATGTGCCTCCCCAGGGCTGCACATTGAAAATATTGGTTGGACTTTCCACTAGTTATGAATATAGACTCAACCAGATGATGGCTTTGAACCTGCAGGGAATATACCATCAGAGTCCAAAGAGTTATATGTGCACAAATTATACTTATTTCAGTGGCAAGAATTTTTTTGTCCTGAGCAGGAATATCTGCCAGCAGCAGGTAAAGAGTTAATCCATTCTGGTAGACTTCCATTCTTTTTATTGTATACTTACTTTCTTTTTATTGTGGAATGCAATATAACTTGCAATGCATATAACAATAACAACCAGGAAGTATCCCATGAAAGTGCCTGAAGATCCATTACTCAGTTCATATTTATTTGCAACTGTGTTTTGTTTGGCACCATCTACAAATGAAAAAGTTTGTTTTTTGTATTTGAAGTTTTACAAAGATAAAATGTCACTAAAATTATCATGTTCCTTTTTACTTCAGTAAATTCTCACCCTCTGATTGGACAACACCTCCCTTAGTTTTTTTTCTATGTTTATAGCCTCAGTGGAATATGTTACCGTCTGACATCACCACCCCAAATATTTGAGAAGAGGATAACAATGGGAGAAGATTCAAAGTGCATACTGGCTATAAAATCATATTTCTGAGGCCAGATAGTATTCTATAAATATATACTCATAACTCACTTATATGTTCATGATTTGAACTGAGGTTGAGTAACCTTGACGTTTATCTAAGTGAATTTTTGTTCACCAGTGATGTTGTGGGATACACGAGAGGTTTGTTCCCTAAATTTATTATCGCTGAAGTTGCCTTGGTCATTCGAGTTTCCTTGTTCATTTCATAAGGGTTTTGTGCTATGGGCAGGGTCTTATTGGAAAATATATGTTATTGTAATGAATTGTAATGAATTGACAGTAACATGGTCTGAGGTTTGTGGTTCAAACTTGATGCTCTGCATCTTGGTTAAACATAAGCGAAGGATAATGTTCAATGTTCATGAAAGGACTATGAAATAAGACAAGAATTGTGATAATTGACACTATGTTAAGTTCTGTAACCTACATGCTATGTTTTCAACAAGAATAATTTGAGGTGTAGACTGTACTAAAGAACTGAGGCCTGGGTTGAGGTGGTCCTCACAGTTAACATATGTCTACCAACGTTACCAAGCTACAGTAAAATCATTGAAAATGAGTCACGTGCCTGTGTGTCTGTCTCGGTTGACCGAGCACAGCAAAAATAGGACATCCTCATCTAGACAGTATACCGAATCGTCCTACCAATTTATAATGAAATCCCTTCATAAATGCAACCTGTAAACTGTGCAAAAGGAATCTAGGTAAGGTGCCACATTTGACTGAACATGACCAAAATACAATGTTCTCATCTAGACATCATACGGAGTCATCCTACCAAGTAACAATGAAATCCCTTCATAAATACAACCTATAGGCTTTGCTAAAGCTTTTGGGGCCTG
The DNA here is from genome assembly GCA_031216915.1 of Pictodentalium vernedei. Taxonomy (NCBI): domain Eukaryota; kingdom Metazoa; phylum Mollusca; class Scaphopoda; order Dentaliida; family Dentaliidae; genus Pictodentalium; species Pictodentalium vernedei. The sequence continues at coordinate 576,740,596 of CM062297.1, read as the reverse complement.
CACAGCCATCAAGGTTAACCGATCAAAAAGGGGCTGTTCTCATCTCGACATGACCCCAAACCTGCATATGAAATTGTTTGATGATCAGACAAAAACTACAGGGCGTAGACTGTGCTAAAGAAGATGTGAACAGACTCACAGACTAACAGACTTCTGCATGTGTGATGGCAATAGCTTATCTTGACTTTGTCAAGTTAAGCTAAAAACTAAGAAGTTCCAGTCTATTTAACTCCCCATTCCATATTCCATTCCGCAAAGCCAATGGAAAGAAACCATACCGGTTTGTGAATTCAGTCTAGTTTCATCTGAAAAACAAGATAGGAAAAACCCTGCCCACAAAGAGAGAAGTAGAACTAAATGTTAATGAAAATTAAATGTTCTCACACTGTATGCTCATAGGTTTCAGGACAATCTAATTACATTTATTTAAGTATTCATATTCACAAATCATCAGACAGACAAATGAACAGACTAGACCCATTTCTATATCACATGCTAATCTTTGTTTGGGAGTGAGATAAAATGAAAGTGTCAATGACACTGTAGCTCAACTTGAACTTGGTAAGTTATAAGTGAAATGGCAAAATTGAAGATCATTGGTACAAATATTATTTAGTAAAATTTAAACATAACAGCATAGTGTGTGCACAATGTCAGAGTAATCCATGCATTTTTAAATGTAAACTGTTAGGCTGGCTAAAGGAAGAATGTTGATACACAAATGCAGTAAGTTCAGAGGTTATTGTAAATGGCAACCTTTTTCAGAGAAATGAATGCTAATCAATAGCTCTTATCTGGGGGTCATGCCTAATGAGCAGACTGAGTTCAAAAACAACCCTAAGATAAATGTGCCCTGTAGGCCACGTCAAAGAAGAATGTTGACAGAAATGCAGGAAGTTCAGAGGTTGTAAACGGCAACTTTTTTCACAGAAATGAATACTAATCAACATCTCTTATCTAGAGGTCTCGCCAAATGAGCACACCAAGTTCACAAACAATCCTACAATAAATGTGGCCTGTACGCCATGTCAAAGAAGAATGTTGATGCACAAATGCAATGAAAAGAAAATCAATAGCTCCTACCTTTGTCACCCTGCATAACCATACAAAGTTTCAAAGCAACCTTTTTTTCTTTTTTTTTTAGGGAAATTCAAAAATGTACCCTGCGGAGAGTGCAAAAGCGATAAGTTGCTGCACAAATGCAGTAAGTTTAAAGGCTGGTGATAATGACAATAATTTTTTATGGAAATGAAAAAAAATCAATAGCTCACATCTAGAGGTCACCCTGAACACACATACCATGTTTCAAAGTGATCAGATAAATAAATGTGCCCTGAAGGGTGTGTCAAAGCCAAAGGGAAATATTGAGGTCTGACTAAACTAAGTTCAAAGGTCAGTGGCAACATTTTTCGATAGAAATGGAAGAAAATCGATAGCTCCCATATACGCACACCAAGTTTCCAAGCAATCCAATGATAAAGGTGCCCTGCTGTAGGGTGTGTCAAAGAGAAATGTTGATGCTTAACTGCACTGAGTTCATCAAAGGTCATTGCCAATGGCAATATTCTTTGACAGACAGGAAAGAAAATAAATGGCTCTTATCTAGAAGTCACCCCAAACAAGCATACAAGGTTTCAATTCAATCTGATCATAAATGCTCCCTGTAGGGTGTGCAAAAGGGAAATAATACAGTCTAACTAAACTAAGTTCAAAGGTTGTTGCCAGATGCAACATTTTTTGATGAAAATAGAAGAAAGAGGATAGCTCCCATCTATAGGTCACTGCATCGGGCACACCAGGTTTCAAAGCGAACCGATCATAAATGTGCACTGCAGGGAGTGCCAAAGGGAAATATTAACTGCACTAGGTTCATTGAAAGCTATTGCCAGCGGCAACATTTTTTGATGGAAATTCAAGAAAATCAAGAGCTCACATCTGGAGGTCACCCAAAACACATACCAAGTTTCAAAGTGATCCGATAATAAATGTGCCCTGAAGGTTGTGTCAAAGCCAAAGGTAAATACTGAGATCTGACTAACCTAAGTTTAAAGGTCAGTGGCAACATTTTTTGACAGAAATGGAAGAAAATCGATTGCTCCCATCTAGAGGTCACCTCAAACAAGTACAACAGGTTTCCAAGTGATTCAATCATAAATGTGCCCTGCAGGGTGTGTCAAAGGGGAATGTGGATGCATAACTGCACTAAGTTCATCAAAGGTCATTGCCAATGGCAACATTCTTTGACAGACAAGGAAGAAAATCAATAGTTCCCATCTAGAGGTCACCCCAAACAAACATACCAAGTTTCAAAGTGATCAGATCATAAATGTGCCCTGCAGGGTGTGCCAAAGGAAAATATTGATGCATAACTGCACTGAGTTCATCAAAGGTCATTGCCAATGGCAACATTTTTTGATGGACAAGGAAGAAAATAAATGGCTCCTATCTAGAGGTCACCCCAAGAATCCCACTTCCATACTAAGAGTAGTAGTATTACCCACACTACAGAAATGGGAATCTTCAACAGATAATGCATGAAGCTCACCAACTCTTCTGGCAGAAGCAAAGGTTAAGAGAAATGCCGTTTTATAAGTCTGGAATTTGAATTCTACAGCATCTAACAGCTCAAAAGGAGCTTCTTGAAGCTTCAAGAGAACCCAAGCCAAATTCCATTTAGGAAATAATCTGAGGGTTCTAGGTCTATTGATAGAGAATTTTCTAACTAGCTTGGATAAATAAGGATCTGATCCAATGGCCAAGTTATCATGATGAGCATATGTGTCTGATAACATAGACCTATAGCCCTCAATAGTAACAGGCTGCAGTTTTAATATGTCAAACAGGTAGACCAGAAAATTGTCAATTTGAGGTATAGATGGATTATAAGTATCCACCGATTGGTCCGCACACCAAAAAAAGAAAACTCTCCACTTCGCTGCGTAATTCAACAAAGAGGAGGTCCTCCTATAGTTAGAAATTGCATCCACTGCTCATCCTGTAAACTGCTTTCCATGCAAGAAGGACCGCACAATGGAAATATGTGAAGATTGAGACCTTCCGGGTTATGATGCAGTGCATGGGACTTCCCCTGATATAGAAGGTCCTTGAGAAGAGGAAGCTTCCGAGGAATGTCCCATAAGAGACGTCTGACAAGACTGATCCAAGGTTTCTGAGCTGACAGAGGTGCTACCAGCAGAATTTTGCAATGAGACTTTGATTTTTAACAGAATCTGCTGAATCAGCGGAGTTGGAGGAAATGCATATTCTCCTACTATTCCGTTCCATGAGATCGACAGAGCGTCTACTGCATACGCTCGATGATCCGGACACGGCGACACGAAGTCGAAAGCTGATTGTTCAGGTTTGTTGCAAAGAGATCTATCATGGGACGATCCCACTGGTAGCAAATTTGTCTGAATATTTGTTTGTTGAGAGTCCACTTTGATGGCAACAGGCAACCTTTTCTTGAGAGTGAGTCTGCTACTATGGACTACGTCCTATGGACTGAGAGATGAACGTGATGACTCAGAGCAAATTGGAGAATTTTCTCCATCAATTTGAATAGAGGAATTGAATGAGTGCTGCCCTGGTTCCTGAGATATGCCACTAATGTGGAATTGTCCGACAGAATCTGAACATGGACGTTCGCACATTGCTCTGAACTGGGAAAAACTCCCTTGGATGGCAAAGCACAGATACTTACTGAAAGTCAGATGGACCAAGACGAGAAAGTACGCGTCCTTTAGGTCTATGCTTGCTACAAAATCGTTCACTCGATTGCTCACTTTTACCGACCGAATGGTTTCCATGTAGAACTATCAAACTATTATTAATTTGTTTATCCAGCTCAAGTCTATCACCAGTTGGAACAAGCCATCTGGATTCGGCACAAGAAACAGGTGATTAAAATCCTGGAGAATTTGGATTTTCCACGACCTCTATTGCTTCCTTTCCTAAGAAAGATTGAACTTCTGCAAGAAGAGACTCCCTTTTTGAAGGATTCGCCGGAAGATCTGTCGAACACAGACTCCTTGTAAGTGGAGGTTTTGATCGGAATGATAGCCGAAGACCCGTTCTGACTACATTCCTTACCCACTCATCTTCCATTTTCTCCATCCAGTTTCTTGAGAAGTTTGATAACCTTCCACCAACTGGAGAGCAATAGAGGTCTAGACAATCACCTGTATAATTTGTGAGGCTTTCTCAAAGAGAAACTACGTCCTCCCCATGAAGCACCTCGCATTGTCGGCTTAGGGGCGTCCGACTTGAAGTCTCTGTAAGACTTACGCCCCTTTCCAGAGTCGCTATATTGATGGTTCCCTGAGTATCTGTACAAGGGTTTCTTAGAACCCTGCGAGGAGCCCCTTTTCGACAACTGCGAATTGGAGCGTCCTTGCCTACCACATCCAGCAGACGACTGCTGCTGAGAAACTGACCTCAGCAACAAAGTGCTGGTAGCTTTTTTTGGTAGCTTTGTCGTACACGAAGGATAGCTTGTCATCAAACAAGGTATGACAGGAAACCGGAGCAACTCTGAAAGAGCTTTTCACTCTATCATCTATTAATGAGGCTAAGGCGCCATCACGTCTTATGAACTCCATATTAGCCACTGAAAGGACAGAGTAATATGTGGCATACATAACTGCCCTAGAAAGAACTCTTGAGTGACTGATTAATGTTGAATTCTTTTCCACTAAGATGTTGAGCCAGAGCCCTAGTGATATGGTCTGCATAGGACATAGCATCCAGAGCCGTTCAACTAGAATCAATGGAAGATTCCAACACGGCGGAGTGGACATTGAATGATGTGGGTAGCAAGATATCTAGATCCAGAGCCCGCTCATCCAGATGCAGCGGAGCTCTCTGAACATCTTCTCCTACTGTTTTTAAGTAACGTGGTCCAGAAAACAGTATATGGATAGAAGATGCAGATAAGAAACCACTTTTCCTTTTTGAATTTGCTGGGCTAAAGATTGTGTTGTCAATCTGGTCGAAGACCTCCAACATATGAACAGATTGACCCAAGAAGGAAAGAATGTCTATCTAGGGACGATAGCAGTTTCTGCCTAGCTGATGCAGCTTGTTGACCAGATGGAACAAGATCTGGAAAAAACTGATGAATGAAATTCATAGCTTCCATGTGTTGTTCCGAAAGGGATGGAGAATCTTCCTCCGGCTCCCTTTCATCATCCGACTGGTCCAACTGTGAATTATGGTCAACTCCATCTGAATGAACAGATGACCAGACTGACCAGCAACATCTGACAGCTCACTTCTGGAGTCTGTTGACGGCCGAACCTGTGTTTGCTAGGATAATACGATAAGCTGCGCAATCTGAGGCTTGTGGAGCAGCGGTCTTGTTTTTCCGCAGCATGCTGCTCGCGGGATGGAGATCAGTTTCCAGATCTCTTCCACGAATGACCCGCATAATCAAGCCTTGAACCACTAGCTATCAGATGGACCGACTTCGGTGGCAAAGACTGGGAGTGTCTTCACGAAACAGCTTGAACATCCGAAGTCAGACAGCTAGTGAGCGGTCTAATGTGCTTTGTCGGAGCCGAGGAATTAGCCGTAACTGCCACTGACCCTGGCTGCAGTGTAGACGGAGCGTCCCAAATGGCCAGGAAGGACAGAGAAGGCTCTCCCACTCACGATCTGGCCCCAGATCTCGCCGAGCATCCCAATGAGAAACTTGCAGGCTTCTTCCCTTTTGCCGTCGTCGCTGGGTGAGCTTTTATTTTTGAGGTGCTCGCTCGACCCAAATCTACACTTTCCTCGACCGCTATGGACTTACCCGGTGTCACGGATCCCACTAACGGAGTAACCGCTTCACTGGTCGAGCTAGCTGCTTGTACAGGAATAAGAGGCCTTATCCCTTGTTTGATATTCATGAGCACCTTTGCAGCTAGCTCTATTTGCTCTTCAGAGCGTGACGATGGCAGCACATTATGTATGGGTGTCGATATACCATCACCATGTTCTTTTTCCTCAGAAAAAGAAACTGAAAAGCTAGAATTAGCCTGCGGTGACAGTTCTGGCACTGGAATTTCACTGCGCATGACATAGCACGACACCCGCTTCCAACATTTAGAATCCCAAAGTACACAAGTAGCACATGTATCAGTAGGAGTGCAGCGACTACAAGCATGACAACAAGCATCTAAATCCGAGGCAGACTTCCTCAACTTTCACTTCGAGCAGAAAGTTTTCATAATTAATATTTCAAGCCAAAATCAAAGTCCACTCTACTCCTATAAACATAACATATAATTACACATAATAAGGATACAATAAGTAGGCAATCAAAATTATTTCGAAAGAAATCAAAAATATCTTTTTCCGAAACTTTTTTGAAAAATGCCTAAGTTCCCCAAGGGAACCTCAAGAGTCCAAGGGCATTCTGATAGAGCCTAAGTGTGGAGAAACACCAACTAATCAAAGCTACATTACTGGAATACTAAATGAAATGTATCCTACTATAATTACAATAACTGTGCTATACTAAATACTGAAATAATACATATTTAAGGCGTTGTTAAACTGAAAACACTGTCAAGAGGAAAAAAAACTAAACAACAGGCACAAAATAGACCCAAAGTCAATAATTGATCAATTACTACCTGATGCAGAGCCAAAACAATAAATGCCTTAACACCCCTCGGGTGAGGACGTAACCATGAGGATAAACAGAATACATATTCCGAAAAACACGTTCAACTCCCAAGAAATTTAATAAAAAATTTCGATAAAAAAGCCAATAGCTTGTGAGTTTAACAGGAGGGTTCATGGGAGTAGAGGGAAGGAACATTTAACAAACAGTAGATTTAATCATTATCAAGAATGATGACGTTCAGCCGTATATACCGAAATTGGGAAACATGAATAATTTTACATAATTATTTTAAAGTTAAAGCCCTGAACATCCAAATCCACCATTGTTCACTTCCAGCATCCTGTTACAGCCTTGAATCCACCATAACCATTAATGATTTGTGTCTGGCGTCTTCAAACTAGAGGCTTTAAAGAGCCTGTAAATGCTCACCTGGAACTACATATAAAATGTGATTTCCCATAGGCTTTCCATGGTAACTACGCACTGCAATTGTGGCCATGTTCGCAACATTACATCAACATTACATGAGGATCATTGATTTGTAGAAGGTATCCCAGTCCTCAATCATGTGAATTTGCAAAACATTTGACTTTGTTGTTTCAGAGGGGAAGATTTTTGCAAAATCCATCAATCAGAATCAGAGAATGTCTCTGGTGGCCATGTTTTTCAACCCACGGGAACAAAATGAGGATCGTTTGTAGAGGACCTCCCATAGACCATTCCTGCCAAGTTTGGTTAACGTCGGCTCAGTAGTTCCAGAGAAGAAGATGAAAATGTGATTCCCCATAGGGTTTCTATAGTAACTGTAAGCCGCAATTGTGGCCATGTTTGTTACCGGAAGAACATTAAATGAGGATCGTTGATAGAGTGTGTCTCAGTCATCAACCATACAAAGTTTCAAAACTTTTGGCATTGTGGTTTCAGGGGAGAAGATTTTTCAAAATCCACCTATCAGGATCAAAGAATGCCTCTGGTGGCCATGTTTTCAAACCCATGGGAACAAAATGAGGATAGTTTGTAGAGGACCTCCCATAGACTATCCCTGCCAGGTTTGGTTCATGTCGGCTCAGTAGTTCCAGAGAAGAACATGAAATTTTTTTTTTCTCATAGGGTTTCTGTAGTAACTATAAGCCACAATTGTGCCCATGTTTGTATCCCGATCAACATTAAATGAGGATCGTTGGTAGAGGGGGTCCCAGTCATCATTTATGTGAAGTTTCAAAACATTTGGCCTGGCGGTTTCCAAGAAGACTTTTGAAAATCCACCAACCAGAATCAAAGAATGCCTCTGGAAGCCATGTTTTTCATCCAACGGGAACAAAATGAGGATCGTTTGTAGAGGACCTCCCATAGACCATTCCTGCCAAGTTTGGTTCACACTGGCTCAGCAGTCACAGAGAAGAAGATGAAAATGCGAAAAGTTTATGGATGCTGGACGACGGACACCAGATGACATGTGATGTGAAAAGCTCACATGGCCTTTTAGGTCAAGTGAGCTAAAAAGAGATTTAAAGTACAGATGTCAGTTCAGATGTTTACTGACTTGGGCCAAACAAAGGAATGATGCTCGGCACCAATTTCAGCACCTTTTGGGTTACCACGCATGTGCAGTAAACAAAAGTATGGAGGACCAGATAGGACTTTCAATTTTCGGATTTGTATGCAAATTTTGGGGATAGGGGGAGGGTTCAAAATTTGTGTTTGGCCCTGGATAATATCAAGTTTGCACCATTGGTTTTAGTATAAAAATATATATCCCTCCCACATTTCAAATCCATCTCAGTTTACCACAAGAACCAGAAATGAAAGTGTCAATGACACTAGCTTAACCTGACTGTGTTTTGTGTTTGATGTTCAATGTTTATGAAAGGAGTAGGAAATAAGGCAAGAATTGTGATAACTGAGAATATGTTGATTTCTGTTCCCTTTATGCTATGTTTTCAATAAGAATAATTTGAGATGTGGACTGTACTAAAGAATTGAGGCCTGGGTTAATGTGGCCCTCATAGTTAATGTTTGTCAACCAAAGTTAACAAGTTACAGTAAACTCATTCCAAAATGAGACATCCTACCAAGTTACAATGAAATCACTTCATAAATATAACTCATAGATTTTGCTAAAGGAATCTAAGTCACGTGATGTTTTGCGGTCACGGTTGAACGAGCATCATCATCTAGATATCATACCAAGTTAAACTACCAAGTTACAATAAAATTCCTTCATAAAAACCTGCAGACAGTGATAAAGGAATCTAGGTCACGTGACCAGGAGGAGATAACAGCTGACCGATCGTGACCAAAATAGGACAGTCATAGACATCATAGCAAGTTATCCTTCCAAGTTACAATGAAATCCCTTCTGCAAGCTGAAGGAATCTAGGTAATGTGCCCATGGCTATCACGGCTGACTGAAACTGACCAAAATAGGACGGTCTCATCTAGACATTAGAGAGTCATCCTACTAAGTTACAATAACATCTCTTCATAAATACGACCTGTAGACTGTACTAAAAGTTTTCAGGTTTTGGGTCTGCGCAGCCATCACAGTTGACCGATTATGGCCAAAAGAGGACATTCTCATCTAGACCTTATAGAGTCATCCTACCAAGTTACAATGAAATCCCATCATAAAAATGACCTGCAGGCTATGCTAAAGGTTTTCGGGTTTCAGGCTGGGCTGTTCATCACGGTTGACTGATCATGACCAAAAGGGGACATTCTCATCTAGACATTATACAGATTCATTCTACCAAGTTACAGTGTAATCCCTTCATAAATACGACCTGTACACTGTGGTAAAGGTTTTCGGGTTTCGGACTTGCATAGTCATCATGGTTGACCGATCGCAACCAAACGGGACGTTCTAATCTAGACATGACCCTGAACCTGCATATGAAATTTTGTGATGATCTGACAACAACTATGGGGTGCGGCCTAAGCTAAGGAAAATGTGAACAGACTCACAGACATCCACATGTGATGGCAATAGCTTATCTTGACTTTGTCAAGTTAAGCTTAAAATGGGATCCCTCAGTCATTTGTTTATTACTCAAACAAGCAAAAATCCAAGTTGATTCTCATGTCATTAGTCATTTATTTATTGCCTGAACAAGCAAAAATCCAAGATGGTTCCCATGGTGGCCATGTTGAATTTGCCAAAATGCTGGTTTTCGAAAGGAACCTTTCAGGAGTCAACAGAAATACACTGGAAAAAAACTGATCCCTTTGTGAGTCTTTTTTAATATATTGCACAGAAAAATACAAATCACAAAAACCAAGATGGCTACCATGGTAGCTATGTTGAATATGCCAGAATGCCAGTTATTGAAAGGGACCTTCCAATAATCAACAGTAATGTACTTAGAAAATAATTGGATCCATTAATCACTTGTTTTTCAAGAAATTACTTGAACAAGCAAAATCTAAGATGGCTGCCAGGATAGCCATGTTGGATATGTCAGAATGCTGATTATTAAAAAGAACCTTCCAATGGATAAGAGTAGTGCACCAAGAAAACTTGAGTTGGCTGCCAGGAGTGCCTAATCCCTCTGAAAAAACCCAATGATACATCAGCCTAGCAGACATCAGAGAGAGGAAATTAGGAAAATTTGTAAGTGAACTGGTTGAGTGCTGGAAGCCACTATCATGGCTCAACGGAAAAGTGCTGGAAGCCACTTTAGTGGCTTTATACTGTATGTGTTTGCTTGGGGTTTGATCAGCAGAAGCAGAAAATTTTTTATATAAAATTGTTTGGTTGCAATTTATTGGAGAGTGCCCATTAGCACTCTCCAATAAATTGTAACAAACAGTACTTATTATTTATGAACAAAATCTTGCTAAACTAAGGTGACTTGTGCTGATAGCAGGGTATCTTTGAAAAAAAATACCCATATTTCAAATCACTTTTGAAAAATAATTTAGCATTTAACCAGTTAGAGGTCACTGTGAAAGTGACCTTTGGCACAATGACCCCCAATATAAATAGAATTCTTCCTCTCATCATTCCCAACTCACATGTCAAATTTGGTTTCGATCAGCCAAGCAATACTTCAATCAGAGAGCAGAGTCAAGGAAAAAGTGAATGTTAAAAGTCACTTTGACCTTGATCTATGGCACAATGATCCTAAAATAAATAGAATTCTTCTTCTAACCATACCTAAACCACATGGCAAATCTGGTTTCAATGGGCCCAATGGGACTTTAGAGAGCAAAAACCTGTTAAATTTGGAAGTTAAAAGACACCATGACCTTGACTGTCGGGACGATGATCCCAAAATGAATTGAGTTCTTACTCACATCATACTAAACGCACATGTCCAGTTTGATATAGACAGGCCAAGTATAACTTCAATTAGAGTGCGCCAACCAGTGCCAGGGTTTCGATTTGGGGGAGGGGGCAAAGTAAGATATGGGGAGGGGGTGTCCAAGGGCAAGATGCCAAAGGCACTTCCCCAAAGCTGCAGCCTTGAGCTGGGGGGTGGGGGTGGTTCAAATTTGGACACCAGGGTGCGATATCTGAGTGTTTCTACAACACCTGATGTGGTCTTGAAAGGCCCCCAGATTGTGTTTAAAATTGGACTCACATCATTATTGTGTAAACACTTCCACAAAAATCATTGTCGGGGGGCTGGGGGGGGGGGGGGGGGAGTACAGAGGGAAAAGTGGGGGGGGGGGGGAGGGGCATATAGTGCAACCAGTGGCACAAACCAATTACATCTGTGGACACATGCACAGATGGATGGACACATGGTCGGATAAATCTACAGCACCACAGCTATGCCCCACTAATTTTTAGGGGGATAGAATTTGGATCCATTAAGGTATTATTTATCGGTAAAATGCATTCGTGATTCACTTCTGTTTCTGAAATAGACTGGATTTGGCAAGGTTTAAAAGATTGGAAAAATTGGAATCACCAGTTTATTGCTTTTTCAACTTATTGCTTGAACAAGCCGAAATATGGCCTGCGATGGTGGACATGTTGGCTTTGTCAGAATGTTGGTTATTGAAAGGAACTTTCCTATAGGCAACAGTAATGCTTAAGGCAAAAATTAGATCCATTGGTACTTTCTTTTTCAAGTTACAGTGTGGACAAGCAAAAACAAGAGGCTCTATGGGGCCTGAGGCTTTCACCTACTAAGGAATGAAGTCACGTAATTATTTATAACTCTCTGGTCCATGTCAGATGATTTTTATAGTATTCAGATGCTACCACAGAAATAACTAGAAACTGTTTTAGCACACTAAAACATATGTCTCCCCTTCATTTCTCTTTAATGCACTGCAAATTATATATACATGAATAATATTGACAATCATACCAAATATCTAAGGTCTAGGTCAAAAGACAAAAAAGTTATGCCCCGGACAAAGTTTCCCTTAAAAAGCACATAAATCTGACCTTCAGGTCAAAGGTCAAGGTCACATGAAGGTCACTATGGTACGCGACACACTGGCTCATGGTGATACATCCACATGCCAAATATCTAAGGTCTAGGTCAAAAGACAAAAAAGTTATGCCCCGGACAAAGTTTGTATGAGAAGAAGAAGAAGAAGAAGAAGAAGAAGAAGAAGAAGAAGAATATGTTTTACTTGTTACTTTAAAATGAGTTTAGAACGATTTTGAGTGATTTAGTGTAACAAAAAAGAAGAAATTCACCCAAGTAAATCCCAACTCCTATTAGGGGGACATCAGTTCGGGCGGTGACATAACCACTCAAAGTACTTCAAAACTCACTTTAAAGTGCAAAAAATATGGACCAACCAAATGGGGTTAAGTTCGTGAATTTTTAAACTTTTTTGCATCAAATCATTTGAAATCCTTCAAACCTCATTTCAAAGCAAAAAAACTCTTTCACCCAATGAACACATCAGGCCCTCATGTGGCCTGGTTGTCCCATTTGAATAAATATTAATCTTACCCTACCACATATACATCAGCTTTAATTTGATCAGACTCGGAACCATAACACATGGGCAGAATATATTTAAACATATAAATAGTAAATTATTCATAGGGGCTCTTATGATAAGTTTCATCCCCTTCTGGTTCCCACAAAAATCAGCCAAGTGTAACACCTTGAACAAGCCTAACTTTAATCTTGGAGTTATAGAAATTTAAATTTTATAGTAAATTTCCTTTCTTATTATACCTACCACAATTGTTTACTACAGGCTTGCACCACTAGATGAAAAGTGGTGCAAAAGCACCAAGAAAAAATAAGCCAAAACTGGGTCGAGTGCTACCGGCGCACACCCAGTAGGGGACGCTCTTCTCCTCATACAAATCCACGACTTCCATTGCCAGTGTGCAGACACGTAGCTAATGACTCATTCTTTTGAATCTGCCAACGTTGGAGTTATGTGATCAGCGGGGAGGAAGGATTCTTACCCGCATAAGACGAGAGGGCCTCCATGTAAACAATTGTGGTAGATTTAATAAGAAAGGAAATTTACTATAAAATTTCAATTTCTTATCAACCTACCTTACAACTGTTTACTACAGGCTGAATGGACAATAGGATGGAGGGAATCACATAACCAACCCACACATAACCCAATTGCACTGGAACCATGGATAGAGGAAGAGGTCCCCAGGCCTATCAAATCATAGCCTCACAAACATTAGTGAAAGACAATGAGAGATGAGGCTTATGGTTCTGTGCGATGCACAGACAGAAAAGGACAGTAACAGCACAGAGCTGGAACTGACCTTGTGATAAGCCCAATGGCTAGGGCAAACAACAGCCTGGGCAGAAGAAAGAGGGGCCAAAGCAAAAAGGTCCTCAGGCTGCTCCTGCAACTGATGCAGATAGAAGGTAGAGAAAGTAGAAGCATTTCTCCAGTAGACCGCCTGCATAACATCCGACAACTTGACAGAGTTAGAATAAGCCCAAGAGGAAGACAATGCACGCACCTCGTGGGCAGAAATACGATTGGTAAGACAATCGCCACTCGCTAGACGAGCGTAAGCCGCACGAATAGCAAGACAAATCCATTGAGAAATGGATTGAGGAGAGATCTCCTGTCGACCAGGAATAAGAGACAAAAATGAAAGTGTCAATGACACTGTAGCTCAACTTGACAAACTTGAACTTGGTAAGTTATAAATGAAATGGCAAAATTGAAGATCAATGGGACCAATGTCAGTTTTTTTGCCAGTGGCAACATTTTTTGACAGAAACCGAAGAAAATCGATAGCTCCCATCTAGAGGCCTCCCCAAACAAGCATGCCAGGTTTCAAAGCAATCCGATCATAAATGTGCCCTGTAGGGTGTACAAAAGGGAAATATTGTGGTCTGACTAGACTAAATTCTAAGAACGTTGGCCGTGGCAACATTTTTTGACGGAAATGGAAAAAAATCGACAGCTCCCATCTAGAGGTCACCGTAAATAAGCATACCAGGTTTCAAAGCAATGTAATCATAAATGAGCCCAGTAGGGTGAGCCAAAGGGAAATATTTTGCTCTGACTAAACTAAGTTCTAAGAATGTTGGCTGCGGCAACATTTTTTGATGGAAATTGAAGAAATCGATAGCTCCCATCTAAAGGTCACCCCAAACAAGCATACCAGGTTTCAAAGCAATGTAATCATAAATGTGCCCTGTAGGGTGTGCCAAAGGGAAATATCGAGTCTTCTGACTAAACCAAGTTCTAAAAACGTTGGCCGCGGCAACATTTTTTGACGGAAATTGAAGAAAATCGATAGCTCCCATCTAGATGTCACCCCAAACAAGCATGCCAGGTTTCAAAGCAATCCGATCATAAATGTACCCTGTAGGGTGTGCCAAAGGGAAATATTGAGTCTTCTGACTAAACTAAGTTCTAAGAACGTTGGCCGCGGCAACATTTTTTGACAGAAATTAAAGAAAATCGATAGCTCCCATCTAGAGGTCTCCTCAAACAAGCATACCAGTTTTCAAAGCAATCGGATCGTAAATGTACCCTGTAGGGTGTGCCAAAGGGAAATATTGAGGTCTGACTAAACTAAGTTCTACGAACGTTGGCCGTGGCAACATTTTTTGCCGGAAATTGAAGAAAATCGATAGCTCCCATCTAGAGGTCACCCTAAATAAGCGTATCAGGTTTCAAAGCAATCAAATCATAAATGTGCCCTGTAGGGTGTGCCAAAGGGAAATATTGTGGTTTGACTAAACTAAGTTCTAAGAACGTTGGCCGCGGCAACATTTTTTGACGGAAATTGAAGAAAATCGATAGCTCCCATCTAGAGGTCACCCCAAACAAGCATAAGAAGTTTCAAAGTAATCTGATCATAAATGCGACCTGTGAGGTGTGCCAAAGGAAATTGTGGACGTACGTACCAACGTACTAACGTACTAACATACTAACGTACTAACATACGTACGTACGCCGACGGACGAGAAGTGATGGCAATAGCTCAGCTTGACTTTGTCAAGTTGAGCTAAAAATTGTTTCCTGCCTTTCCTAATGAACTGCAACCAATTGAGATAAATGCGAATTGCATGAACCGGATAGAGCAAAGGGCGGATACCCTCAACAGAAGGAAGAGCCCTGATACAGATAGGAGGCAGAGTAGATTCTGGTATCTGATTCTTGGCCAGAAAGGAGTAATCAGTGGTAAACGTAACACTGCTGGGAGAGCTCCTGAAAAAGGCCGGGTCAACCGAGAGGCGTGAAGCTCACTAACCCGTCTGGCTGAGGCAAAAGCCATTAGACAAGAGGCCCCAGGGGGCCTGAGGGCGCTCACCTGACATGGTAGTCTAAATATCAAACCAGGGACTTGACTTGAATAAGCTGCATACGCCCCTCCTAAGAAAAGCATATACCAACTAGATGAAGCGATTGTGCCCACACAATACACAGGATTTTCCTTCTATTTTCAGTTCCTGCACTTTTACGTCCCAAAATTGAGATAAGCACATAAAAAACAGATTTTTTTCCCAAACAAAATACTTTCAGCCTAAATTTTTTTCTTCTTAAAACGAATAAAAAAACGATAAAACTAATTTCAGGATTTTGGTCCAAAATTTTCTAAGTCCAACCCGGACCCCAAATTTTCAGGGGAAATTTTTTTTTTTTTTTTGTCTTAAAATTGACCAAAACGCAGAAAAAACAAAAAAAATTTTTTTAGGATTTTGGTCCAAAATTTTCTAAGTCCCACCCGGACCCCAAATTTTCAGGGAAAAAAAAATAATTTTTTTTGTCTTAAAATTGACAGAAACGCATAAAAAACCAAAAATAATTTTCAGGATTTTGGTCCAAAATTTTCCAAGTCCCACCCGGACCCAAGATTTTCAGGGGAAAAAAAAAATGTTTTTTTTCTCTTAAAATTGACAGAAATGCATAAAAAACAAAAAAAGATTTTTTCGGATTTTCGTCCAAAATTTTCTAAGTCCCACCCGGACCCCAAATTTTCAGGGGAAAAAAAAAAAAAAACATTTTTTTTTGTCTTAAAACTGACAGAAAGGCATAAAAAACAAAAAAAAAAATTTCAGGATTTTGGTCCAAAATTTTCTAAGTCCCACCCGCACGCCAAATTTTCAGGGGAAAAAAAATTTTTTTTTTTTTTGGGGTCTTAAAATTGACCGAAATGCAGAAAAAACAAAAAAAAATTTTTTTCAGATTTTGGTCCAAAATTTTCTAAGTTCCACCTGCACCCCAAATTTTCAGAGGAAAAAAATTTTTTTTTTTTGTCTTAAAATTGACCGAAACACAGAAAAAAAAACCCAAAAAACTTTTCAGATTTTGGTCCAAAATTTTCTAAGTCCCACCTGGACCCCAAATTTTCAGGGGAAAAAAAAAATTTTTTTTTGTCTTAAAATTGATGGAAACGCATTAAAAAACAAAAAAAATTTTTTCGGATTTTGGTCCAAAATTTCATAAGTCCCACTTGGACCCCAAATTTTCAGGGGAAAAATTTTTTTTTTTTTTTTTTGTCTTAAAATTGACCAAAACGCAGAAAAAAAACCCCAAAAAACTTTTCAGATTTTGCAACAAAATTTTCTAAGTCCCACCTGGACCCCAAATTTTCAGGGAAAAAAAAATTTTTTTTTTTGTCTTAAAATTGATGGAAACGCATAAAAAAACAAAAAATTTTTTTCGGGTTTTGGTCCAAAATTTTCTAAGTCTCACCTGGACCCCAAATTTTCAGGGAAAAAAAAAATTTTTTTTTTGTCTTAAAATTGATGGAAACGCATAAAAAAACAAAAAATTTTTTTCGGATTTTGGTCCAAAATTTCAAAGTCCACAACGGGACCCCAAATTTTCAGACTAAATATGAACCCAGGGATTTGGCTTCAACAAACTTGAATCTCACCCCCCTAAGGATGCTGCATACCAAATATCAAAACACTCTTATTGCTTGATCTGAAGAAGAAGATTTTTCAAAAATACTCCTCATACTGCACTGATTAAAACATTTGGGCTCCCATCGACCCAGGCAATTGATTTCAATAAACATGTGAAACAATCTTACAAAGATGTTATATGTGAAATTTTAAAGCTTTTGGAGCAGTGGTTTCGGAGAAAAGTAGTCTTATGTTTTTTCCCATTACCCACAGTGTTAAAAAATGCTGACTCAGCACTTTTTCAAAGTCCCCAAAAAGTACCCCATGATAAAACCGATGGCAATTTTTTTTTACCATTCCATTCTGTTGATCCTAAGGAAGCTTCACAACAAATAAGAATTCTCAGTACCGTGTAGTTTTGGAGATATGGGCGTTTTCATTTTTTTCTGTTTTTAGCTCCTGTGGTTCCCACAGGGCTATGGGGAAAAAATTTCTGCATAAATTAGGTACTTATGACCCAATAAGCACTCACGTAAAATTTGGTTCAAATCGGCCTCGCGGTTTGGAAAATAGAAATTTGGGGCGGGGCCAAAATTTTTGCCCCTCCTTTAACATCGTCAAATATAGCCCCTCCAACTTCTCTTGAACAAACTTGAGTCTACACCTCAAAAGGAAGATGCATACCATATATCAGTCTCTGCTATTGCTGGTTCTTGAGAAGAAGATTTTTTAAGAATTGGAGCATTTTTGCCCAATCCCTCTGCTCAATGTGAGCCGAAACCTAATTTGACAAAAAATCAAAATGCCCTTATATAACCCCTACTCACATGAAATTTCATTAATATTCGGCCAGTGGTTTGGGAGAAAAATGCCCAAACACCACCTTCACGACGGACGCCGGACGCCAGACGCCGGACGAAAAGTGATCAGAATAGCTCACCCTGACTTTCAGTCAGGTGAGCTTAAAAGGTGCCTTGTATCTGAGAAAACGCATATCCACCAGGGATAAAGGTTCGAACGCACCCCCCCCCCCCACCCCCAAGCAGAGCAGCACCCAAGAAAGATTCCATCTTGGGGTAAGCTGCAAAGTCCTAGGCCTTTTCAAGGAAAAGTGCCGAACAAGCTTGGAGAAGTATGGATTAGTGCCGATACGACGCTGTCCCACATACGAAAAGGTCTCCAAAAGCATGGACCTGTACCCTTTGATGGTAACAGGCTGGAGACCCCGAGAATCAAACAGATATACCAGAAACTCCGCAATCTGTGATATCGAAGGAATGGCATAATCAACAGAGTGATCCGCACACCATCGACAGAAGACCTTCTACTTAGCAGCATAGGCTAAACCAGTGGAGTGCCTTCTTGAAGAAGAAATTCACTCCACTGCTCATCTCGAAAAACTTCTATTCACAGACTCACAGACTAACAGGCTCACAGACTAACAGACTTCCGCACGCGTGATGACAATAGCTTATCTTGACTAAGTCAAGTTAAGCTAAAAACAGAAATTCTGCCCTCAACAGAGAGCAGAAATCCTGTCCATACAGTCCCCCATTGACACCTTACTCCAATAATAATAATAAAATTTATCAACCAAAAATTTTTATGTTCGAACCGCACGGTATGCAAAATTCGCGCTCAACATGAAAAATATATAAAATACAATGAAAGAATGGTTGAAAATAATAACGAGAATATATAGAACACAGTCCTGTTGTACGATCCTCAGATCCATAATTCCAGTCACAGGTAACCATTATCAACGAGTTGAATTATCACTGTTTCTGAATGCTAAATGGACGTCCTGCCACATGGCGGACGAAAAAAGATATGCGCAAAGGCACAATGAAGTAGGGTCGACGTGAAAAATCCTCGGGTGATCTTGGCAAAGAAGGTCATGATGTAGAGGGAGACGTGCTGGAACCGCCTCCAACAGAGAGCGGAGCAGATTGATCCACACCCACTGAGGCGACAGGGGAGCGATCAAAATGATTCAACAACTGCAGGTTCGTATCTTGGTTAGAACCTGAGGCAGAATCTTAACCGGCGGGAAGGCGTAGCCGACAAGACCATTCCAATCGAGTGACAGAGCATCCACGGCAAAAGCCAGAGGATCTGGACATGGGGACACGATGGTTCCAACAAGTCGCAAAAAGATCAATGTGGGGTCGACCCCAGAGATCGCAAAGTGACTGGAACACCGCCCTGTGCAGCATCCACTTGGTGGAAATGACCCTGCCCTGTTGGGACAAGGAGTCGGCTAGGACGTTCAGACAACTGGGAATGTGACGAACCACCACTCCGGCGTTGACATCCTGAGCAAGCACTAGAAGATCCCGAGCCAATTCGTACATGGGAACAGAGTGCGTGCCGCCCTGGTTCCAAATGTAAGCAACCACTGTCGAATTGTCGGACAACAGAAGGACCTGGCGATTCGAAAGGTGGGGGATCCACTGCCGGAAACTCAGAAGAAGAGCAAGAAGCTCCTTCTGGTTGACGTGAAAAGATGCTTGATCCTGGTCCCATGACCCATGAAGGGAAAGACCTAGAGGATCCAACGTCTCACACCATCCGAGATCGCTGGCGACTGCCATTAGAACACGATCGGACTTGGGGAAGTCCAATAGAACTCCCTGCATAATCCACTGAACATCCATCCAGGGGAGAAGGTGACGAGGAAGAGACTCCGGTAACTGAAGCACCAGATCCAGAGGATCGACATTTGGCCTCCAACGACTGAGCAGAAAGTGTTGGAGAGGTCTGACATGCAGCCTAGAGGAATGAGATCCGTCACCGAACCGCATAGACCGAGCAGCCGGGGAAGACTCTGAGCTGTTGCAGACGTGGACTGGGACAGAGTCAGGGCAAAAGCTGAGAGAATCAGAGCCCTTGCCCGGGAAAACCGCCACCGTATTCAGCTGAGTATGGAAGTCCATCCCTAGATGACAAAACCATGGAGAAGGGACCAGGTCCGACTTCTCCTCGTTGACTCTGAACCCTAGTGACGTGAGCAGGCTCAACTGTGTGTCGACATCTGACTCCAGAAAGGCAGCATTGGAATGCCTCTGGAGGATATCGTCTAGATATGCCGAAGTAGTCACCCTGGACTGTGTGCGATGTAAGGCTAACACATGCGACATCAGTCGGGTTAAGGCCCAAGGAGCCAGGTTGAGGCCGAAGGGTATACTCGCTCCAGAAAAGTGAACCTGAGATACTTTTGCGATGTCCAATGAATCGGAATGTGAAAGTAAGCGTATCACAGGTCGATGCTGGAAGCGAAAACTCCCTGGTGAATGGAGCGGTGAACCGACCTGAAAGTCTCCATGCTGAACTTAGGAGCAATGATAGACTGGTTCAGGATACTCAGATCGATAACCAGTCGGAGTCGACCGTCCTTCTTCAGCACCAAGAACAGGCAGGAATAAAATCCCACTGAATGAATGTTCTTGACGGCCTCGATTGCCCCCTTTGACAGGAGATTGCCTATCTTCATGATCAAAAGTTCCCAACGTGTAACATCTCAACCCAGTTGGAGCCTCAACCTGGGATGAATCGAGGTGACGACTGCTGATGCCTACCTTTACCCCGTGAGTAAGTAGAAGCGGCAACAGGAGGATCAGCCCTTGGCTTCGCAGAGGAAGCAGAAGGGTGCTTGTTAGGCTTTGGATGGCCCCTGCCTCCAACAGAAGGCTGATCAAGCTGATGAAGCAGCAGCTGATATATGGAATGACGTAGGGCGTCATCCCAGACTGTTGAAATGGAACCATGGAATAGTTGCGGACCCGCCGAAGAAGCAGATCGAAGAGCAGCGCACTGCCCCTCAGGAAGGGAACGGCTTGTGTCCAGCATAGTGTCCCTGCGAATTAATTCCAAGTTAGCCGTGTTACAGGCATGCGTGTGAGTAAGATGCATGAGCATCTTGGACAGCACACGCAAAGGAGCCTGTACGTCGTCAAATTTATCTGGGGGCAGATAAGCAACAAAGCAGAGATGACGTGATCTGAGAGAGAAAGCATGTCCAGCATCTCTCTCGATAAGCCCAACACGGACTCCAGAGTCGCCATACGAATAACGGCCGAGTTGGGCTTGGAAAGGGAGTTGGAGTCCTGATCCAAGGCTGTCAAAGTCTGGCAGACTGACGGATTTGCAGAATCGTTGGAACGATACCCCACGTCTACACTACCAGAAATCTCTGCAGACCCCTGCAGGGATAAAACTGCTGTGCTCAACGGCGGAGAGGCCACAGTAGAGGGTTTGGTCGGCAGCCACTTCCGACTTCGCCGAGTTGAAGTCAGGGAAGGCTGAGGCCGATACCCCACATCCACACCACCAGACATCGCTGCAGACCCCTGCAGGGATAAGCCGAGGCCGGCTGAACCGGTGACCGATGACACTGCAGACGGAACAGCAGTAGCAGCAGATACGACGGGAGCTGTTGAAACTGGTGGAAAAGGTGAGAAAGCAACTGAGCTTGGCCTCCAAAGGAGGAGTCACAACCCTAGTGACAGCCTCAGATGTCGACTGGAGAGGGACCATAGTCCCGGAACCAGGCATCTCTTCACCAGACCACTCAACAGCTCCCGCAGTATCCACCATGGTTAAAAACTGCACATCACATGGAGGGGGTATAACTCTCACCAGACATGGCCCCGAAATGACAGCGTCCACCCCCCTCCCCCCCCCCCCCCCCCCCCCCCTGCGGGTGCGGGAGGAATGGCCACAAGAACGCACCATAAGCAAGGGCAAAAAGCATTGCCCTAAAGGAACAGTACTGGACATAACAGAGGTGAGAGCAGTAGAAGAAAAAGGTGAACTCAACTGATGTAGAAAGTAGAACACCCCCAACTACGAGAGAAAGGTGGCAGAAAAAGGACCGGTGGGAACACAAGTGAACCCAGTCGGCCGACAGGGACCCAAATGAAAGTGTCAATGACACTGTAGCTTAACTTGTGTGTTGTGTTTGATGAAAAGGATAATGTTCAATGTTTACGAAAGGATTATGAAATAAGACAAGAATTGTGATAATTGGGAATATGTTCATTTCTGTTCCCTGTATGCTATGTTTTTAATAAAAATAATATGAGGCGTACACTGTACTAAAGAGCTGAGGGGTGGGTTAATATGACCTCACAGTTAATGTATGTGGCCCTCACAGTTAACGTATATCAACAAAAGTTACAAGTTACAGTGAAATTATTCCAAAACGAGTCATCCTGTCAAGTTACATTAAAATCCCTTTATAAATATGGCCTGTAGACTGTGCTAAAGGTTTTCGGGCTTCGGGCCCCTGTAGCTGTCAGTTTCCCAATTGCTTCCAAAGGGGACGTTTTCATTTAGACATTATATGAAGTCAACCTACCAAGTTACAATGAAATCCCTTCATAAATATGACTTGTAGACTGTGCTAAAGGTTTTGGGGATTTGGGCTCTGGCAGCCATCATGGTTGAATGATCGCAACCAAAAGGGGATATTCTCATCTGGGCATCATCTGGAGAAATCCTACGAAGTTACAATGAAATCCCTTCATAAATATGACCTGTAGACTGTGCTCAAGGTTTTCGGGCTTCGGGCACCTGTAGCCATCACAGTTGACCAATCACGACCAAAAGGGGATGTCATCATCTAGGCATTATATGGAGTCAACCTAACAGGTTACAATGAAATCCTTCTATAAATATAACCTTTTGCCTATGCTAAAGGTTTTTGGGCTTGGGCACCCATCAAGGCTGAAAGATCATGACCAAAATGGGATGTTCTCATCTAGACATTATTTGGAGTCATCCTACCAATTTACAATGAAATCCCTTCATAAATATGACCTGCAGACTGTGCTAAAGGTTTTCGGGCTTCTGGCACCTTTAGCCGTCACAGTTGCCCAATCATGTCCAAAAGAGGATGTTCTCATCTAGACATTATATGAAGTAAACCTACTAAGTTACAATGAAATCCCTTCATAAATATGACCTGCAGACTGTGCTAAATGTTTTTGGGCTTTGGGCTCGGGCAGCCATCATGGTTGAATGATCGCAACCAAATGGGACAATCTCATCTGGGCATCATCTGGAGTGATCCTACGAAGTTACAATGAAATCCCTTCATAAATATGACCTGCAGACTGTTCAAGGTTTTCGGGCTTTGGGCACTCACTTGTAGCCATCACAGCTGACCAATCACGACCAAAAGGGGATGTCATCATCTATGCATTATATGGAGTCAACCTAACAGGTTACAATGAAATCCTTCCATAAATATGACATTTTGCCTATGCTAAAGGTTTTTGGGCTCGGGCACCCATCAAGGCTGAATGATCGCGATCAAAATGGGATGTTCTCATCTAGACATTATTTGGAGTCATCCTACCAGGTTACAATGAAATCCCTTCATAAATATGACCTCTAGACTGTGCTAAAGGTTTTCGGGCTTCGGGCCCCTGTAGCCGTCACAGTTGCCCAATCACGTCCAAAAGGGGACTTTCTCATCTAGACGTTATATGAAGTCAACCCACCAAGTTACAATGATATTCCTCAATAAATATGACCGGTAGACTGTGCTAAAGGTTTTTGGGTTTTGGGCTCGGTCAGTCGTCACGGTTGGCAGATCATGCCCAAATGGGAAAATTCTCATCTAGACATCATAAGGAGTCATTCTACCAAGTTACAATGAAATCCCTCCACATTAAACATGACCTGCAGACTGTGCTAAAAGTTTTTGGGTTTCGGGCTTGGGGAGCCATCACGGTTGATAGATCATGCCCAAAAGGGGACGTTCTCATCTAGGCATATAAAGAGGCATCCTACCAAGTTACAACAAGAGCTGGACTTTTGTCCAGTGCATACCCCCACGTGGTGTTGCGCCTAGTGTGGGCAAACCTATGACCAACAAATATCATTTTTGAATATTCTCGTATGGACTGACGGACGGATGCACAGATGGATGGACGCAATCCAGTATACATGCCCCCTTTCCATTTTCTTCGAAAGTTTTCAACAATTTCTAAGTCAAAAGGTATGGTAAATTGTTTGGTGTTTGGAAGTTTTATGCAATGAGGCAGAAGCCTTTGTCATAGGCAAACTGCATGCCATATTTCACTGAAATCCGATAACCCCAATCCAGTATGCCCCCGTCCCCCCCCCCCCCATTTTCTTTGAAAGTTTTCAACAATTTCTAAGTCAAAAGGTATGGTGTTTGAAAGTTTTATGCAATGAGGCAGTCACCTTTGTCATAGGCAAACTGCATGCCATATTTCACCAAAATCTGATAACCCATACCTGAGATACAGGCTGAACAGACAAATAATGTCTATTTCCTACAATTTCTAAGTCAAAAAAGGGGGATAACTCTAAAAAGGAGAATGTGAGAAATATCGTTGAATCCTTTTTTTAAAGCCTATACCATAAGCAGTGTTCATGGCAAATTTCATTGCAATAGAATATTTGATACCCGAGATACAGGCTGAACAGACAAAATTTGGCTCGGACAGACACAATTTCTAAGTGAACAAGTAATAAAAAAAAAAATAAAAAAAAAATAACTAGTGTGGGCATACCTATGACCAACAAATATTATAAAAAATAATAATTTACTTAAGTTATGAATATTTTCGGATGGAATCACACATGGACGCACAGACGGATGGACGGACAAACGGATGCATGTAATCCAGTATACCCCCTTTCGAAAGTGGGAGAAAAATGAAATCCCTTCATAAATACGACCTGTAGACTGTGCTAATGGTTTTGGGGTTTTTGGGTTTTGGGCTCTGGCAGCCATACCGGTTGCCCGATCGCGACCAAAAGGGGACGTTCTCATCTAGACATGACCCCAAACCTGCATATGAAATTTTGTGACGATCAGACAAGAACTGCGGGGTGTAGCCCGTGCTAAAGGAAAATGTGAACAGATTCACAGACTCACAGACTAACAGGCTCACAGACTAAAAGACTTCCGCACGCGTGATGACAATAGCTTATCTTGACTAAGTCAAGTTAAGCTAAAAACAGAAATTCTGCCCTCAACAGAGAGCAGAAATCCTGTCCATACAGTCCCCCATTGACACCTTACTCCAATAATAATAATAAAATTTATCAACCGAAAATTTTTATGTTCGAACCGCACGGTACGCAAAATTCGGGCTCAACATGAAAAATATATAAAATACAATGAAAGAATGGTTGAAAATAATAACGAGAATATATAGAACACAGAGTCCTGTTGTACGATCCTCAGGTCCATAATTCCAGTCACAGGTAACCATTATCAACGAGTTGAATTATCACTGTTTCTGAATGCTAAATGGACGTCCTGCCACATGGCGGACGAAAAAAGAATGAGTCATTAGCTACGTGTCTGTGCACTCGCAACGGAAGTTGTGGATTTGTACTAGGAGAAGAGCGCCCCCCTACTGGGTCTGCGCCGGTAGCACTCGACCCAGTTTTGGCTTATTTTTTCTTGGTGCTTTTGCAGCACTTTTCTTTCCCAAATCGCTTGGGAAAGATCAAAATAGAGAATATATTTTCTGAGTTAGGGTCTTCCACTGTAGTGCAAGCCTGTAGTAAACAATTGTAAGGTAGGTTGATAAGAAATGCTATAACAAAATACCATATCATAGAGTTCAAATTTGGGTTCCATAAGGAGCCAGATATGAACCTAGTGACTTGATTTGAACACACTTGAATCTGATAACCTCTTATTATGCTGAAGAGCAAATATCAAAAGATTTTTACTAGTGGATATGAAAGAGATTTTAAATAATTTTCCTCATATTCAACTAAGTTAAAATTCAAGATCCAATAGGGACCAAAAATATGAACCCACAGACTTGATATGAATAAACTTGAATATGACCGCCCAGGCCTCGACCATAATTTTCTTGATAGGGCCTACACAGGGCTGATTTTCATTAAAAAAAAATGGGTCTTTCTTTTAATTCACTGTATAACCAATGCTCAATGCATGCAAAATTGTAATTATATATTGCAGAGTAACGTTGAAAATTACCGATGTGTGAGGGCCTGATTGTGAACGATCATCGACTAAAAAACTTTTGGGATTTACACCAGTATGCATGCAAAATTTTACAACCATTCACACCTATACTGGTCAGCTTGGCAACAAATATTGAATTCTGGAGTACTGTCTGTCGATAAGACTGCTGGCAACCTCCGAAGGGGCATTAGTATGCTGTGAGTCAAGGATACAGATTCTGAAGCAGTTGGCGGGACTTCTACAACTTGGGGTGGAAGTAAGACAGAAGAAAACAAAACAGAATTCTGGGTAGTCGGCGAGACTGCTTGAAACCTCCGAAGGGACATAGTATGCTGTGAATCAAGGGTACAGAATCTCAAACAGTTGGCCAGACCGCTCACGACATGGGATATATGTAAGAAGACCAATGAAAAAAAACCACAGAATAGTCGGCAAGACTGCTGGAGACTCAGGAAGAAATTTGTTACAGCAAACAGAAAAAACCCTGAAAAGACTAAAACATCCCAGAGTAATTATCCTTGTGTCTAGTGAGATGCCTGATCAGAGGAGAGAAAACAAAATTCTTGAATTCAATGCAGACAAACATTAAATAAAGACTCTTACACATTAAATTTACACTTATTCCAAACTTGTAGGTACAACATCAAAAGATAATATTACGGTTGGTGTATCAAAGTTTGGACCAATCTACTGGGAACTGATCATCTTTCATGCGTGATTTCCGACACAAACAATACATTGTGTTGGCTAGTGTCGGATACATAAATTTTTAATTTTAAAGAGGGAGCAAATCGTGCATCCGTCTCAAAGGGATGGCTAATGCCAAAGGTGATTTGAGAGGGGAGTTTCCTCCCCCCATTAGTACTCACTGCGAAACAGGTTTCCATAAGCTTCTCTCTCATTTCTGTGGACCAAATTGTCAACTCCTGATTGTGAATCTAATGGCTAAGATTGACTTGTAGCATCATTGTCATTGGTTTTGTTATCTGTGTTATTGTCAGTTGTAGTGACCTTGGATTTCGAAAATGTGGAGTCCCCCAGATCATATGTATCTCAGAATGTTAGCTTTGTGAATGTACTGTATCCTGTCAATGTACTGAAAAATAGCCGACATGGCTGCTCCTCACAAATTTCTAGAACTGGCCTCCATCAGGATACTGGCAAATGTGTTTTCCACATATTACACATTTGAGTTTTTTAAATATTTTTTTCCTCATCAGAACTTATCACATGGAAGTTGTCCTTAAATTCCCACTTTCTGTTCGTTTTCCACAAAACTGTCTCCTTTTTTTTGCAGAGTCTGCCATGTTACACTTTGCGTTGGGTAACTTACAAAAAATGCATTAAAAATAACGTGCACATGCAATATCAGGATTTTCGCGGCACTTGCATCTGCCATCAGCATTTCTCACCACAGAATCATTTTGCACCCAGGGATAATCAGTTAACACCTCATCAATAGGGAGAAATACCACCAACAACCAGAAAACGTTTATTGGGCGGTGCTCTTGACATTTCTCTATTTTCTCAGAAAGCTTTCTCGATTCCCCACTCCTGCATACTTATTTCATGGAAGGTATTTATAAAAAACTGCCAACAAATGAAGCCTGGCCTCATTTGTTTGTAAGCTTTTAATAAAAACCTTCCACGGAATGAAAACACCAGAGTCGCCGAGTGTGGAGTACAAGTACTGGGGTCCGATGAATAAGATGATACCAAAATGAACTAGAAAGTGTTTTAGCACACTAAAACATATGTCTCCCTTTCCTTTTGAGGTCAGAGGTCAAGGTCACATGCAGTTCATCAAGGTAGCGGACATGCGGTTTCATGGTGACACATCCACATGTCAAAAAAAAAAAAAATTCTGGTCTGGACAATTACTCCCTATTTAAAGTACATAAATTTGACCTTGAGGTCAAGGTCACATGAAGGTCATGATAACATGTGGTCTCATTGTGATACATCGACATGCCAATCATCTAAGTCCTAGGTCAAAAAACAAAAAAGTTCTGATCTGAACAATTATTCCCTATTTGAAGTACATAAATTTGACCTTGAGGTCAGAGGTCAAGGTCACTTGCAGTTCATCAAGGTAGCGGACATGCGGTTTCATGGTGACACATCCACATGTCCAAAAAAAAAATCTGGTCTGGACAATTACTCCCTATTTAAAGTACATAAATTTGACCTTGAGGTCAAGGTGACATGAAGGTCATGATTACATGTGACATGCGGTCTAATTGCGATACATTCACATGTCAAATATCTAAGTCCTAGGTCAAAAAACAAAAAAGTTCTGGTCTGGATAATTATTCCCTATATGAAGTACATAAATTTGACCTTGAGGTCAAGGTCACATGAAGGTCACGACATGCGATCTCATGGTGACACATCCACATGTCAAATAACCAAGTCCTAGGTCAAAAAACAAAAAAATTCTGGTCTGGACAATTACTCCCTACTTGAAGTACATAAATTTGACCTTGAGGTCAAGGTCACATGAAGGTCACGACATGCGGTCTCATGGTGACACATCCACAAGTCAAATAACCAAGTCCTAGGTCAAAAAACAAAAAAATTCTGGTCTGGACAATTACTCCCTATTTGAAGTACATAAATTTGACCTTGAGGTCAAGGTCACATGAAGGTCATAATGGTATGCGACACACCGGCTCATGGTGATACATCCATGTGCCAAATATCTAAGGCCTGGATCAAAAGACAAACAAGTTTTGGTCTGGACAAAGTTTCCTTGAAAAAGCACAAATCTGACCTTCAGATAAAAGGTCAAGGTCACATGAAGATCACAATGGTACGCTACACACCGGCTCATGGTGATACATCCACATGCCAAATATCTAAAGCCTGACTCGAAATACAAAAAAGTTCTGGTCCAGATAGTTTACCTTAAAAAAGCGCATAAATCTGACCTTCAGGTCAAAGGTCAAGGTCACATGAAGGTCACTATGGTACACTGCACATCAGTTCATGGTGATACATCCACATGCCAAGTATCAAAGGTGTAGGTCAAAAGACAAAAAAGTTATGGCCCGGACAAAGTTTGTGTGATATTTCCCTTAAAAAAACACATAAATCTGACCTTCAGGTCAAAGGTCAAAGAAGAAGAAGAAGAAGAAGAAGAAGAAGAAGAAGAAGAATATGCACTAAAACAATATGTCTTCCTTCTAGGAAGGGAAGACATAATTATAAATGAGGGGTGTGGGTGCTCTTAACATTTCTCAGGATACTTTCTTTGAAATTTTTCAAAAAGATGATTCCCCCACTCTAGCATTCTAATTTTATGGAAGATTTTTATAAACAAGAGGCCAGAAGGGGCCTTAATCGCTCACCGGCTAAAGTGGTTCAAAGAAGTGTTTGGGGTCACATTCAGTTAGACATGGTTCATCAACACTACAAAGGAATGAAGCCATGCAAAGGCAAATTTTATGGAAATGGATCTGAACCTAACATGCTCCACTTGCCCCCCCCCCCCAACCCTGCCCATAGAGAGCCCAAATAATAAGCAAGGGACTCAAGTTGAACAAACTTGAATCTGATCCCTCTTGAGATGTTACAAATGTATATACCAAATATGAAAGAATTCTGACTGGTGGATCTGAACAAGGAGGTTTTTAAAGAAATGTCCTCACATTGCATTAAGTTAAACTTTGGGCTCAAATAGGGAGCCAAAATATTAACCCAGGGACCCGATTTGAACAAACTTGAATCTGACCCACCTGGAGATGTTGTACACCAAATATGAAAGGATTCTGATTGGTGGATCTGAAGAAGACTTTTAAAAGAAATTTCCTCATATTGCACAAAGTTAAAATTTGGGCTCCCATAGGAAGCCAAATATCAACCCATAGACCAGATTTGAACAAACTTGAATTGGACCCTCCTAAAGATGTTGTATACCAAATATGAAAACATTCTGACTACTGGGTCTAAAGAAGCGGATTTTTAAAAAAAACTCCCAATATTGCACTAAGTTGATATTCGGGCTCCCATAGGGAACCCAAAAATTTACCCAGGTAAGCAATTTGAACAAATCTGAAAGATCCATCCTGCCCATTGGTTCTGGAGAAGAAGATTTTTAAATTTTTTTTCTTAAATTGCACTAAGTAAAAATTCAGGTCCCCATAGTGAGCCCCAAAATTGATCAAGGGACTCCATTTGAACAAACTTGAATCAGACCCATACCAAGATGCTGTATACCAAATATCAAAAGATTCTGCCCACTGGTTCTGGAGAAGATGATTTTTCCTTAAATTGCACTAAGGAAAAATTCATGCCCCTATAGGGAGCCACAATATTGATCAAGGGACTCGATTTGAACAAACTTGAATCAGACCCACTCCAAGATGCTGCATACAAAATATCAAAAGATTCTGCCCATTGGTTCTGGAGAAGATGATTTTTAAAAATTTTTCTTAAATTGCACTAAGTAAAAATTCACATCCCCATAGTGGGCCCCAATATTGGTTGAGGGACTCGATCTGAACAAACTTGAATCAGACCCATAAGTACTAAGTAAAAATTCACACCCCCATAATGAGCCCCAATATTGGTTGAGGGACTCGATCTGAACAAACTTGAATCAGACCCATACCAAGATACTGCATACCAAATATCAAAAGATTCTGCCCATTGGTTCTGGAGAAGATTTTTAAAGAATTTTTCTTAAATTGCACTAAGTAAAAATTCACGCCCCCATAGTGAGCCCCAATATTGGTTGAGGGACTCGATTTGAACAAACTTGAATCAGACCCATACCAAGATGCTGCATACCAAGTATCAAAAGATTCTGCCCACAGGTTCTGGAGAAGAAGGTTTTTCAATAATTTTTCTATAATTCATACGGTGCTATCAGCGTTATGCCCCATACAGAGCCCCCAAGGGACGTGGCCATTTCATTTGAACAAACATGAATTGCCATATAGAAATGAACATCCACATGAAGTTTCGTGAAAATTGGACCAGTGGTTTCAGAGAAGTCATTTGAAAAATGTTCACCACGACGGACGGCAAGTGATAAGTTGAGCTCCCTTGGGTGAGCTAAAAAAAAAACAGCTGCGCCATGAGCGCATGATACGCCCATTATTAATTACAAGAGGGAAGCACACAATATGAGTATACATGTGTACTTGTCAGTTTTTTTTATATTCTTGTACAATAATCATAACCAACAACATACTGTGTTCAATAATTTGGAAATAAAATTATTTGAATTTCATGTATATATCTTATGTCTATAGAGATCATAACTTCAAGAAAAAATCAACGATTTTCTAAGTAATAAAGTCCCATAACTCTGGAATGACTAATCGAATGGCGACACCAACCGAAAGGGAGCTTCCTTCCATCAACATAAACCACCTATCAAAAAATTGTAAAAATCTCTAGAAGCGTTCTCGTACGACGTGTAAAACATCAACAATTTTCTAAGTAATAAAGTACCATAACTCTGGAATGACTAATAGAATGGCGACACTAAATGAAAGGGAGCTTCCCTCCATCGATATACACCACCTACCCAAAAATCACGAAAATCTCTCAAAGCATTCTCGAGTTATCGTACGACGTGTGACCGGACAGACAGAGGGATGGAAGGGCAGACAGACTGCGGTATACCATAAGACCCGTTTTTTCAAAACTGCCGTATAAAAACCTTCCACGGAATGAAAATGCCAGAGTCACTGAGTGGAGTCTCCAGTATTTATGATTTGCATCAGTCTCTCTGCCCAACTTACGGAAACTGAGACTGCAAGTTGAGGCTGCATTATACATTAAAAGTGAAATTTTATCAGTTAAAGTTAAAATATTGTTACCACACTTCGGATATATATGATGCTATTGCCATAATTAAGTTGTAAAGATATGTACCCCATATTTAATAAGCTAGACAAACTTTATTAAAAATGCACGGCAATGTCTGTTGCAGCTAACTAAAATTTATCCTGGTTAACCGAAGTTCTGTTTGCCTGTTTATTTGCTGAAAGTAACACTGAATAAATCTAAGTTAGTCTAATTTGCATAATTTATGCACGAGAAAAAAACCTGTATTATATGTGATGTATCCCATGGTACTAAACATTCATACAAAAAATTATTCAAATCAGAGCTTTCATGTGGAAGTTATGCGCAAAAATCTGATTATCCCTAATTTTGAACAAAATGGCTGCCAGTGGCCATCTTGAATTTTGTACCGGACCCCAAAACACTTGTTCTCGTCCCACGGTGATAACAAAGGTACCCAAGAAGTTTCGTAAAGATCGGTTCATAAATGCGGCCTCTAGCCCGAGCCGTATTGGCATTTGCACTTACAGTGCTGAAAGTAACACTATATAAATCAAAGTTAGTCTAATTTGCATAATTTAAGCACGAGAAAAAAACCTGTATGATATGTGATGTATCTCATGGTACTAAACATTCATACAAAAAATTATTCACATCAGAACTTTCATATGGAAGTTCTGTACAAAAAACAGATTTCTGCATCGTTGGTACAAAATGGCGGCTGGCAGCCATCTTGAATTTTGGACCACACCCAAAAAAACACTCGTTCTCCCACAGTCGTAACAAAGGTACCCAAGAAGTTACGTAAAGATCGGTTCATAAATACGGCCTCTAGCCAGAGCCGTATCCAATTGTTCACATACGGACAGGCGGACGACGGGCCATGACAAAAGCTCAAATTTGGCTTCACCCAAGTTGAGCTCAAAATTAAAAATCAGTTTAACATGCCTGAGATGAACACAAATAATTATTCTTTCCTGCATGTGAATTTAAAACTCTTACTCATAACAATAAATTCCAAAAAATTTTCAAGGGAAAATACAGGAAGAGGTAAGCAAAATTTTTTTATGGAAATCTATCCACAAAATGGGTCATAACTCAAGAAAGAATTGACAAATAACAAATTCCTTCCCACATGTATTTACATTTTCACTCCACTCATACTTCACACCAAGTTTCATAAAAAATGTAGATGAGTAAAGCAGGTAACCTTTTATGCTAGAAATCTAACCATAAAAAGAGCTGCAACTCTGGCAAAATTCATCAAATAATGAATTCCTTTGCACATGCGCATCTACACTCCACACATATAACATTTTCATTCAAATGTCTACCAAAGTGAAGGGGTTAAGAAGACAACCTTTTATGATACAGATCTAGACATAAAAGGATCATAACTTGGTAAAACAGTGTTTTACATGAAACAGAAATCTTTAACATGCTAGGGTTGAGTTGTGGTGGCTAAAAAGTTTTTGTGCTGAGACTACCCACAAGTCAGAAATTTAGATAAGAAAACAACCTAAGAGTCATAACTCCTGAATAACAGAATTGGGTAGGACTGGGTTTCAAGCTCATCCAAGACATTTACGAATACAACTGACAGACCAAATTTGGTAAAAACCGGATGTTGGTACAAGTAATTGTGCTGACACCACCTGCAAATCAGAAGTTCAACCAACAAGCAAATTCAGTGAATTCATGTCTCCCGCTGGGCAGCAGTTTCAAGGAGAATTAATGCATCCAGTGGAATATAGTTCAGCTGCAAGTGGAAGTTATTTAGAAGAGACAGTGCTTCAGACAATGGTTATCAGATTTATTTTCTCGGCGGTCACTGTCAAAGCAAGTAAAGTGATGTGGAGTATAACCGTGAGAATCACTAAAAATTAAGACTGTATGATAAGACATATTACATTAAACTGATGTGAAAAGTGTTAACCAACCTGTAAAGCTTGTGATTGGAAGTTAATGAAACCTTGGAAGTGATGTCCAGATAATATGGTGGTCTGTATATCGTACTGGGAGAGTCTGACTTTGTAGAGTTGCAAAAGAAGTAATGATGAAGACATATTCTGGTCTCACAATGATAACAAAGATACACAAGAAGTTTTGTGAAGATCGGTTCATAAATACAGCTTTTAGTCTGAGGTGTGTTGATGCATGGGCAGACGGACAGGCAGACGGACAGATTTTCAGTACAAAATTTCCCACATTCGAACTTGACCTAGGTATTGATAAAAGTAATCCATATATGAAATTTCATTGAAATCGGTTGACTCTAAGGAAAGTTAGAGTCGGGAAACCATCAGCCAATCAAATTTAAGCACTAATTAAATATGCGCGGAGAATGCCCATGTTCGAACTTGGACCCACAATTGATGATAGTGATCTACTACCCAAATTTCATAGAAATCGACTGACTGTAAGGAAAGTTAGAGTCTGGAAACGAAAAACACGGAATGTGTGCACTTACTGTGTATTAATAGTAGCACTGAATAAATCAAAGTTTCCCTAATTTGCATAATTTTTTGAAATCCAAACTTTCATATAGAAGTTCTGTACAAAAAACTGATTACACCCAATTTCGGAACAAAATGGCCACTGGTGGCCATCTTGAAATTTGGACCAAACCCCAAAACACATATTCTGGTCTCACAATTATAACAAAGATACCCAAGACAAGAAGTTTCATGAATATTGGTTCATAAATACGGCTTTTAGTCCGAGGTGCGTTGACACATGGGGCAGATGGACAGGCAGACAGACAGATTTATGGTACAAAATTTCCCACATTCGAACTAGACCTAGGCATTGTATAAAAGTAATCCATATATGAAATTTCATCGAAATCGATTGATTTTAATGAAATTTAGAGTCTGGAAACCGTCAGCCAATCAAATTTCAGCAACCCAATTAAATATGCACGGAAAATGCCCATATTCGAACTTGGACCCAAAATTGATGAAAGTGATCTACTACCCAAATTTCATCGAAATCCAGTCACTGTAAGGAAAGTTAGAGTCTGGAAATGAAAAACACGAAAGGACACCTCGAATTTAGTATCTCCCGTTTTTACCAAAAAGCGGGAGACAATAAAACAATATAAGAGACGTAACTCCCAAAAAACAATTCAGGCAGGACTGGCTTTCAAGGATGGATGTCCAATGACCTTCATCAAAACATGAGACAAATTGTTACAACAATTTGACAAATAATTTGCTGTCCAAACTCCATTCCTACCCACTATTGAGTTTCATCCAAATGGCCAAAGTGAAGGAGTTAAGCAGACAGCCTTTTATGATAGAGATCTAGCCATAAAAAGGATCATAAGTTGGTAAAAACTAGAGATGGTCTGTCACCCAGTATACCCCCACCATGGCATACCACCAAGTGTGGGTGACTGAAACGGGGCATTCAATTTTTCTAAGTTAAAAAAAAAATCCAATATGGCCACCAGTCGGCCATCTTGAATTTGATCGGGAAACAAATTATGTCACGCACTGCCCTTCATTGTGTCGACCATTTATATTGAGTTTCATGAAAATGCAGCAAAAACTGTAGAAGTAGTTCGCTCAACAAGTATTTGCAAAATCCAATATGCTACCAGTCGGCCATCTTGAATCTGATCGGGAAAAAGATTAAGTCACACACTGCTCCTCATCATGTTGATCATTTTGGTGAAGTTTCATGAAAATGCGACTAAAACTGTGAAAGTAGTTCACTCCACAAGTATTTTGCAAAATCCAATATGGCCACCAGTCGGCCATCTTGAAACTTGTCATGCACTTCCCCGCATCAAGCTGATCATTTTTGTGAAGTTTCATTAAAATGCTCTTAAAACTGTGGAAGTAGTTCACTCCACAAATTTACATGGGCAACGGACCGAAGACGTTGTTTTGTGGGGGTATAATTATGTTTTACATGAAATAAAAATCTTTTTAAGATGCTGGGGTAGAGTTGTGGTGGTTAAAAAGTTATCATGCTGACACCACCCACAAGACAAACACTTTAAGGGGTATAACTCCAGAAAACAAGTTTGGGTAGGACTGGTTTTCAAACTCATCCAAGACATTTTCGAGTAGAACTGACAGACCCAATTTGGTAAAAATTGGATAATGTTCATTCAAGTAATTGTGTTGACACTGCCTGCAAATCGGAAATTCAAACAATAAAACAATCTAAGAGGCATAACTCCCCCCCCCACCCCCCCCCCCCCCCCACCCCCAAAAAAAAAAAAAAAAAAATATTTGGGAAAGACTGGTTTTCAAATGCATCCAAGACCAAATTGGGTAAAAATCTGATAACGTTTGATCAAGCTATCATGTTAATATTATCGCAACATGGATGGATGAAAGGATGGATGGATGCCCACTGACCTTCATAAAAAGATAGGTCAAATTCTTGACACAACATGACAAATGACTTCCTGTCCAAACTCCATTAATACATGGTATTGAGAAAAACCTACCCTTTTTTGAAACCACTGTCGTCGTACCTGAAAGAAACAATTACACATCTATCTACTGATCAGAATTTTGAATTTGTAAAATGCTACTTCATACCAAATGAGGTGAAATGTATCAACTGAAGATGGTAGTAAAGAATATCAGTCAATAAAACAAGTGCCAAAATTTAAATTTGAACAAGCCAATAAACCCCTCCAACCAAGATCAACAAAGACAATATCTGTAAAAGAAATACTTGGACATAACTGGTTCAGAATCCCCTTCATGATATTATAAGAAAAAGTTATATAGTAAATTTGGAAAAAGACTATTGAATGGTTTATCACAAAAAAGTTATATATTATTGTAAGAAAAAAATCTTGGAATATTTTCAATGAAATGTGATGGCAGGAAATGGTAATATGATGAGAGGAAAGCCCTGAACAAGCGCAATGCCATGCAATGACCAACCCCCCACCAACTAAGTTAAAACAAGCCAAGACCAATACCAGGTCTGGACCTGCGTCGCTGCATGCAATTGAATCGGCAAACAGGAAGTGGCTGCACGGCAGATCTGAAAATTGCACACACGATACAACTGATCATTATCAGGCTCCAGATGAAATATAAAATCAATCCCTTGCATAGAAACCGAGAAAAGATTGACGAAAAATTTCAATGTTCAGTGGGGACAGTAAAATTTCAAAGTACCGGCAAACAGGAAGTGGCTGCACGGCAGATCTGAAAATTGCTTACGCGATACAACTCGTCATTATGAAGCAGCAGACCAAATATAAAATCAATCCCTTGCATAGAAGCCGAGAAAAGTTTGACAAAAAATTTCAATGTTCCGTGGGTACAGTAAAATTTCAAAGTATCGGCAAACAGGAAGTGGCTGCACGGCAGATCTGAAAATTACTTACACGATACACTCATCATTATGAAGCAGCAGACCAAATATAAAATCAATCCCTTGCATAGAAGCCGAGAAAACCTTGACGGAAAATTTCAATGTTCAGTGGGTACAGTAAAATTTCAAAGTATCGGCAAACAGGAAGTGGCTGCACGGCAGATCTGAAAATTGCTTACATGATACAACTCATCATTATGAAGCAGCAGACCAAATATAAAATCATTCCCTTTCATAGAAGCCAAGAAAACTTTGACGGAAAAAGTGTTTCGGACGGACTGATGGACGGACGGACTGATGGATGGAGTCGAGCGGTTACTAGACCTGCTCTGCCGCTGGCGACGCAGGTAAAAAGGCAATAACTCCTGAGGAAATACTTGAACACAACTGGACTGAAAACCCATTCATGATATTATCACTAACAGATTTTGAACGTTTTTTTGATGACAAGAAATGGGGCAGAATGCACAGATGGCCAAAAGATGGATGGATTGATGGAATGGTGAGATGGATGAACAGAATGCCAGATGGAAGGAAGGACAGCCAGCCCACTCTCAATAAAACCGTGTATTTGATGTCGCCAGGGACCCCTTCCTACAAGACAAAACCTCTTGACTTTTCCAATATAGCCCAATGATAGGGCTATGCATGATAATATTTACACATGTCGTTTCTTGTTTTGTTAGCTTTCGCTTAGTTTCTCTCCATCGTTAGTATGGAAGAAACACACAATATGTGCACATCCCTTCCCCCATTCTGGTCTCTCATCACTCCAAAAGGACATCAAAATTGGACAACCAATGCTTACGTTATAATGCTAAACATCTGAAGAGAAAGTTTTCAGTATAACAAGAGCCATACCTATGGTAAGTATGGACAAAACCCGCAATATGTGCATATTCTTTACCGACATATCCATTGTTGGAGATCGAAATCTGACAACCGCTGACTCAGTTATAATGCATTTGATTAATTGAATTTAGTCCCTGTAAGGATTATGTATGCCATATATTAAAAGATTCTGACTGGTGTTTCTGGAGAAGAATAGTTTTAAAGATTATTCCTCATATTGGTCTAAGTTAAAAGTTGGCCTCCAATAGGGAGTCCAAGTCTTAACCCAAGGACTTGGTTTGAACAAAATCCCGCTCAGGATCACAGATCCAATGTCGAGTTGTGACCTTGACCTTTGACCTGGCGAGTCCAAGGTCAATAGGGTTCTTCCTCGCACCAAGGCCAACACACCTATGAAGTTTCATGACTCTAGGTTGAACCACTATCAAGTTCTCATCCGGAAACCAATTGTTGCGATATACTATGTTCAAGGTCACTGTGACCTTGACCTTTGACCTGGTGAGTCCAACATCAATAGGGTTCTTCCTCGCACCAAGGCCAACACGCCTGTAAAGTTTCATGGCTCTAGGTTGAACGACTATCAAGTTATCATCCGGAAACCAATTGTTGCGATATACTATGTTCAAGGTCACTGTGACCTTGACCTTTGACCTGGTGAGTCCAAGATCAATAGGGTTCTTCCTCGCACCAAGGCCAACATACCTATGAAGTTTCATGACTCTAGGTTGAACCACTATCAAGTTCTCATCCGGAAACCAATTGTTGCGATATACTATGTTCAAGGTCACTGTGACCTTGACCTTTGACCTGGTGAGTCCAAGATCAATAGGGTTCTTCCTCGCACCAAGGCCAACATACCTATGAAGTTTCATGACTCTAGGTTGAACCACTATCAAGTTATCATCCGGAAACCAATTGTTGCGATATACTATGTTCAAGGTCACTGTGACCTTGACCTTTGACCTGGTGAGTCCAAGATCAATAGGGTTCTTCCTCACACCAAGGCCAACACACCTATAAAGTTTCATGACTCTAGGTTGAACCACTATCAAGTTATCATCTGGAAACCAATTGTTGCGATATACTATGTTCAAGGTCACTGTGACCTTGACCTTTGACCTGGTGAGTCCAAGATCAATAGGGTTCTTCCTCGCACCAAGGCCAACATACCTATGAAGTTTCATGACTCTAGGTTGAACCACTATCAAGTTATCATCCGGAAACCAATTGTTGCGATATACTATGTTCAAGGTCACTGTGACCTTGACCTTTGACATAGCGAGTCCAAAATCAATAGGGTTCTTCCCCTCACCAAGGCCAATCTACCTATGAAGTTTCATGAATGTGAGTTGAACCATTATCAAGTTATCATCCGGAAACCAATTGTTTAAGATTTACTATGGTCACAACTCGACTAAAAATGAGATCTAAAGGATGCGGTATACCAATTGTCAAAAGATTCTGACTGGTGGATCTGAAGAAGAAAATTTTTAATGATTATTTCACATATTGCACTAAGTTGAAATTTGGGCTCTCATAGGGAGACCAAATATTAACAGAGGAAGTGGTTTTGAACAAACTTGAATCTGACCCCTGTAAGAATGCTGCATACTTAATATCAACAGATTCTGAGTAGAGGATTTGAAAAGAAGATTTTTAAAGATTATTCCCCCGATTGCATTAAGTTAAAATTTAGGCTCCCATAGAGAATTCAGTTATTAACCAATGAGATTGATTTGAACAAATTGGACACTAACCACTGTAAGGATTTTGTAATCAAAAGATTCAGACCAGTGGTTTGGGAAAAGAAGAGTTTTAGAGATTATTCCTCATATTTTGACTAAGTTAAAATTAGGCCTCCATTAGGGAGCCCAAGTCTTGACCCAAGGACTTGGTTTGAACAAAATGAGATCTAAAGGATGCTGTATAGCAAATATCAAAAGATTCTGACTGGTGGATCTGAAAAAGATTTTAATGATTATTTCCCGTAGTGCACTCCTGTAAGAATACTGCATACTCAATATTAACAGATTCTGAGAAGTGGATCTGAAAAAGAAGATTTTTAAAGATTATTCTCCAGACTGCATTAAGTTAAAATTTGAGCTTCCATAGAGAGCTCAATTATTAACCAATGAGCTCGATTTGAACAAACTGGATACTAACCCCTGTAAGGATTTTGTAATCAAAAGATTCTGACCTGTAGTTCAGGAAAAGAAGAGTTTTAGAGATTATTCCTCATATTTTGACTAAGTTAAAATTTGGGCTCCAAAAAGGAGCCCAAATATTAACCCAGGGACATGGTCTGAACAAACTTAGATTTAACCTCCCTAAGAATGCAGTATACCAAATATTCTGACTAGTGGATCAGAAGAAGATTTTCAAAGATTATTCCCCATATTGCTGGAAGCTCAAATTTGGGCTCCTGTATTCTGTTCTACCAGTCCTAAGAATTCTCACACCAAATAACATTTCTTTGTTCTATGCGATTTTGGAAATTTGGGAATTCGAAAATTTTTCTAGTTTTAGATCCTGGGGTTCCCACGGGGAAACAAGAATTTTTTTTGCATGAATAAAGTACTTATGACTCAATAATACCATATACTAAATTTGGTTCAAATCAGACTATCAGTTCAGAAAATATAAATTTTGGGAGGCGACAAAAATCCTGTAGAAAGACATATTGCTGCACGAATTCCGTTTGAACATACATGATTCTACATCACAAAACAAAGCTCCATACCGAATATAAAGTCACTGTATCCACTGGAGAATTTTTTAAAACTTTGGAGCATTTTCCCCACCCCCTCCCTATGGGGCTGGGCAAGTTGGTTTGAATAAAAACAAAATGCAATGTCAGAACAATCAATGAACTCAAATTTAACTGAAACTAGTTCAGTGGTTTTGGAGGAGACTCAACTTGGCCAATAAATTACTGTCAAAACTCCATTACTACAAGGTATTGAGAAAAACTTACCGTTTTTTGAAACAACTGTTGTTGTACCTGAAAGAAACAATTACACATCTAGCTACTGATCAGAATTTTGATTTTGTAAAATGCTACTTTATACCAAATGAGTTGAAATGTATCAACTGAAGATGGTTATAAAGAATATCACTCAATAAAACAAGTGCAGGCCTGTCAAAATTTAAATATGAATAAACCAATCCCCCACCAAAGTCCAACAAAGGCAATATCTGTAAAAGAAATACTTGTACACAGCTGAATCAAAATACCCTTGTAAATATGACAAGAAATTTAAATTTTATAGTAAATTTCCTTTCTTATTATACCTACGACAATTGTTTACTACAGGCTTGCACTACAGTGGAAGCCCCTAACTCAGAAAATATACTCTCTATTTTGATCTTTCCCAAGCGATTTGGGATTTTGGGAAAGAAAAGTGGGGTAAAAGCACCAAGAAAAAATAAGCCAAAACTGGGTCGAGTGCTACCGGCGCACACCCAGTAGGGGATGCTCTTCTCCTAGAACAGATCCATGGCTTTGGTACCAGTGCGCAGACATGTAACTA
This sequence comes from Pictodentalium vernedei, assembly GCA_031216915.1. Lineage (NCBI taxonomy): Eukaryota > Metazoa > Mollusca > Scaphopoda > Dentaliida > Dentaliidae > Pictodentalium > Pictodentalium vernedei. The sequence continues at coordinate 576,699,196 of CM062297.1, read as the reverse complement.
ATGACTCATTCTTTTGTGATCAGCAGGGAGGAAGGATTCTAACCCGAATAAGAAGACGTGAGGACCTCCATGTAAACAATTGTGGTAGGTATAATAAGAAAGGAAATTTACTATAAAATTTAAATTTCTTATCAATCTACCCTACAATTGTTTACTACAGGCTGAATAGACAAAAGGAGGAGGGAATCACATAACCAACCCCCACATAACCCGACTGCACTGGAACCGTGGACAGAAGAAGAGTTCCCTAGGCCTATCAAACCATAGTATAACAAACATTAGTAAAAGACAATGAGAGATGAGGTGTATGGCTCTGCATGGCACACAGACAGAAAGGACAGTAAAACAGCACAGGGCTGGAACTGACCTTGAAGAAGCCTAATGGCTAGGGTAGACAACAGCTTGTGCAGAAGAAAGAGGGCTCAAAGAAAAAAAGGTCCTCGGACTGCTCCTGCAACTGACGCAGATAGAAGGTGGAGAAAGTAGAAGCATTTCTCCAGTAGGCTGCCTGTATAACATCCGACAACTTGACGGAGTTAGCATAAGCCCAGGGGTAGACAAGGCACGCACCTCGTGGGCAGAAATACGATTGGTAATACAATCGTCAGTCCTAGACGAGCATAGGCTGCACGAATAGCAAGACAAATCCATCAAGAAATGGATTGAGGAGAGAACTGTCAACCAGGAATAACAGACAGAAAGAATCGTTTCCTGCCTTTCCTAATGAACAGCGTCAGGTTGAGATAAATGTGAAGTGCACAAACCGGACAGAGCAAAGGGTGATTATCCCCAGCAGAAGGAAGAGCCCTGATACAGATAAAAGGTGGAGTTGTTTCTGGTATCTGATTCTTGGCCAGAAAGGAGCAATCAGTGGTAAAAGTAACACTGTTGGCAGAGCTTCTGAAAAAGGCCAAATCAACCGAGAGGGCGTGAAGCTCACTAACCGTCTGGCTGAGGCAAAAGCCATCAGAAAAGCCGTCTTGTGAGAAAATGCATATCCACCTGGGATAAAGGTTCGAATGGCACCCTCCCCCCCCCCCCCCCCCACCCAAAGCAGCACCCAAGAAACATTCCATCTTGGGGTAAACTGCAAAATCCAAGGCCTTTTCAAAGAAAAGTGCTGAATAAGCTTGGAGAGGTATGGATTAGTGCCAATATGATGCTTTCCCACATACGAAAAGGTCACCAAAAGCATGGACCTGTACCCTTTGATGGTAACAGGCTGGAGACCCCGAGAATCAAACAGATATACCAGAAACCCTGCAATATGTTTTATCGAAGGATTGGCATAACAGAGAGATCAGAACACCATCAACAGAAGACCTTCCACTTAGCTGCATAGGCTGCCGCCTTGAAGAAGAAATCTACTCCACTGCTCGTTTCGAAAAACCTCTATGGAGGAGACAGGAGATATGCGTGAAGGCACAATGAAGTCAGGTCGACATGAAACCTCCTCGGGAGACCTTGACAAAGAAGGTCACGACGTAGAGGGAGATGTGCCAGAACCGCCGCCAACAGAGCGAAGCTGATTGATCCACACGCGTTGAGGCGACAGGGGAGCAATCAGAATGATTCGACAACTGCAGGTTCATATCTTGGCCAGAACCTGAGGCAGAATCGGAACCGGCGGGAAGGCGTAGCCAACTAGACTGTTCCAATCGAGTAACAGAGTGTCCACGGCAAAAGCCAAACGATCTGAACACAGGGAAACGAAAGTGTCCACCTGATGGTTCCAACGGGTTGCAAAAAGATGGATGTGGGGACAACCCCAGATTTCGCAAAAAAAACATCCACTTGGTGGAAATGACCCTGCCCCGTCGTGACAGGGAGTCGGCTAGGACGTTCACATGATCGGAAATGTAACGAATCACCACTCTGGTGTTGACATCCTGAGCTAGCAGTAGAAGATCCCGAGCCAATTCATACATGGGAACCGAGTGCGTACTGCCCTGGACCCTGGTTCCGAATGTAAGCGACCACTGTCGAATTGTCGGACAAAGAAGGACCTGACGATTCGAAAGGTTGGAGATCCACTGCCGGAAACTCAGAAGAAGAGCAAGAAGCTCCTTCTGGTTGATGTGAAGAGCTGCTTGATCCTGGTCCCATACACCATGAAGGGAAAGACCAAGAGGATCCAACCTCGCACCCCATCCTAGATCACTGGCATCGGATAGGGGGCAAGTCCAACGGAACTCCCTGCATAATCCACTGAACATCCGTCCAGGGGAGAAGGTGATGATGAAGAGAGTCTGTTAACTAAAGCACCACATCCAGAGGATCGACATTCGTCCTCCAACGACTGAACAGAAAGTGTTGGAGAGGTCTGACATGCAGCTGACCTAGAGGAATGAGATACGTCACCGAACCGCAGAGACCGAGCAGCCGGAGAATACTCCGAGCTGTCACGGGCATGGACTGGGATAGAGTCAGGGTAAAAGCTGAGAGAATCACAGCCCTCACCCGGGGAACCGCCACTGTATTCAGCTGAGTACGGAAGTCCATCCCCAGATGAGAAAACCATGGAGAAGGGACCAGGTCTGACTTCTCCTCGTTGACTCTGAACCCTAGTGACGTGAGCAGGCTCAACTGTGTGTCGACATCTGACTCCAGAAAGGCAGCATTGGAATGCCTCTGGAGGATATCGTCTAGATATGCCTAAGTGGTCACCCTGGAGTGTGTGCGATGTAAGGCTAACACATGCGACATCAGTTGGGTTAAGGCCCAAGGAGCCAGGTTGAGGCCGAAGGGTATGGCCTTGAACTGGTAAACTCGCCCCAGAAAAGCAAACCTGAGATACTTTCGCGATGTCCAATGAATCGGAATGTGAAAGTAAGCATCTCACAGGTTGATGCTGGAAGCGAAAACTCCCTGGTGAATGGAGCGGTGAACCGACCTGAAAGTCTCCATGCTGAACTTAGGAGCAATGATAGACTGGTTCAGGATACTCAGATCGATAACCAGTGGGAGTCGACCGTCCTTCTTCGGCACCAAGAACAGGCAGGAATAAAATCCCACTGAATGAATGTTCTTGACGACCTCGATCGTCCCCTTCGACAGGAGACTGCCTATCTTCATGATCAGAAGTTCCCAACGTGTAACGTCGAAAGGGACTTGTGTTGGAAGAGGCACTCTCAACCCAGTTGGATGCCTCAACCTGGGACGAATCGAGGTGACGACTGCTGATGCCTACCCTTACCCCGTGAGTAAGTAGAAGCGGCAACACGAGAATCAGCCCTTGGCTTCGCAGAGGAAGCAGAAGGGTGCTTGTTAGGCTTTGGATGGCCCCTGCCTCCAACAGAAGGCTGATCAAGCTGAAGCAGCAGCTGATCTATGGAATGACGTAGGGCGTCATCCCGGACCGCCGAAGAAGCAGATCGAAGAGCAGCGCACTGCCCCTCAGGAAGGGAACGGCTTGTGTCCAGCACAGCATCCCTGCAAACTAATTCCAAGTTAGTCGTATTACAGGCATGCGTGTGAGTAAGATACATGAGCACCTTGGACATTGAACTGAGTGTGGAAGGCCATCCCCAGATGACAAAACGACTGAGAAAGGACCAGGTCCAACTTCTCCTCGTTGACTCTGAAACCTAGCTACTGAGCAGGCCCAACAGTGTATCGACATCTGACTCCAGAAGAGCAGCATTGGAGTGGCTCTGGAGGATATCATCAAGATATGCTGAAGTAGTCACCCTGGACTGTGTACGATGGAAGGCTATAACAGGCAACATCAGTCGGGTGAAGGCCCAAGGAGCCAGGTTGAGACTGAAAGGCATGGCCTTGAATTGGTAAACTCACCCCAGAAAAGCGAACCTGAGATACTTTTGTGATGTCCGATGAATCGGAACGTGAAAGTAAGCATCTTGCAGGTCGATGCTGGAAGTGAAATCTCTCTGGTGAATGGAACAGCGAACCGACCTGAAAGTCTCCATGCTGAACTTGGGAGCAATGATAGACTGGTTCAGGATACTCAGATCGATAACCGATCGGAGTTGGCCATCCTTCTTCGGCACCAAGAACAGAATAAAATCCCACTGAATGAATGTTCTTGACGACCTCAGTCGCCCCCTTTAACAGGAGACTGTCTATCTCCGTTACTAAAAGTTCCCGATGTGAAACATCTGAAGGAACTTGTGTTGGAAGAGGCACACTCGACAAAGTGGGATGTCTCCGCAAGGATATTTGCAGCCCGGACCAAACAACATCTAACACCCAAGGATTGGATGTGATTGTGGCCCAATGGTCTGTGAACTCTGATATCCTTCCTCCAACCTGGGACGAATCGAGGTGAGGACCTTCATTTCGAGCCCCGGCGAGGCCCGTGAGAGGAGAAACCACCTCCTCTACTAGATGAATGAAAGTGTCAATGACACTGTAGCTCAACTTGTTAAGACATGTACATGTATAGTATGTGACACAGCAATGACAAACATCTAGGTAATGACCTGATAACAAAGGTACATATAAAGTATTGTAACAGTCTGTACATAAATACTGACCATAGTCTGTAACAAATGTATAGGTAAAGTATTGTAAAGGTGGGTGACAGTCAGATGCTAAACTAGAAAAGAAATCTTTGAGTCCCAGAGTGGGTCTGACTGAACCCCAAAATATTTGTTCTCATAGCACAGTGATAACAAAGGCACCCAAAAACACACTCGTTCCTATCCCAAGTTGAAAACAAAGGTACCAAAGAAGTTTCGTGAAGATCAGTTCATAAATACAAGCTGTATAGAAGTTGTGACAAAAAACTGATTGGACCTAATTTCGGTACAAAATGACCACTGGCAGACATCTTGAATTTTGGACCGCACCCAGAAACACTCGTTCTCCTCCCAAGGTGATAACAAAGGTATCCAAGAAGTTTTGTGAAGATCGGTTCATAAATACAGCCTCTGGCCCGAGCCGTATTGACATGTGCACTTACAGTGTATAAGTAGCACTGAATAAATCAAAGTTATCTAATTTGCATAATTTCTGCACGAGAAAAAAACTCGTACTGTATGTGATGTATTTCATGTTACTAAACATTCATACAAAAATTTATTCAAATCAGAACTTTCATACAGAAGTTCTGTACAAAAGACTGATTGCACTAATGCTGGTACAAAATGGCTGCTGGTGGACATCTTGAATTTCAGACCACACTCAAAAACACTCGTTCGCAGCCACAGTGATAACAAAGGTACCCAAGAAGTTTCGTAAAGATCAGTTCATAAATACGGCCTCTAGCCTGAACCGTACAGAAGTTGTGTACAAAAAAATGATTAGACCTAATTTCGGTACAAAATGGCCACCGGCAGCCATCTTGAATTTTAGATCGCACCCAGAAACACTCGTTCTCGTCCCAAGGTGATAACAAAGGTACCCAAGACATTTCGTGAAGATCGGTTCATAAATACAGCCTCTAGCCCAAGCAGTATTGACATGTGCATAAGTAGCACTGAATAAATCAAAGTTCATCTAATTTGCATAATTTCTGCACGAGAAAAAAACCTGTACTATATGTGATGTATTCTATGTTACTAAACATGTCAATAGCCCAAGCAGTATTGACATGTGCATAAGTAGCACTGAATAAATCAAAGTTCATCTAATTTGCATAATTTCTGCACGAGAAAAAAACCTGTACTATATGTGATGTATTCTATGTTACTAAACATTCATACAAAAATTTATTTAAATCAGAACTTTCATACAGATGTTCTGTACAAAAGACTGATTGCACTAATTTTGGTACAAAATGGCTGCTGGTGGCCATCTGGAATTTCAGACCACGCCCAAAAACACTTGTTCTCATCCCACGGTGATAACAAAGGTACCCAAGAAGTTTCGTAAAGATAAGTTCATAAATACGGCCTCTAGCCTGAGCCGTACAGAAGTTATGTGCAAAAAACTGATTAGACCTAATTTCGGTACAAAATGGCCACTGGCAGCCATCTTGAATTTTAGACCGCACACAGAAACACTCGTTCTCGTCCCAAGGTGATAACAAAGGTACCCAAGAAGTTTTGTGAAGATCAATTCATAAATACAGACTCTAGCCCGAGCCGTATTGACATGTGTACTTACTGTTTGTAAGAAGCACTGAATAAATCAAAGTTCATCTAATTTGCATAATTTCTGCACGAGAAAAAAACCCGTATTTGATGTGATGTATCCCATGGTACTAAACATTCACACAAAAAACTATTCAAATCAGCGCTTTCATATGGAAGTTCTGCACAAAAATCTGATTGCACCTAATTTTCTACAAAATGGCCACAATCGGCCATCTTGAATTTCGGACTGGACTCCAAAACACTCGTTCTTGTCCCACGGTGATACCAAAGGTACCCAAGAAGTTTCGTAAAGATTGGTTCATAAATACAGCCTCTAGCCCAAGCCGTATTGGCATTTGCACTTACAGTGCTGAAAGTAACACCAAAAAACAATAAAGTTAGTCTAATTTGCATAATTTACGCACGAGAAAAAAAACTGTATTATATGTGATGTATCCCATGGTACTAAACATTCATACAAAAAATTATTCAAATCAGTGCTTTCATATGGAAGTTCTGCGCAACAAGAGCTGGACTTTCGTCCGGTGCATACCCCCACATGGTGTAGCGCCTAGTGTGGGCATACCTATGACCAACAAATATCATTTATGAATATTCTTGTATGGACTGATGGACGGATGCACAGATGGACGGACACAATCCAGTATATCCCCCCCCTTCCATTTTCTTCAAAAGAGTTCAACAATTTCCAGCAATTTCTAAATCAAAAGGTATGGTAAATTGTTTGGTGTTTGGAAATTTTATGCAATGAGGCAGAAGCCTTTGTCATAGGCAAACTGCATGCCATATTTCACTGAAATCCAATAACCCCAATCCAGTATGCCCGCCCCCCCCCCTCCCATTTTCTTTGAAAGTTTTCAACAATTTCTAAGTCAAAAGGTATGGTAAATTGTTTGGTGTTTGGAAGTTTTATGCAATGATGCATACGCCTTTGTCATAGGCAAACTGCATGCCATATTTCACCAAGATCCGATAACCCATACCTGAGATACAGGCTGAACAGACAAATAATATCTATTTCCTACAATTTCTAAGTCAAAAAAGGGGGATAACTCTAAAAAAGGAGAATGTGAGAAATATCGTTGAAGCCTATACCATAAGCAGTGTTCCTGGCAAATTTCATTGCAATAGAACATTCGATACCTGAGATACAGGCTGAACAGACAAAATTTGGCTCGGACGGACACAATTTCGAAGTGAACAAGTAATAATAAAAAAAAAAATAACTGGTGTGGGCATACCTATGACCAACAAATGTTATAAAAAATAATAATTTACTTAAGTTCTGAATATTTTTGGACGGACTCACACACGGACGCACAGACGGACGGACGGATGCTCCAACATTTCGGGTTATAAAAAAACATTTTGTATGTCCAAAACCTTATTTTACCCAGAACCCCACCCCTCCACCCTAGAACTTATATTTAACCCTAACCCCACCCCTCCACCCAAAAAACACACCCTAAACCCTAAAAGCCCACCCCAGACCCTAACCCCCACCACCCCCAGGACCTAACCCCCCCAACCTTAAGCCCTACTCTGGGGCCACCCCTAACCCTAACCCCCACCCCACCCCTGACCCACCCCTGACCCAACCCCACCCTAGCCAAACCAATAGGATTGGGAGCTATTTTTTTGCTTTCGGGGCTACTAAAACTAAAACCCCACCCCTGACCCCAACCCTTACCCCCCCCCCCCCCCCCGGACCTAACCCTCCCCAACCTTAAGCCCTACTCTGGGGCTACCCCTAACCCTAACCCCACCCCACTCCTAACCCTAACACTACCTTAATTTGGAGGTAGCCCCTAATAATAATATCCCCTAAACCCCCAATGTTGGCCCGGTATGACAGACAGACGGACGGACGCATGTAATCCAGTATACCCCCATTTTCTTTGAAAGTGGGGGTATAAAAATCTGATTGCACCTACTTTTGTACAAAATGGCTGCCAGCAGCCAACTTGAATTTTGGATCGGACACAAAAACACTCGTTCTCATCCCACAGTCATAACAAAGGTACCCAAGAAGTTCGTAAAGATCGGTTCATAAATACGGCCTCTAGACCAAGCTGTATTGAATTGCTGACGGACAGACGGACAACTGGCCATGGCATATGCTAAAATTTGGCTTCGCCAAAGTTGAGCTAATGATCCTGAGTCCTCCCTCTGGTCTGCCGATGCTTACCCTTACCACGTGAGTAAGTAGTAGAAGCGGCAGCAGGAGGATCATCCCTTGGCATTGCAGAGGAAGCTGAAGGGTGACTGTTAGGCTTAGAACGGCCCCTGTGACCAACAGAAGGCTGATCAAGCTGGTGAAGCAGCAGCTGATCGTTGGAATGACACAGGACGTTATCCCAGACCCTCACCATAGAACCATGGAATAGTCGCAAACCCGCCAAAGAAGAAGATCGAAGAGCAGCGCGCTGCCCCTCAGGAAGGGAATGGCTTGTGCCCAACACAGCGTCCCGGCGAACTAATTCCAAGTTAGCCGTGTTACAGGCATGCTTGTGAGTAAGATGCATGAGCGCTTTGGAAATCACACGCAAAGGAGCCTGTATGTCATCAAACCTATCTGGAGGCAGATAAGCAGCCAAAGCAGAGATGGCGTGATCCGAGAGAGAAAGCATGCCCAGCATCTCTCTTGATAAGCCCAACAGGGACTCCAGAGTCACCATAGGAATAACGGCTGACTTGGGCTTGGAATGCCCGAAGGAGGAGGAGTCCTGATCCAAGACTGTCAAAGTCTGACAGACTGATGAATTGGCAGAATCATGGGAACAATAATGCACTAGAGGCAAAAAGGTATAAGCCCTGGTGAAGAACGAAGTCTTCATAGCCTTGGAACTCAGCTTAGAGTCCAAAGCTGCAAATGCTTCAACAACCTGAACCAACTGGGATGGCCAAAGACGTTGAGAAGCGGGTTGCTCCACAGGCTGTAGGCACGCCACCAATGATCGTGGCCTGGCTGACACCGTCAGCTGGTCTGACAGTCTGAGATCGGGAAGGAACTCAAACCCAAAGTCAAGAGCTGCCCCCAAGTCAGAAGACTGTTGGCTCTCAACGTCAGGAATGTCTGACCCATCCTCCGAGTCGGAAGACACATAGCCCATCAAAGGCAAACCAGCCGATGCCTCCCACGGTGTAGGCACACCAGGGGGATCAGAAAGCGGCCTGCTTCCAATCCCGGGAGGCGGAGCCACGAGGAGAACCTGGAAACCACTAGTAGCCTCACTGGAGGCAACAGGAAGGCTCTTGGAAAGAACCTGAGTGAGCAAGGAGAGAGCCTCCCTAAGCTCACAGCCCGTGTCAACCAGTTCGACATGGAAACAAACTGGCAAAGTGACTTCACTCCAGACCCTTTTAATCAGCGAAGGGTCACGATCCTCTAGTACACTGAATGCAGGGTGACGGGCGGCTGCCGATACATCTGAATGCAGATGCTTATAGGTATATGAGATAACCTGAGGATCTGAAGTGCGGAAACTCAGGAGAGTTGCCGCGGACCTTTGAGGGACAGAAGGTCCAGGCTGCACAAAAAAGCGTCTGTCCAACAAAACTGGCTGTAGGACCAGACTGCGTGGACGGAAACGCAACAGAGTCCATGGTGACCCCACTATGAACATCCGAATCCAAAGAAAAAGCTGCTGGGCCCATCGGCTGACAGACCACAGCAGAGGGTTTGGTCGGCAGCCCCTCCCGACTTCGCCGAGTGGAAGTCAGGGAAGGTTGAGGCCGATATCCCACGTCCACACTACCAGACATCTCTGCAGACTGCTGCAGGGATAAGCGTAGGCCGGCTGAAACAGTGACCGATGACGTTGCAGGCGGAAAAAGTAGAAGCAGATACGTCGGGAGATGTTGAAAACGGTGGAAAAGTAGAGAGAGCAATCGAGCTCGGCTCCAAAGGAGGAGTTACAACCCTAGTGAAAGCCTCAGATGTCGACTGGAGAGGGACCACAGTCCCGGAACCAGGCATCTCTTCACCGGACAACTCAACAGCTCCCGCAGTATCCACCACAGGAAAAGACTGCACATCTCCCACGGAGGGGATAAAAAACTATCACCAGACGTGGTCATGTCGGGAGGCCCTGAACGACAGCGTTCCCCTTTCCCGCAAGTGCAGGAGGTATGGCCACGTGAATGCATCACACGGTTCACAGAAGCCCAAAAAGTGGATGACCAAGACCCACAGAGCCCACAGGGTCGATCTGAAGAACACCCATTACAAGTAGAACAAGAAGCATGGGAATCGTCCACATGCTTGGGCAAAAGGCAATGCCCACAAGGAACAGTCCTGAGCATAACAGACGTGAGAGCAGTAGAAGAAAAGGTGAACTCAACAGTGGAAGAATACCCCCAACTACGAGAGAAAGGTGGCAGAAATTAAAGGACTCACGGGAACATAACTGAACCCAGATGTCCGGCAGAGACCCCAAAAACAGAAATCCTGTCTATACAGCACCCCACACAGCAATCTGAAATAAAAATAATAATATCCAAAAGGATAACATAAATTATCGACCAAAAAATTATATGTCCGAACCACAAGGTACGCGAAAGTCGCGGGCCAACACAGAGAATATACAAAAATACAATGAAAATGTGGTTGAAATTAATAACGAGAATATATAAAACACAGTCCTATTAATATTCGATCCTCAGATCCATAATTCTAGCCACAGGTAACCATTATCAACGAGTTGAATTATCACTGATTAATAATTGCAAATGGAAGCACCACTTCTCCAGACACGGAAAAAAAAGAATGTGTCATTAGTAACATGTCTGTGCACTGGTACCGGAAGGGGTCGATCTGTTCTAGGAGAAGAACGTCCCCTACTGGGTGTGCACTGGTAGCACTCGACCCAGTTTTGGCTTATTTTTTCTTGGTGCTTTTGCACTACTTTTCTTTCCCAAATCGCTTGGGAAAGATGAAAATAGAGAGTATATTTTCTGAGGGACTTCCACTGTAGTGCAAGCCTGTAGTAAACAATTGTTGGGTAGGTTGATAAGAAATGGCGTAGGATGGGCAGATGGCCCAACAAATGGATGGACAGATGGATCAATGGAAGGCCATATGGATGGAAGGACAGTTGGTCCATTCTCAATAAAACTGTGCAGTTGATGTGGCTAGGATCCCCTGCCGGAATTAGCTTTTCCGATTTGGCCCAATGATAGGACTGTGCATCATGAGACAAGGCAGTGGTTGTTTTACTAGCTATCATTTAGCTTCTCATGGTCAAATGTAACATTTATTACTGTTGCCATTGCATGATTCATTATATAATCACTGACATTGCCATTTTTCACCAATCCCGGAATCCCGCATAATAATTTCCCATCTAGAATTCATAACGTTCTTTGAAAGAGAGCAAGAAACTGACAGTTTTGGGTTCAGTGATTTCTGTGGGTGCATGTTATTACATATGGGTTGATTCTGTTGTCAATTTAGTGAAGTAACATTAATTATTTATGGGGAATATGATTCATTCAGAAAATGAATTTAAAATTAACATGAATTAGACATGGGGAAGCAAAATTTGAATCTAGGGACTTGATTTGAACAAACTTGTATCTGACCCTCCAATGGATTCTGTATATGAAATATCAAATGCTTATGATTGGTGGTTCTGGTGAAGAAGATTTTTTTAAACATTTTTTAAATATGCTGACACAGCATTTTTTATATTTCCCTCTTTGCTGCACTATGACAAAATCAGTTGCAATATTTTTTTTACCATTCGATTCAACTGGTCATAAGAATACTTCATACCAAATAACAGTTTACTGTTCTGTGCAGTTCAGGAAATATAGGCATTTGAAAATATTTCTATTTATAGCTCCAGAGGTTCCCATGGGGATGAGGAAAAATGTTTTTTGCATGAATCACTTATGACTCAATATCACAAACCACATTTGACTTAAATCAGCTTATCAGATACAAACTATGAATTTTGGATAGGGAGAAAAATCCTGGGACTAGCTCCCATTACAAAGGCAAATATTGTCCTACAAACTCCGTGTGAACAAGTTTCATTCTCTACCGCAAAAGGAACCATCAACTTAAATTCCACAGAAATCAGTTCAGTGGTTTTGGAGACGCAGCAAACACCATGTTCATGTAAAACAAACAATGGAGGGATAGGGAGTCATTATTATAGCTCACCCGGACTTCCTGTCAGGTGAGCTGAAAAGGCTAGAAGTTGATTGAGACAGTTTCTCTAGATCTAAAGGGACATAACTGTGGTTAGTATGCAGGGACGAAATCTGCAATTTCTGGATACCCTTTCCCCAATACTGGTTCATCACCATACGAAAGGACATCAAAATTTGCCAACTGATGCTTCAGTTATAATGCAAAATGTTTGTATGGCAAGTTTTCTGAGTGTAACAAGGGTCATAGCTCTGGTACATTAATATGGAAGAAACACACAACATGTGTGTATCCTTTCATCCATTCTGGTCTCACATCACTCAAAAAGGACATAAAAATTAGACAACAGATGATTCTGTTATAATGCAAAATTTCTCTAAGGAAAGTTTTCAGCATAACAAGGGCATACACAGGGCATGAAGCGCTCATCTTGAACAGAACACAATATAAACACAGTCCAAGAATGAGACTACATTAAGCAATCCATTTCCAGAGGATACAATGTCAATCCTTGAGCCCCTGCAGGAGTGACAAAAATAATCCGGACATCATGCCTTTTCTTCATTTGATCATAATGTAAAATGTAGAGTTCCCCTATGAAGCCCCTTGATACAACCTATGTGGATTAATCTTAGTTACACACCTCTAGAGGGTACTGAATACAAAATTTTTAATTCTTCAGCAACATGGCCAATTCTGGCTCACATAGGGAGCCCAAATATTAACCCAGGCTCTCGATTTGAGTACAGCTGAATCTGACTTCCTTAGAGATGTTGTCTACCAAATATGAAGGCATTCTGACTGTTGAATCTGAAGAAGAGAAATTTTAAAGAAATTTCTTCATAGCGAGCACAAATATTAACCTATGGATCCGATTTGAACAAACTTGAATCTGACCCCCCTAGAGATGTTCCCTTATATTGTATTAAGTTAAATTTCAGGTTCCCATATGGAGCCCAAATATTAACCCAGACACTCAAATTGAACAAACTTGAATCTGCCCTCCCCCCCCCCCCCCCCCCCCCCCCCCCCACCCTAGAGATGTTGTATACGAAGTATGAAAGCATTCTGACTGGTGGATCTGAAGAAGATTTTTAAAGAAATTTGCTCATATCGCACTAAGTAAAAATTTGGGCTACCATAGCGAGCTCAAATATATACCTAGGGATCTGATTTGAACAAACTTGAATCTGACCCAACTAGAGATGTTACATACCAAATATGAAAGCATTCTGACCGGTGGATCTGAAGATTTTTTAAAATTATCCCCCATATTGAACAAAGTTAAAATTTGGGCTTCCATAGGAAGCCCAAATATTAACCTAGGGACTTGGTTTGAACAATCTTGAATCTGACCCTCATAACAATGATGTGTACCAAACATTAAATGATTCTGACTGGTGGTTCTGAAGAAGATTTTTAAAGAATATTCCCCATATAACCCTATGTTAAAAATTTGGGCTCCTGTATTGAGCCCAAACATGAACGAATGGGCTTTATTTTAACTTGTATCTGACCACCTATGACTCAGTTATAATGCATTTGATTAACTGAATTTAGTCCCTGTAAGGATTCTGTATGCCATATATTAAAAGATTCTGACCGGTGTTTCTGGAGAAGAATAGTTTTAAAGATTATTCCTCATATTGGTCTAAGTTAAAATTTGGGCTCCAATAGGGAGCCCAAGTCTTAACCCAAGGACTTGCTTTGAACAAAATGAGATCTAAAGGATGTGGTCTACCAAATATCAAAAGATTCTGACTAGTGGATCTGAAGAAGAAGATTTTTAATGATTATTTCCCATATTGCACTAAGTTGATATTTGGCTCCCATAGGAAGCCCAAATAATAAGTGAGGAACAGGCTTCGAACAAACTTGAATCTGACCCCTGTAAGAATACTGCATACTCAATATTAACAGATTCTGAGTAGTGGATCTGAAAAAGAAGATTTTTAATGATTATTCTCCAGACTGCATCAAGTTAAAATTTGGGCTTCCACAGAGAGCTCAATTATTGACCAATGAGCTTGATTTGAACAAACTGGACAGTAACCACTGTAAGGATTTTGTAATCCATATATCAATAGATTCTGACCAGTGGTTCGGGAAAAGAAGAGTTTTAGAGATTATTCCTCATATTGGACTACGTTAAAATTTGGGTTCCAACTGGGAGCCCAAATATTAACCCAGGTCCATGGTTTGAACAAACTTATATCTAACCTCCCTAAGAATGCAGTATATCAAATATCAAAAGATTCTGACTGGTGGATCTGAACAAGATTTTTAAAGATTATTTCCCATATTGCTCCGAGATAAAATTCAGGTTCTCAGAGAGCCCAATTACTATCCAATGTACTTGAGTTGAACAAATTTGAATACAACCCCTGTAAGGATTTTATATACCATATATTAAAAGATTCTGACTGCTGTTTCTGGAGAAGAAGAGTTTCAAAGATTATTCCTCAGATTGGACTAAGTTAAAATTTGGGTTCCAATAGGGAGCCTAATATTAGCCCAGGGACTTAAATCTAACCTCCCTAAGGATGCTGTATACAAAATATAAAAAAAATTCGGACTGGTGGATCTGAAGAAGATTTTTAAATTCGCATACTGCCGTAAGTTAATATTTGAGCTTCTGTATTCTGTACTAACAGTCCAAAGGATGCTTCATACCAAATAACAGTTCTCTGTTTCATGTGGTTTTGGAAATTTGGGAATTTTGAAAAAAAATTTTTTTTTAGATCCTGGGGTTCCCATGGTGCCACAATAATTTGTTTTTTGCATGAATAAAGTACTTATTACTCAATAATACCAAATTTGGTTCAAAATGGACTATCAGTTCAGAAAATAGAAATTTTGGACGGGGCCAAAACTCTTGTAGAAAGGCAAATATTGCTGCATGAACATTCTTGATTCTACACTGCAAAAGGAAACTCCATACCAAATATCAAGTCACTGTACCCACTGGAGATTTTTTTTAATTTTGGAGGATTTTCCCCACCCCCTCCCTATGGGGCTGGGCAAGTTTATTTGAAGAAAAACAAAATGCGATATCAGTACAAGCAATCACCTCAAATTTAAGTGAAATCAATTCAGGGGTTTAGGATGAGACATGATTTGGGGAATAAATTGCTGTCAAAACTCCATTACTACCCAGTATTGAGAAAAACTTACCTTTTGTTGAAACCACTGTTGTTGTACCTGAAAGAAACAATTACACATCTATCTACTATTCAGAATTTTGATTTTGTAAAATGCTACTTTATACCAAATGAGTTGAAATGTATCAACTGAAGACGGTTATAAAGAATACCCGTCAATAAAACAAGTGCAGGCCTGCCAAAATTTAAAATTGAACAAGCCAATACCCCTCCACCCAAGTCCAACAAAGACAATATCTTTAAAAAAAAATACATGAACACAGCTGATTTAAAATCCACTTGTAAATATGAGGACAAGAAATGAAGCAGGATGGGCAGATGGCCCAACAAATAGATGGACAGATGGATGAATGGAAGGACAGATGGTCCAGTCTCAATAGAACCATGCATTTGATGTAGCTAGGATCCCCTGCTGGAATTGACTTTTCCAATATGGTCCAGTGATAGGACTATGCATGATGAGAGACGAGGCAGTGGTTGTTTTACAAGCTATCGTTTAACTCCTTCCCACATGTAGTCAAATATAGTCAAATGTAACATTTATTACTGTCGCCATTGCACGATTCATCATTTAATCACTGACATTGCCATTTTTTCACCAATCGCGGAATCCAGCACAATAATTTTCCATCGCGTTCTTTGAAAGAGAGCAAGAAAATGCCAGTTTTGGGTTCAGTGATATGTGTGTAGCCATTTGTTGGGGTGCCATTGGAAGTAACTGTTCAAATATGTAGGACTTCAGTGTATCAGCATGTGATAATGGACATTCCTGATTTCTGTGAAAATGACAGTTTTGGGTTCAGTGATATGGGTGTAGCCATTTGTCGGGATGTTGCAAAAATTTGCAATCAATGGTATACTCATTTACAAACATCTATTGAAGAGAGAAAAATCTCTTTACAGTGGAAGTAACTGTTCAAATATGTATATGAGGATACCATTGCAATCAATGGTGTCTTCATTTACAAAGGTCTATTGCAGAGAGAAAAATATCTTTACACTGGAAGTAACTGCTCAAATATGCAGGGCTTCAGTGTATCAGCATGTGATAATGGACATTCCTTATTTCTGTGGGTGCATGTTATCTGATCCTCCAATGGATTCTGTATACGAAATATCAATAGCTTCTGATTGGTGGTTCTGGTGAAGAAGATTTTTTTAAAAAAATTTTAAATATGCTGACACAGAATTTTTTATATTTCTCTCTTTGTTACACTATGACAAAATCAATTGCAATGTTTTTTTTACCACTCAATTCTACTGGTCATAATACTTCATACCAAATAACAGTTCACTGTTCTGTGCAGTTCAGGAAATGTAGGCATTTCAAAATATTTATATTTATAGTTCCGGAGGTTCCCATGGGGATGAGGAAAAATGCTTTTTCATCAATCAAGCACTTATGTCTCAATATCACATACCAAATTTGGCTTAAATCGGCTTATCAGATAAAAACTATGAATTCTGGGTGGGGAGAACAATCCTGGGACTCCCATTACAAAGGCAAATATTGTCCTACAAACTTTGTGTGAACAAATTTCATTCTATACCTCAAAAGGAACCATCAACTTAAATTCCACTGAAATCAGTTCAGTGGTTTTGGAGACGTAGCAAACACCATGTTCATGTATAACAAACAATGAAGGGATGAAGAGTGCTTATTATAGCTCACACTAACTTCCTGCCAGGCGAGCTAAAAAGGCAGGAAGTTGATTGAGACAGTTTCTCTAGATCTAAAAGGGAAATAACTGTGGTTAGTATGCAGGGACGAAATCTGCAATATGTGGATACCCTTTCACCCATACTGGTCCATCACCATATGAAAGGACATCAAAATTTGCCAACCGATGATTCAGTTATAATGCAAAACGTTTGTTTGGCAAGTTTTGTAAGTGTAACAGGAGTCATAGCTCTGGTACATTAATATGGAAGAAATACACAATATGTGTAGATCCTTTCATCCATTCTGGTCTCTCATCACTCAAAATGGACATCAAAATTTGACAACCGATGATTCTGTTACACTGCAAAACTTCTGTAGGGAAAGTTTTCAGTACAACAAGGGTCATACCTTTGGTAAGTATGGACAAACCTGCAATATGTGGACCTCCTTTGCCCCATACTAGTTTATCACCATACCAAAGGACATCAAAATCCAACAACTCAGGACTGCGTAATAATGCCAAACAATTGTACGAAGGTTTTCTAAGATGTAACAAGCATCATAACTCTGGTACATATGCACGGACGAAACTTTCAAATTGTGGATATCCTTTCCCCAATGCTGCTCCATCACAAGATTGGAGGACATCAAAATCTAACTTGAGTTATAACGTCAAACTACTGTTTGGAAGTACGCACTGATAGAGACCTCAACTCTCAGGGCTTATATTTTGACAGTAATCCAAGAATTGATACACCCAAAGATTCGTGTAACAAAACCAGCAAGAATCCATCTAGATTCTCCCTACACCTTGGCTAGGATTCGTATGAAAAGAATTGAGTCAATTTAACCTTTTAACCAACATAGCGCCAGCAAATTAACCAATACAAAGATCACATGACCTGAAATATCCTGACACTTCATCAATACAAGAGGCCCCAGGGGGCCTGAGGGTGCTCACCTGACATGGTAGTCTAAATATCAAACCACGGACTTGACTTGAATAAGCTGCATACGCCCCCTCCCAAGAAAAGCATATACCAACTAGATGAAGCGATTGTGCCCACACAATACACAGGATTTTCCTTCTATTTTCAGTTCCTGCACTTTTACGTCTCCAAATTGAGATAAACGCATAAAAAACAGATTTTTTTCCCAAACAAAATACATTCAGCCTAAATTTTTTTCTTCTTCTAAAACGCATAAAAAACGATAGAACTAAATTTCCGGATTTGGGTCCAAAATTTTCTAAGTCCCACCCGGACCCCAAATTTTCAGTGTAAAAAAAAAAATTTTTTTGTCTTAAAATTGACAGAAACGCATAAAAAACATGAAAAAAAAATTACAGATTTTGGTCCAAAATTTTCGAAGTCCCACCCAGACTCCAAATTTTCGGTGTAAAAAAAAAAAATTTTTTTTGTCTTAAAATTGGCAGAAACGCATAAAAAACAAACAAACAAAAAATATCTGGATTTTGGTCCAAAATTTTCAAAGTCCCACCCGGACCCCAAATTTTCAGGAGAAAAATTTTTTTTTGTTTTTTTTGTCTTAAAATTGATGGAAACGCAGAAAAAAAAACCCCAAAAAATTTTTCGGATTTTGGTCCAAAATTTTCTAGGTCCCACCCGGCCTCCAAATTTTCAGGGAAAAAAAATTCTTTTTTTTTTTGTCTTAAAATTGATGGAAACGCATAAAAAAACAAAAAAAGTGTTTTCGGATTTTGGTCCAAAATTTCACAAGTCCCACCCGGACACCAAACTTTCAGGGGAAAATTTTTTTTTTTTTTTTTGTCTTAAAACTGACGGAAACGCATAAAAAAACAAAAAAAATTTTTTGCGGATTTTGGTCCAAAATTTCATAAGTCCCACCCGGACCCCAAATTTTCAGGGGAAAAAATTTTTTTTTTTTTTTGTCTTAAAATTCACCGAAACGCAGAAAAAAACCTCAAAAAATCTTTTTGGGTTTTGGTCCAAAATTTTCTAAGTCCCACCTGGACCCCAAATTTTCAGGGGAAAAAAAATATTTTTTTTTTGTCTTAAAATTGATGGAAACGCATAAAAAAACAAAAAAAAATTTTTTTCGGATTTTGGTCCAAAAGTTCCTAAGTTCCACCCGGACCCCAAATTTTCAGGGGAAAAAAAAATAATTTTTTTTTGTCTTAAAATATTGACCGAAACGCAGAAAGAAACAAAAAAAAAAAATTTCGGATTTTGGTCCAAAATTTTCAGGGGAAAAAAATTATTTTTTTTTTTTTCTTTGTCTTAAAATTGACTGAAAGGCAGAAAAAACAAAAAAAAAAAAAATTTTGGATTTTGGTCCCACCCGGACCCCAAATTTTCAAGGGAAAAAAAAAAAATTTTTTTTTGTCTTAAAATTGACCGAAACGCAGAAAAAACAAAAACAAAATTTTTTCGGATTTTGCTCCAAAATTTCGAGGTCCGCAAGGGGACCCCAAATTTTCAGCCTAAATATGAACCCAGGGATTAGGCTTCAACAAACTTGAATCTTACCCCCCTAAGGATGCTGCATACCAAATATCAAAACATTCTTATTGCTAGATCTGAAGAAGAAGATTTTTCAAAAATACTCCTTATACTGCACTAATTTAAACATTTCGGCTCCCATAGAGAGCCCAAATATCGACCGAAGCAATTGATTTCAATAAACGTGTGAAACAATCTTACAAAGATGTTATATGTGAAATTTTAAAGCTTTTGGAGCAGTGGTTTCGGAGAAAAGTAGTCTTATGTTTTTTCCATTACCCACAGTGTTAAAAAATGCTGACTCAGCACTTTTTCAAACTCCCCCAAAAGTACCCCATGATAAAACCGATGGCAATTTTTTTTAATCATTCCATTCTGTTGGTCCTAAGGAAGCTTCACAACGAATAAAAATTCTCAGTGCCGTGTAGTTTTGGAGATATGGGCGTTTTCATTTTTTTCTATTTTTAGCTCCTGTGGTTCCCACAGAGCTATGGGGAAAAAAATTTCTGCATAAATTAGGTACTTATGACCCAATAAGCTTCACAACAAATAAAAATTCTCAGTGCCGTGTAGTTTTGGAGATATGGGTGTTTTCATTTTTTTCTATTTTTAGCTCCTGTGGTTCCCACAGAGCTATGGGGAAAAAAATTTCTGCATAAATTAGGTACTTATGACCCAATAAGCACTCATGTAAAATTTGGTTCAAATCGGCCTTGCGGTTTGGAAAATGGAAAATTTTTGCCCCTCCTTTAACATCGTCAAATATAGCCCCTCCAACTCCTCTTGAACAAAGTTGAGTCTACACCTCAAAAGGAAGTTGCATACCAAATATCAAGTCTCTGCTATTGCTGGTTCTTGAGAAGATTTTTTAAGAATTGGAGCATTTTTGCACCATCCCTCTGCTCAATGTGAGCTGAAACGTAATTTGACAAAAAATCAAAATGCACTTATATAACCCCTCCTCACATGAAATTTCATTAATATGCGGCCAGTGGTTTGGGAGAAAAAGCCCAAACACCACCTTCACGCCGGACGACGGACGACAGACGACAGACAAAAAGTGATCAGAATAGCTCACCCTGACTTTCAGTCAGGTGAGCTAAAAATTGTACAAATATGACGGTCATTGGAACCAGCTCAATGAGCTAGTTACACTGACATCCATATCTGTAAGGTCTTATTGGTAAATATTTATTTTTAAAAATATTATCAAATTCAGTTAATGTTTTAAAAATTAAAAAGCTATAATGGGTTAAGGGTTAACATGTGTTATCAGTATACAACAGGAGTTCAACCATGGTGGTCTCATGGGATCCCGGGACACTCATAGCAACCATTTTCACAGGAAGCCAACTGGATTCTCCCAAATTTAAATGAAATATAAGCCCTGACTCTAAGCTGACCAAAAACCCCCTCGGAGGCATAACAAGTCTCATCTTGATGCCTCGTTCCATTTAAGATGAGGGATGGAGGGACAGACAAACCCATAATATAACAGTTTTTTCTATTAAAAAAGACTATAACTAGAAACTGTTTTAGCACACTAAAACATATGTCTCCCCTTCCTTTCTATTTAATGCACTGCAAATTATATATACATGAATAATATTGATAATCATGCCAAATATCTAAGGTCTAGGTCAAAAGACAAACAAGTTCTGGTCCAGACGAAGTTTCTCTTAAAAAAAGCACATAAATCTAACCTTCAGGTCAAAGGTCAAGGTCACATGAAGGTCACTATGGTACGCGACACACCGGCTCATGGTGATACATCTACATGCCAAATATCTAAGGTCTAGGTCGAAAGACAAAAAAGTTCTGGTCCGGACGAAGTTTCCCTTAAAAAAACACATAAATCTGACCTTCAGGTCAAAGGTCAAGGTCACATGAAGGTCACTATGGTACATGACACACAGGCTCATGGTGATACATCCACATGCCAAATATCTAAGGTCTAGGTCAAAAGACAAAAAAGTTCTGGTCCGGACAAAGTTTCCCTTAAAAAAACACATAAATCTGACATTCAGGTCAAAGGTCAAAGGTCAAGGTCACATGAAGGTCACTATGGTACACGACACACCGGCTCATGGTGATTCATCCACATGCCAAATATCTAAGGTCTAGGTCAAAAGACAATAAAGTTAAGCCCTGGAGAAAGTTTGTATGAGAAGAAGAAGAAGAAGAAGAAGAAGAAGAATATGCACTAAAACAATATGTCTCCCTTCTGGGAAGGGGAGACATAACAAGAGGCTGCATGGGGCCCCGAGACACTCACTTGACCATAGTTGTATAAGAAGGATTTAATTAGCATCAACGGCCAGTTAACACAAAAGAGAAATGAAATGTGATGGCAGGAAATATAAATTTCATAGTAAATTTCCTTTCTTATTATACCTACTGCAATTGTTTACTACAGGCTTGCATTACAGTGGAAGAACCTAACTCGGATAAAATACTCTCCATTTTAATATTTCCCAAGAGATTTGGGAAAGAAAAGTGGTGTAAAAACACCACAGAAAAAATAAGTCAAAACTGGGTCGAGCGCCATCGGCGCACACCCAGTATGGGACGCTCTTCCATAGTACAAATCCACAACTTCCGTAAACCAATGCGTAGTTCGTCAATTCATCATTCTTCTCATTCCGACAACACAGGATTTATGTGATCAGTGGGGAGGAAGGATTCTTACCCGAATAAGAAGATGGGAGGGCCTCCATGTAAACAATTGCGGTAGGTGTAATAAGAAAGGAAATTTACTATAAAATTTATATTTCTAATCAACCTACTTTGCAATTGTTTACTACAGGCTGAATAGACAAAAGGATGGAGGGAATCACATAACCAACCTACACATAACTCAAAAGCACTGGAACCGGTGCACAGAGGAAGAGATCCCAAGGCCTATCAAACCATAGCATCACAAACATTAGTAAAAGACAATGAAAGATGAGGCATATGGTGAAGTGTGACACACAGACAGAAAGGGCAGGAAAAGCATAGAGCTGGAACTGACCCCGAAAAAAGCTGAATGGCTGGGATAGACAACAGCCTGAGCTGAAGAAAGAGGGCCCCAAGGACAAAGGTCCTCTGTCGTCTCCTGCAACTGTTGCAGATAAAAGGAGAATGTAGCATTTCTCCAGTAGGCTGCCAGTATAACATCCATCATCCGACAACATGACAGAGTTATTAAAAGAGAAAGACAATGCACGCACCTCGTGGCAGAAAAACAATTGGTAATATAATCACCAGTAGCTTGACGTGCGAAAGCTGCACGAATAGCAAGACAAATCCATCGAGAAATGGATGCAGGAGAGATCTGGCATGTGAGAAAACGCATATCCATCCAGGATAAAGGTGCGAACGCCCCCCACCCCCAAGCAGAGCAGCGCCCAAGAAAGTGACCATCTTGGATAAAAGTGCAAAGCCCTAGGCCTTTTCAAGGAAAAGAGCTCAACAAGCATGGAGAGGCAAGGATGAGTGTCGAAACAATGCGGTACCACATATGAAAAAGGTCTCGAGCATGGACTTGTACCCATGGCTGGAGACCCCCAGAAACAAACATATACCTGAAACTCCGCAAGCGGTGTGATTGAAGGAGTGACAGAAGCAACAGAGTGATCGCACACCATCGAGAGGCTAAACCATTGGAGTGAGTGCCTCCTTGAAGAAGAAAAGCAACTCCACTGCGTGTCTCGAAAAACCACTACGGACCCGAAAAAAGATATGTGCAAAGGCGCAATGAAGTCGGGTCAACGTGAAACCCCTCGGGCGACTTTGGCAAAGAAAGTCGCGAGGTGGAGGAAGACAGGCCAGAACCCCCACTAACAGAGAGTGGAGCAGATTGATCCACACCCACCGAGGTGCCGGGTGTGATCAAAAGGATTCGACGACTGCAGGTTCATATCTGGGCGAGAACCTGAGGCGGAATCGGAAACGGCAGGAAGGCGTAGCCGACAAGACCGTCCCAAAGGAGGTTGAGAGCATCCAAGGCGAAAGCCAGAGCATCTGGACACGGGGACACGAAGTGTCTGCCTGATGGTTCCAACGAGTTGCAAAGAGATCGATGGAACCTGCCATGTGGAGCATCCACTCGGTGGAAATGATCCTGCCCCGACAGGACAGGGACGTTCAGACGACCGGGAATGTGACGAACAACCACCCCAGCGTGGATATCCTAAGCGAGCAGTAGAAGATCCCGAGCCAATTCGTTCATTGGAACCGAGTGCGTGCCACCCTGGTTCCGAATGTAAGCAACCACCGTCGAATTGTCGGACAACAGAAGGACCTGCCGATTCGACAGGTGAGGGATCCACTGCCATAAACTCAGAAGAAGAGCAAGAAGCTCCTTCTGGTTGATGTGTAGAGCTGCCTGATCCTGGTCCCACATCCCGTGAAGGGAAAGACCTAGAGGATCCAACATTGCACCCCATCCGAGATCGCTGGCCTCTGCCGTCAGAATGCGATCGCATGTGGGTAAGTCCAACGGAACACCCTGCGAAAACCACTGGACATCCGTCCAGAGGAGAAGGTGAGGATAAAGAGATTCTGTAAACTGAAGCACCAGATCCAGAGAATCTGCATTCGGCCTACAACGACTGAAAATGTTGGAGAGGTCTGACGCGTTGCCAACCTAGAGGAATGAGATCCGTCACCAAACCGCAGTGACCGATCAGCCGGAGAATACTCTGTGCCATCGCGGATGTGGACTGGGACAGAGTCAGAGCAAAAGCTGAGAGAATCACAGCCTTCGCCTGGGGAACTGCCACCAAATTGAATTGGGTGCGGAAAGCCATCCCCAGATGACAAAACAACTGAGAAGGGACCAGGTCCGACTTCTCCTCGTTGACTCTGAATCCTAGCGACGTGAGCAAGCTCAACAGAGTGGCGACATCCGACTCCAGTAAGTCAGCATTGGAATGCCTCTGGAGGATATCGACCAGATATGCCGAAGTAGTCACCCTGGACTGTGTGCGATGGAAAGCTATCACATGCGACATCAGTCTGGTGAAGGCCCAAGGAGCCAGGTTGAGGCCAAAAGGCATGGTCTTGAACTGGTAAACTCGCCCCAGAAACGTGAACCTGTGATACTTCCGTGACACCCGATGAATCGGAACGTGAAAGTAAGCATCTCGCAGGTTGATGCTGGAAGCGAAATCTCCCTGGTGAATTGAATGGCGGACCGACCTGAAAGTCTCCATGCAGAACTTGGGAGCAATGATAGCCTGGTTCAGGATACTCAGGTCAATAACCGGTCGGAGTCGGCTGTCCTTCTTCGGCACCAAGAACAGGCGGGAATAGAACCCCACTGACTGAATGGTCTGGACGACCTCGATCGCCCCCTTTGTCAGGAGATTGTCTATCTCCATGGACAAAAGTTCCTGATGTAAAACATCTGAAGAAACTGTGGTTGGAAGAGGCACCCTGGACAGAGTGGAGTGCCTTCGGAAGGATATTCGCAGCCCGGACCAAACACCATCTAACACCCATGGGTCGGATGTGATGGTGGCCCAACAGTCTGCGAACTCTGCTATCCTTCCACCAACCTGGGACGAGTCGAGGTGAGGACCTTCATTTCGAGGCCCGCGAGAGGAGAAACCATCTCCTCTACTGAATGAAAAATCCTGAGACTTCCCTCTAGTCTGCCGACGCTTACCTTACCCCTTGAGTAAGAAGTAGAAGCGGTGGCAGAAGGATCAGCCTTTTGCTTTGCAGAGGATGCAGAAGGGTACTTGTTAGGCTTGGAACGGCCCCTGCCTTCCCTAGAAGGCTGATCAAGCTGACGAAACAGCAGCTGATCTTTGGAATGACGTAGGACGTCATCCCGGACCGTCGACATGGAACCATGGAAAAGTTGCGGACCTGCCAAAGAAGCAGATCGAAGAGTAGCGCGCAGCTCCTCAAGAAGGGATCGGCTTGTGTCCAGCACTGAGTCCCTTTGAACTAATTCCAGATTAGCCGTGGTACAGGTATGCGTGTGAGTAAGATGCATGAGTGCCTTGGACAGCACACGCAAAGGAGCCTGTACCTCATCAAACTTATCTGGAGGCAGATAAGCAGCTAAAGCTGAGACGACGTGATCTGAGAGAGAAAGCATACCAAGCATCTCTCTCGATAAGCTCAACGTGGACTCCAGAGTCATCATCGGAATAACGGCAGACTTGGGCTTGGAAAGCCCGAGGGAATTGGAGTCCTGATCCAAAACCGTCAAAGTCTGGCAGACTGATGGATTGGTGGAATCGTAGGAACGATAACGCGCCGGAGGCAAAAAAAGGTGTCAACCCTGGTGAAGAACGGAGCCTTCATAGCCTTGGAACTCAGCTGAGAGTCCAAGGCTGAAAATGCTTCAACCACCTGTACCGACTGGCATGGTCGAAGACGCCCAGAAGCAGGTTGCTCCATAGGCTGTTGGCACGTGCCCGATGATCACGGCCTGGCTGACACTGTCGGCTGGTTTGATGGTTTGAGATCCGGAAGGAACCTAAACACAAAATCAAGAGCTGCCCCCAAGCCGAAGACTGCTGGCTCTCGACATCAAGCATGTCTGACTCTTCCCCTGAGTCAGAAGACACATAGCCCATCGTGGGCAAACCAGCCGATGCCTCCCATGGTGTCAGAACACCAGGGGGCTCAGAAAGTGGCCTGTTTCCAATCCCAGGAGGCGGCGCCATAGGGGGTGCCTGGAAACCACTCGCTGCCTCGCTGGAAGCAATGGGAAGGCTCTTTGACAGAACCTGAGTAAGGAGAGGGCCTCACTGCCCGTACTGGCCGGTTCGACAGGGGAACGAACCGGCAAAGTGGCTTCACCTCTGACCCTCTTAACCAGCGAAGGGTCACGATCCTCCAAAACACCTGACGCGGGACGAGTGGCGGCAGCTGAAATGTCTGAAGGCAGACATGTATAGGGGTACGACACACCCCGAGGATCAACATAGCGGGAACTCATGAGAGTCACCGCAGACCTCTGCGGGGCAGAAGGTCCAGGCTGCACAAAAGACGTTGGTCCCCCAAAACTGGTCGTGTGGCCAGAATGAGTGGACGGAAACACCACGGAGTACATAGTGTCCTGACTAAGAACATCAGAATCCAATGACACAACTGTGGTGCTCGACAGCTCAGAGACCACAGTACAGTAGAGGGTCCGGCCGGCAGCCACTTCCAACTTTGCCGAGTTGAAGTCAGGGAAGGCTGAGGCCGATACCCCCACGTCTACACTCCCAGACACAACAGCAGACCACTGCAGGTATAAAACTACTGTGCTCAACGGCTGAGAGGACACAGTAGGGGGTTTAGTCGGCAGCCACGTCCAACTTCCCCGAGTTGAAGTCGGGGAATGCTGAGGCCGATACCGCACAACCATGCTACAGACATTCCTGCAGACCCTTGCAGGGATAAGCCAAGGCAGGCTAAAAACGTTGCCCAACAGCAGTAGCAGCAGATACGACAGGAGCTGTTGGAACTGGCAGAAAAGCGGAGAGAGCCACCTAGCTCGGCCTCCAAAGGAGGTGTCACAATCCTAGTGACAGCCTCAGATGTCGACTGGAGAGGGCGCATAGTCCAGGAACCAGGCATCTCATCACCAGAAATCCAACAGCTTCCACAGTATCCACCACGGTAAAAAAAACTGCACATTCCCCACGGAAGGGGAATAACTCTCACCAGACATGGTCGAGTCAGGAAGCCATGAAACGACAGCGTTCTCTACCCCCCGCTGGTGCGGAATGGAGCTGCACATCCCCCATGGAGGGGGAGCAATTCTCACCAGACGTGGTCGAGTCAGGCAGCCATGAAACGACAGCGTTCCCCACCCCCCGTGGGAGCAGGAGGAGCTGCACATCCCCTACGGAGGGGGTAAAACTCACACCAGACGTGGTTGAGTCAGGGGTCCCCGAAACGACAGCGTTCCCCCCTCCCCCCCCCCCCCCATGGGTGCGGGAGGAGCTGCACATCCCCCACGGAGGGGGTATAACTCACACCAGACGTGTTCAAGTTGGGAGGCTCCCAAAACGACAGCGTTCCACACCACCCGCGGGTGCGGAAGAAACGGCCACGAGAATGCACCAAGGCGAGGGCAAAAGGAATTGCCCTAAAGGAACTGAACTGGAAATAACAGAGGTGAGAGGAGTAGAAGAAAAAGGTGAACTCAACAGAAAGAGAAAGTAGAACACCCTCAAGTACGAGGGAAGGTGGCAGAAAAAAAACGGTGGGTACACGACAGAACCCAGACGGTCGCCAGGGACCGAGAAAAC
The DNA here is from genome assembly GCA_031216915.1 of Pictodentalium vernedei. Classification (NCBI taxonomy): domain Eukaryota; kingdom Metazoa; phylum Mollusca; class Scaphopoda; order Dentaliida; family Dentaliidae; genus Pictodentalium; species Pictodentalium vernedei. The sequence continues at coordinate 576,671,427 of CM062297.1, read as the reverse complement.
AGAAATTCAGCCCTCAACAGAGTGAAGAAATCCTGACCAGACAGTCCCTGATTGACACCTAACTCCAATAACAATGAAATTCATCAACCGAAAAATTCATTATTGAATCGCGTTGACACGATGTCGAAAACAAAACATTTGCGAAAACGGAATAATAAATAATATACAATGAGAATGTGGTTGAAAATATTAACGAGAATATATAAAACACAGTCCTGTTATTATACGATCTTCAGATCCATAATTCCAGTCACAAGAAAACCATTTTCGATGAGCTGAAATATCACTGTTATGGAGCAAAATGGCACACATCCACCACATGTGCGGATCATTAAAAGAATGATGAATTGACGCACTGCGCATTGGTTTACGGAAGTCGTGGATTTGTACTATGGAAGAGCGTCCCATACTGGGTGTGTGCCGATGGCGCTCGACCCAGTTTTGGCTTATATTTTTCGTGGTGTTTTTACACCACTTTTCTTTCCCAAATCTCTTGGGAAAGATTAAAATAGAGAGTATTTTATCGAAGTTAGGTTTTTCCACTGTAGTGCAAGTCTGTAGTAAACAATTGCAAGGTAGGTTGATAAGAAATGGTAATATGATGATAGGAAAGTCCTGAACAAGTGCAATGCCATACAATGACCAATCTCCCACCAACTATACTACTCAAAGTTTGCTAAGCACAAAATATCTGACACATCATTGTGAAATTTGTTGTGACACATTTGCGATATTTTTGGTGGATATGGTTGAGGAATGTATTGAGATGATACAGAGAAAAAAGATATGTGCAAAGGCGCAATGAAGTCGGGTCAACGTGAAACCCCTCGGGCGACTTTGGCAAAGAAAGTCGCGAGGTGGAGGAAGACATGCCAGAACCCCCACTAACAGAGAGTGGAGCAGATTGATCCACACCCACCGAGGTGCCGGGTGTGATCAAAAGGATTCGACGACTGCAGGTTCATATCTGGGCGAGAACCTGAGGCGGAATCGGAAACGGCAGGAAGGCGTAGCCGACAAGACTGTCCCAAAGGAGGTTGAGAGCATCCAAGGCGAAAGCCAGAGCATCTGGACACGGGGACACGAAGTGTCTGCCTGATGGTTCCAACGAGTTGCAAAGAGATCGATGGAACCTGCCATGTGGAGCATCCACTCGGTGGAAATGATCCTGCCCCGACAGGACAGGGACGTTCAGACGACCGGGAATGTGACGAACAACCACCCCAGCGTGGATATCCTAAGCGAGCAGTAGAAGATCCCGAGCCAATTCGTTCATTGGAACCGAGTGCGTGCCACCCTGGTTCCGAATGTAAGCAACCACCGTCGAATTGTCGGACAACAGAAGGACCTGCCGATTCGACAGGTGAGGGATCCACTGCCATAAACTCAGAAGAAGAGCAAGAAGCTCCTTCTGGTTGATGTGTAGAGCTGCCTGATCCTGATCCCACATCCCGTGAAGGGAAAGACCTAGAGGATCCAACATTGCACCCCATCCGAGATCGCTGGCCTCTGCCGTCAGAATGCGATCGCATGTGGGTAAGTCCAACGGAACACCCTGCGAAAACCACTGGACATCCGTCCAGAGGAGAAGGTGAGGATAAAGAGATTCTGTAAACTGAAGCACCAGATCCAGAGAATCTGCATTCGGCCTACAACGACTGAAAATGTTGGAGAGGTCTGACGCGTTGCCAACCTAGAGGAATGAGATCCGTCACCAAACCGCAGTGACCGATCAGCCGGAGAATACTCTGTGCCATCGCGGATGTGGACTGGGACAGAGTCAGAGCAAAAGCTGAGAGAATCACAGCCTTCGCCTGGGGAACTGCCACCAAATTGAATTGGGTGCGGAAAGCCATCCCCAGATGACAAAACAACTGAGAAGGGACCAGGTCCGACTTCTCCTCGTTGACTCTGAATCCTAGCGACGTGAGCAAGCTCAACAGAGTGGCGACATCCGACTCCAGTAAGTCAGCATTGGAATGCCTCTGGAGGATATCGACCAGATATGCCGAAGTAGTCACCCTGGACTGTGTGCGATGGAAAGCTATCACATGCGACATCAGTCTGGTGAAGGCCCAAGGAGCCAGGTTGAGGCCAAAAGGCATGGTCTTGAACTGGTAAACTCGCCCCAGAAACGTGAACCTGTGATACTTCCGTGACACCCGATGAATCGGAACGTGAAAGTAAGCATCTCGCAGGTTGATGCTGGAAGCGAAATCTCCCTGGTGAATTGAATGGCGGACCGACCTGAAAGTCTCCATGCAGAACTTGGGAGCAATGATAGACTGGTTCAGGATACTCAGGTCAATAACCGGTCGGAGTCGGCTGTCCTTCTTCGGCACCAAGAACAGGCGGGAATAGAACCCCACTGACTGAATGGTCTGGACGACCTCGATCGCCCCCTTTGTCAGGAGATTGTCTATCTCCATGGACAAAAGTTCCTGATGTAAAACATCTGAAGAAACTGTGGTTGGAAGAGGCACCCTGGACAGAGTGGAGTGCCTTCGGAAGGATATTCGCAGCCCGGACCAAACACCATCTAACACCCATGGGTCGGATGTGATGGTGGCCCAACAGTCTGCGAACTCTGCTATCCTTCCACCAACCTGGGACGAGTCGAGGTGAGGACCTTCATTTCGAGGCCCGCGAGAGGAGAAACCATCTCCTCTACTGAATGAAAAATCCTGAGACTTCCCTCTAGTCTGCCGACGCTTACCCTTACCCCTTGAGTAAGAAGTAGAAGCGGTGGCAGAAGGATCAGCCTTTTGCTTTGCAGAGGATGCAGAAGGGTACTTGTTAGGCTTGGAACGGCCCCTGCCTTCCCTAGAAGGCTGATCAAGCTGACGAAACAGCAGCTGATCTTTGGAATGACGTAGGACGTCATCCCGGACCGTCGACATGGAACCATGGAAAAGTTGCGGACCTGCCAAAGAAGCAGATCGAAGAGTAGCGCGCAGCTCCTCAAGAAGGGATCGGCTTGTGTCCAGCACTGAGTCCCTTTGAACTAATTCCAGATTAGCCGTGGTACAGGTATGCGTGTGAGTAAGATGCATGAGTGCCTTGGACAGCACACGCAAAGGAGCCTGTACCTCATCAAACTTATCTGGAGGCAGATAAGCAGCTAAAGCTGAGACGACGTGATCTGAGAGAGAAAGCATACCAAGCATCTCTCTCGATAAGCTCAACGTGGACTCCAGAGTCATCATCGGAATAACGGCAGACTTGGGCTTGGAAAGCCCGAGGGAATTGGAGTCCTGATCCAAAACCGTCAAAGTCTGGCAGACTGATGGATTGGTGGAATCGTAGGAACGATAACGCGCCGGAGGCAAAAAAAGGTGTCAACCCTGGTGAAGAACGGAGCCTTCATAGCCTTGGAACTCAGCTGAGAGTCCAAGGCTGAAAATGCTTCAACCACCTGTACCGACTGGCATGGTCGAAGACTCCCAGAAGCAGGTTGCTCCATAGGCTGGTGGCGCATGCCCGATGATCACGGCCTGGCTGACACTGTCGGCTGGTTTGATGGTTTGAGATCCGGAAGGAACCTAAACACAAAATCAAGACCTGCCCCCAAGCCGAAGACTGCTGGCTCTCGACATCAAGCATGTCTGACTCTTCCCCTGAGTCAGAAGACACATAGCCCATCGTGGGCAAACCAGCCGATGCCTCCCATGGTGTCAGAACACCAGGGGGCTCAGAAAGTGGCCTGTTTCCAATCCCAGGAGGCGGCGCCATAGGGGGTGCCTGGAAACCACTCGCTGCCTCGCTGGAAGCAATGGGAAGGCTCTTTGACAGAACCTGAGTAAGGAGAGGGCCTCACTGCCCGTACTGGCCGGTTCGACAGGGGAACGAACCGGCAAAGTGGCTTCACCTCTGACCCTCTTAACCAGCGAAGGGTCACGATCCTCCAAAACACCTGACGCGGGACGAGTGGCGGCAGCTGAAATGTCTGAAGGCAGACATGTATAGGGGTACGACACACCCCGAGGATCAACATAGCGGGAACTCATGAGAGTCACCGCAGACCTCTGCGGGGCAGAAGGTCCAGGCTGCACAAAAGACGTTGGTCCCCCAAAACTGGTCGTGTGGCCAGAATGAGTGGACGGAAACACCACGGAGTACATAGTGTCCTGACTAAGAACATCAGAATCCAATGACACAACTGTGGTGCTCGACAGCTCAGAGACCACAGTACAGTAGAGGGTCCGGCCGGCAGCCACTTCCAACTTCGCCGAGTTGAAGTCAGGGAAGGCTGAGGCCGATACCCCCACGTCTACACTCCCAGACACAACAGCAGACCACTGCAGGTATAAAACTACTGTGCTCAACGGCTGAGAGGACACAGTAGGGGGTTTAGTCGGCAGCCACGTCCAACTTCGCCGAGTTGAAGTCGGGGAATGCTGAGGCCGATACCCCACAACCATGCTACAGACATTCCTGCAGACCATTGCAGGGATAAGCCAAGGCAGGCTAAAAACGTTGCCCAACAGCAGTAGCAGCAGATACGACAGGAGCTGTTGGAACTGGCAGAAAAGCGGAGAGAGCCACCTAGCTCGGCCTCCAAAGGAGGTGTCACAATCCTAGTGACAGCCTCAGATGTCGACTGGAGAGGGCGCATAGTCCAGGAACCAGGCATCTCATCACCAGAAATCCAACAGCTTCCACAGTATCCACCACGGTAAAAAAAACTGCACATTCCCCACGGAAGGGGAATAACTCTCACCAGACATGGTCGAGTCAGGAAGCCATGAAACGACAGCGTTCCCTACCCCCCGCTGGTGCGGAATGGAGCTGCACATCCCCCATGGAGGGGGAGCAATTCTCACCAGACGTGGTCGAGTCAGGCAGCCATGAAACGACAGCGTTCCCCACCCCCCGTGGGAGCAGGAGGAGCTGCACATCCCCTACGGAGGGGGTAAAACTCACACCAGACGTGGTTGAGTCGGGGGTCCCCGAAACGACAGCGTTCCCCCCTCCCCCCCCCCCCCCCCCCCCCATGGGTGCGGAGCTGCACATCCCCCACGGAGGGGGTATAACTCACACCAGACGTGTTCAAGTTGGGAGGCTCCCAAAACGACAGCGTTCCACACCACCCGCGGGTGCGGAAGAAACGGCCACGAGAATGCACCAAGGCGAGGGCAAAAGGAATTGCCCTAAAGGAACTGAACTGGAAATAACAGAGGTGAGAGGAGTAGAAGAAAAAGGTGAACTCAACAGAAAGAGAAAGTAGAACACCCTCAAGTACAAGAGAAGGTGGCAGAAAAAAAACGGTGGGTACACGACAGAACCCAGACGGTCGCCAGGGACCGAGAAAACAGAAATTCAGCCCTCAACAGAGTGAAGAAATCCTGACCAGACAGTCCCTGATTGACACCTAACTCCAATAACAATGAAATTCATCAACCGAAAAATTCATTATTGAATCGCGTTGACACGATGTCGAAAACAAAACATTTGCGAAAACGGAATAATAAATAATATACAATGAGAATGTGGTTGAAAATATTAACGAGAATATATAAAACACAGTCCTGTTATTATACGATCTTCAGATCCATAATTCCAGTCACAAGAAAACCATTTTCGATGAGCTGAAATATCACTGTTATGGAGCAAAATGGCACACATCCACCACATGTGCGGATCATTAAAAGAATGATGAATTGACGCACTGCGCATTGGTTTACGGAAGTCGTGGATTTGTACTATGGAAGAGCGTCCCATACTGGGTGTGTGCCGATGGCGCTCGACCCAGTTTTGGCTTATTTTTTTCGTGGTGTTTTTACACCACTTTTCTTTCCCAAATCTCTTGGGAAAGATTAAAATAGAGAGTATTTTATCGAAGTTAGGTTTTTCCACTGTAGTGCAAGTCTGTAGTAAACAATTGCAAGGTAGGTTGATAAGAAATGGTAATATGATGATAGGAAAGTCCTGAACAAGTGCAATGCCATACAATGACCAATCTCCCACCAACTATACTACTCAAAGTTTGCTAAGCACAAAATATCTGACACATCATTGTGAAATTTGCTTGTGACACATTTGCGATATTTTTGGTGGATATGGTTGAGGAATGTATTGAGATGGTCCCCAGTGTTTACATTAGTTCTCTTGAAAGGCAGACTTTTTGTGACAGTCATGGAAAGCATGTACCCCTTGATTTTCATGATGTCCATGCTTTTGGGGAGTACCGACAGAGGGAGGGGATTGAGTGTATGGACTGGCCAGCAAGATCCCCTGACCTCAATCCAATCAAACATATCTGGAATGAGTTGTAGCTTGCAATTTCAGCCCGTCCAGTCTAGCCAAGAAGCGTCCAGGAGCTTGGGGCCATGATGGTCGAAGAATGGAACAACATCGCACAAAGGACCACCAGGAACCTGATTGGGAGCATGAGAAGGTGTTGTCAAGCTGTAATTAACAGTAAAGGGTCTCATACTTGATATTGAACCCATACCAGTTCGCTCCATCAACTTTTTGGCAAATTGAAAAATTTCCTCTTTCACCAATGATATCTATTTTCATTGGTTATCATATTCAAAAGCTAAAAAATAATGTCAAACACAAATAAAATCTTAATTTCTGTACTTAAATCATTAAAGATATAATTAAATAAAAAATATATACACTTTTCATTACAATATTTCAACTAAAACGTAAAACAGGCAGTTGGATATACTTGGTGCTTAGTAAACTTTAAGTAAGTTAAAAAAGGGTAATAACTCCGGAGGCAATACTTGAACACAACTGGTTTGAAAACCCATTCATGATATTATCACCAACATATTTTAAACGTTTTTTGATGACAAGAAATGGGGCTGCATGGGCATATAGCCAAAAGATGGATGGATTGATGGATGGAGAGAAAGATGGATGAATAGGAGGCCAGATGGAAGGACAGCCAGCCCAGTCTCAATAAAACCATGCATTGATGTCGCCAGGATCCCCTCCCTACATGACAAAACCTCTCGTCTTTTCCAATATGGCCCAATGATAGGGCTATGCATGATAATTTTAACACACAAGTCGTTTCTTGTTTTGTTAGCTTTCGTTTAGTTTCTCCCCATCATATGTATGGAAGAAACACACAATATGTGCACATCCCTTCCCCCATTCTGGTCTCTCATCACTCCAAATGGACATCAAAATTGGACAACTGATGCTTCTGTTATAATGCTAAACATCTGTATAGAAAGTTTTTAGTATAACAAGAGCCATACTTTTGGTACGTATGGACAAAAGCCGCGTTATGTGAATATTCTTTAGAATAGTTTTAAAGATTACTCCTCATATTGGTCTAAGTTAAAAATCAGGCTCTAATAGGGAGCCCAAGTCTTAACCCAAGGACTTGCTTTGAACAAAATGAGATCTAAAGGATGCTGTATACCAAATATCAAAAGATTCTGACTGGTGGATCTGAAGAAGAATATTTTTAATGATTGAAATTTGACTCCCACAGGGAGCCCAAATATAAACCGAGGAACTGGTTTTGACAAACTTTAATCTGACCCCTGTAAGAATACTCACTATTAACAGATTCTGAGTAGCGGATCTGAAAAAAAAGATTTTTAAAGATTATTCTCCAGATTGCATTAAGTTAAAATTTGGGCTTCCATGGAGAGCTCAATTATTAACCAATGAGCTCGATTTGAACAAACTGGATACTAATGCCTGTAAGGACTTTGTAATCCATATATGAAGAGATTCTGGCCAGTGGTTCAGGAAAAGAAGAGTTTTAGAGAGTATTCCTCATATTGGACTAAATTAAAATTTGGGCTCCAATAGGGAGCCCAAATATTAACCCAGGGACTTGGTTTGAACAAACTTATATCTAACCTCCCTAAGAATGCAGTATACCAAATATCAAAAGATTATGACTAGTGGATCTGAAGAAGATTTTTAAAGATTATTTCCCATATTGCTCTAAGTTAAAATTCAAGCTCTCAGAGAGACCAATTACTAACTGATGTACATGAGTTGAACAAATTTGAATACAACCCCTGTAAGGATTTTATATACCATATATTAAAATATTCCCGACTGGTGTTTCTGGAGAAGAAGAGTTTTAAAGATTATTCCTCATATTGGACTAAGTTAAAATTTGGGCTCTAACAGGGAGCCCTATTAGCCCAGGGACTTAGTTTGAACAAAATTAAATCTAACCTCCCTAAGGATGCTGTATACAAAATATAAAAAAGATTATTTTATTTACATATTGTAAGTTAAAATTTGGGCTCCTGTATTCTGTTCTAACAGTCCTAAGGATGCTTCATACCAAATAAGAGTTCTCTGTTCCATCTGGTTTTGGAAATTTGGGTATTCGAAAAATTTTCTATTTTTAGATTCTGGGGATCCCAGAATTTTTTTTGGTATGAATAAATTACTTATGACTCAATAATACCATATACTAAATTTGGTTCAAATCAGAGTATCAATTCAGAAAATAGAAATTTTGGGGGGGTGCCAAAACTCTTATAAAAAGGCAAATATTGCTGCACAAACTCAGTTTGAACATACTTGATTCTACACTGCAAAAGGAAGCTCCATACCAAATATTAAGTCATTGTACCCAATGGAGATTTTTAAAAATTTTGGAGCATTTACCCTATTCTCTCTCTATGGGGCTGGGCAAGTTGATTTAAACAAAAACAAAATGCGATGTCAGAACAGGCAATCAGTTCAAATTTAACTGAAATCAGTTCAGTGGTTTTGGAGACACAAATCGGCGAATAAATTGCTGTCAAAACTCCATTACTACCCAGTACTGAGAAGAACTTACCTTTTGTTGAAACCACTGTTGTACCTGAAAGAAACAATTACACATCTAGCTACTGATCAGAATTTTGATTTTGTAAAATGCTACTTCATACCAAATGAGTTGAAATGTATCAACTGAAGATGGTTATAAAGAATATCCGTCAATAAAACAAGTGCAGGCCTGCCAAAATTTAACACTGAACAAGCCAATCCCTCCACCAAAGACAATATCTCCAACAAATACTTGGACACAGCTGATTCAAATCCCCTTGTAAATATGAGGACAAGAAATGGGGCAGGATGGACAGATGGCCCAACAAATAGATGGACAGATGGGTGAATGGAAGGCCAGATGGATGAAGGACAGATGGTCCATTCTCAATAAAACCGTGCATTTGATGTGGCTAGGATCCCCTGCCAGAATTGACTTTTCCAATATGGCCCAATGATAGGACTATCCATGATGAGAGATGAGGCAGTGGTTGTTTTACTAGCTTTTGTTTAACTTCTTTCTTCCCACAGGTCATCAAATATGGTCAAATGTAACATTTATTACTGTCGCCATTGCACGATTCATCATTTAATCACTGACATTGCCATTTTTCACCAATCCCAGAATCCCGCATAATAATTTTCCATTGCGTTCTTTGAAAGAGAGCGAGAAAATGGTTTCAGTGATATGTGTGTAGCTGTTTGTCGGGATGTCGCCAAAATTTGCAATTTGTGGTATCCACAATTAGAAGGGTCTATTGTAGAGAGAAAAATCTCTTTACACTGGAAGTAACTGATCAAATCTGTAGGGCTTTAGTGTATCAGCATGTGATAATGGACGTTCCTTATTTCTGTGGGTGCATGTTATTGCATATGAGTTGGTTTTGTTGTGAATTTAGTGAAGTAACATTAATTATTTATGGTTAATATGCTTCATTCACAAAATGAATTCAAAATAAACATGAATTGGACATGGAGAGCTAAAATGTGAATCCAGGACTTGATTTGAACAAACTTGTATCTGTCCCTTCAATGGATTCTCTATACAAAATATCAAAAGCTTCTGATTGGTTCTGGTGAAGAAGATTTTTTTAAAAATTTTTTAAATATGCTGATACAGCATTTTTTATATTTCCCTCTTTGTTACACGATAACAAAATCAATTGCAATATTTTTTTTACCACTCGATTCTACTGGTCATAAGAACACTTCATACCAAATAACAGTTCACTGTTCTTTGCAGTTCAGGAAATATTGGCCTTTGAATATATTTCTTTTTATAGCTCCCGAGGTTCCCATGGGGGATGAGGAAAAATGATAAATTTATAGTAATTTGTATATTTTTAATACTTACTAATGGCCCAGACTTAGCTGGAGCAACTTCAATATTATTAAGGGCCAAACCCAAATTTTGAACCCCCAATCCCCAAAATTTGCATACAATTCTGAAAATTAAAAGTTCTATCTGGCCCTCCATACTTTTAGTACTTGCGCATGTGCAGTACCCAGGAAGAAACCAGAATTGGCGCCAACATCATTCTTCCTAGTTGTGCTTACTGAAGTGATAACTCAGCAGGGAGGTATTAGTGCCCACTCATGGGAGGGTCATCCCCATCTGGGCCATTGGTAAGTATTAAAAATATACAAATTACTATAAATTTATCATATTTTTATACTAAAACTCAATGGCACAGAATTAGCTGAATCATGAAAAGGTGGAGGGCTTGGGACTTAAAGAATAGCAGTCCAAAATACAGCTCCTTGGCTTGCATTAGAACTCCTAAGATGAAATGGAGATTAACATTTTAAGGAATTACCTATATGTCTCTCTATACAAAAATAGAGAAGACATACCACTGAAATAAGGAGCAATATCCAAGTAATTCCCTATTACTTAGCATAAATGATTACGCTAATTGGGTGTAACGAGCCCCCAATTTCAAAGCTAGTCCGGAATAAGACACTTCAAATTAGGAAATACGTGTTCAAGAGTGAGAGACTAACACCCACAAACACACGCAATATATAAAGTAACAAGCTGTACATAAGATCAGAATAATCTACAGACGATAACAGCTTCACTCATAGTTACACACTTATTATAAGGCCAGAAGAGGTAAAGAGAGAATCACCCCCTCCCCCTTCCCCTTTTTTTTTGAAGGAATAATTTCCAAAACACAGAGGGAAGCGGTCTGGGAAGTGGTCTGGAATCAGTGAAAAAGAGGTACCGAATAATATATATATTCGGCTAAAAGGCACCCTGCTATTAATTATTATTAATTTATTGGTGCTCAATGCCACATCAGCAGCCAAGGCCATATTGTGGAGATCCCGGCTATTAAAAACACAAGCTTCTAAACGTATGCCGCATCCGGAATACGTAGATAGGTCGAAAACCGGTGATATCAATATATACAACCTTAAACTTATCCAATTGAATCCCAATGGCAAGTTATCTGATAGAACTTATACGCTTCTGAGCCAACCAACAGGCGACCACATTCGGGTGTACAATTAATTCCAATAATGATCCTCCAAATTGTAACCGTTAAATTATATAAGAATAGGAATATGCCTTGTGTACCGTTTCCGGTTGAAGACTGGATTTAGAACATGAAACGGGATATGATTAAAAAACCTGTCACAGACTGTCACCAAATAATTCATTGTTCCCAAGGTCCGTTAAAACCAATGACTGTTCGGAGAAAGAATATACAACCCCGATTAATGAAGCCAAAAATAGAGAACGTATGCACAGACGGCCTGTTGGAAACTCCATAACTGATCCAACTAGCCCCCAAATTTTCATAAGATCTATACAAACGCAGAGCCAGAATTTAAGAGAATCTATTCAGTAATATGTCTGCCTAATAATATATACATATTATGCACGCAATCAACAGAATCCTGCCTGTACCCTCATCTGAATACAACCTGAGGAATAGACTCCTAAGTCGTAGGAAAAACAGACAACTCTGAGCGTAACTTCTCAGAGTGGACTAATTACCACATTTGGAGAATGTCGCCCAGATAACCGACATGCCTGCCACAAGGAACACGAAGGCTAGCAACATCAACAGAATGTATTCATGAAAGAATTTGGAATCCAAAAACAGTTACTGTTCAGGAATCCTATGTTCATATACAACTTATGAAAGGCCAACTACAGGAAGCAAACCAACTAAAGAGTGGTCAAAGGAAGAGCAATGGAAGACATGTATGTAATTGAATGCATACAAGGCTTATAGGAAGAGCAGTACATCCTGCCCTGTAATCAGGGGTGGGGGTGGGGGTGGGTGGTCGATGAAATAAATATCGAACCCCCTCAGTGGCATTACTTGAATCGCTAGATAAATAAGGCCGGCACAGTAATATTAAAGCTTGGAACCGCGACAAATTCCATTTTCACTACAAGAAAAAACTTCACGCTACATTCCCAAAGCTATACTTCTGCTGTTATTCTCAATAACGAGTAATACAGCTAAAAAGCTTATAGTTAGTCAAAGCAAACATAATGACACTAACCCAGCAAGACTCGTAACGCTTTAATGCTTTTAATGCCACTAAGGACGGAGGATGACATGATGAACATGGCATTATTGAAGGAATATACCCGCAGAAACAGCATCAACATATCCCTTGAAATCAAGACAGTCCACCATTACATCAAATAATACACCATATAGACATAATATCCAATACACAACAATAGATTTGATAAAAATGATGCGGGAGACGAAAACTATATTCCGGCACCCGATCATAAAAGCCTAGATGAACTCCTTGCGCCTCGTTCCGTTTATAGCAGGAAATATATTCCTGAAAAGGAGTTAACTATAGGCATTCGAAAGAATGCTCATTAATCACACTAGGTTAATATGACGTCATCAATAGGGCTAAAAGCCTCAGACAACTAACACAAAAACAATACCGCTAAGGAGAGAACAACTCTTCTCTTGTAATGGTACCTTGTCCGATAGGACAGTGGTCTCAGCAAGGCTGAAGCAGCTAAAGGTCTTCCTATTTGTGAAAAACAATTCAATGGCTGTTAACTGCAGCCCTAGAAGCTCACTAAAGGAGACTTACAACACTAGCCATTAATGATAGGGAAAAACACTGCCCATAAATCTAGCTAGGCTACTATAGTGTCAACAATAAGACCAAAGTTTGTGACACTAAGGAAAATACCAAGAAGGAAAATATGAACTCTTTCCTTTGGTGGTTCTAGTCCCCAAAAGACAACATGTTCTTGTTCCTCTGAAAAAGAGACTGAAAGACTAGTATTAGCCAGCGGTGAAAGCTCCTACATCGGAACTTCATCGCCCACCACACAAGTCGACACCCATTTCAAACCTTCGCATCCCATGGTACAAGTATTGAAGGAGTGCCGCGACTATCGGCAAACAACAAGCCTTTAAGCCCGAGGCTTCCTGGACTACATTAAGAACCAATTATTATAATGGATATAATAATACTGAAGCCAAAAACATAAGTCTGCTGCACTCCCAATAATAATACAGAATAAACATCGCAAGGATACATAACACAGACAATAACAACAATTTTCGAAATAAATGAAAAAAAAAATTTTGAAAATGTTTGAAAGAAGCCTAAGTGCCCCAAGGGAACCTCCTGAGCCCAAGGGCATCCCGATAGAGCATAAGTGTGGGCAAGCATTAACTAATTAAAGCTAAACTACCCGAATAAGATATAATATGTATCCTAATATTAACAAGAGGGATGTTACATCCCAACGCTCACCTACATTCGCGCTTGATAATGTCGTTCCAATGTAACATGCCTAATATTTAGTTAATATAAATCATTAACTAGGCATCAAATGATTAATGTGGTTTATGTGATGGCTTTGGAAAGTCTATATTTCTGCATTTATTATATATCAATTCAACATAGAATCATTGGATACATCTTTTAGAAATGTTTATGATTAAGAATATGAATCGTGAGGCCAGATATTAAATCATAAATAAGAATTAGGAAAGGCTTTCATAAATCATTGAAATTTTAATTGAAGTACATTCATTGGTTAAAGAGGAGTTGCGGAAAAACATTCGTTCAAGAAAGTGACTATAAGTCCCAACAAAAATACATCACATCAACAACTAAAATAAGCCTTAATGTTACTAGTAACAAGTATGAGAAAGTATTAAATAATAAAAAAAAAAGTGAAAAAAATTTTTTTTTAAAGAAAGTGAATATAAGTCCCAAAAATCCCCGTCAAATTCCTCAAATATGCATGTAATAAGGGCGCAACGTTACCGCAATGTAGTTCAGTAACCCATGCGTACAATATCAATTGCCTGGAAAGACACACAGAAACAGAACTCACCTTAACACCTCACCTTAACACAAACTTTTAGAACTTAAAATTGAGTAAGTCAGACAAAAACGTGAACATTGTGACTGAAAAAAAGAAAAGAAATCAGTTAAATTTCTGCATACAGTTGGGTTAATACCTACAGTTGTTATTGAAATGAGAAAATAAACAATAATGAGAGGTGAAGGCACCACAATCTGCACAAAAGCTGACTTTAACGCAAATTCTTACAACACCTAAAAGCTAATTCTTACAACAAGTTTTGGCAGAAAATCAGCCTCAAATTCCTCAAATATGCATGTAATGAGGGTTAAATATTACTGCAATGGAGTTCAGTAACCCAAGTGCAGAATATTAATCGCCTGGAAAGACACATAGAAACACAACTCACCTAAACACAAAGTTTACAAAGTTTTACAACTTAAAATTTACTAAGTCCGAGAAAAACATGAAAATTTTGACTGAAAAAAAAGAAAATTTCCGTTAAATTTCTGCATACAGAAGGGTTAATACCTACAGTTGTTATTGAAATATGAAAATCAACAGTAATGAGAAGTTAAAGCACCACAATCTGCACAAAAGCTGACTTTAACGCAAATTCTTACAACACCTAAACGCAAATTCTTACAACAACTTTTGGCAGAAAATTTTAGGTGAAATTTGGAAAAAGGTCATAGTATCAGGGTTAAATACTGTTCTGATAGTCCCCTACAACCTACATATGCAATATCAAAGGCCTGAGCCCACTGATCTTTGAAAACTCACCTTAACACCTCACCTTAACACAAACTTTTAGAACTTAAAATTTACTAAGTCCGAGAAAAACATGGAAATTTTGACTGAAAAAAAAGAAAAGTTTCGTTAAATTTCTGCATACAGTAGGGTTAATACCTACAGTTGTTATTGAAATATGAAAATCAACAGTAATGAGAAGTTAAACCAGCACAATCTGCACAAAAGCTGACTTTAACACAAATTCTTACAACACCTAAACGCAAATTCTTACAACAACTTTTGGCAGAAAATTTTAGCTGAAATTTGGAAAAAAGTCGTAGTTTCAGGGTTAAATACTGTTCTGATAGTCCCCTACAACCTACATATGCAATATCAAAGGCCTGAGCCCACTGATGTTTGAGAAATTCACCTTAACATTAAATCTTACAATATTGGACATGCCGACGCACGAGGTTATCACAATAGCTCACCACATCTTACAGATGTAGGTGAGCTAAAAACAATAATTGTTTTTAACTAAACACTGAATTGTTTGTTTGTTGGTGGTGAACGTCACATATTTATGCACCATGGCTAATCGTGACACAACATGGAGATGAAGTCAAGTTTAGTCAATCGTTGATCAACATGTTGCCCATTTTAGAGGACTTTCACCACAAGCATTGGTGACTGGGTCCTATTTTACTAGTAAAGCGGAACTGGTTTACCACAGTAAAAACACTGAATTAATACAAATCCAAAATGTTATTGAACAGACAACAACGTCAAGAGGAAAAACCGGAAACTAACCAACAACAGGCACAACAAATGCCCAAAGTCAGTAACCAATCAACAACGACCTGAAGCAAATCTAGATCTTCATATGAAGAAAAAACAATGCATCTGGTAGAAGATGCAAGAATACAAAACGTCCTGAACAGGACATAAACATAGGGGATAAACGGAATACCTATTCCATTTTACAAGTTAAACTTCTAAGAATTTAATAAAAAATTCAATAAAAAAGTGAAAAGAGCTTGGGAGTATAACAGGAGGGTTCGGGAGAGGGACGGGAAGTAATACTAACAAAACAACAGTGGAGTCATATTATAATGACGATGTTCAGAAGCATAACCCGAAATTGGGGAACATGAATAATTTCAAATAAAAATTATGAAGTTACAGCCCTGAACATCTGATACCACTGTTATTCACTTCCAGCATCCTGCTACACTGTTGATTCCATAAAAACCATCATTGATTTGTGTCTGGCATCTTCAAAAATGAGATTTTAAAGCACAGATGTCAGTTCAGTTGTTACTGACTTTGTGCCAAACAGAAGAATAATGTTTGCGCCAATTCCAGTGTCTTCCTGGGTACTGCGCATGCACAAGTACTAAAAGTATGGAGGGCCAGATAGGACTTTTAATTTTCTGTATTGTATGTAAATTTTGGGGATTGGGGGGTTCAAAATTTGTGTTTGGTCCTTAATAATATTGAGGTTGCACCAGCTAAGTCTGGGCCATTGGGTTTTAGTATAAAAATATGTTTTTTGCATGAATCAAGTACTTATGACTCAATATCAAATACCAAATCTGGCTTAAATTAGGATATCAGATAAAAACTATGATTTTTGGGTGGGGAGAAAAATCCTGGAACTCCCATTACACAGGCAAATATTGCCCTAATATTTATTTATTTATTGGTGTTTAAGGTCACATATTTCTGCACAATGGCTAATCATGACCATGAGAGTTTTACGGGTGGAGGAAGCCAGACTACCGAGAGAGAACCACCAAGCAATGGCAAGCAACTGTCAGCTCCCCATCATACTGACTACACACAAGCAGGTTTAGCATTGGTTGAAGACAAGTGCACCATTGACGTGCAGTTCGACTTAGTACACAATGCCACCATGCCCACATGTTGGCAATGGGGGTGATGTGTTTTGCCCAAAGACACAACGTGGATACCGCAGATGGGATTCAAAACCGAGAATCTCTTGGCTTGCAGCCTGCACCTCTACCTACTGAACCACCGCGCCCTCCAAATATTGCCTTACAAATTTCGTGTCAACAAATTTCATTCTATACCTCAACTTAAATTCCACTGAAATAAATTCAGCCACCTTGGAGAGGTAGCAAATGCCATGTTCATGGATAACAAACAATGGAGGGATGGAGAGTGATTATTATAGCTCACCTTGACTTCCTGTCATGTGAGCTAAAAAGGCAAGAAGTTGATTGAGACAATTTCTCAAGATCTAAAAGGGACATAATTGTGGTAAGTATGCAGGGACGAAATCTGCAATATGTGGATACCTTTTCCCCCAAACAGGTCCATCACCATACTGAGGGACATCAAAATTTGCCAACTGATGCTTGAGTTATATTGCAAAATGTTTGTATGGCAAATTTTCTCAGTTTAACAGGGGTCAAAGCTCTGGTATATTAATATGGAAGAAACCCATAATGGGTGTACATCCTTTCATCCATTCTGGTCTCTCATCACTCGAAAAGGACATCAAAATGAAAGTGTCAATGACACTGTAGCTTAACTTGTGTGTTGTGTTTGATGAAAAGGATAGTGTTCAATGTTTATGAAAGGATTATGAAATAAGACAAAAATTGTGATAATTGGGAATATGTTCATTTCTGTTCCCTGTATGCTATGTTTTTGATAAAAATAACATGAGGTGTACACTGTACTAAAGAGCTGAGGGGTGGGTTAATATGACCTCACAGTTAATGTATGTGGCCCTCACAGTTAACGTATATCAACGAAAGTTACCAAGTTACAGTGAAGTTATTCAAACGAGTCATCCTATCAAGTTACATTGAAATCCCTTCATAAATATGGCCTGTAGACTGTGCTAAAGGTTTTAGGGCTTCGGGCCCCTGTAGCCTTCAGTTTCCCAATTGCATCCAAAGGGGACGTTCTCATCTAGACATTATATGAAGTCAACCTACCAAGTTACAATGAAATCCCTTCATAAATATGACCTGTAGACTGTGCTAAATGTTTTTGGGCTTTGGGCTCGGGCAGCCATTATGATTGAATGATTGCAATCAAAAGGGGACATTCTCATCTGGGCATCATCTGGAGTGATCCCACGAAGATACAATGAAATCCCTTCATAAATATGACCTGTAGACTGTGCTCAAGGTTTTCGGGCTTCCGGCCCCCGAAGCTGTCACAGTTGACCAATCACGACCAAAAGGGGATGTCATCATCTAGGCATTATATGGAGACAAACTAACAGGTTACAATGAAATCCTTCCATAAATATGACCTATAGACTATGCTAAAGGTTTTGGGCTCAGGCAGCCATCAAGGCTGAATTATTGCGACCAAAAGGGGAAGTTCTCATCTAGACATTATTTGGAGTCATCCTACCAAGGTACAATGAAATCCTTTCATAAATATCACCTGTAGTAGACTGTGCTAAAGGTTTTCGGGCTTCAGGCCCCTGTAGCCGTCACAGTTGCCTAATGGTGTCCAAAAGGGGCTGTTCTCATCTAGACATTATACAAAGTCAACCTACCAAGTTACAATGAAATCCCTTCATAAATATGACCCGAAGACAGTGCTAAAGGTTTTTGGGTTTGGGCTCGGGCAGCCATCATGGTTGAATGATCGCAACCAAAAGGGGACGTTCTCATCTGGGCATCATCTGGAGTGATCCTATGAAGTTACAATAAAATCCCTTCATAAATATAACCTGTAGACTGTGCTCAAGATTTTCTGGCTACGGGCACCTGTAGCCATCACAGTTGACCAATCACGACCAAAAGGGGATGTCATCATCTAGGCATTATATGGAGTTAACCTAACAAGTTACAATGAAATCCTTCCATAAATACAACCTATAGACTATGCTAAAAGTTTTTTGGTTTTGGGCTTGGGCAGCCATCAAGGCTGAATGATCGCGACCAAAAGGGGAGGTTCTCATCTAGACATTATTTGGAGTCATCCTACCAAGTTACAATGAAATCCCTTCATAAATATGACCTGTAGACTGTACTCAAGATTTTCGGGCTTCGGGCCCCTGAAGCCATCACAGTTGACCAATCATGACCAAAAGGGGATGTCATCATCTAGGCATTATATGGAGTCAACCTAATAAGTTACAATAAAATCCTTCCATAAATAGGACCTATAGACTATGCTAAAGGTTTTTGGGGTTTTGGGCTCAGGCAGCCATCAAGGCTGAATGATCGAGACCAAAAGGGAACGTTCTCATCTAGACATTATTTGGAGTCATCCTACCAAGTTACAATGAAATCCCTTCATAAATATGACCTTAGACTGTGCTCAAGGTTTTCAGGCTTCAGGCCCCTGTAGCCGTCACAGTTGCCCAATCGCATCCAAAAGGGGACGTTCTCATCTAGACATTATATAAAGTCAACCTACCAAGTTACAATGAAATCCCTTCATAAATATGACATGTAGACTGTGCTAAAGGTTTTCGGGCTTCAGGCAGCCATCATGGTTGAATGATCGCAAACAAAAGATGATATTCTCATAAATATTACCTGTAGACTGTACTCAAGATTTTCGGGGTTTGGGCCCTTGTAGCCGTCACAGGTGACCAATAGGGGATGTCATCATCTAGGCATTATATGGAGCAACCTAACAAAATGTTTTTGGGCTTTGGGATTGGGCAGCCATCATGGTTGAATGGTCGCAAACAAAAGGGGACATTCTCATCTGGGCATCATCTGGAGTGATCCTACGAAGTTACAATGAAATGCCTTCATAAATATGACCTGTAGACTGTGCTCAAGGTTTTCGGGGTTTGGGCCCCTGAAGCCGTCACAGTTGACCAAAATGGGATGCCATCATCTAGGCATTATATGGAGCAACCTAACAAAAGGTTTTTGGGCTTCAGGCTCGGGCAGCCATCATGGTTGAATGGTCGCAACCAAAAGGGGACATTCTCATCTGGGAATCATCTGGAGTGATCCTACGAAGTTACAATGAAATCCCTTCATAAATATGACTTGTAGACTGTGCTCAAGATTTTTGGGCTTTGGGCCCCTGTAACCGTCACAGTTGACCAATCACGACCAAAAGGGTATGTCATCATCTAGGCATTATATGGAGTCAACTTAACAAGTTACAATGAAATCCTTCCTTAAAAAAAACCCTATAAACTATGCTAAAGGTTTTTGGGCTCGGGCAGCCATCAAGGCTGAATGATAGCGATCAAAAGGGGACGTTCTCATCTAGACATTATTTGGAGTCATCCTACCAAGTTACAATGAAATCCCTTCATAAATATGACTTGTAGACTGTGCTAAAGGTTTTCGGGCTTCGGGCCCCTGTAGCCATCACAGTTGCCCAATCACGTCCGAAAGGGGACCTTCTCATCTAGACATTATATGAAGTCAGCTTACCTAGTTACAATGAAATCCCTCCATAAATATGACCTGTAGACTGTGCTAAAGGTTTTCGGGTTTTGGGCTCGGGCAGTCGTCATGGTTGACAGATCATGACCAAATGGGGAAGTTCTCATCTAGACATCATATGGAGTCATCCCACCAAGTTACAATGAAATCCCTCCATATTAAATATGACCTGCAGACTGTGCTAAAAGTTCTTGGGTTTCGGGCTTGGGCAGCCATCACGGTTGACAGATCATGACCAAAAGGGGACGTTCTCATCTAGGCATGATACAGAGTCATCCTACCAAGTTACAATGATATCCCTCCATATTAAATATGACCTGCAGACTGAGCTAAAAGTTTTTGGGTTCCGGGCTTGGGCAGCCATCACAGTTGACAGATCACATCCAGAAGGGGATGTTCTCATCTAGCCATGACCCCAAACCTGCATATGAAATTTCGTGATGATCAGAGAAGAACTACAGGGTGTAGCCTGTGCTAAAGCAAAATGTGAACAGACTCACATACAAACAGACTTTCGCACGCATGATGGCAATAGCTTATCTTGACTTTGTCAAGTTAAGCTAAAAATAAAAGTGTCAATGACAATGTAGCTCAACTTGTTAAGACACGTACATGTATAGTATGTGACACAGCAATGACAAACATCTAGGTAATGACCTGATAACAAAGGTACATATAAAGTATTGTAATGGTCTGTACATAAATACTGACCGTAGCCTGTAACAAATGTATAGGTACAGAATTGTAAAGGTGGGTGACAGTCAGATGCTAAACTAGAAAAGAAATCTTTGAGTCCCAGAGTGGGTCCGACTGAACCCCAAAATATTTGTTCTCATAACACAGTGATAACAAAGGCACCCCAAAACACAGTCGTTCCTGTCCCAAGGTGATAACAAAGGTACCCAAGAAGTTTCGTGAAGATCAGTTCATAAATACGAGCCGTATAGAAGTTGTGACAAAAAACTGATTGGACCTAATTTCAGTACAAAATGGCCACTGGCAGCCATCTTGAATTTTGGACCGCATCCAGAAACACTTGTTCTCGTCCCAAGGTGATAACAAAGGTAACCAAGAAGTTTCGTGAAGATCGGTTCATAAAACAGCCTCTAGCCCGAGCCGTATTGACATGTGCACTTACTGTGTACAAGCAGCACTGAATAAATCAAAGTTCATCTAATCTGCATAATTTCTGCACAAGAAAAAAACCCGTACTGTATGTGACGTATTCCATTTTAATAAACATTCATACAAAAATTTATTCAAATCAGAACTTTCATACAGAAGTTCTGTACAAAAACCTGATTGCACCAATTTTGGTACAAAATGGCTGCTGGTGGCCATCTTGAATTTTGGACCACACCCAAAAACACTCGTTCACATCCCACGGTGATAATAAAGGTACCCAAGAAGTTTCGTAAAGATCGGTTCATAAATACGGCCTCTAGCACGAGCCGTATTGGCATTTGCACTTACAGTGCTGAAGGTAACACTAAATACATAAAAGTTAGTCTAATTTGCATAATTTACGCACGAGAAAAAAACCCCGTATTATATATGATGAATTCCATGGTACTAAACATTCATACAACAATTTATTCAAATCAGAGCTTTCATATGGAAGTTCTGAGCAAAAATCTGATTGCACCTAATTTTGTACACAATGGCTGCCAGCGGCCAACTTGAATTTCGGATCGGACCCAAAAATGCTCGTTCTCATCCCACGGTCATAATAAAGGTACCCAAGAAGTTTCGTAAAGATTGGTTCATAAATACGGCCTCTAGCACGAGCCGTATTGGCATTTGCACTTACAGTGCTGAAGGCAACACTAAATACATAAAAGTTAGTCTAATTTGCACAATTTACCAAAGAAGTTTCGTAAAGATCGGTTCATAAATATGGCCTCTAGCCCGAGCCGTATTGAATTGTTGACGGACAGACAGACAGATGGACGACTGGCCATAGAATAAGCTCAAATTTGGCTTCGCCAAAGTTGAGCTAAAAACACCTTGCATTTTAAAATTTGTTTTTCAATGTCAATGTCAGACAATGAGGGGCCCTCGGACCGATTGGTGTTGTTTCTTACACAGGCGTTTCGTACACTGACTTTTGTGTACAAAAGAAGAAGTTTGGTACATATATGAAAGGACGTTTCGTACACAGGCAAATTCTATAGGGTTTTTATGTATTTTTTATATGAAATAATAGACTACTTACTTTTGTAAGGTATTATAATCAAATATAAAAAAAACCACATTTGAAATATCACAGAACAGAATTTAATATGTCCAACACCACCACGATATGGCGTACATTTGAAAATATTGTTAGGAAATAAAATGAACCACAGACTGTAAAAACATCTTTCTTTGATGAAAAATCTAAACATTATGATGTGAACTCATTGATGATTAATCAGTTCTTAAATGTAATCACAGCATTGTTATTACACTGGAGTCATAATTAGCACATGAACACATTAAAATGATTAATTTTCAGTATATGTACAACACTTTTTTATTACTGCAATGTTAAATGCCCAGTATATCATTATGCAGAGACCCCTCCACCAAGACCCCCCCCACCCCCCCCCCCCCCCACCCCCCGCACCCCGCTTTACCCCTAGTTTAAGTAAGGCAACTTACTGAGATGTCATGTAAGGATCACACCACCTCTGCTAAGGAGGCAACTTGGGAATGCAAAGTCCTAAGCCCCATCCTTAGCATAGGCCTACTTATAATTATAATAAATATTTTCCAGTATGTTCTATTTGTATACTGCACAATGTCAGACTTATCTTTGTAGAACTTTATATTTGTATCATTCCAGTATGTTTTGTATTTATATATATATATATATATGTTATTGCAATAAATTTATTTTTACTCACAGGTTGTTATCTTTACTTGGCTCAAGACAGTCATAACCCTGTGTAAGAATCATTCTAGCTTGTGTTGGGAACGTCCTAAACGGTTTGTGTACATAACATTCTGAAACGCCCATGTACGAAACATCCAGCTCCTCTCTCGGACAATGGGACATATACTAATTTCTTAACACGCCCTTTCATGACTCGCAACATATTCCCATCAGAATTTCATTGCGAGGAATAGGTAGATGTAAACGTGTAACTGTCTGTGGCATTTGTCTTAACAGAGAACAGAAAAAGATACTCAAAAAATTAGAAGTACATATTCACTCTATGATGATATGATTACATCAAATTCAAGCCACTCGAGGTAAGAGGCTCTTTGCTAATACAGTTAATAATGCCTAACTGCAATTTACAAACTGGTTGGAAAATTCTTAAGTAATATCAAATACAATCATCCCTCACTTCAAATGCATACACGTGGGAACAAATTGCACAAGTAAACTTTGTTTCAGGTGCGCGGCATGTCGTGTGCCCAGGCAATGCAGGGTGACCACAGTTACGATGTGTTAGCCATCGTTTGCACATCGGTGATTTCTGTTGGCATTTGAGGGTTTTCATTTGTTTACTTTTTGCGGAAGTCAGGTGGCAGTGTTTTGAACTGTTTTCTTACCATGCCTTACTGATTTTGCGACGTAGACAATACAATAATACCAGTGACTGAAATTAACAGATATCCGGTTGAAATCCGGTTATGCCTGACGGTGTGACAGTTACAAAAATGGGCCAACCGTTCCAGCACTACTATACAGAGGAATGAAAGGTGATGGCAGGAAATGGTAATATGATGAGAGGAAAGCCCCGAACAAGTGCAACACCATACAATGACCAACATCCTGCCAACTAAGTTAAAAAAGACCGATGGCCGAAAGATTGATGGATTGGTGGATGGAGAGACAGATGGATGAACAGAAGGCCAGATGGACGGAAGGACAGCAAGCCCAGTCTCAATAAAACAGTGTATTTGATGTCACCAGGATCCCCTTCCTACATGACAAACCTACGGACTTTACCAATATGGCCCAATGATAGGGCTATGCATGATAATTTTAACACACAAGTCATTTCTTGTTTTGTTAGCTTTCGTTTAGTTTCTCTCCATCGTTAGTATGGAAGAAACACACAATATGTGCACATCCCTTCCCCCATTCTGGTCTCTCATTGCTCCAAAAGGACATCAAAATTGGACAACCGATGCTTCTGTTATAATGCAAAACATCTGTAGAGAAAGTTTGCAGTATAACAAGAGCTATATCTTTGGTACGTATGGACAAAACCCGCAATATGTGGATATTCTATACCTACATATCCATTGTTGGAGATTGAAATCTGACAACCCATGACTGAGTTATAATGCATTTGATTAATTGAATTTAGCCCCTGTAAGGATTATGTATGCCATATATTAAAAGATTCTGACTGGTGTTTCTGGAGAAGAATAGTTTTAAAGATTATTCCTCATATTGGACTAAGTCAAAATTCGGGCTCTAATAGGGAGCCCAAGTCTTAACCCAAGGACTTGGTTTGAACAAAATGAGATCTAAAGGATGCTTTATACCAAATATCAAAAGATTCTGACTGGTGGATTTGAAGAAGGAGGTTTTTAATGATTATTTCCCATACTGCACTAAGTTGAAATTTGGGCTCCCATAGAGAGCCCAAATAATAACTGAGGAACTGGTTCTGAACAAACTTGAATCTGACCCTGTAAGAATACTGCATACTCAATATCAAAAGGTCTGGAGTAGTGGATCCGAAAAAGAAGATTTTTAAAGATTATTCCCCCGATTGCATGAAGTTAAAATTTGGGCTTCCACAGAGAGCTCAATTATTAACCAATGAGCTTGATTTGAACAAATTGAATACTAACCCCTGTAAGGATTTTGTAATCCATATATCAAAAGATTCTGACCAGTGGTTCGGGAAAAAAACAGAGAGATTATTCCTCATGTTGAACTAAGTTAAAATTTGGGTTCAATTGGAGCCCAAATATTAACCCAGGGAGATGGTTTGAACAAACTTAGATCTAACCTCCCGAAGAATGCAGTATACCAAATATCAAAAGATTCTGACTGGTGGATCTGAATTAGATTTTTAAAGATTATTCCCCCTATTGCCATAAGTTCAATTTTGAGCTCCTGTATTCTGTTCTACCAGTCCTAAGGATGCTTCATACCAAATAACAGTTCTCTGTTCCATGGGGTTTTCGAAATTTAGGAATTTGAAAAATATTTCTATTTTTAGATCATGGAGTTCCTATGGGGACACAAGAATATTTTTTCATGAATAAAGTACTTACGACTCAACAATACCATATCCAAATTTTGGTTCAAATCAGACTATCAGTTCAGAAAATAGAAATTTTGGGCGGCGCCAAAAATCCTGTAGAAAGGAAAATATTGCTGCACAAACTCTGTTTGAACACGCTTGATTCTACACCGCAAAAGGAAGCTCCATACCAAATATCAAGTCATTATTTATTTATTGATTTATTGGTGTTTAAGGTCTCATACTTATGCACAATGGCTAATCGTGACCGTGACAGTTTTACAGGTGGAGTAACCAGAGAGAACCACCGAGCATCGACGAGCAACTGTCAGCTCCTCAACATTCTAACTCTGTTCAAGCTCCGCTCAAGCAGGGTTACAGCAGTTGAAGACATGTGCACCATCGACGTGCAGTATGCCTTAGTACACAGCATCATCGTGCCCCCATGTAGGCAACCGGGAGAAAGTGCCTTGCCCAAGGACACAACGTGGGTCGTCCCGGATGGGGATTCAGCTCGGGACCTCTAGCATAGAAGTCCAACAGTCTACCGCTGTGCCACTGCGCTTCCTTTCAAGTCATGGTTTTACGGGTGGAGGAAGCAGAGTATCCAGAGCGAACCACCGAGCATCAATGAGCAACTGTCAGCTCCTCAACATTCTAACTCTGTTCAAGCTCCTTCAAGCAGGGTTGCAGCAGTTGAAGACATGTGCACCATCGTCGTGTAGCATGCCTTAGTACACGCGTTAGCGTGCCCCATGTAGGCAACCAGGATATAGTGCCTGGCCCAAGGACAAAACATGGGTCATATCGGACAGGGATCAAACTCGGGACTTCTAGCATAGAAGTCCAACAGTCTACCGCTGAGCCACTGCACTCCCCATCAAGTCATGGTACCCACTGGAGATTTTTAAAAAAAATTTGGAGCATTTTCCTCACCTCCTCTCTATGGTGCTGGGCAAGTTGATTTGAACAAAAACAAACTGCGATGTCAGAACAATCAATCACCCCAAATTTAACTGAAATTGGTTCAGTGGTTTTGGAGGAGACACAACTTGGCCAATAAATTGCTGTCAAAACTCCCTTACTACTCGGTATTGAGAAAAACTTACCTTTTGTTGAAACCACTGTTGTTGTACCTGAAAAAAACAATTACACATCTATCTACTCATCAGAATTTTGATTTTGTAAAATGCTACTTCATACCAAATGAGTTGAAATGTATCAACTGAAGATGGTTATAAAGAATATCAGTCAATAAAATAAGTGCAAGCCTACCAAAATTTAAATTTAAATTTGAACAAGCCAATACCCCTCCACCCACGTCCAACAAAGACAATATCTTTAAAAAAAAATAATTCAAAATCCACTTGTAAATATGATGACAAGAAAAGGGGCAGGATGGGCAGATGGCCCTGCAAATGGATGGACAGATGGATGAATGGAAGGCCAAATGGATGGAAGGACAGATGGTCCATTCTCAATAAAACTGTGCATTTGCTGTGGCTAGGATCCCCTGCCAGAATTGACTTTTCCAATATGGCCCATTGATAGGACTATCCATGATGAGAGATGAGGCAGTGGTTGTTTTACTAGCTATTGTTTAACTTCTTCCCACAATTCATCAAATATGGTCAAATATAACATTTATTACTGTTGCCATTGCACGATTCATCATTTAATCACTGACATTGCCATTTTTCAGCAATCCCAGAATCCTGCATAACAATTTTCCATCTAGAATTCACCACGTTCTTTGAAAGAGAGCAAGAAAATTCAAGTTTCGGGTTCAGTGATATGTGTGTAGCCATTTGTCGGGATGTCGCCAAAATTTGCAATCAGTGGTATCCACATTTACAAAGGTCTATGCAGAGAGAAAAATCTCTTTACACAGGAAGTAACTGTTCAAATCTGTAGGGCTTCAGTGTATCAGCATGTGATAACAAACGTTCCTTATTCTGTGGGTGCATGTTATTACATACGGGTTGGTTTTGTTGTGAATTTAGTGAAGTAACATTAATTATTTATGATGAATATGCTTCATTCACAAAATGAATTTAAAACAAGCAAATTCAGTGAATTCATGTCTCCTGCTGGGCAGCAGTTTCAATGGGAATTAATGCATCCAGTGGAATATAGTTGAGTTGCAAGTGGAAGTTATTTAGAAGAGACAGAACAGTGCTTCAGACAGTGGTTATCAGATTTATTTTCACGGAGGTCACTGTCAAAGCAAGTACAGCGATGCAGAGTATAACTGTGAGAATCACTAAAAATTAAGACTGCATGATAAGACATATTACATTTAAGTGATGTGAAAAGTGTTAACCAACCTGTAAAGCTTGTGATTGGAAGTTAACTAGAAAGTGTTTTAGCACACTAAAACATATGTCTCCCCTTCCTTTCTATTTTATGCAACATGAAGTGGGGATAAGAAAGTCAACAGGAATGGAAGGAAGCTGTTGAACTTCACAAATGAGCTCGGTCTGAAGATTCTGAACAGGGACGCTAGATGTAACGGGAAATGGACCTGGGAGAGAATATTTATTTATTTATTTATTTATTGATGTTTAAGGTCACATATTTATGCACAATGGCTAATCATGACCGTGACAGTTTTACGGGTGGAGGAAGCCGGAGTACCCGGAGAGAACCACCGAGCAACGACGAGCAGCTGCCAGCTCCCCAACATCGAAACTCCGCACTGCAGCACAGACAGGGTTAGATTGGTTGAAGACATGCGCACCATCGACGTGCAGTACGCCTTAGTACACGGCGTCATCGTGCCCCCACGTGGGCAATGGGGATGAAGTGTCTTGCCCAAGGACACAACAAGCTTGCCGCAGGTGGGATTCGAACCGAGGACCTCTCGGCTTGCAGCCTGCACCTCTACCTACTGAGCCACCGCATTCCCCACCTGGGAGAGAAATGACAGAAAATCAATAATTGACTACATTCTCACAGATATGAATTTATGGAGGGAGGTGATAAGGGTAGAAGTGGATGATGAGGGCAAAATGGAGTTGGATAGTGATCACAACTTGATTACTGTGACGATGAGGGCCAAAAACCTAGAGAAAAGGAAAGGAAGCTTCAAGGAGATTTGGGAACTCAAAAAGGATGCCGACTGGGCGAAGTTCGAAGAAAAACTGAAACCAAAGCTTGCAGCCGTACACAAGGGGGGTAGTGTCCAGAAGATGGCCGATGCCATAATTGCGAGCCTAGTGGAGGCAGGGAAGGAAAGTGTAGGAAAGATTAGGGTGCCAACACGGGAACTTGGGTACAGAGTGAACGAAGAACTGAAAAGGTCCATAAAGATTAGAAAAGCTAAATGTGCTGCATACAGGAGAAGTAGAAAACTTAAGGGGGTGGAAAGCAATGAGACCATGGTAGCAAAGGAAGAATACCAACAAGCACGAAATAAAGTAAACAAGATTAAAGACGACAACAGGAGAGTGCGAAATAGCAGTCTTATTAGGACGATAAGAATGACAGGGGGGGGGGTCGAGTTCGAGCGTATTTTGGAAATGGGTGAACAAACGTAACAAAGGGAATAACCAACAGAGCATTAAAGTAGATGGCAGAGTTACAGAAGAGCGAGATCAAATCGCATTAGAACTAGTCAAGCACTGTGAAAAGGTAAACGATAAGCGATGGGGCATGGGGAACCCACCGGAGTGTCCGAACTAGGTCGAGGAAAATCTCTCGGACTTCGTGTGCAGCGAAATCAAAACTGAGGAGGTGCGAAGTATGATCTCAAAATTGAGGAATGGAAAAGCAGGAGGGGTGGATGAAATTCCTAATGAGTTTATCAAAAAATGGGGAGAGGAACTCTTGGAAAGCCTAACTGCCCTATTCAATTTAGCCATAGAAAAACAAGAGGTCCCAAAGGAGTGGAGGGAAAGTAAAGTGACATTTATTCACAAAAAGGGGGAAAAAGACGTCTTGGATAACTATCGAGGGATCTCTGTCAGCAGCAACATTGGAAAAGTCTTTTGTAAAGTCCTGTACGGGAGATTAGAGGAGGTGATTGAGGAGAAGAGTTTTTTGGGAGAAATCTAAAATGGCTTCAGGAAGGGAAGGAGAGTCACTGACCATCTTTTCACGCTATCCCAAATGATAGAATCCACGAAAGCAAAAAAGAAAAAGATGTTCATGGCCTTTTTGGATGTTAAAAAGGCATACGATAGAGTATGAAGGGAGGGTATGTGGCGCAAGCTGGAGGCTCTGGGCTTGGGGGGCGAGTTTGTTGGGATTATGAAAGCATTATATAAAGATGTACAGAGTGAACTTAGCTTGGGTAACATTACAACAAAACGTGTGCCTATGGAAATAGGCCTAAAACAGGGGTGTATCCTTTCGCCAATTTTTTTTGCATTGTACATCAAAGGTTTAGGAGATGGACTCCTGCAGAGCGACGAGGGGGTTGCAGTTGGTGACTTGAAGATCCCAGGGCTATTTTTTGCAGACGATATGGTGCTAGTGTCAGAAAGCGAAGAGGGGTTAGAGAAGATGCTGGGAATTGTTGGGAAATATGGGAGCAAATGGAGACTCGAACTTAATGAAAGCAAGAGCAAAGTTATACCCGTGGGCCGCAAAGTGGACCTCACTCGAACGTGGAGAGTGGGGGAGTTCTGCATTCCGGAAGGTAGCAGTAGACTTCTTAGTGTAGGAGAGACTAGTGACTATGAATACCTGGGGGTAAATATAAACATCACAGGAAGAGGCATCTACCGAAACCACACAAATAAATTGATTCTGAAGGGGAAGTGAATCCTTAACCAAATGAAACTTATAGGGAGAAACAGTTTCAATAAGGTTTTCATGGGGAAAACCATTTGGGAAATGGTGGGTCTGCCAAGTATAACATACGGTACGGAAGTTGTACCCCTAAACCAGACAGCTGTTAAGAGCTTGGAAATCCTGCAGAACGATGCAGGCCGATGGATAACAGGCTCGAGTAATGCCGCAGCACTAGAAGCAATCAGGGGCGAGCTTGGGTGGATGAGGATCAAGGATAGGATAGACCTATTGAAACTCAGTTATCTTAATTATTTGGTAAATCTCCCTGATAGCCGATGGTGTAAAGTAATATTCCTGAGAACTTTCAACTCAAATATCAAGACGGGGTGGATGGTCCAAGTGAGGGAGCTAGTAGAAAACTACTCAATGGAGATCTTGGACCTTGACGTTGGGGCAAACCAGGGCAAAAAGATCGTCAGAGAAAAGGTCATGGAGGATTGTAATCGTAATTGGCAAGAGGGGGTCAAATCAAAGAGATCTTTGAGTGGCCTGTGTGATAAAGAGAAGCCTGGTTTTGAAGAGTACCTTGATGGCACCTTTGGGGGGTCACTGTTGTTCAAGCTGAGGTCGCGGTCCCTGGAGCTGAGGGGAAAAATTGGGAAAAACAGTGAAAAGGAATGCCAGGTGTGCAACGTGGGCATGGTGGAGACCCTGGAACACTTTCTTATAGAATGCCCAAAATACCAGTCTAAAAGAACAAGATTCACAGGGAGTATAATGGAGAAGTGGGATGGGAGAATGAAGGACATGTGGTTAGGGGGCGACTCAAAGGAGAGGGTTAATATACTAATCAGAGAGATTGGGAAGAATGGGGCAAGGGATGTCATCAAGCAGTTAGTCTCTCCGAGTGTTGGGAGAAGAGAAGAAGCGTGGGAATAGGGGGAGGCAATTGGTAGAACATGGGTAACCAAGGCCTTCTCATACGAGAACCACGACAAATCAGCGGCCGGCCGAAGTGTTATTATTATTATTATTACAGGTCATGATTACATGTGACATGCGGTCGAATTGTGATACATCCACATGTCAAATATCTAACTCCTAGGTCAAAAAACAAAAAAAGTTCTGGTCTGGATAATTATTCAAGATTTGAAGTACATAAATTTGACCTTAAGGTCAGAGACGACATGCAGTCTCATGGTGACACATCCACATGTCAAATAACCAAGTCCTAGGTCAAAAAACAAAATAATTCTGGTCTGGACAATTACTCCCTATTTGAAGTACATAAATTTGGTCAAGGTCACATGAAGGTCACAATGGTATGTGACACACCAGCTCATGGTGATACATTCACATGCCAAATATCTAAGGCCTGGCTCAAAAGACAAACAAGTTTTGGTCCAGACAAAGTTTCCTTGAAAAAAGCATAAATCTGACCTTCAGATCAAATGTCAAGGTCACATGAAGGGCACAATGGTACGCTACACACCGGCTCATGTTCATACATCCACATGCCAATATCTAAAGCCTGACTCCAAATACAAAAAAAAGTTCTGGTCCAGACAGTTTCCCTTAAAAAAGCGCATAAATCTGACCTTCAGGTCAAAGGTTAAGGTCACACGATGGTCACTATGGTACACTGCACACCAGTTCATGGTGATACATCCACATGCCAAAAGTTTTGGTCTGGACAAAAGTTTCCTTGAAAAAAGCACAAATCTGACCTTCAGATCAAAGGTCAAGGTCACATGAAGGTCACAATGGTATGCTACACACCGGCTCATGGTGATACATCCACATGCTAAATATCTAAAGCCTGACTCGAAATACAAAAAAGTTCTGGTCCAGACAGTTTCCCTTAAAAAAGCGCATAAATCTGACCTTCAGGTCAAAGGTCAAGGTCACATGGAGGTCACTATGGTACACTGCATACCAGTTCATGGTGATACATCCACATGCCAAGTATCTAAGGTGTAGGACAAAAGACAAAAAAGTTATGGCCTGGACAAAGTTTGTGTGATGTTTCCCTTAAAAAAACCACATAAATCTGACCTTCAGGTCAAAGGTCAAGGTCACATGAAGGTCACTGTGGTCCACTGCACACCGGCTCATGGTGATACACCCACATGCCAAGTATGTAAGGTGTAGGTCAAAACACAAAAAAGTTATGGCCCGGACAAAGTTTGTATGAGAAGAAGGAGGAGAAGAAGAAGAAGAAGAATATGCACTAAAACAATATGTCTCCCTTCTGGGAAGGGGAGACATAATGAAACCTTGGAAGTGAGGTCCAGATAATATGGTGGTCTGTATATAGTACTGGGAGAGTCTGACTTTGTAGAGTTGCAAAAGAAGTAATGATGAAGACATATTCTGGTCTCACAATGATAACAAAGATACACAAGAAGTTTCGTGAAGATCGGTTCATAAATACGGCTTTTAGTCAGAGGTGCATTGCTGCATGGGCAGACGGACAGATTTTCGGTACAAAATTTCCCACATTCGAACTTGATTTAGGTATTGATAAAAGTAATCCATATATGAAATTTCACTGAAATCGGTTGACTCTAAGGAAAGTTAGGGTCTGGAAACCATCAGCCAATCAAATTTAAGCAACCTAATTAAATATGCGCAGAAAATGCCCATGTTCGAACTTGGACCCACAATTGATGAAAGTGATCTACTACCCAACATTCATCGAAATCCGGTCACTGGGAGGAAAGTTAGAGCCTGGAAACGAAATACACGGAAGGACACCCCGAATTTAATATCTCCCATTTTTTTCAAAAAGCGGGAGACAATAAGCATGAATTAAGCATGGGGAGCCAAAATGTGAATCCAGGACTTGATTTGAACAAATTTGTTTTTGACCCTCCAATGGATTCTGTATACAAAATATCAAACCCTTCTGATTGGTAGTTCTGGTGAAGAAGATTTTTTTAAAAATTTCAAATATGCTTTTTTTATATTTCCCTCTTTGTTACACTATGGCAAAACCAATGGCAATATTTTTTTACCATTCCGTTCTATTGGTCATAAGAATACGGCTTACCAAATAACAGTTCACTGTTCTGTGCTGTTCAGGAAATATAGGCATTTGAAAATATTTCTATTTATAGCTCCTGAGGTTCCCATGGAGATGAGGAAAAATGTTTTTTGCATGAATCAAACACTTATGACTCAATATCACATACCAAATTTGGCTTAAATCAGCATATCAGATTAAAACTATGAATTTTGGGTGGGGATAAAAATTCTGGGACTCCCATCACAATGGCAAATATTGCCCCAAAACCTTAGTGTGAACAAATTTCATTCTATACTTCAAAAGGAACCCAAAACTTAAATTGCACTGAAATCAGTTCAGCGGTTTTGTAGATGTAGCAAACACCATGTTCATGGATAACAAACAATGGAGGGATGGAGAGTGATTAATATAGCTCACCTTGACTTCCTGTCAGGTGAGCTAAAAAGGCAAGAAGTTGATTGAGACAGTTTCTCTAGATCTAAAAGGGACATAACTGTGGTAAGTATGCAGGTATGAAAGCTGCAATATGTGGATACCCTTTCCCCAATACTGGTCCACCACCATATGAAAGGACATCAACATTTGCCAACCGATGCTTGAGTTTGAATGCAAAACGTTTGTTTGGCAAGTTTTCAAAGTGTAACAGGGTTCATAGTTCTGGTACATTAATAGAAAAGAAAAATACAATATGTGTAGATCCTTTCATCCATTCTGGTCTCTCATCACTCAAAAAGCTTCTGAAAGGAAAGTTTTCAGTATAAGAAGGGCATACATTTGGTAAGTATGGACAAAACCTGCAATATGTGGATATCCTTTGCCGCATACTAGTCTATAACCATACTAAATACTACATCAAAATCCAATAACCCAGGACTGAGTAATAATGCAAAACATTTGTGCGAAGGTCTTCTAAGTGTAACCAGCATCATAACTCTGGTACGTATCCATGGATGAAACTTTCAAATTGTGGATATCCTTTCCCCTATGCTGCTCCGTCACCAACAACCAGTAATTGAGTTATAATGTGAAACCACTGTATGGAAGTACAGACTGGTGGAGACCTCAACTCTCAGGGCTTATATTTTGACAACAATCCAAGAATCGATTCAGCCAAAGATGTTGCAGCAAAACCAGCAAGAATCCATGTAGATTCTTCCTGCACCTTTGCTGGGATTCGCATGAAAAAATTGAGTCAATTTAATCTTTTAACCAACATAGCACCAGCAAATTAATCAATAAAAAGATAAAATGACCTAAATATCCTGACACTGCATCAATGAAATTATACAAAAATGGTGGTCATTGGAACCAGCTCAATGAGCCAGTTCCAATGACATCCATATCTGTAAAGTCTTATTGGAAAATATATTTTTTTTTTAAATATCAAATTCAGTTCATGTTTTAAAAATTAAAAAGCTATGTTGGATAAAGGGTTAACATGTGTTATCAGTATACAACAGGGGTTCAACCATGGTGGTCTCATGGGATCCTGGAACACTCATAGCAAACCATTTTCACAGGAAGCCAACTGGATTCTCTCAAATTTGGATGAAATATAAGCCGTGACTCTATGCCCACCAAAAATCTCCTCAGAGGCATAACAAGTCTCATCTTGATACTTCATTCATTTAAGATGAGATGCAGAGGGACTGAGGGACGGACAAACCCATAACATAATACAGAGTTTTTTCAATTAAAAACAGTCTTTTAGAATAGGCTCCATGGGGCCCCGAGACGCTCACCTGACCATAGCTGTATAAAGAAGGATTTAATTAGTATCAATGGTCAGCTAACACTACAGAGGAATAAAGTTATTTATTATTTATAACTCTGTTGTCCATGTCAGATAATTTTTTTCTAGTATTGGAATACTATCACAGAAACAAGAGGCCCCAGGGGGCCTGAGGGTGCTCACCTGACATGGTAGCCTGATTATAAAACCCAGGGAATTGATTTCAACAAGATGCATCTGCCCCTCCTTAGAAAAGCTTACACCAAATATCCAAAGATTCAGACCAGTGGATCTAAAAAACAAGAGGCCCCAGGGGGCCTTAAGGCACTCACCTGACATGGTAGTCTAAATATCAAACCAGGGACTTGACTTGAATAAGCTGCATACGCCCCTCCTAAGAAAAGCATATACCAACTAGACGAAGCTATTGTGCCCACACAATACACAGGATTTTCCTTCTATTTTCAGTTCCTGCACTTGCACGTCCCAAAATTGAGATAAACGCATAAAAAAACTGATTTCTTTTTATTTTTGTTCAGAAATTTTCGAAGTCCCAAACAAAAGTCCCACCCAGCCCCCAAATTTTCAGTGTAAAAATTTTTAATTTTTTTTGTCTTAAAATTGACCAAAATGCATAAAAAAACAAAACAACTCATTTCCAGATTTTGGTTCAAAATTTCTAAGTCCGGACCAGGACCCCGAATTTTCAGCCCAAATATGAACCCAGGGATTTGGCTTGAACAAACTTGAATCTCACCTTCCTAAGCATGCTGCATACCAAATATCAAAAGATTCCTATTGGTAGATCTGACGAAGAAGATTTTTAAAGAATATTCCTCATACTGCACTAATTTAAACATTTGGGCTCCCATAGAGAGCCCAAATATGGACCCAGGGAATTGATTTCAATAAACATGTGAAACAATCTTCCAAAGACGTTATATGTGAAATTTGAAAGCTTTTGGAGCAGTGGTTTGGGAGAAAAGTAGTGTTAAATGTTTTTCCCATTACCCACAGTGTTAAAAAATGCTGACTCAGCACTTTTTCAAAGTCCCAAAAAGGTACCCCATGATAAAACCGATAGCAATTTTTTGACCATTCCATTCTGTTGGTCCTTAGGAAGCTTCACGCCAAATAAGAATTCTCAGTGCCGTGTAGTTTTGGAGATATGGGCATTTTAATTTTTTCTATTTTTAGCTCCTGCAGTTCCAATGGGGCGACAGGGAAAAATGTTTTGGCATTAATTAAGTACTTATGACGCAATAAGCCCTCATATCAAATTTGGTTCAAATCTGCCTCTCGGTTTGGAAAATAGAAATTTTGGGCGGGGTGAAAATTCTTGCCCCTCCCATAACTAAGGCAAATATAGCTCCTCGAATTTCTCTTGAACTAATCTGAGTCTACACCTCAAAAGGAAGCTGCACACCAAATATCAAGTCTCTGCTACTGCTGGTTCATGAGAAGAAGATTTTTTAAGATTTAAGCACACTTTTAGGCGTGGCCCTACCGAGGGGCAGGTCAACTTGATTTGAACAAACTTGAATTGACATATGATAAGGTACATGCACAAATTTTGTTGAATTTGGTCCAGTAGTTTGTTAGAAGAAGTCGATAATGTAAAGTTAACGCCGGATGGACGACGGACGGAAAGTGATTAGTAAAGCTCCCCTTGAGCTGTGCTCAGGTGAGCTAAAAATATTTTTAAAGAATATTCCTCATATTGAACTAAGTTATAATTCGGGCTCCCATAGGAAGCCCAAATATGAACCCAGGGACTTGGCTTGAACAAACTTGAATCTCACATCCAGTGGGATGCCATTTTCCAAATATCAAAAGATTCTGACTGATGGATGTGAAGAAGATTTTTGAAGAATATTCCTCATATTGAACTAAGTTATAATTCAGGCTGCCACAGGGAGCCCAAATATGAACCCAGGGATTTGGCTTCAACAAACTTGAATCT
Organism: Pictodentalium vernedei; assembly: GCA_031216915.1. Classification (NCBI taxonomy): domain Eukaryota; kingdom Metazoa; phylum Mollusca; class Scaphopoda; order Dentaliida; family Dentaliidae; genus Pictodentalium; species Pictodentalium vernedei. The sequence continues at coordinate 576,634,561 of CM062297.1, read as the reverse complement.
CACCCCCCTAAGGATGCTGCATGCTAAATATAAAAAACATTCCGACCGCTGAATCTGAAGAAGATTTTTAAAGAAAAATTCCTCATATTGAACTAAGTTATAATTCAGGTTTCATTACAGGAAGCCCAAATATGAACCCAGGGACTTGGCTTCAACAAACTTGAATCTCACCCCCCCTAAGGATGCTGCATACCAAATATCAAAATATTCTGACTGCTGGATCTGAAGAAGATTTTTTAAGAAAATTCCTCATTTTGAACTAAGTTACAATTCGAGCTCCCACAGTGAGCCCAAATATGAACCTAGGGATTTGGCTTGAACAAACTTGAATCTCACCCCACTAAGGATGCTACATGCCAAATATCAAAACATTCCAACTGCTGAATTTGAAGAAGATTTTTAAAGAAAAATTCCTCATATTGAACGAAGTTATAATTTGGGCTCCCACAGGGAGCCCAAATATGAACCCAGGGACTTGGATTTAACAAATTTGAATCACACCCCCCTAAGGATGCTGCACACCAAATATCAAAATATTCCGACTGCTGGATCTGAAGAAGAAGTTTTTTTAAGAAAATTCCTCATTTTGAACTAAGTTACAATTCGAGCTCCCACAGGGAGCCCAAATATGAACCCAGGGACTTGGATTTAACAAACTTGAATCTCACCCCCTAAGGATGCTACATACCAAATATCAAAACATTCCGACTGCTGGATCTGAAGAAGAAGATTTTTAAAGAAAATTCCTCATTTTGAACTAAGTTATAATTCGGGCTCCCACAGTGAGCCGGAATATGAACCCAGGGACTTGGCTTGAACAAACTTGAATCTCACCCCCCAAGCATGCTGCATACCAAATATCAAAAGATTCTTATTGGTAGATCTGAAGAAGAAGATTTTTAAAGAATATTCCTCATACTGCACTAATTTAAACATTTGGACTCCCATAGAGAGCCCAAATATGGACCCAGGGAATTGATTTCAATAAACCTTTGAAACAATCTTCCAAAGATGTTATATGTGAAATTTGAAAGCTTTTGGAGCAGTGATTTGGGAGAAAAGTAGTGTTAAATGTTTTTCCCATTACCCACAGTGTTAAAAAATGCTGACTCAGCACTTTTTCAAAGTCCCAAAATAGTACCCCATGATAAAACCGATAGCAATTTTTTTTACCATTCCATTCTGTTGTCCTAAGGAAGCTTCACACCAAATAAGAATTCTCAGAATTTTTTTCTATTTTTAGCTCCTGCGGTTCCCATGGGGCAACGGTAAAAAAATTTGGGCATAAATTAAGTACTTATGACCCAATAAGCCCTCGTATCAAATTTGGTTCAAATCTGCCTCTCGGTTTAGAAAATAGAAATTTTGGGCGGGGTGAAAATTCTTGCCCCTCCCATAACAAAGGCAAATATACCTCCTCAAACTTCTCTTGAGCAAATCTGCGTCTACACCTCAAAAGGAAGCTGCACACCAAATATCAAGTCTCTGCTACTGCTGGTTCATGAGAAGAAGATTTTTCAAGATTTTGGTGCCCCTTGGGGGCCTGGCACCACCCAGGGAGAGGGGCAACTTCATTTGAACAAATCCGAATTGGCATTAGGTAATAAACATTTACCCATCATTTGAATAAAATTGGGCTAGTGGTTTTGGAGAAGTCGGTTTTGTAAAGTTTACAACGGACAACGGACGGAAAGTGATCAGTAAAGCTTCCCTTGAGCTTCACTCATGTGAACTAATAATGCAAAGATTTTCAGTAATGCAAAACAAGGGAGTCCAAATACCAGTGGTTTCTGGAGAAGAGAATTTTCAGAATTTTGCCAATTTTGCACTATGTTGAATTTTGCCCCTCCCCTTCCCCTATAGGGAACACAAATATCAACCCAGGGACTTTACTTGAACAAATTGAATCTGAACTTACTTAGGATGCTGTATACCAAATATCAAAAGATCAAATGATTCTGATTGTATCTCAGGAATCCCAAATATTAACCGAGGGAAATGATTTTAACAATCTTGAATCTGACCCTCATAATAATGTATACCAAACATTAAAAAATTCTGACTGGTGGTTCTGAAGAAGATTTTCAAAGATTATTTCCCATATTGCCCTAAGTTAAAAATTTGGGCTCCTGTATAGAGCCCAAATATGAACCAAGGGGCTTCATTACAACACACTTGTACCTGCTGACTCTCAGCATTTTTACCATGCACCCATACAGAACACCCTGACACAAACGATGACAAAATTCTACTGGTCCTAAGCATGCTTCATACCAAATAACAGCTCTCTGTTCTGTGGGGCTTGGGAAATATGAGCTTTTGAAAATATTTATATTTATAGCTCCTGGAGCTTCCATGGGGATACAGGAGAAGTTTTTTTTTGCAGGAATCAAGTACTTATGACTCAATAATACCACTACCAAATTTGGTTCGAATCAGACCTTCAGTTCAGAAAAAAGAAATTTTTTGGGGGGGGGGGGGGCCAAAAATCTTTCCCCTCCCATTACAGAGGCAAATATTGCTCCACGAACTTCATTTGAGCAAACTTGATTCTACACCTCAAAAGGAAGCTTCATACCAAATATTAAGTCATTGTACCCACTGGTTCATAATGAGATTTAAACAAGAGCTCACGTATCGCTGAAGCAATACAATGTCCCCTACTGGAATAATGAGCATTAATAATTATACAAATGTTATAACCTAGATGTGATCAGCATGAATTCCGTTGAAGCATTTCCAAAAAAAGTCCGGAAAACTGATATTTTGGTGCTTTTCCATATTTCCAAGGGCCATAACTCACACAAGAATAATGCAATCAGCATGAAACTCAAACTTGATCTGTAAGTCATCATTCAATAGTAGGTTACCAAGAAAGAAATCATTCGGTTGAAGCATTTCCAAAAAAAGTCCGGAAAACTAAAGTGTGACTGACAGACTGACTGACAGACTGATGGATGGACAGAGTGCAAATGAAACTTGATCTGTAAGTCATCATTCTATAGTAGGTTACCAAAAATGAAATCATTCTGTTGAAGCGTTTCCAAAAAAAGTCTGGAACACTGATATTTTGGCGCGTTTCCATATTTCCAAGGGCCATAACTCACACAAGAATAATGCAACCAGCATCAATCAGCAACAAACACAAACTTGATCTGTAAGTCATCATTCTATAGTAGGTTACCAAAAATGAAATCATTCGGTTGAAGCATTTCCAAAGAAAGTCCGGAAAACTAAAGTGTGACTGACAGACTGACTGACAGACTGATGGATGGACAGAGTGCAAATGAAACTTGATCTGTAAGTCATCATTCTATAGTAGGTTACCAAAAATGAAATCATTCTGTTGAAGCGTTTCCAAAAAAAGTCTGGAACACTGATATTTTGGCGCGTTTCCATATTTCCAAGGGCCATAACTCACACAAGAATAATGCAACCAGCATCAATCAGCAACAAACACAAACTTGATCTGTAAGTCATCATTCTATAGTAGGTTACCAAAAATGAAATCATTCGGTTGAAGCATTTCCAAAGAAAGTCCGGAAAACTAAAGTGTGACTGACGGATGGACAGAGTGCAAACCTATAGTCCCCTCCGGCGATGCTGGTAAAGGACTAAAAATTTGGAGCATTTTCCACCACCCCCTCCCTGGCGGAATGGGCACGTTGATTTGAACAAAAACAAAATGTGATGTCAATCTCCTCAAATTTAACTAAAATTGATTCAGTGGTTTAGGAGGAGCAGGTGCAAACACCATGTTCATGGATGACAGATGGTGATTGATCCAAAAAGCTCATCCTGACTCTCAGTCAGGTGAGCTAAAAATTAGGAGACAAGAGAAACATTCATAAGTAATGAGAATGGGCTGACATTAACAAATGAAGAATACTGTGATCAAAACATCCTGACCCTACAATACCATTTCATATGTTAACAAGGTGGTTTTCTTGTGAATTTAGTGATTATGTTTCAAATGGCTAAAACAGCTCAATCCAACATCCATGTGTTTCTTTGTAAACTAACTGTCATTTTTGACTTGTCAGAAAAAGTTTTTATAAATTAAAAATTTGTTCAACATGTCTGATATGAACACAAATAATTTATTCCTTTCTACATCAGAATTTAAACCTCATACTCATAACAAAAAGTTCTGAAAATATATAGGAAGAGGTAAGCAAAATATTTGAAGGATCATAAAGAATTGTCAAATAACAAACTCCTTCCCACATGTATTTACATCTTCATTTCACTCATACTTCACCCCAAGTTTCATAAATGAAAGTGTCAATGACACTGTAGCTCAACTTGTTAAGACATGTACATGCATAGTGTGTGACACAGCAATGACAAACATCTAGGTGATCACCTGATAACAAAGGTACATATGAAGTATCGTAACGGTCTGTACATAAATACTGACCGTAGCCTGTAACAAATGTATAGGTAAAGTATCATAATGGTGGGTGACAGTCAGATGCTAAACTAGAAAAGAAATCTTTGAGTCCCGGAGTGGGTCTGACTGAACCCCAAAATATTTGTCCTCATAGCACAGTGATAACAAAGGCACCCCAAAACACACTCGTTCCTACCCCAAGGTGATAACAAAGGTACCCAAGAAGTTTCGTGAAGATCAGTTCATAAAAACGAGCCGTATAGAAGTTGTGACAAAAAACTGATTGAACCAAATTTCAGTATAAAATGGCCACTAGCAGCCATCTTGAATTTTGGACCGCCCCCAGAAACACTCGTTCTCGTCCCAAGGTGATAAAAAAGGTACCCAAGAAGTTTCGTGAAGATCGGTTCATAAATACAGCCTCTAGCCCGGGCCGTATTGACATGTGTACTTACTGTGTACAAGTAGCACTGAATAAATCAATGTTCATCTAATTTGCATAATTTCTGCACGAGAAAAAAAAACAGTACTATATGTGATGTATTCCATGTTATTAAACATTCATACAAAAATTTATTCAAATCAGAACTTTCATACGGAAGGTCTGTACAAAAAACTGATTGCACTAATTTTGGTACAAAATGGCTGCTGGTGGCCATCTTGTATTTCGGACCACACCCAAAAACAATTGTTCTCATCCCACAGTGGTAACAAAGGTACCCAAGAAGTTTTGTAAAGATCGGTTCATAAATACGGCCTCTAGTCTGAGCCATATAGAAGTTGTGTACAAAAAACTTATTAGACCTAATTTCAGTACAAAATGGCCACTGGCAGCCATCTTGAATTTTGGACCGCACCCAGAAACACTCGTTCTCATCTCAAGGTGATAACAAAGGTACCCAAGAAGTTTTGAGAAGATCGGTTCATAAATACAGACTCTAGCCCGAGCCGTATTGACATGTGTACTTACTGTATGTAAGTAGCACTGAAAGAATCAAAGTTCATCTAATTTGCATAATTCTGCAGGAGAAAAAAACCTGTATTATATGTGAGGTATCCCATGGTACTAAACAGAGAAAATTATCATTAATGTATTTAAAGATACATCTGACCCAATGTTTAATTTCCCTTGGTGTGCATAGGTGTCAGAAAGCATAGACCTATAGCCCTTAATAGTGACTGGCTGTAGCTTAACTTCATCAAAAAGATAAACAAACAAGAGGCCCCAGGGGGCCTGAGGGCGCTCACCTGACATGGTAGTCTAAATATCAAACCAGGGACTTGATTTGAATAAGCTGCATATGCTCCTCCTAAGAAAAGCCGAAACCAACTAGATGAAGCAGTTGTGCCCACACAATACACAGGATTTTTCCTTCTATTTTCAGTTCCTGCACTTTTAAGTCCCAAAATTGAGATAAATGCATAAAACCAGATTTTTTTTTATTTTTGTTTGGAAATTTTCAAAGTCCCAAACAAAATATTTGGAGCCTAAATTCTTTTTTTTTTCTTTAAATTGACCAAAATGCATAAAATACCAAAAAACTAATTTCAGGATTTTGGTCCAAAATTTTCTAAGTCCCACCCGGACCCCAAGTTTTCAGTGTAAAAAAAAAAATTTTTTTGCCTTAAAATTGATTGAAACACATAAAAAACACAAAAAAATTTCAGGATTTTGGTCCAAAATTTTCCGAGGTCACACCCGGCACCCAAATTTTCAGTGTAAAAAAAATAATTTTTTTTTGTCTTAAAATTGACCAAAACGCCAGGGTTCGACATCAACCCACGTCCAATGGACATTGTCTAGTAGATTTTGGTCCGGTCGTGCTGTTTCTCTATCAAACTTGCCCGACTGGTCGTACTCATTTTTCTAGGGCAATAACTGATTAATTGAAAAAAAACTATCACTTTTGTTATTGCAGCGAGACCGAATGAGATAGAGTCGGATCGGCGCACAAATATAATATCAGGCTTTCCGCTAGGAAAAAAATGTTGAGGCCGGTTATGGGGAATCCAAGGATCCGACAGGGCGACCATGGTCGCCCCGTCAAATCCTTAGGTTCACCATTACCGGCTTCATGATCTCATCTGTCTGAAATGCACATCTGAGACGCCCAAGTGGAGGAGCTATGCCTTGTGCATGTTAAAATGGCTGACCTCAGAGTGTACACAAAACTTAATAATGTGGGCCAATGGAACCCAACCAAAATCATGCATGTATGCCATCTAACCTATCACTAGATCCTGTCGTTCCATAGTCAAGCTTATTGCAACTTGTTAAAAAAATTGAATCTGGATGATTTTTTGCTGTTCTTTTTTCCCTATAATTCTCTACTTTTGATGCGAGCCTTAAGAGTGTCTGTGATGAGAACACTACGAGGACCTTTTCGGTAGGGGAAAGTCAACAAGGGGATTAGGGCCGTTGATGGGATCCCATGTCTGTATAGCAGAAACCCTGATGATATATTTGTGTGCCGATCCGACTCTATCTCCTTCTATTAACATGTCGAAACATACTGTGAGGATAATATCGTCGCGTTATCTCCAGTCGCAATTGTGAAGAAGGGATCTACTCAAGTCGACTCGTATCTGCACCGTGCTGAATGAAATATGGAAACTTGTGACGTCATGACTAATAGCTTATCAATACCTCTTGCAAATTGAAAATTTGTTATGCAGAGAATGAAAGACAGCGTCGTAGGGGTGTCCAATATGTCAATCAGAGTGACGTCATCAAGTTTCAACTGTGTCAGTGTGACTGTCAGAGTTTGTGGGAAATTCCATTTTGAATCTGGAATATACTGTGAATTATCGTGATTTCTTGTGTGCAAATGAATTACAATAATATTCTCTTATGTTCGATAATTCGCTGGGAAAATTAACTTCTCGAAATCTATTTGAACCTGAAACTTATGTGCACGGTTTTGTTGGACTTGTACAAATCTCAGTCTTTACACAGTACTTTTTCTTGAAAATGTGGCGGCTGAAACGGAAAGTGACAATTCTACAAAATGAGAAACAAAATGTCAAGGTGAGTTTTCTTAAATTTCTTTATGGACAAAATCAATGCATGATAATATTACATCTGAAAATAGGCGTGTTGTCTTACAACTTACAAGACACGCTTTTTGGGGGGCACGATACATCAGGAAATGGACGTGAAATGATAGTAACTACATGTATCGTTTCAAGCACATTTTCTGATGTTATATGTAGCGCACCCCACAAAAAGTGCGTGCCTAAGTCCCAAAAGCAGCGATCAACTAAATGCGCACCTGGGTTTTCAAAATCGAAGGACTGTACCAGTAAACAAAGTTGAGTTTACCGATAGTTTATAATAAAAAGAAATTGTGGTTCGATTGCAAAAGTTAAACGAATGTACGATATAATTTTTTTACCGTCGTGTCCACGTTTTTCTCTAATTCCGTGGACTGGGTCAGGGCAAATACAAATCAGGTCCAGGCTAGTAATTTTTGAAGCAACTAGACCGACATGTCGGGTGCATAAAAACGTTAATGTCGAACCCTGAACGCATAAAAAACAAAAAAAATTTGTTTAGGATTTTGGTGCAAAGTCCCACCTGGCCCCCGGTCCCCCTAATTTTCAGTGTAAAAAAAATTGTTTTTTTGTCTTAAAATTGACCGAAATGCATAATGAAAGTGTCAATGACACTGTAGCTCAACTTGTCAAGACATGTACATGTATAGTATGTGACACAGCAATGACAAACATCTAGGTAATGACCTGATAACAAAGGTACATATAAAGTATTGTAACGTTCTGTACATAAATACTGACCATAGCCTGTAACAAATGTATAGGTAAAGTATTGTAAAGGTGGGTGACAGTCAGATGCTGAACAAGGTTTATGGGCTCGGGCAGCCATCAAGGCTGAATGATTGCGACCAAAAGGGGACGTTCTCATGTAGACATTAATTGGAGTCATCCTACCAAGCTACAATGAATTCCATTCATAATTATGACCTGTAGACTGTTCTAAAGGTTTTCAGGCTTCGGGCCCCTGTATCTGTCACAGTTGCCCAATCGTGCCCAAAAGGGGACGTTCTCATCTAGACATTATATGAAGTCAAACCTACCAAGTTACAATGAAATCCCTTCATAAATATGATCTGTAGACTGTGCTAAAGGTATTCGGGCTTCGGGCTCGGGCAGCCATCATGGTTGAATGATCGCAACCAAAAGGGCACATTCTCATCTGGGCATCATCTGGAGTGATCCTACGATGTTATAATGAAATCCCTTCATAAATATGACCTGTAGACTGTGCTCAAGATTTTTGGGCTTCAGGCACCTGTAGCCATCACAGTTGACCAATCATGACCAAAAGGGGATGTCATCATCCAGGCATTATATGGAGCCAACCTAACAAGTTACAATGAAATCCTTCCATAAATAGGACCTATAGACTATGCTAAAGGTCTTTGGGCTCGGGCAGCCATAAAGGCTGAATGATCGTGACGAAAAGGGGATGTTCTCATCTAGACATTATTTGAAGTCATCCTTCCAAGCTACAATGAAATACCTTCATAATTATGACCTGTAGACTGTTCTAAAGGTTTTCGGGCTTCGGGCCTCTGTAGCCGTCACAGTTACCCAATCGTGTCCAAATCAGAACTTTCATACAGAAGTTGTGTACAAAAGACTGATTGCACTAATTTTGCTACAAAATGGCTGCTGGTGGCCATCTTGAATTTCGGACCACACCCAAAAAAACTCGTTCTCATCCCACGGTGATAACAAAGCTACCCAAGAAGTTTCATAAAGATCAGTTCATAAATACGGCTTCTAGCCTGAGCCGTATAGAAGTTGTGTACAAAAAACTGATTAGACCTAATTTTGGTACAAAATGGCCACTGGCAGCCATCTTGAATTTTGGACCGCACCCAGAAACACTCGTTCTCGTCCCAAGGTGATAACAAAGGTACCCAAGACTTTTCGTGAAGATCAGTTCATAAATACAGACTCTAGCCCGAGCCGTATTGACATATGTACTTACTGTGTGTAAGTAGGACTGAAAAAATCTAAGTTCATCAAATTTGCATAATTTCAGGCACGAGAAAAAAACCCATATTATATGTGATGTATCCCATGGTACTAAACATTCACACAAAAAATTATTCAAATCAGCACTTTCATATGGAAGTTCTGTGCAAAAATCTGATTTCACCTAATTTTGTACAAAATGGCTGCCATCGGCCATCTTGAATTTCGGACCGGACCAAAAAACACTCGTTCTCATCCCACGGTGATACCAAAGGTACCCAAGAAGCTTTGTAAAGATCGGTTTATAAATACGGCCTCCAGCCCAAGCCGTATTGGCATTTGCACTTGCAGTGCTGAAAGTAACACTAAATACATCAAAGTTAGTCTAATTTGCATAATTTACGCACGAGAAAAAACCTGTATTATATGTGATGTATCCCATGGTACTAAACATTCATACAAAAAATTATTCAAATCAGCGCTTTCATATGGAAGTTCTGCACAAAAATCTGATTGCAACTGATTTTGTACAAAATGGCTGCCAGCGGCCAACTTGAATTTCGGATCGGACCCCAAAACACTTGTTCTCGTCCCACGGTCATAACAAAGGTACCCAATAAGTTTCGGAAAGATCGGTTCATAAATATGGCCTCTAGCCCGAGCCGTATTGAATTGTTGACGGACAGACAGACAGACGGACGACTGGCCATGGAATAAGCTCAAATTTGGTTTCGCCAAAGCTGAGCTAAAAACACCTTGCATTTTAAAATTTGTTTTTCAATGTCAATGTCAGACAATGAGGGGCTCTCGGACCGATTGGTGTCATTTCTTACACAGGCGTTTCATACACTGACTTTTGTGTACAAAAGAAGACGTTTTGTACATATATGAAAGGACGTTTCGTACACAGGCAAATTCTATAGGGTTTTTATGTATTTTTTATATGAAATAATAGACTACTTACTTTTGTAAGGTATTATAATCAAATATAAAAAAATCCACATTTGAAATATCACAGAACAGAATTTAATACGTCCAACACCACCACGATATGGCGTACATTTGAAAATATTGTTAGGAAATAAAATGAACCACAGACTGTAAAAACATCTTTCTTTGATGAAAAATCTAAACATTATGATGTGAACTCATTGATGATTAATCAGCTTTGATCAGTTCTTAAATGTAATCACAGCATTGTTATTACACTGGAGTCATAATTAGCACATGAACACATTAAAATGATTAATTTTCAGTATATGTACAACACTTTTTTATTACTGCAATGTTAAATGCCCAGTATATCATTATGCAGAGACCCCTCCACCAAGACCCCCCCCCCCCCACCCCCCCCCCCACCCCCCGCACCCCGCTTTACCCCTAGTTTAAGTAAGGCAACTTACTGAGATGTCATGTAAGGATCACACCACCTCTGCTAAGGAGGCAACTTGGGAATGCAAAGTCCTAAGCCCCATCCTTAGCATAGGCCTACTTATAATTATAATAAATATTTTCCAGTATGTTCTATTTGTATACTGCACAATGTCAGACTTATCTTTGTAGAACTTTATATTTGTATCATTCCAGTATGTTTTGTATTTATATATATATATATATATGTTATTGCAATAAATTTATTTTTACTCACAGGTTGTTATCTTTACTTGGCTCAAGACAGTCATAACCCTTTGTACGAATCATCCTAGCTTGTGTTGGGAACGTCCTAAACGGTTTGTGTATATAACATTCTGAAACGCCCATGTACGAAACATCCAGCTCCTCTCTCGGACAATGGGACATATACTAATTTCTTAACACGCCCCTTTCATGACTCGCAACATATTCCCATCAGAATTTCATTGTGAGGAATAGGTAGATGTAAACGTGTAACTGTCTGTGGCATTTGTCTTAACAGAGAACAGAAAAAGATACTCAAAAAATTAGAAGTACATATTCACTCTATGATAATATGATTACATCAAATTCAAGCCACTCGAGGTAAGAGGCTCTTTGCTAATACAGTTAATAATGCCTAACTGCAATTTACAAACTGGTTGGAAAATTCTTAAGTAATATCAAATACAATCATCCCTCACTTCAAATGCATACACGTGGGAACAAATTGCACAAGTAAACTTTGTTTCAGGTGCGTGGCATGTCGTGTGCCTAGGCAATGCAGGGTGACCACAGTTACGATGTGTTAGCCATCGTTTGCACATCGGCGATTTCTGTTGGCATTTGAGGGTTTTCATTTGTTTACTTTTTGCGGAAGTCAGGTGGCAGTGTTTTGAACTGTTTTCTTACCATGTCTTACTGATTTTGCGACGCAGACAATACAATAATACCAGTGATTGAAATTAACAGATATCCGGTTGAAATCCGGTTATGCCCGACGGTGAGACAGTTACAAAAATGGGCCAACCGTTCCAGCACTACTCTACAGAGGAATGAAAGGTGATGGCAGGAAATGGTAATATGATGAGAGGAAAGCCCCGAACAAGTGCAACACCATACAATGGCCAATATCCTGCCAACTAAGTTAAAAAAGACCGATGGCCGAAAGATTGATGGATTGGTGGATGGAGAGACAGATGGATGAACAGAAGGCCAGATGGACGGAAGGACAGCCAGCCCAGTCTCAATAAAACAGTGTATTTGATGTCACCAGGATCCCCTTCCTACATGACAAACCTATGGACTTTACCAATATGGCCCAATGATAGGGCTATGAATGATAATTTTAACACACAAGTCATTTCTTGTTTTGTTAGCTTTCGTTTAGTTTCTCTCCATCGTTAGTATGGAAGAAACACACAATATGTGCACATCCCTTCCCCCATTCTGGTCTCTCATTGCTCCAAAAGGACATCAAAATTGGACAACCGATGCTTCTGTTATAATGCAAAACATCTGTAGAGAAAGTTTGCAGTATAACAAGAGCTATATCTTTGGTACGTATGGACAAAACCCGCAATATGGGGATATTCTATACCCACATATCCATTGTTGGAGATTGAAATCTGACAACCCATGACTGAGTTATAATGCATTTGATTAATTGAATTTAGCCCATGTAAGGATTATGTATGCCATATATTAAAAGATTCTGACTGGTGTTTCTGGAGAAGAATAGTTTTAAAGATTATTCCTCATACTGGACTAAGTTAAAATTCGGGCTCCAATAGGGAGCCCAAGTCCTAACCCAAGGACTTGGTTTGAACAAAATGAGATCTAAAGGATGCTTTATACCAAATATCAAAAGATTCTGACTGGTGGATTTGAAGAAGGAGTTTTTAATGATTATTGCCCATACTGCACTAAGTTGAAATTTGGGCTCCCATAGGGAGCCCAAATAATAACTGAGGAACTGGTTTTGAACAAACTTGAATCTGACCCTGTAAGAATACTGCATACTCAATATCAAAAGGTCTGGCGTAGTGGATCCGAAAAAGAAGATTTTTAAAGATTATTCCCCCGATTGCATGAAGTTAAAATTTGGGCTTCCACAGAGAGCTCAATTATTAACCAATGAGCTTGATTTGAACAAATTGAATACTAACCCCTGTAAGGATTTTGTAATCCATATATCAAAAGATTCTGACCAGTGGTTCGGGAAAAAAATAGAGAGATTATTCCTCATGTTGGACTAACTTAAAATTTGGGTTCAATTGGAGCCCAAATATTAACCCAGGGAGATGGTTTGAACAAACTTAGATCTAACCTCCCGAAGAATGCAGTATACCAAATATCAAAAGATTCTGACTGGTGGATCTGAATTAGATTTTTAAAGATTATTCCCCCTATTGCCATAAGTTCAATTTTGAGCTCCTGTATTCTGTTCTACCAGTCCTAAGGATGCTTCATACCAAAAACAGTTCTCTGTTCCATGGGGTTTTCGAAATTTAGGAATTTGAAAAATATTTCTATTTTTAGATCATGGAGTTCCTATGGGGACACAAGAATATTTTTTCATGAATAAAGTACTTACGACTCAATAATACCATATCCAAATTTTGGTTCAAATCAGACTATCAGTTCAGAAAATAGAAATTTTGGGCGGTGCCAAAAATCCTGTAGAAAGGAAAATATTGCTGCACAAACTCTGTTTGAACATGCTTGATTCTACACCGCAAAAGGAAGCTCCATACCAAATATCAAGTCATTATTTATTTATTGATTTATTGGTGTTCAAGGTCACATACTTATGCACAATTGCTAATCGTGACCGTGACAGTTTTACAGGTGGAGTACCCGGAGAGAACCACCGAGCATCGACGAGCAACTGTCAGCTCCTCAACATTCTAACTCTGTTCAAGCTCCGCTCAAGCAGGGTTACAGCAGTTGAAGACATGTGCACCATCGACGTGCAGTATGCCTTAGTACACAGCATCATCGTGCCCCCATGTAGGCAACCGGGAGAAAATGCCTTGCCCAAGGACACAACGTGGGTCGTCTCGGATGGGGATTCAGCTCGGGACCTCTAGCATAGAAGTCTAACATTCTACCGCTGAGTCACTGCGCTTCCTTTCAAGTCATGGTTTTACGGGTGGAGGAAGCAGAGTATCCGGAGCGAACCACCGAGCATCGATGAGCAACTGTCAGCTCCTCAACATTCTAACTCTGTTCAAGCTCCTTCAAGCAGGGTTGCAGCAGGTGAAGACATGTGCACCATCGTCGTGTAGTATGCCTTAGTACACAGCGTTAGCGTGCCCCATGTAGGCAACCAGGATATAGTGCCTGGTCCAAGGACAAAACATGGGTCATCTCGGACAGGGATCAAACTCGGGACTTCTAGCATAGAAGTCCAACAGTCTACCGCTGAGCCACTGCACTCCCCATCAAGTCATGGTACCCACTGGAGATTTTTTTTTAAAAATTTGGAGCATTTTCCTCACCTCCTCTCTATGGTGCTGGGCAAGTTGATTTGAACAAAAACAAACTGCGATGTCAGAACAATCAATCACCCCAAATTTAACTGAAATTGGTTCAGTGGTTTTGGAGGAGACACAACTTGGCCAATAAATTGCTGTCAAAACTCCCTTACTACTCGGTATTGAGAAAAACTTACCTTTTGTTGAAACCACTGTTGTTGTACCTGAAAGAAACAATTACACATCTATCTACTCATCAGAATTTTGATTTTGTAAAATGCTACTTCATACCAAATGAGTTGAAATGTATCAACTGAAGATGGCTATAAAGAATATCAGTAAATAAAATAAGTGCAAGCCTGCCAAAATTTAAATTTAAATTTGAACAAGCCAATACCCCTCCACCCACGTCCAACAAAGACAATATCTTTAAAAAAAAATAATTCAAAATCCACTTGTAAATATGATGACAAGAAAAGGGGCAGGATGGGCAGATGGCCCTGCAAATGGATGGACAGATGGATGAATGGAAGGCCAAATGGATGGAAGGACAGATGGTCCATTCTCAATAAAACTGTGCATTTGCTGTGGCTAGGATCCCCTGCCAGAATTGACTTTTCCAATATGGCCCATTGATAGGACTATCCATGATGAGAGATGAGGCAGTGGTTGTTTTACTAGCTATCGTTTAACTTCTTCCCACAATTCATCAAATATGGTCAAATATAACATTTATTACTGTTGCCGTTGAACGATTCATCATTTAATCACTGACATTGCCATTTTTCAGCAATCCCAGAATCCTGCATAACAATTTTCCATCTAGAATTCACCACGTTCTTTGAAAGAGAGCAAGAAAATTCAAGTTTCGGGTTCAGTGATATGTGTGTAGCCATTTGTCGGGATGTCGCCAAAATTTGCAATCAGTGGTATCCACATTTACAAAGGTCTATGCAGAGAGAAAAATCTCTTTACACAGGAAGTAATTGTTCAAATCTGTAGGGCTTCAGTGTATCAGCATGTGATAACAAACGTTCCTTATTCTGTGGGTGCATGTTATTACATACGGGTTGGTTTTGTTGTGAATTTAGTGAAGTAACATTAATTAAACAATCACATGATTTTGGAGGGCATTATGGTTCGTGAGCGGCCCTGCATCGATGTTGAACAGCCCGAGGGTTTATTAAAGGAGCGAGACGAAGTCAAATATCAAAATATTCAAATATGCCCGACAACAATCATGTTATTACTATTATTACCACTACGTAATTTGTAATAAGTGACAGGTGTTAATATAATATAATACTTACCTGGGTTCGCGAGATAATGCTGAATGCATGAACTCCAAGATGATGAGGGATTTTTAGTAAACTGATTACATCGAGATGATGAGAGAGTTTAAAAAAATTCCGTCTTCCACTTCCAGGGAGGGAGGTAATGCACGCAATAAAGATGACGAATCAGTTGCCATGGAAAATGGCTACAACTGACAACATGGCCACGTGTCATTTGTTTCCGTTGCTGTCGATCAACAAGACCGCAACATGGCAAAAGCATCAACTTTTCCTTGCGAGTTCTTGCCTCATTTCTAAATTTTCAATTCTAAAAGACGTCACGTGACAAGAGGGCCGATAATGAATTTTGTTTTCCATTAGCGGCCCTCCTATCACGTGACTACCGAGCAATAGAGGATATGATTGCCCGTTAAATCGACATTAATGCAGTAGGAAACGCCCTGCAAAGTGGTAATAATTATTTATGATGAATATGCTTCATTCACAAAATGAATTTAAAACAAGCAAATTCAGTGAATTCATGTCTCCTGCTGGGCAGCAGTTTCAATGGGAATTAATGCATCCAGTGGAATATAGTTGAGTTGCAAGTGGAAGTTATTTAGAAGAGACAGAACAGTGCTTCAGACAGTGGTTATCAGATTTATTTTCACGGAGGTCACTGTCAAAGCAAGTACATCGATGCAGAGTATAACTGTGAGAATCACTAAAAATTAAGACTGCATGATAAGACATATTACATTAAAGTGATGTGAAAAGTGTTAACCAACCTGTAAAGCTTGTGATTGGAAGTTAACTAGAAAGTGTTTTAGCACACTAAAACATATGTCTCCCCTTCCTTTCTATTTTATGCAACATGAAGTGGGGACAAGAAAGTCAACAGGAATCGAAGGAAGCTGTTGAACTTCACAAATGAGCTCGGTCTGAAGATTCTGAACAGGGACGCTAGATGTAAGGGAAAATGGACCTGGGAGAGAAACGACAGAAAATCAATAATTGACTACATTCTCACAGATATGAATTTATGGAGGGAGGTGATAAGGGTAGAAGTGGATGAGGGCAAAATGGAGTTGGATAGTGATCACAACTTGACTACTGTGACGATGAGGGCCAAAAACCTAGAGAAAAGGAAAGGAAGCTTCAAGGAGATTTGGGAACTCAAAAAGGATGCCGACTGGGCGAAGTTCGAAGAAAAACTGAAACCAAAGCTTGCAGCCGTACACAAGGGGGGTAGTGTCCAGAAGATGGCCGACGCCATAGTTGCGAGCCTAGTGGAGGCAGGGAAGGAAAGTGTAGGAAAGATTAGGGTGCCAACACGGGAACTTGGGTACAGAGTGAACGAAGAACTGAAAAGGTTCATAAAGGTTAGAAAAGCTAAATGTGCTGCATACAGGAGAAGTAGAAAACTTAAGGGGGTGGAAAGCAATGAGACCATGGTAGCAAAGGAAGAATACCAACAAGCACGAAATAAAGTAAACAAGATTAAAGACGACAACCGGAGAGTGCGAAATAGCAGTCTTATTAGGACGATAAGAATGACAGGGGGGGGGGGGGGGAGGGGGTCGAGTTCGAGCGTATTTTTGGAAATGGGTGAACAAACGTAACAAAGGGAATAACCAACAGAGCATTAAAGTAGATGGCAGAGTTACAGAAGAGCGAGATCAAATCGCATTAGAACTAGTCAAGCACTGGGAAAAGGTAAACGATAAGCGATGGGGCATGGGGAACCCACCGGAGTGTCCGAACTAGGTCGAGGAAAATCTCTCTGACTTCGTGTGCAGCGAAATCAAAACTGAGGAGGTGCGAAGGATGATCTCAAAATTGAGGAATGGAAAAGCAGGAGGGGTGGATGAAATTCCTAACAAGTTTATCAAAAAAGGGGGAGAGGAACTCTTGGAAAGCCTAACTGCCCTATTCAATTTAGCCATAGAAAAACAAGAGGTCCCAAAGGAGTGGAGGGAAAGTAAAGTGACATTTATTCACAAAAAGGGGGAAAAAGACGTCTTGGATAACTATCGAGAGATCTCTGTCAGCAGCAACATTGGAAAAGTCTTTTGTAAAGTCCTGTATGGGAGATTAGAGGAGGTGATTGAGGAGAAGAGTTTTTTGGGAGAAATCCAGAATGGCTTCAGGAAGGAAAGGAGAGTCACTGACCATCTTTTCACGCTATCCCAAATGATAGAATCCGCGAAAGCAAAAAAGAAAAAGATGTTCATGGCCTTTTGGGATGTTAAAAAGGCATACGATAGAGTATGGAGGGAGGGTATGTGGCGCAAGCTGGAGGCTCTGGGCTTGGGGGGCGAGTTTGTTGGGATTATGAAAGCATTATATAAAGATGTACAGAGTGAACTTAGCCTGGGTACCATTACAACAAAACGTGTGCCTATGGAAATAGGCCTAAAACAGGGGTGTATCCTTTCGCCAATTCTTTTTGCATTGTACATCAAAGGTTTAGGAGATGAACTCCTGCAGAGCGACGAGGGGGTTGCAGTTGTTGACTTGAAGATCCCAGGGCTATTTTTTGCAGACGATATGGTGCTAGTGTCAGAAAGCGAAGAGGGGCTAGAGAAGATGCTGGGAATTGTTGGGAAATATGGGAGCAAATGGAGACTCGAACTTAATGAAAGCAAGAGCAAAGTTACACCCGTGGGCCACAAAGTGGACCCCACTCGAAGGTGGAGAGTGGGGGAGTTCTGCATTCCGGAAGGTAGCAGTAGACTTCTTAGTGTAGGAGAGACTAGTGACTATGAATATCTGGGGGTAAATATAAACATCACAGGAAGAGGCATCTACCGAAACCACACAAATAAATTGATTCTGAAGGGGAAGCGAATCCTTAACCAAATGAAACTTATAGGGAGAAACAGTTTCAATAAGGTTTTCGTGGGGAAAACCATTTGGGAAATGGTTGGTCTGCCAAGTATAACATACGGTACGGAAGTTGTTCCCCTAAACCAGACAGCTGTTAAGAGCTTGGAAATCCTGCAGAACGATGCAGGCCGATGGATAACAGGCTCGAGTAATGCCGCAGCACCAGAAGCAATCAGGGGCGAGCTTGGGTGGATGAGGATCAAGGATAGGATAGACCTATTGAAACTCAGTTATCTTAATTATTTGGTAAATCTCCCCGATAGCCGATGGTGTAAAGTAATGTTCCTGAGAACTTTCAACTCAAATATCAAGATGGGGTGGATGGTCCAAGTGAGGGAGCTAGTAGAAAACTACTCAATGGAGATCTTGGACCTTGACATTGGGGCAAACCAGGGCAAAAAGATCGTCAGAGAAAGGGTCATGGAGGATTGTAATCGTAATTGGCAAGAGGGGGTCAAATCAAAGAGATCTTTGAGTGGCCTGCGTGATAAAGAGAAGCCTGGTTTTGAAGAGTACCTTGATGGCACCTTTGGGGGCTCACTGTTGTTCAAGCTGAGGGGAAAAATTGGGAAAAACAGTGAAAAGGAGTGCCAGATGTGTAACGTGGGCGTGGTGGAGACCCTGGAACACTTTCTTATAAAATGCCCAAAATACCAGTCTAAAAGAACAAGATTCACGGGGAGTATAATGGAGAAGTGGGATGGGAGAATGAAGGACATGTGGTTAGGGGGCGACTCAAAGGAGAGGGTTAATATACTAATCAGAGAGATTGGGAAGAATGGGGCAAGGGATGTCATCAAGCAGTTAGCCTCCAAGTGTTGGGAGGAGAGAAGAAGTGCGGGAATAGGGGGAGGCAGTTGGTAGAACATGGGTAACCAAGGCCTTCTCATACGAGAACCACGACAAATCAGCGGCCGGCCGAAGTGTTATTATTATTATTATTACAGGTCATGATTACATGTGACATGCGGTCGAATTGTGATACATCCACATGTCAAATATCTAACTCCTAGGTCAAAAAACAAAAAAAGTTCTGGTCTGGATAATTATTCAAGATTTGAAGTACATAAATTTGACCTTAAGGTCAGAGACGACATGCGGTCTCATGGTGACACATCCACATGTCAAATAACCAAGTCCTAGGTCAAAAAACAAAAAAATTCTGGTCTGGACAATTACTCCCTATTTGAAGTACATAAATTTGACCTTGAGGTCAAGGTCACATGAAGGTCACAATGGTATTCAACACACCAGCTCATGGTGATACATCCACGTGCCAAATATCTAAGGCCTGGCTCAAAAGACAAACAAGTTTTGGTCCAGACAAAGTTTCCTTGAAAAAAGCATAAATCTGACCTTCAGATCAAAGGTCAAGGTCACATGAAGGGCACAATGGTACGCTACACACCGGCTCATGTTCATACATCCACATGCCAATATCTAAAGCCTGACTCCAAATACAAAAAAAAGTTCTGGTCCAGACAGTTTCCCTTAAAAAAGTGCATAAATCTGACCTTCAGGTCAAAGGTTAAGGTCACACGATGGTCACTATGGTACACTGCACACTGGTTCATGGTGATACATCCACATGCCAAAAGTTTTGGTCTGGACAAAAGTTTCCTTGAAAAAAGCACAAATCTTACCTTCAGATCAAAGGTCAAGGTCACATGAAGGTCACAATGGTACGCTACACACCGGCTCATGGTGAAACATCCACATGCTAAATATCTAAAGCCTGACTCGAAATACAAAAAAGTTCAGGTCCAGACAGTTTCCCTTAAAAAAGCGCATAAATCTGACCTTCAGGTCAAAGGTCAAGGTCACATGGAGGTCACTATGGTACACTGCATACCAGTTCATGGTGATACATCCACATGCCAAGTATCTAAGGTGTAGATCAAAAGACAAAAAAGTTATGGCCCGGACAAAGTTTGTGTGATGTTTCCCTTAAAAAAAACACATAAATCTGACCTTCAGGTCAAAGGTCAAGGTCACATGAAGGTCACTGTGGTACACTGCACACCAGCTCATAGTGATATACCCACATGCCAAGTATCTAAGTTGTAGGTCAAAACACAAAAAAGTTATGGCCCGGACAAAGTTTGTATGAGAAGAAGGAGGGGAAGAAGAAGAAGAATATGCACTAAAACAATATGTCTCCCTTCTGGGAAGGGGAGGCATAATGAAACCTTGGAAGTGAGGTCCAGATAATATGGTGGTCTGTATATAGTACTGGGAGAGTCTGACTTTGTAGAGTTGCAAAAGAAGTAATGATGAAGACATATTCTGGTCTCACAATGATAACAAAGATACACAAGAAGTTTCGTGAAGATCGGTTCATAAATACGGCTTTTAGTCAGAGGTGCATTGCTGCATGGGCAGACGGACAGATTTTCGGTACAAAATTTCCCACATTCGAACTTGATCTAGGTATTGATAAAAGTAATCCATATATGAAATTTCATTGAAATCGGTTGACTCTAAGGAAAGTTAGGGTCTGGAAACCATCAGCCAATCAAATTTAAGCAACCTAATTAAATATGCGCAGAAAATGCCCATGTTCGAACTTGGACCCACAATTGATGAAAGTGATCTACTACCCAAAATTCATCGAAATCCGGTCACTGGGAGGAAAGTTAGAGCCTGGAAACGAAATACACGGAAGGACACCTCGAATTTAATATCTCCCGTTTTTTTCAAAAAGCAGGAGACAATAAGCATGAATTAAGCATGGGGAGCCAAAATGTGAATCCAGGACTTGATTTGAACAAATTAGTTTTTGACCCTCCAATGGATTCTGTATACAAAATATCAAACACTTCTGATTGGTAGTTCTGGTGAAGAAGATTTTTTAACAAAATTTCAAATATGCTTTTTTTATATTTCCCTCTTTGTTACACTATGGCAAAACCAATGGCAATATTTTTTTACCATTCCGTTCTATTGGTCATAAGAATACGTCTTACCAAATAACAGTTCACTGTTCTGTGCTGTTCAGGAAATATAGGCATTTGAAAATATTTCTATTTATAGCTCCTGAGGTTCCCATGGAGATGAGGAAAAATGTTTTTTGCATGAATCAAACACTTATGACTCAATATCACATACCAAATTTGGCTTAAATCAGCATATCAGATTAAAACTATGAATTTTGGGTGGGGATAAAAATTCTGGGACTCCCATCACAATGGCAAATATTGCCCCAAAACCTTCGTGTGAACAAATTTCATTCTATACTTCAAAAGGAACCCAAAACTTAAATTGCACTGAAATCAGTTCAGCGGTTTTGTAGATGTAGCAAACACCATGTTCATGGATAACAAACAATGGAGGGATGGAGAGTGATTAATATAGCTCACCTTGACTTCCTGTCAGGTGAGCTAAAAAGGCAAGAAGTTGATTGAGACAGTTTCTCTAGATCTAAAAGGGACATAACTGTGGTAAGTATGCAGGTATGAAAGCTGCAATATGTGGATACCCATTCCCCAATACTGGTCCACCACCATATGAAAGGACATCAACATTTGCCAACCGATGCTTGAGTTAGAATGCAAAACGTTTGTTTGGCAAGTTTTCGAAGTGTAACAGGGTTCATAGTTCTGGTACATTAATAGAAAAGAAAAATACAATATGTGTAGATCCTTTCATCCATTCTGGTCTCTCATCACTCAAAAAGCTTCTGAAAGGAAAGTTTTCAGTATAAGAAGGGCATACATTTGGTAGGTATGGACAAAACCTGCAATATGTGGATATCCTTTGCCGCATACTAGTCTATCACCATACTAAATAGGACATCAAAATCCAATAACCCAGGACTGAGTAATAATGCAAAACATTTGTGCGAAGGTCTTCTAAGTGTAACCAGCATCATAACTCTGGCACGTATCCATGGATGAAACTTTCAAATTGTGGATATCCTTTCCCCTATGCTGCTCCGTCACCAACAACCAGTAATTGAGTTATAATGTGAAACCACTGTATGGAAGTACAGACTGGTGGAGACCTCAACTCTCAGGGCTTATATTTTGACAACAATCCAAGAATCGATTCAGCCAAAGATGTTGCAGCAAAACCAGCAAGAATCCATGTAGATTCTTCCTGCACCTCTGCTGGGATTCGCATGAAAAAATTGAGTCAATTTAATCTTTTAACCAACATAGCACCAGCAAATTAATCAATAAAAAGATAACATGACCTAAATATCCTGACACTGCATCAATGAAATTATACAAAAATGGCAGTCATTGGAACCAGCTCAATGAGCCAGTTCCAATGACATCCATATCTGTAAAGTCTTATTGGTAAATATTTTTTTTTTTTAAATATTATCAAATTCAGTTCATGTTTTAAAAGTTAAAAAGCTATGTTGGATAAAGGGTTAACATGTGTTATCAGTATACAACAGGGGTTCAACCATGGTGGTCTCATGGGATCCTGGAACACTCATAGCAAACCATTTTCACAGGAAGCCAACTGGATTCTCTCAAATTTGGATGAAATATAAGCCGTGACTCTATGCCCACCAAAAATCTCCTCAGAGGCATAACAAGTCTCATCTTGATACTTCATTCATTTAAGATGAGATGCAGAGGGACTGAGGGACGGACAAACCCATAACATAATACAGAGTTTTTTCAATTAAAAACAGTCTTTTAGAATAGGCTCCATGGGGCCCCGAGACGCTCACCTGACCATAGCTGTATAAAGAAGGATTTAATTAGTATCAATGGTCAGCTAACACTACAGAGGAATGAAGTTATTTATTATTTATAACTCTGTTGTCCATGTCAGATAATTTTTTTCTAGTATTGGAATACTATCACAGAAACAAGAGGCCCCAGGGGGCCTGAGGGCGCTCACCTGACATGGTAGCCTGATTATAAAACCCAGGGAATTGATTTCAACAAGATGCATCTGCCCTTCCTTAGAAAAGCTTACACCAAATATCTAAAGATTCAGACCAGTGGATCTAAAAAACAAGAGGCCCCAGGGGGCCTTAAGGCACTCACCTGACATGGTAGTCTAAATATCAAACCAGGGACTTGACTTGAATAAGCTGCATACGCCCCTCCTAAGAAAAGCATATACCAACTAGACGAAGCTATTGTGCCCACACAATACACAGGATTTTCCTTCTATTTTCAGTTCCTGCACTTGCACATCCCAAAATTGAGATAAACGCATAAAAAAACTGATTTTTTTTTTATTTTTGTTCAGAAATTTTCGAAGTCCCAAACAAAAGACCCACCCAGCCCCCAAATTTTCAGTGTAAAAATTTTTAATTTTTTTTGTCTTAAAATTGACCAAAATGCATAAAAAAACAAAACAACTCATTTCTAGATTTTGGCCCAAAATTTCTAAGTCCGGACCAGGACCCCAAATTTTCAGCCCAAATATGAACCCAGGGATTTGGCTTGAACAAACTTGAATCTCACCTCCCTAAGCATGCTGCATACCAAATATCAAAAGATTCCTATTGGTAGATCTGAAGAAGAAGATTTTTAAAGAATATTCCTCATACTGCACTAATTTAAACATTTGGGCTCCCATAGAGAGCCCAAATATGGACCCAGGGAATTGATTTCAATAAACATGTGAAACAATCTTCCAAAGATGTTATGATGTTATATGTGAAATTTGAAAGCTTTTGGAGCAGTGGTTTGGGAGAAAAGTAGTGTTAAATGTTTTTCCCATTACCCACAGTGTTAAAAAATGCTGACTCAGCACTTTTTCAAAGCCCCAAAAAGGTACCCCATGATAAAACCGATAGCAGTTTTTTGACCATTCCATTCTGTTGGTCCTTAGGAAGCTTCACGCCAAATAAGAATTCTCAGTGCGGTGTAGTTTTGGAGATATGGGCATTTTAATTTTTTCTATTTTTAGCTCCTGCAGTTCCCATGGGGCGACAGGGAAAAATGTTTTGGCATTAATTAAGTACTTATGACGCAATAAGCCCTCATATCAAATTTGGTTCAAATCTGCCTCTCGGTTTGGAAAATAGAAATTTTGGGCGGGGCGAAAATTCTTGCCTCTCCCATAACTAAGGCAAATATAGCTCCTCGAATTTCTCTTGAACAAATCTGAGTTTACACCTCAAAAGGAAGCTGCACACCAAATATCAAGTCTCTGCTACTGCTGGTTCATGAGAAGAAGATTTTTTAAGATTTAAGCACACTTTTAGGCGTGGCCCTACCAAGGGGCAGGTCAACTTGATTTGAACAAACTTGAATTGACATATAAGGTACATGCACAAATTTTGTTGAATTTGGTCCAGTAGTTTGTTAGAAGAAGTCGATAATGTAAAGTTAACGCCGGACAGACGACGGACGGAAAGTGATTAGTAAAGCTCCCCTTGAGCTGTGCTCAGGTGAGCTAAAAATATTTTTAAAGAATATTCCTCATATTGAACTAAGTTATAATTCGGGCTCCCATAGGAAGCCCAAATATGAACCCAGGGACTTGGCTTGAACAAACTTGAATCTCACATCCAGTGGGATGCCATTTTCCAAATATCAAAAGATTCTGACTGGTGGATGTGAAGAAGATTTTTGAAGAATATTCCTCATATTGAACTAAGTTATAATTCAGGCTGCCACAGGGAGCCCAAATATGAACCCAGGGATTTGGCTTCAACAAACTTGAATCTCACCCCCCTAAGGATACTGCATGCTAAATATAAAAAACATTCCGACCGCTGAATCTGAAGAAGATTTTTAAAGAAAAATTCCTCATATTGAACTAAGTTATAATTCAGGCTCCATTACAGGAAGCCCAAATATGAACCCAGGGACTTGGATTTAACAAATTTGAATCACACCCCCCTAAGGATGCTGCACACCAAATATCAAAATATTCCGACTGCTGGATCTGAAGAAGAAGGTTTTTTAAGAAAATTCCTCATTTTGAACTAAGTTACAATTCGAGCTCCCACAGTGAGCCCAAATATGGACCTAGGAACATGGCTTGAACAAACTTGAATCTCACCCCCTAAGGATGCTACATACCAAATATCAAAACATTCTGACTGCTGGATCTGAAGAAGATTTTTAAAGAAAATTCCTCATTTTGAACTAAGTTATAATTCGGGCTCCCACAGTGAGCCGGAATATGAACCCAGGGACTTGGCTTGAACAAACTTGAATCTCACCCCCCTAAGCATGCTGCATACCAAATATTAAAAGATTCTTATTGGTAGATCTGAAGAAAAAGATTTTTAAAGAATATTCCTCATACTGCACTAATTTAAACATTTGGACTCCCATAGAGAGCCCAAATATGGACCCAGGGAATTGATTTCAATAAACCTTTGAAACAATCTTCCAAAGATGTTATATGTGAAATTTGAAAGCTTTTGGAGCAGTGATTTGGGAGAAAAGTAGTGTTAAATGTTTTTCCCATTACCCACAGTGTTAAAAAATGCTGACTCAGCACTTTTTCAAAGTCCCAAAATAGTACCTCAGGATAAAACCGATAGCAATTTTTTTTTACCATTCCATTCTGTTGTCCTAAGGAAGCTTCACACCAAATAAGAATTCTCAGAATTTTTTTATATTTTTAGCTCCTGCGGTTCCCATGGGGCAACGGTAAAAAAATTTGGGCATAAATTAAGTACTTATGACCCAATAAGGCCTCATATCAAATTTGGTTCAAATCTGCCTCTCGGTTTGGAAAATAGAAATTTTGGGCGGGGTGAAAATTCTTGCCCCTCCCATAACAAAGGCAAATATAGCTCCTCAAACTTCTCTTGAGCAAATCTGCGTCTACACCTCAAAAGGAAGCTGCACACCAAATATCAAGTCTCTGCTACTGCTGGTTCATGAGAAGAAGATTTTTTAAGATTTTGGTGCCCCTTGGTGGCCTGGCACCAACCAGGGAGAGGAGCAACTTCATTTGAACAAATCCGAATTGGCATTAGGTAATAAACATTTACCCATCATTTGAATAAAATTGGGCTAGTGGTTTTGGAGAAGTCAGTTTTGTAAAGTTTACAACGGACAACGGACGGAAAGTGATCAGTAAAACTTCCCTTGAGCTTCACTCACGTGAACTAATAATGCAAAGATTTTCAGTAATGCAAAACAAGGGAGTCCAAATACCAGTGGTTTCTGGAGAAGAGAATTTTCAGAATTTTGCCAATTTTGCACTATGTTGAATTTTGCCCCTCCCCTTCCCCTATAGGAAACACAAATATCAACCCAGGGACTTTACTCGAACAAATTGAATCTGAAACTTACTTAGGATGCTGTATACCAAATATCAACCGAGGGAAATGATTTTAACAATCTTGAATCTGACCCTCATAATAATGTATACCAAACATTAAAAAAATTTGACTGGTGGTTCTGAAGAAGATTTTCAAAGATTATTTCCCATATTGCCCTAAGTTAAAAATTTGGGCTCCTGTATAGAGCCCAAATATGAACCAAGGGGCTTCATTACAACACACTTGTACCTGCTGACTCTCAGCATTTTTACCATGCACCCATACAGAACACCCTGACACAAACGATGACAAAATTCTACTGGTCCTAAGCATGCTTCATACCAAATAACAGCTCTCTGTTCTGTAGGGCTTGGGAAATATGAGCTTTTGAAAATATTTATATTTATAGCTCCTGGAGCTTCCATGGGGATACAGGAGAAGGTTTTTTTTTGCAGGAATCAAGTACTTATGACTCAATAATACCACTACCAAATTTGATTCAAATCAGACCTTCAGTTCAGAAAAAAGAAATTTGGGGGGGGGGGGGGGGGGGGCCAAAAATCTTTCCCCTCCCATTACAGAGGCAAATATTGCTCCACAAACTTCATTTGAACAAACTTGATTCTACACCTCAAAAGGAAGCTTCATACCAAATATTAAGTAAATGTACCCACTGGTTCATAATGAGATTTAAACAAGAGCTCACGTATCGCTGAAGCAAAACAATGTCCCCTACTGGACTAATGAGCATTAATAATTATACAAATGTTATAACCTAGATGTGATCAGCATGAATTCCATTGAAGCATTTCCAAAAAAAGTCCGGAAAACTGATATTTTGGTGCTTTTCCATATTTCCAAGGGCCATAACTCACACAAGAATAATGCAATCAGCATGAAACTCAAACTTGATCTGTAAGTCATCATTCAATAGTAGGTTACCAAGAAAGAAATCATTCGGTTGAAGCATTTCCAAAAAAAGTCCGGAAAACTAAAGTGTGACTGACAGACTGACTGACAGACTGATGGATGGACAGAGTGCAAATGAAACTTGATCTGTAAGTCATCATTCTATAGTAGGTTACCAAAAATGAAATCATTCTGTTGAAGCGTTTCCAAAAAAAGTCTGGAACACTGATATTTTGACGCGTTTCCATATTTCCAAGGGCCATAACTCACACAAGAATAATGCAACCAGCATCAATCAGCAACAAACTCAAACTTGATCTGTAAGTCATCGCTCTATAGTAGGTTACCAAAAATGAAATCATTCGGTTGAAGCATTTCCAAAGAAAGTCCGGAAAACTAAAGTGCGACTGACGGATGGACAGAGTGCAAACCTATAGTCCCCTCAGGCGATGCTGGTAGGGGACTAAAAATTTGGAGCATTTTCCACCACCCCCTCCCTGGCGGAATGGGCACGTTGATTTGAACAAAAACAAAATGTGATGTCAATCTCCTCAAATTTAACTAAAATTGATTCAGTGGTTTAGGAGGAGCAGGTGCAAACACCATGTTCATGGATGACAGATGGTGAGTGATCCAAAAAGCTCATCCTGACTCTCAGTCAGGTGAGCTAAAAATTAGGAGACAAGAGAAACATTCATAAGTAATGAGAATGGGCTGACATTAACAAATGAAGAATACTGTGATCAAAACATCCTGACCCTACAATACCATTTCATATGCTGACAAGGTGGTTTTCTTGTGAATTTAGTGATTATGTTTCAAATGGCTAAAACAGCTCAATCCAACATCCATGTGTTTCTTTGTAAACTAACTGTCATTTTTGACTTGTCAGAAAAAGTTTTTATAAATTAAAAATTTGTTCAACATGTCTGATATGAACACAAATAATTTATTCCTTTCTACATCAGAATTTAAACCTCATACTCATAACAAAAAGTTCTGAAAATATATAGGAAGAGGTAAGCAAAATATTTGAAGGATCATAAAGAATTGTCAAATAACAAACTCCTTCCCACATGTATTTACATGTTCATTTCACTCATACTTCACCCCAAGTTTCATAAATGAAAGTGTCAATGACACTGTAGCTCAACTTGTTAAGACATGTACATGCATAGTGTGTGACACAGCAATGACAAACATCTAGGTGATCACCTGATAACAAAGGTACATATGAAGTATCGTAACCGTCTGTACATAAATACTGACCGTAGCCTGTAACAAATGTATAGGTAAAGTATCATAATGGTGGGTGACAGTCAGATGCTAAACTAGAAAAGAAATCTTTGAGTCCCGGAGTGGGTCTGACTGAACCCCAAAATATTTGTTCTCATAGCACAGTGATAACAAAGGCACCCCAAAACACACTCGTTCCTACCCCAAGGTGATAACAAAGGTACCCAAGAAGTTTCGTGAAGATCAGTTCATAAAAACGAGCCGTATAGAAGTTGTGACAAAAAACTGATTGAACCAAATTTCGGTATAAAATGGCCACTAGCAGCCATCTTGAATTTTGGACCGCCCCCAGAAACACTCGTTCTCGTCCCAAGGTGATAACAAAGGTACCCAATAAGTTTTGTGAAGATTGGTTCATAAATACAGACTCTAGCCCTAGCCGTATTGACATGTGCACTTACAGTGTATAAGTAACACTGAATAAATCAAAGTTTATCTGATTTGCATAATTTTTGCACGAGGAAAAAACCTGTATTATATGTTATGTATTCCATGTTACTAAACATTCATTCAAAAATTTATTCATATCAGAACTTTCATACAGAAGTTCTGTACAAAAAACTGATTGCACTAACTAAAGTACAAAATGGCTGCTGGTGGCCATCTTAAATTTTGGACCACACCCAAAACCACTCGTTCTTGTCACACGGTGATAAAAAAGGTACCCAAGAATTTTCGTGAAGATCGGTTCATAAATACGGCCTCTAGCCTGAGCCGTATTGGCATTTGCAGTAACAGTGCTGAAAGTAACATTAAATAAATCAAAGTTAGTCTAATTTGCATAATTTACGCACAAGAAAAAAACCTGTATTATATGTGATGTATCCCATGGTAATAAACATTCATACAAAAAATTATTCAAATCAGAGCTTTCATTTGGAAGTTCTTTGCGCAAAATCTGATTGCACTTAATTTCGTACAAAATGGCTGCCAGCGGACGTCTTGAATTTCAGACCGGACCCCAAAACACTCGTTCTCGTCTCACGGTGATAAAGGTACCCAAGAAGTTTCGTAAAGATCGGATCATAAATACGGCCTCTAGCCCGAGCAGTATGTATGGCACGACAGACAGACAGACAGACAGACGACGGGCCATGACAATACCTCAAATTTGGCTTTGCCAAAGTTGAGCTAATAAAATGATCTAAGAGACATGACTCCCAAAAAACAATTTGGGCAAGGCTGGTTTTCAAACTCATCCAAGACATTCTTGAGTAGAACTCACAGACCATATTTGGTAAAAATCAGATAATGCTTCAAGTTATCATGCTGATATCGCAACATGGATGGATGGAAAGGTGGATGGGAGGATGTATGCCCACAGACCTTTATCAAAACATAAGTCAAATTGTTGACACAACTTGACCAAAAAATTGTCCAAAATCCTTTCCTATCTGGTATTGAGAAATACTTACCTTTTGTTGAAATCTTTGATGATGTACCTGAAAGAAACAATTACATTGTTAAATCTATCAACTAAAGATGGTTTATAAAGAACATCAGTCAATAAAACAAGTGCACGCCTGCCAAATTTTAAAACTGAACAAACCAATACCACTCCACCCAAGTCCAACAAGGACAATATCTCTAAAAGAAATACTTGGACACAGCTGGTTCACAAACCCCTTTATGATATTATCACCAAAAAGCTATACATTAATTTGGCAAAAAAAATCTTTGAACAGTTTTCACTGAAATGTGATAAGAAATGGTAATATAACAGGAAAGCACTGAACAAGTGCAATGCCATACGATGACCAATCCCCCATCTACAAAGTTAAACAAGAGCTAAGCCTGGCATCACATAATACGCCCATTAGTAGTGTTGAAACGATTTTTCGACTAGTCGACACCAATGCGATTAGTACTAAACAAATCTATTAACTGATTAGTGAATCACTTGTCGATTAGTCACCTGAGTGTATTCTCTAAAGCCTTGAAGTTTCCACTTTGTGTAACTTTAAGAAATTTAATTTAATTTCATTAAAATTAATTCAGTGCTTTCAATTTGAGGTGTGCTATCGCACTCGCACTTCTACATTGGAAACAAAAGCTCTATACAGATATTCATGCTTTTTCATTATGTTCCTGTTTTGGGTAAATGTTGCTGTAATAAGATTGGTCAGAAAACAAAACGTCACAATGACATTTACTACTGAATGAAGTTTTACAACTCGCATTACGTAGTGCACATACTGACCAAACAAATCGCTGTTTGGTCACGTGATGCATTTAATATTCAATGAGGCTATTGTCTATAGTTTGTCTAGCATTTCAATGGGCGTTGATTAAGTTATGCAGGTCATGGAACAATCAAGTCATCAGAATACACTTCTTCAGTTACCTGTTTTCTGCTTTCAAAGTTTTGCAGCACAATAACAAAGTGCAGAAATTTCTTATTAGACCACAATATGCAAGGGAATTTTGGGGGGAAAAGTTCAATTTCGCTTAAAACATTTGTCAGAACCGAACATTGGAACACCAAAGATTTATTTTTAGACCAAATTATTTTTTGCGGCACGGTCTGTTTGGTCGTAAAGACATGGAGACATCGGCTTACGTACTGTTGCGCAGATAGACCCATTAATTGTGTTGTAATTTGGAAGCCACTCCAGCCAATGCGCATCTGACATTGCATAACTGACTAGTCGATTAATTGTCGACTACTACCCTGCGATTAGTCGATTAGTAAAAATCCAAATGGCATTAATCATTTCAACACTACCCATTAGGCTTTTTTGAATTGTACATAATCACTGTTTTCATCCAACATATAAAAAGTACATGATGAAGTTGGACTGAAAATCGTACCTGCTATGATGTTTACCAAACGGACAGACAGATAAACAGAAATCATTTTACTTGAGAAAAGCTCTAAACAGAAAATGCTCTAAGTCAGAAAAGGTTCATACCAAATGCAAGATTTGTACTGAATCCCAATTGAAACCCGACCTGTAATTTGGTATAACTGAGTCACAAGCCAAATTTGGTGGAGGTCATTTTAGCAGAACTAAAGTTATCATCCGGTAACCAGAATGTTGATGGAAATAAGCATTTTCTAAACCAAAAAGGCCCATAACTCTTCTAATGAAAGTGTCAATGACACTGTAGCTCAACTTGTTACGACATGTACATGTATAGTGTGTGACACAGCAATGACAAACATCTAGGTAATGACCTGATAACAAAGGTACATATAAAGTATTGTAATGGTCTGCACATAAATACTGACCGCAGCCTGTAACAAATGCATAGGTAAAGTATTGTAAAGGTGGGCGACAGTCAGATGCTAAACTAGAAAAGAAATCTTTGAGTCCCAGAGTGGGTCTGACTGAACCCCAAAATATGTATTCTCATGGCACAGTGATAACAAAGGCACCCAAAAACATGTGTTCCTGTCCCAAGGTGATAACAAAGGTACCCAAGAAGTTTCATGAAGATCAGTTCATAAATACGAGCCGTAAAGAAGTTGACAAAAAACTGATTGGACCTAATTTCGGTATAAAATGGCCACTGGCAGTCAGCTTGAATTTTGGACCGCACCCGGAAACACTCGTTCTCGTCCCAAGGTGATAACAAAGGTACCCACGAAGTTTTGTGAAGATCGGTTCATAAATACAGCCTCTAGCCCAATCCGTATTGACATGTGCACTTTCTGTGTATAAGTAGCACTGAATAAATCAAAATTCATCTAATTTGCATAATTTCTGCACGAGAAAAAACCCTGTATTATATGTGATGTATTCCAAGTTACTAAACATTCATACAAAAATTTATTCAAATCAGAACTTTCATACAGAAGTTCTGTACAAATGAAAGTGTCAATGACACTGTAGCTTAACTTGTGTGTTGTGTTTGATGAAAAGGATAATGTTCAATGTTTATAAAAGGATTATGAAATAAGACAAGAATTGTGATAATTGGGAATATGTTCATTTCTGTTCCCTGTATGCTATGTTTATGATAAAAATAATATGAGGTGTACACTGTACTAAAGATCTGAGGAGTGGGTTAATATGACCTCACAGTTAATATATGTGGCCCTCACAGTTAACATATATCAACAAAATTACAATGAAATTATTCCAAAATGAGTCATCCTATCAAGTAACATTAAAATCCCTTCATAAATATGGCCTGTAGACTGTGCTAAAGGTTTTCGGGCTTCGGGCCCCTGTAGCCGTCAGTTTCCCAATTGCGTCCAAAGGGGACGTTCTCATCTAGACATTATATGAAGTCAACCTACCAAGTTAAAATGAAATCCCTCCATAAATACGACCTGTAGACTGTGCTAAAGGTTTTCGGGCTTCAGGCAGCCATCAAGGCTGAATGATCGTGACCAAAAGGGGACGTTCTCATCTGGACACTATTTGGAGTCATCCTACCAAGCTACAATAAAATCCCTTCATAATTATGACCTGTAGACTGTTCTAAAGGTTTTCGGGCTTTGGGCCCCTGAAGCCGTCACAGTTGCCCACTCGTGTCCAAAAGGGGACGTTCTCATCTAGACATTATATGAAGTCAACCTACCAAGTTACAATGAAATCCCTGCATAAATATGACCTTAGACTGTGCTAAAGGTTTTCGGGCTTTGGGCTCGGGCAGCCATCATGGTTGAATGATCGCAACCAAAGGGGACAATCTCATCTGGGCATCATCTGGAGTGATCCTGCAAAGTTACAATGAAATCCCTTCATAAATATGACCTGTAGACTGTGTTCAAGGTTTTCGGGCTTCGGGCACCTGTAGCCATCACAGTTGACCAATCACGACCAAAAGGGGATGTCATCATCTAGGCATTATATGGAGTCAACCTAACAATGTTACAATGAAATCCTTCTATAAATATAAACTTCTGCCTATGCTAAAGGTTTTTGGGCTCAGGCACCCATAAAGGCTGAATGATCACGGCCAAAATGGGACGTTCTCATCTTGACCTTATTTGGAGTCAACCTACCAAGTTACAATGAAATCCCTTCATAAATATGACCTGTAGACAGTGCTAAAGGTTTTTGGGCTTCGGGCACCTTTAGCCGTCAAAGTTGCCCAAACATGTCCAAAAGGGGACGTTCTCATCTAGGCATTATATGAAGTCAACCTACCAAGTTACAATGAAATCCCTTCACAAATATGACTTGTAGACTGTGCTTAAGGTTTTCGGGCTTCGGGTTCGGGCAGCCATCATGGTTGAATAATCGCAACCAAAGGGGACAATCTCATCTGGGCATCATCTGGAATGATCCTATGAAGTTACAATGAAATCCCTTCATAAATATGGCCTGTAGACTATGCTCAAGGTTTTTGGGCTTCGGGCACTTGTAGCCAACACAGCTGACCAATTACAACCAAAAGGGGATGTCATCATCTAGGCATTATATGGAGTCAACCTAATAGGTTACAATGAAATCCTTCCATAAATATGACCTTTTACCTATGCAAAAGGTTTTTGGGCTCGGGCACCCATCAAGGCTGAATGATGGCGATCAAAAGGGGACGTTCTCATCTAGACATTATTTGGGGTCATCCTACCAAGTTACAATGAAATCCCCTCATAAATATGACCTGTAGACTGTGCTAAAGGTTTTCGAGCTTCGGGCACCTTTAGCTGTCACAGTTGCCCAATCATGTCCAAAAGGGGACATTCTCACCTAGACATTATATGAGGTTAACCTACCAAGTTACAATGAAAACCCTTCATAAATATGACCTGTAGACTGTGCTAAAGGTTTTCGGGCTTCGGGCTCGGGCAGCCATCATGGGTGAATGATCGCACGTTCTCATCTATACATTATATGAAGTTAACCTACCAAGTTACAATGAAATCCCTTCATAAATATGACCTGTAGACTGTGCTAAAGGTTTTCGGGCTTCAGGCTTGGGCAGCCATCATGGTTGAATGATCGCAACCATAGGGGACAATTTCATCTGAGCATCATCTGGAGTGATCCTAAGAAGTTACAATGAAATCCCTTCATAAATATGACCTGTAGACTGTGCTCAAGGTTTTCGGGCTTCGGGCACTTGTAGCCATCACAACTGACCAATCACGACCGAAAGGGGATGTCATCATCTAGGCATTATATGGAGTCAACCTAACAGGTTACAATGAAATCCTTCCATAAATATGACCTTTTGCCTATGCTAAAGGTTTTTGGGCTCGGGCACCCATCAAGGCTGCATGATCGCGATCAAAATGGGACGTTCTCATCTAGACATTATTTGGAGTCATCCTGCCAAGTTACAATGAAATCATTTCATAAATATGACCTCTAGACTGTGCTAAAGGTTTTCGGGCTTCGGGCTCCTGTAGCCGTCACAGTTGCCCAATCACGTCCAAAGGGGGACTTTCTCATCTAGACATTGTATGAAGTCAACCCACCAAGTTACAATGAAATTCCTCAATAAATATGACCTGTAGACTGCGCTAAAGGTTTTCGGGTTTTGGGCTCGGGCAGTCGTCAGGGTTGGCAGATCATGCCCAAATGGGGAAATTCGCATCTAGACATCATAAGGAGTCATCCTACCAAGATACAATGAAATCCCTCCACATTAAACATGACCTGCAGACTGTGCTAAAAGTTTTTGGGTTTTCGGGCTTGGGCAGCCATCACGGTTGATAGATCATGCCCAAAAGGGGACGTTCTCGTCTGGGCACTATACAGAGGCATCCTACCAAGTTACAATGAAATCCCTTCATAAATACGACCTGTAGACTGTGCTAATGGTTTTCGGGTTTTGGGCTCGGGCAGCCATACCGGTTGCCCGATCGCGACCAAATGGGGACGTTCTCATCTAGACATGACCCCAAACCTGCATATGAAATTTCGTGATGATCAGACAAGAACTGCGGGGTGTAGCCCGTGCTAAAGGAAATGTGAACAGACGTCACAGACTCACAGACTCACAGACTAACAGACTCACAGACTAACAGACTCACAGACTCACAGACTAACAGACTTCCGCACGCGTGATGGCAATAGCTTATCTTGACTATGTCAAGTAAAGCTAAAAACTGATTGCACTAATTTTGGTACAAAATGGCTGCTGGTGGCCATCTTGAATTTTGGACCACGCCGAAAAACACTTGTCCTCATCCCACGCTGATAACAAAGGTACCCAAGAAGTTTCGTAAAGATCGGTCCATAAATACAGCCTGTAGACTGAGCCGTATAGAAGTTGTGTACAAAAAACTGATTGGACCTAATTTCGGAACAAAATGGCCACTGGCAGCCATCTTGAATTTTGGACCACACCCAAAAACACTCGTTCTCGTCCCAAGGCGATAACAAAGGTACCCAGGAAGTTTCATAAAGATCGGTTCATAAATACCGCCTCTAGCCTGAGACGTACAGAAGTTGTGTACAATGAAAGTGTCAATGACACTGTAGCTTAACTTGTGTGTTGTGTTTGATGAAAAGGATAATGTTCAATGTTTATGAAAGGTTTATGAAATAAGACAAGAATTGTGATAATTGGGAATATGTTCATTTCTGTTCCCTGTGTGCTATGTTTATGATAAAAATAATATGAGGTGTACACTGTACTGAAGAGCTGAGGGGTGGGTTAATATGACCTCACAGTTAATGTATCTGGCCCTCACAGTTAACGTATATCAACAAAAGTTACCAAGTTACAGTGAAATTATTCCAAAACGAGTCATCCTATCAAGTTACATTAAAATCCCCTCATAAATATGGCCTGTAGACTGTGCTATAGGTTTTTGGGCTTCGGGCCCCTGTAGCCGTCAGTTTCCAATTGCGTCCAAAGGGGACGTTCTCATCTAGACATTATATGAAGCCAATCTACCAAGTTACAATGAAATCCCCTAATAAATATGACCTGTAGACTGTGCTAAAGGTTTCTGGGCTTTGGGCTCTGGCAGCCATCATGTTTGAATGATCGCAACCAAAAGGGGACATTCTCATCTGGACACTATTTGGAGTCATCCTACCAAGCTACAATGAAATCCCTTCATAATTATGACCTGTAGACTGTTCTAAAGGTTTTCGGGCTTTGGGCCCCTGAAGCCGTCACAGTTGCCCAATCGTGTCCAAAAGGGGATGTTCTCATCTAGACATTATATGAAGTCAACCTACCAAGTTACAATGAAATCCCTTCATAAATATGACCTGTAGACTGCTAAAAGTTTTCGGGCTTCGGGCTCGGGCAGCCATCATTGTTGAATGATCGCAACCAAAGGGGACAATCTCATCTGGGCATCATCTGGGGTGATCCTGCGAAGTTACAATGAAACCCCTTCATAAATATGACCTGTAGACTGTACTCAAGGTTTTCGGGCTTTGGGCACCTGTAGCCATCACAGTTGACCAATCACGACCAAAAGGGGATGTCATCATCTAGGCATTACATGGAGTCAACCTAACAGGTTACAATGAAATCCTTCTATAAATATAACCTTTTGCCTATGCTAAAGGTTTTTGGGCTCGGGCACCCATCAAGGCTGAAGGATCACGGCCAAAATGGGGCATTCTCATCTAGACATTATTTGGAATCATCCTACCAAGTTACTATGAAATCCCTTCATAAATATGACCTGTAGACAGTGCAAAAGGTTTTCGGGCTTCGGGCACCTTTAGCCGTCAAAGTTGCCCAATCATGTCCAAAAGAGGACATTCTCATCTAGACATTATATGAAGTCAACCTACCAAGTTACAATGAAATCCCTTCATAAATATGACCTGTAGGCTGTGCTTAAGGTTTCTGGGCTTTGGGCTCGGGCAGCCATCATGGTTGAATGATCGCAACCAAAGGGGACAATCTCATCTGGGCATCATCTGGAGTGATCCTACAAAGTTACAATGAAATCCCTTCATAAATATGACCTGTAGACTGTGCTCAAGATTTTCGGGCTTCGGGCACTTGTAGCCATCACAGCTGACCAATCACGACCAAAAGGGGATGTCATCATCTAGGCATTATATGGAGTCAACCTAATAGGTTACAATGAAATCCTTCCATAAATATGACCTTTTACCTATGCTAAAGGTTTTTGGGCTCGGGCACCCATCAAGGCTGAATGATCGCGATCAAAATAGGACGTTCTCATCTAGACATTATTTGGAGTCCTCCTACCAAGTTACAATGAAATCCCCAAATAAATATTACCTGTATACTGTGCTAAAGGTTTTTGGGCTTTGGGCTCTGGCAGCCATCATGGTTGAATGATCGCAACCAAAAGGGGACATTCTCATCTGGACACTATTTGGAGTCATCCTACCAAGCTACAATGAAATCCCTTCATAATTATGACCTGTAGACTGCTCTAAAGGTTTTTGGGTTTTGGGCCCCTGAAGCCGTCACAGTTGCCCAATCGTGTCCAAAAGGGGACGTTCTCATCTAGACATTATATGAAGTCAACCTACCAAGTTACAATGAAATCCCTTCATAAATATGACCTGTAGACTGTGCTAAAGGTTTTCGGGCTTCGG
Organism: Pictodentalium vernedei; assembly: GCA_031216915.1. Classification (NCBI taxonomy): domain Eukaryota; kingdom Metazoa; phylum Mollusca; class Scaphopoda; order Dentaliida; family Dentaliidae; genus Pictodentalium; species Pictodentalium vernedei. The sequence goes on along the minus strand of CM062297.1, from coordinate 576,596,276 downwards.
GCTCGAGCAGCCATCATGGTTGAATGATCGCAACCAAAGGGGACAATCTCATCTGGGCATCATCTGGAGTGAACCTGCGAAGTTACAATGAAATCCCTTCATAAATATGACCTGTATACTGTACTCGAGGTATTCGGGCTTTGGGCACCTGTAGCCATCACAGTTGACTAATCACCACCAAAAGGGGATGTCATCATCTAGGCATTATATGGAGTCAACCTAACAGGTTACAATGAAATCCTTCCATAAATATGACCTTTTACCTATACTAAAGGTTTTTGGGCTCGGGCATCCATCAAGGCTGAATGATCACAGATAAAAATGGGAAGTTCTCATCTAGACATTATTTGGAGTCATCCTACCAAGTTACAATGAAATCCCCTCATAAATATGACCTGTAGACTGTGCTAAAGGTTTTCAGGCTTTGGGCACCTTTAGCTGTCACAGTAGCCCAATCATGTCCAAAAGAGGACGTTCTCATCTAGACATTATAGGAAGTTAACCTACCAAGTTACAATGAAATCCCTTCATAAATATGACCTGTAGACTGTGCTTAAGGTTTTCGGGCTTCGGGCTTCTCATCTAGACATTATTTGGATTCATCCTACCAAGTTACAATGAAATCCCTTCATAAATATGACCTGTAGACAGTGCAAAAGGTTTTCGGGCTTCGGGCACCTTTAGCCGTCAAAGTTGCCCAATCATGTCCAAAAGGGGACGTTCTCATCTAGACTTTACATGAAGTCAACCTACCAAGTTACAATGAAATCCCTTCATAAATATGACCTGTAGACTGTGCTAAAGGTTTTCGGGCTTCGGGCTCGGGCAGCCATCATGGTTGAATGATCGCAACCAAAGGGGACAATCTCATCTGGAGTGATCCTGCGAAGTTACAATGAAATCCCTTCATAAATATGACCTGTAGACTGTGCTCAAGGTTTTCGGGCTTCGGGCACCTGTAGCCATCACAGTTGACCAATAACGACCAGAAGGGGATGTCATCATCTAGGCATTATATGGAGTCAACCTTACAGGTTACAATGAAATCCTTCTATAAATATAACCTTTTGCCTATGCTAAAGGTTTTTGGGCTCAGGCACCCATGAAAGCTGAATGATCATGGCCAAAATGAAACGTTCTCATCTAGACATTATTTGGAGTCACCCTACCAAGTTACAATGAAATCCCCTCATAAATATGACCTGTAGACTGTGCTAAAGGTTTTCAGGATTCGGGCACCTTTAGCCGTCACAGTAGCCCAATCATGTCCAAAAGGGGACGTTCTCATCTAGACATTACATGAAGTTAACCTACCAAGTTACAATGAAATCCCTTCATAAATATGACCTGTAGACTGTGCTAAAGGTTTTCGGGCTTCGGGCTCGGGCAGCCATCATGGCTGAATGATCGCAACCATAGGGGACAATCTCATCTGGGCATCATCTGGAGTGATCCTAAGAAGTTACAATGAAATCCATTCATAAATATGACCTTTAGACTGTGCTCACGGCTCACGACCAAAAGGGGATGTCATCATCTAGGCATTACATGGAGTCAACCTAATAGGTTACAATGAAATCCTTCCATAAATATGACCTTTTGCCTATGCTAAAGGTTTTTGGGCTCGGGCACCCATCAAGGCTGCATGATCGCGATCAAAATGGGACGTTCTCATCTAGACATTATTTGGAGTCATCCTACCAAGTTACAATGAAATCCCTTCATAAATATGACCTCTAGACTGTGCTAAAGGTTTTCGGGCTTTGGGTCCCTGTAGCCGTCACAGTTGACCAATCATGCCCAAAAGGTGACTTTCTCATCTAGACATTGTATGAAGTCAACCCACCAAGTTACAATGAAATTCCTCAATAAATATGACCTGTTGACTGTGGTAAAGGTTTTCGGGTTTTGGGCTCGGGCAGTCGTCACGGTTGGCAGATCATGCCCAAATGGGGAAATTCTCATCTAGACATCATAAGGAGTCATCCTACCAAGTTACAATGAAATCCCTCCACATCAAACATGACCTGCAGACTGTGCTAAAAGTTTTTGGGTTTCGGGCTTGGGCAGCCATCACGGTTGATAGATCATGCCCAAAAGGGGACGTTCTCATCTGGGCATTATACAGAGGCATCCTACCAAGTTACAATGAAATCCCTTCATAAATACGACCTGTAGACTGTGCTAATGGTTTTCGGGTTTTGGGCTCGGGCAGCCATACCGGTTGCCCGATCGCGACCAAAAGAGGACGTTCTCATCTAGACATGACCCCAAACCTGCATATGAAATTTTGTGATGATCAGACAAGAACTGTGGGGTATAGCCCGTGCTAAAGGAAAATGTGAACAGACGTCACAGACTCACTGACTAACAGACTAACAGACTTCCGCACGCGTGATGGCAATAGCTTATCTTGACTATGTCAAGTTAAGCTAAAAAACTGATTAGTCCCAATTTCAGTACAAAATGGCTACTGGAAGCCATCTTGAATTTTGGACCACACCCAGAAACACTCGTTCTCATCCCAAGGTGATAACAAAGGTACCCAAGACATTTTGTGAAGATCGGTTCATAAATACAGCCTCTAGCCCGAGCCGTATTGACACATGCACTTACTGTGTATAAGTAGCCCTGAATAAATCAAAGATCATCTAATTTGCATAATTTCTGTTCGAGAAAAAAACCTGTATTATATGTGATGTATTCCATGTTACTAAACATTCATACAGAAAGTTATTCAAATCAGAACTTTCATACAGAAGTTCTTTACAAAAGACTGATTGCACTAATTTCGGTACAAAATGGCCGTTGGCACCCATCTTGAATTTTGGACCGCACCCAAAAACACTCATTCTCGTCCCAAGGTGATAACAAGGCAGGAGCTATTTACCACCCGGGTGGCAAATAGCTATTTCTCATTATTTAAGCTATTTACCACCCGGGTGGCAAATAACTATTTCTCATTATTTAAGCTATTTACCACTCGGGTGGCAAATAACTATTTCTCATTATTTAAGCTATCTACTGCCGGGGTGGCAAACAGCTATTCCTCATTATTTAAGCTATTTACCATCCGGGTGGCAAATAACTATTTCTCATCATTTAAGCTATTTGCCACCTGGGTGGCAAATAACTATTTCTCATTACTTAAACTTTTTACCACCCCAGTTGCAAATATCTATATCTCATTATTTAAACTAGCTATTTCTCATTATTTAAGTTATTTACCACCCGGGTGGCAAATAACAATTTCTCATTATTTAAGCTATCTACCACCGGGGTGGCAAACAGCTATTCCTCATTATTTAAGCTATTTACCATCCGGGTGGCAAATAACAATTTCTCATCATTTAAGCTATTTGGCACCTGGGTGACAAATAACTATTTCTCATTATTTAAGCTAATTACCACCACAATGGCAAATAGTGATTTCAATCAGAGGGGGGTGGCAAATAACAATAATGAACACAATAACAATAGTAATAGAAAGGGGTGGTAAACTATGATAAAATCAAAAGGGGTTAGCAAATGTACCTAAAAATGAAAAGGGGATAGCAAAGTGATAATAATCAAAACAGATAGCAAATAATAAAAGCAATCAATGAGGACAAATAAAAAATAAGTGTAGTAATAAAAGGGGGTGGCAAGTCAAAAGAGGATAACAAATGCAATTAATAATGAAAAAGGGGTGGCAATAATCAAAATGGGTGTCAAATGATGGAAACAATCAAAAGGAGATGACAAATTAATCAAAGGCAGATTGCAGATAATGATAACAATGAAAGGGGGAGGGAATGGTAAATAATGATACTACTGAAAAGGGGGTGGCAAATAGTAATAATCAAAAGGGGTGTCAAATAATGGTAATAATCAAAAGGAGATGACAAACAAAGATTAAATTCAGAGGGAGTGGCAAATAATGATAGCAATGCAAAGAGGGTGGCAAATAAAGATACTACGGAAAAGGGGGGACAAAATAACTATAATAATCAAAAGGGGTGTCAAATAATGGTAATAATCAAAAGGAGATGAGAAATAAAGATTATATTCAAAGGGAGACAGCGAATAATGATAACAATGAAATGGGGGTGACAAATAAAGATAATACTGAAAAGGGGTGGCAAATAACAATTATAAAAAAAGTGGTCCCAAATAATGGTAATACTCAAACAGAGACAACGAAAACTGAATATAGTCAAAGAGGGGTGGGTGGCAAATAATGATAGCAACAGAAAGGGAGTGGAAAATAAAGATAATACTGAAAATGGGGTGGCAAATAACTCAAATAAACAAAAAGTGTACCAAATTATGGAAACAATCAAAAGGAGGTGGCAAATAAAGATTATAGACAAAGGGGGTTGCAAATAATGCTAACAATCAAACTGGGGTGGCAAATAAACATAATACTGAAAAGGGAGTGGCAAAAAATAATAATAAAAAAGGTGTTGCCAAATAATGGTAATAATCAAAAGGAGTTGACAAATAAGGATTATAGTCAAAGGGGGATGGCAAATAATGATAACAATGAAAAGGGGCAGGTAAGATAAGGTAATACTGAAAAGGGGGTGGCAAATAACTATAATAATCAAAACGGCAGCCATTATAGTCAAAGGGGATGACAAATAAAAATAACAATTAAAAGGGGTGGGGGTGGGTGGGGGGGGGGGGCAAATAAGATAATACTCAAAAAGGGGCTGGCAAATAAGATAATACTCAAAAGGGGGTTGCAAATAAGTACAATAATCAAAAGTGATGCCAAATAATGGTAATAATCAAATGGAGATGACAAATAAAGATTATAGTCAAAGGGAGGGGGGGGGGGCAAATAATGATAACAATTAAATGGGTTGGCAAGTAAACACAATACTGAAAAAGGGGTGGAAAATAACTATAATAATCAGAATGGGTGCCAAATAATGGTAATAATCAAACGATGAGAAATAACGATTATAGTCAAAGGGGGATGGCAAATAATGAAAACAATTAAAAACGGGTGGTAAGAAAAGGTAATACTGAAAGGGGATAGCAAATAACTCTATTAATCAGAATGGGCACCAAACAAATGTAATAATCAAAAGATGACAAATAAAGATGGCAAACAAAGGGGGATGGCAAATAATGAAAACAATGAAAAGGGGATGGCAAATAAAGATAATTCTGAAAAGGGGTGGCAAAAAACAATACTAAACAAAAGTGGTGCCAATTAATGGTACTAATCAAAAGGAGATGATGAAAAGAGACTTTTGTTAAAGGGGGGTGGCAAATAATGATAACAATTAAATGGGATGGCAAGTAAACACAATACTGGAAAACGGGTGGGAAATAACTAATAATCAGAATGGGTGCCAAATAATGGTAATAATCAAACAATGAGAAATAACGATTATAGTCAAAGGGGGATGGCAAATAATGAAAACAATTAAAAGCAAGTGGTAAGAAAAGGTAATACTGAAAGGGGATGGCAAATAACTCTATTAATCAGAATGGGCGCCAAACAAATGTAATAATCAAAAGATGACAAATAAAGATGGCAAACAAAGGGGGATGGCAAATAATGGTAGCAATGAAAAGGGGGTGGCAAATAAACATAACACCGAAAAGGGGGTGACAAATAGCAATAATAAACAAAAGTGGTGCCAAATAATGGCAATAATCAAAAGGAGATGACAAATAAAGAATATAGTCAAGGGGATGGCAAATAATGATAGCAATAAAAAGGGGGGTGGCAAGATAAGGTAATACTGAAAAGGGGGTGGCAAATAACTATAATAATCAAAATTGGAACCATTATAGTCAAAGGGGATGGCAAATAAGAATAACAATTAAAAGCGGGTGGCAAATAAGATAATACTGAAAAGGGGGTGGCAAATAAGATAATACTGAAAAGGGGTTGGCAAATAAGTATAATAACCAAAAGCAGTGCCAAATAATGGTAATAATCAAAAGGAGATGATGACAAGAGATTTTTGTCAAAGGGGGGTGGCAAATGATGATAACAATGGAAAGGGGGTGGCAAATAAACATAATACTGAGAAGGGGGTGACAAATAACAATAATGAACAAACATGGTGCCAAATAATGGCAATAATCAAACGGAGATGACAAATAAAGATTATAGTCAAGGGGGGGGGGGGGGGGGGGGTGGCAAATGATGATAGCAAAGAAAAGGGAGTGGCAGGTAAACATATCACTGAAAAGGGGGTGACAAATAACAATAATAAACAAAAGTGGTGCCAAATAATGGTAATAATGAAAAGGAGATGACAAATAAAGATTACAGTCAATGATGGGGGGGGGGGGGGGGGGGGGGGGGGATCGGGGTGGCAAATAATGATAACAATGAAAAGGGGCTGGCAAGATAAGGTAATACTGAAAAAGGGGTGGCAAATAACTATAATCATCAAAGTGGGATCCATAATAGTCAAAGGGGATGGCAAATAAGAATATCAGTTAAAAGGGATAGAAAATAAGATAATACTCAAAAGGGTGTGGAAAATGAGATAATACTAAAAAGGGGGTGGCAAATAAGTAAAATAATCAAAAGAGGGGCCAAATAATGGTAATAATCAAAAGGAAATGACAATGGTTATAGTCAAGGGGGTGGCAAATAATGATAACAATTATAAGGGTGGCAAGTAAAGACAATACAGAAAAAGGGGTGGGAAATAACTATAATAATCAAAATGGGTGCCAAATAATGGAAATAATCAAAAGAAGACAAATAAAGATTACAGTCAAATGGGGGAGGGGGGGGGGGGTGATGACAACAATGAAAAGGGGATGGCAAATAGAGATAATTCTGAAAAGTGGCGGTAAATAACAATACTAAACAAAAGTGGTGCCAAATAATGGTAATAATCAAAATGAGATGACAAATAAGGATTATAGTCAAAGGGGATGGCAATTAATGATAACAATGAAAAGGGCAGGCAAGATAAGGTAATACTGAAAAGAGGGTGGCAAATAACTATAATAATCAAAACGGGGGTCATTATAGTGAAAGGGGGTGGCAAATAAGAATAACAATTAAAAGGGGGTGAAAAATTAGATAATACTGAAAAGGGGGTGACAAAGAAGATAATACTCAAAAGGGGGTGGCAAATAAGTATAATAATCAAAAGTGATGCCAAATAATGGTAATAATCAAAGAGGGATGACATATAACGATTATAGTGAAAGGGTGGTGGCAAATAATGATAACAATTAAATGGGGTGGCAAGTAAACACAATACTGAAGAAGGGGTGGTAAATAACTATAATAATCAGAATGGGTGCCAAATAATGGTAATAATCAAAAGATGAGAAATAAAGATTATAGTCAAAGGGGGATGGCAAATAATGAAATCAATTAAAAGTGGGTGGCAAGAAAAGGTAATACTGAAAGGGGGTGGCAAATAACTCTATTAATCAGAATGGGTGCCAAACAAATGTAATAATCAAAAGATGACAAACAAAGATGGCAAACAAAGGAGGATGGCAAATAATGAAAACAATGAAAAGGGGATGGCAAATATAGATAATGCTGAAAAGGGGTGGCAAATAACAACACTAAACGAAAGTGGTGCCAAATAATGGTACTAATCAAAAGGAGATGATGAAAAGAGATTTTTGTCAAAGGGGCACGGCAAATAATGATAGCAATGAAAAGGGGGTGGCAAATAAACATAACACCAAAAAGGGGGTGACAAATAACAATCATAAACAAAAGTGGTGCCAAATAATGGCAATAATCAAAAGGAGATGACAAATAAAGATTATAGTCAAGAAGGAATGCAAATAATGATAGCAATGAAAAGGGGGTGGCAAGATAAGGTAATACTGAAAAGGGGGTGGCAAATAACTATAATAATCAAAATGGGGACCATTATAGTCAAAGGGGATGGCAAATAAGAATGACAATTAAAAGGGGGTGGCAAATAAGATAATACTGAAAAGGGGGTGGCAAATAAGATAATACTGAAAGGGGGTGGCAAATAAGTATAATAATCAAAAGCGGTGCCAAATAATGGTAATAATCGAAAGGAGATGATGAAAAAAGATTTTTGTCAAAGGGGGATGGCAAATAATGATACCAATGCTTTGACAATTAATCGGGCACCTGTAGCCATCACAGTTGACCAATCACGACCAAAAGGGGATGTCATCATCTAGGCATTATATGGAGTCAACCTTACAGGTTACAATGAAATCCTTCTATAAATATAACCTTTTGCCTATGCTAAAAGTTTTTGGGCTCAGGCACCCATCAAGGCTGAATGATCATGGCCAAAATGGGACGTTCTCATCTAGACATTATTTGGAGTCACCCTACCAAGTTACAATGAAATCCCCTCATAAATATGACCTGTAGACTGTGCTAAAGGTTTTCTGGATTCGGGCACCTTTAGCCGTCACAGTAGCCCAATCATGTCCAAAAGGGGACTTTCTCATCTAGACATTATATGAAGTTAACCTACCAAGTTACAATGAAATCCCTTCATAAATATGACCTGTAGACTGTGCTAAAGGTTTTCGGGCTTCGGGCTCGGGCAGCCATCATGGCTGAATGATCGCAACCATAGGGGACAATCTCATCTGGGCATCATCTGGAGTGATCCTAAGAAGTTACAATGAAATCCCTTCATAAATATGACCTGTAGACTGTGCTCAAGGTTTTCGGGCTTCGGGCACTAGTAGCCATCACAACTGACCAATCACGACCAAAAGGGGATGTCATCATCTAGGCATTACATGGAGTCAACCTAACAGGTTACAATGAAATCCTTCCATAAATATGACCTTTTGCCTATGCTAAAGGTTTTTGGGCTCGGGCACCCATCAAGGCTGCATGATCACGATCAAAATGGGACGTTCTCATCTAGACATCATTTGGAGTCATCCTACCAAGTTACAATGAAATCCCTTCATAAATATGACCTCTAGACTGTGCTAAAGGTTTTCGGGCTTTGGGCCCCTGTAGCCGTCACAGTTGACCAATCATGCCCAAAAGGTGACTTTCTCATCTAGACATTGTATGAAGTCAACCCACCAAGTTACAATGAAATTCCTCAATAAATATGACCTGTAGACTGTGGTAGAGGTTTTCGGGTTTTGGGCTCGGGCAGTCGTCACGGTTGGCAGATCATGCCCAAATGGGGAAATTCTCATCTAGACATCATAAGGAGTCATCCTACCAAGTTACAATGAAATCCCTCCACATCAAACATGACCTGCAGACTGTGCTAAAAGTTTTTGGGTTTCGGGCTTGGGCAGCCATCACGGTTGATAGATCATGCCCAAAAGGGGACGTTCTCATCTAGGCATTATACAGAGGCATCCTACCAAGTTACAATGAAATCCCTTCATAAATACGACCTGTAGACTGTGCTAATGGTTTTCGGGTTTTGGGCTCGGGCAGCCATACCGGTTGCCCGATCACGACCAAAAGAGGACGTTCTCATCTAGACATGACCCCAAACCTGCATATGAAATTTCGTGATGATCAGACAAGAACTGCGGGGTGTAGCACTGAATAAATCAAAGTTCATCTAATTTGCATAATTTTTGCACGAGAAAAAAACCCGTATTATATGTGATGTATTCCATGTAACTAAACATTCATTCAAAAATTTATTCAAATCAGAACTTTCATACAGAAGTTCTGTACAAAAAAATGATTGCACTAACTAAAGTACAAAATGGCTGCTGGTGGCCATCTTGAATTTCGGACCGCACCCAAAACCCCTCGTTCTCATCCCATGGTGATAACAAAGGTACCCAAGAAGTTTCGTGAAGATCAGTTCATAAATATGGCCTCTAGCCCGAGGCTTATTGGCATTTGCAGTTACTGTGCTGAAAGTAACATTAAATAGATCAAAGTTAGTCTAATTGGCATAATTTTTGCACGAGAAAAAAACTCGTATTATATGTGATGTATCCCATGGTACTAAACATTCAAACAAAAAATTATTCAAATCAGCGTTTTCATACGGAAGTTCTGTGCAAAAATCTGATTGCACCTAATTTTGTACAAAATGGCTGCCAGCGGCCATCTTGAATTTCAGACCGGACCCCAAAACACTCATTCTCGTCCCACAGTGATAAGAAGTTTCGTAAAGATCGGATCATAAATACGGCCTCTAGCCCGAGCCGTGTGTATGGCACGACGGACGACAGGCCATGACAATACCTCAAATTTGGCTTCGCCAAAGTTGATCTAATAAAATGATCTAAGAGACATGACTCCCAAAAAACAATTTGGGCAAGGTTGGTTTTCAAACTGATCCAAGACATTCTTGAGTAGAACTCACCACAGACCATATTTGGTAAAAATCGGATAATGCTTGATCAAGTTATCATGCTGATATCGCAACATGGATGGATGGAAAGGTGGATGGGAGGATGGATGCCCACAGACCTTTATCAAAACATAAGTCAAATTGTTGACACAACTTGACCAATAAATTGTCCCAAATCCTTTCCTATCTGGTATTGAGAAATACTTACCTTTTGTTGAAATCTTTGATGATGTACCTGAAAGAAACAATTACATTGTTAAATCTATCAACTAAAGATGGTTTATAAAGAACATCAGTCAATAAAACAAGTGCACGCCTGCCAAATTTTAAAACTGAACAAACCAATACCACTCCACCCAAGTCCAACAAGGACAATATCTCTAAAAGAAATACTTGGACACAGCTGGTTCACAAACCCCTTTGTGATATTATCACCAAAAAGCTATACATTAATTTGGCAAAAAAAATCTTTGAACAGTTTTCACTGAAATGTGATGACAAGAAATGGTAATATAACAGGAAACCACTGAACAAGTGCAATGTCATACAATGACCAAACCCCCATCAACAAAGTTGAACAAGAGCTAAGCCTGGCATTGCATAACATGCCCATTAGTAGTGGTGAAACGATTTTTCGACTAGTCAACACCAACGCGATTAGTACTAAACAAATCTATTAACTGATTAGTGAATCACTTGTCGATTAGTCACCTGAGAGTATTCCCTAAAGCCTTGAAGTTTCCACTTTGTGTAACTTTAAGAAAATTTAATTTAATTTTATTAAAATTAATTCAGTGCTTTCAATTTGAGGTGTGATATCGCACTCGCACTTCTACATTGGAAACAAAAGCTCTATATTCATGCTTTTTCAATATGTTCCTGTTTTGGGTAAATGTTGCTGTAATAAGAATGGTCATAAAACAAAACGTCACAATGACATTTACTACTGAATGAAGTTTTACAACTCGCATTACGTAGTGCACATACTGACCAAACAAATCACTGTTTGGTCACGTGATGCATTTAATATTCAATGAGGCTATTGTCTATAGTTTTTCTAGCTTTTCATTGGGGGGTTGATTAAATTATGCAGGTCATGGAACAATCACGTCATCAGAGTACACTTCTTCAGTTACCTGTTTTCTGCTTTCAAAGTTTTGCAGCACAATAACAAAGTGCAGAAATTTCTTATTAGACCACAATATGCAAGGGAATTTTTGGGGGGAAAGTTCAATTTCGCTTAAAACATTTGTCAGAACCGAACATTGGAACACCAAAGATTTATTTTTAGACCAAATTATTTTTTGCGGCACCGTCTGTTTGGTCGTAAAGACATGGAGACATAGGCTTACGTACTGTCGCGCAGATAGACCCATTAATTGTATTGTAATTTGGAAGCCACTCCAGCCAATGCACATCTGACATTGCATAACTGACGAGTCGATTAATTGTCGACTACTACCCTGTCATTAGTCGATTAGTAAAAATCCAAATGGCATTAATCATTTCAACACTACCCATTAGGCTTTTTCAAATTGTACATAATCACTGTTTTCATCCAACATATAACCACTGTTTGTATAAATTGATCTAAACTGAAGCAAAAATCAAGAGATAAAAGTAAGTGACAAATTAGAACCAGAGTCAAAATCAGTCATAAAAGTACATGATGAAGTTGGACTGAAAATCGTACCTGCTATGATGTTTACCAAATGGACAGACAGATAAACAGAAATCATTTTACTTGAGAAAAGCTGTAAACTGAAAATGCTCCAAGTCAGAAAAGGTTCATACCTAATGCAAAATTTGTACTGAATCCCAATTGAAACCCGACCTGTAATTTGGTATAACTGAGTCACAAGCCAAATTTGGTTGAGGTAATTTTAGCAGAACTAAAGTTATCGTCCAGTAACCAGAATGTTGACGGAAATAAGCAATTTCTAAACCAAAGAGGCCCATAACTCTTCTAATGAAAGTGTCAATGACACTGTAGCTCAACTTGTTAAAACATGTACATGTATAGTATGTGACACAGCAATGACAAACATCTAGGTAATGACCTGATAGCAAAGGTACATATAAAGTATTGTAATGGTCTGTACATAAATACTGACCGTAGCCTGTAACAAATGTATAGGTAAAGTATTGTAAAGTTGGGCGACAGTCAGATGCTAAACTAGAAAAGAAATCTTTGAGTCCCAGAGTGGGTCTGACTGAACCCCAAAATATGTGTTCTCATAGCACAGTGATAACAAAGGCACCCAAAAACACTTGTTCCTGTCCCAAGGTGATAACAAAGGTACCCAAGAAGTTTCATGAAGATCAGTTCATAAATACGAGCCATATAGAAGTTGACAAAAAACTGATTGGACCTAATTTCGGTACAAAATGGCCGCTGGTAGTCATCTTGAAGTTTGGACCGCACCCAGAAATACTCGTTCTCATCCCAAGGTGATAACAAAGGTACCCAAAAAGTTTTGTGAAGATCGGTTCATAAATACAGCATCTTGCCCAAGTCGTATTGACATGTGTACTAACTGTGTATAAGTAGCACTGAATAAATCAAAGTTCATCTAATTTGCATAATTTCTGCACGAGATAAAAAGTTGTATTACATGTGATGTATTCCATGTTACTAAACATTCAGAGAAAAATATATTCAAATCAGAACATTCATACAGAAGTTCTGTACAAAAAATTGATTGCAATAATTTCGGTACAAAATGGCTGCTGGTGGCCATCTTGAATTTTGGACCGCACCCAAAAACATTAGTTCTCGTTCCACGGTAATAACAAAGGTACCCAAGAAGTTTCGTAAAGATCGGTTCATAAATACGGCCTCTAGCCCGAGCCGTATTGAATTGTTGAAAAACGGATGGATGGAAAGATGGACGGACAGACAGACAGACGAACAACGGGCCATGACATAACCTCAAATTTGACTACGTCAAAGTTGAGCTAAAAATATGAATCCAGGTTGGAAGTCTATCATTTTTAATGGTGTGAGAGACCTGAAAATTTGATACAGGCAATTTCTTCATCTGCCTACTGCCCACACAAAGTTATCCAACACGGACAAAAATATCACCCACGCATATATTCTTACGAGGTAGTTTTGACACACAGTCACTCTACCACCTTCCTCTTGACCTGATGATAGTAGTATACAGTAAAACCTGTTTTGAGAGACCACTGTCATGAGAGATCACCTATCTTGGGAGACCGCTGTGACCTTGTATGGTTTGGTTGTTTTAATCTGTAATGAATCTGTCATGAGGGGCCACCTATTTTGAGAGACTTTTGTCTACCAAAAAAGGGTGGTCTCCCAAGCCAGGTTCTACTGTAATACAAGTTTCAGCTAGGAATTATTTAGGGGGTCTGATAGGAGTGGAAAATCACAGATTGCCTGGCGAGACCATGGTTCGTGGCGGGCAAAGAAAATCTTAGAATTGAACCCTGCAGGAAGGCCATTTCCTTGCATCTGAGATGGCGATTCATGTTTTAGTGTGCACGATTCTGTGAGAATAATTATGTCCAATCTTCAGGGGAAATACCCAAAGCTATCGTCGTTTTTCACTACAGTCAGCATGTGCCATCTTAACTAATCATCAAACGGTGGAAAATAGCGATAGTTTCCGAATGACATTCGACAATCTTAAGTTGCAGAATGCTAATTCTGGAATCGGTGCTCCCAAACTGTGTCAACTTTGTTGGGAGAATGAATTTTACAGCGTCATGTTGTTTGTTTTTTCAACCAGATTTTATGCTTTATGAGTAAAAGATCGGCAGGGGGAATGGGTCCAGTTGACGGACCTCAGCCGTGGTAGGGGAAACCCTGTGTAATAGCAATATAATTCAGTCTGCAATAGTCAAACGGGGTTAAACTCTTGTAAAAAGATGTTCTGACATTGGGAAAATTATCAAACACCAAAGCTCAATGTAATGTCATGTATAATGTTTAAGATCAGCACTGTTTCCTGGCTGATTGAAGTCACTCGTCTTTGGTCATGACACAATGTTGTATTCAGTACAGAAAATTAAAGAATAAATTTATTATTTATTGGTGTTTAAGATCACATACTTCTACTCAATGGCTAATCGTGACCGCAACATTTATGGTGAATATGTTTCATTCACAGAAGGAATATAAAATAAACCTGAATTAGGACAATATTACTCTCATTATTCTCTCCACGATTGTTTTGCATTACTGATCAATTATATTATGCTGTCTCAAAGATGTGCTTTTATTATACTGAAGACCTAGTAACTGAGTTACTCCTCTTCTTGACTTGTAAAAACATCAAAATTTCAGATATCAAATTATCTTTTTAAAGTTATCAAAATGGTCACAGAAGTTCTTTGGAGATGTTTTCTAAAGTTATTGCCCCAACATTGAAAAGTGCTATTTGTCATTTGACTGACCAACTTGAAAACAAACAGTGGTCTTCTCCTTCCATGAGGGCATCAACTCTGTAAGTATGATGACTGATTTGTAATAAATAGAACTGAAGTTACTGTCCAGAAACTAAATGGCTAAAAACTGCTCAATTCAACACCTATCTTTCTTCCTCAAAATTAATTGTCAAGTTTGACTTGTTTGAAAAAGTTTTTAAAAAATAAAAATTAGTTCAACATGTCTACGATAAACACAAATAATTTATTCATTTCCACATATGAATTTAAAACTCATAACAATAAGTTCCAAACAAATCCAAGGGAAATACAGGATGACGTAAGCAAAATTTTTTATGGAAATCTAGCCACAAAAAAGTGTCAAAACTCAAGAAAGAAATGTCAAACTCCTTCCCACATGTATTAACATAATCACTTCACTCATACTTCACAACAACTTTAATAATGAAAGTGTCAATGACACTGTAGCTCAACTTGTCAAGACAAAGACATGTACATGTATAGTATGTGACACAGCAATGACAAACATCTAGGTAATGACCTGATAACAAAGGTACATATAAAGTATTGTAACGGTCTGTACATAAATACTGACCATTGCCTGTAACAAATGTATAGGTAAAGTATTGTAAAGGTGGGTGACAGTCAGATGCTGAACTAGAAAAAATCTTTGAGTCCCAGAGTGGGTCTGACTGAACCCCAAAATATTTGTTCTCATAGCACAGTGATAACAAAGGCACCCCAAAACACACTCGTTCCTGTCCCAAGGTGAAAACAAAAGTACTCAAGAAGTTTTGTGAAGATCAGTTCATAAATACGAGCTGTATAGAACTTGTGACAAAAAACTGATTGGACCTAATTTCGGTACAAAATGGCCACTGGCAGCCATCTTGAATTTTGGACCGTACCCAGAAACACTCATTCTCATCCCAAGGAGATAACAAAGGTACCCAAGAAGTTTTGTGAAGATCGGTTCATAAATACAGCCTCTACCCTGAGCCGTATTGACATGTGTGCTTACATTGTGTAAGTTGCACTGAATAAATCAAAGTTCATCTAATTTGCATAATTTCTGCACGAAAAAAAACCCCTTACAATATGTGATGTATTCCGTGTTACTAAACATTCATACAAAAATTTATTAAAATCAGAACTTTCATACAGAAGTTCTATACAAAAGACTGATTGCACTAATTTTGGTACAAAATGGCAGCTGGTGGCCATCTTGAATTTCGGACCACACCCAAAAACATTCGCTCTCATCCCACGGTGATAACAAAGGTACCCAAGAAGTTTCGTAAAGATTGGTTCATAAATATGGCCTCTAGTCTGAGCTGTATAGAAGTTGTGTACAAAAAACTGATTAGACCTAATTTCGGTACAAAATGGCCACTGGCAGCCATCTTGAATTTTAGACCGCACCCAGAAACACTCGTTCTCGTCCCAAGGTGATAACAAAGGTACCCAAGACATTTCGTGAAGATCAATTCATAAATACAGACTCTAGTCTGAGCCGTATTGACATGTGTACTTACTGTGTGTAAGTCGCACTGAAAAAATCAAAGTTCATCTAATTTGCATAATTTCTGCACGAGAAAAAAACCCGTATTATATGTGATGCATCCCATGGTACTAAACATTCACACAAAAAAATTATTCAAATCAGGGCTTTCATATGGAAGTTCTGTGCAAAAATCTGATTGCACCTAATTTTGTACAAAATGGCTGCCATCGGCCATCTTGAATTTCGGACCGGACCCAAAAACACTCGTTCTCGTCCCACGGTGATACCAAAGGTACCCAAGAAGTTTCGTAAAGATCGGTTCATAAATACGGCCTCTAGCCCGAGCCGTATTGGCATTTGCACTTACAGTGCTGAAAGTAACCCCAAAAAACATCAAAATTAGTCTAATTTGCACAATTTACGTACGAGAAAAAAACCCGTATTATATGTGATGTATCCCATGGTACTAAACATTCATACAAAAAATTATTCAAATCAGAGCTTTCATATGGAAGTTCTGTACAAAAAACAGATTTCTGCATCGTCGGTACAAAATGGCAGTTGGCAGCCATCTTGAATTTCGGACCGCACCCAAAAACACTTGTTCTCGTCCCACGGTCATAACAAAGGTACCCAAGAAGTTTCGTAAAGATCGGTTCATAAATACGGCCTCTAGCCCGAGCCATAGCAGCTTGGCACTTACAGCTCTGAAAGTAACACTAAATAAATCAAAGTCAGTCTAATTTGCATAATTTACACACGAGAAAAAAACCCGTATTATATGTGATGTATCCCATGGTACTAAACATTTATACAAAACTTTATTCAAATCAGAACTTTCATACAGAAGTTCTGTACAAAAAACTGATTTTTGCATCATCGGTACAAAATGGCCACTGGCAGCCATCTTGAATTTCGGACCACACCTAAAAACACTCGTTCCCGTCCCAGGGTCATAACAAAGGTACACAAGAAGTTTCGTAAAGATCGGTTCATAAATACGACCTCTAGCCCGAGCCATAGCCAATTGTTGACAGACGGACAGATGGACAGACGAACGGACGGACGACGGACGACGGGCCATGACAATAGCTCAAATTTGACTTCGTCAAAGTTGAGCTAAAAATGTAGTAGGAGTAAGGCAGGCAACCTTTTATGAGGGAAATCAGGGCTTGCATTTTCACCAGGCCTATCAGCCCAAGCCTGGTAATCAGTCCCTATAAACTTCTCACGAGGCTGATCAGTAGGCCTGGTTCAAGGCTGGTTGCCAATATATGTAATATGGGAAATCAGCCCCGAACAGTACAAATCAGGCCTGGTAGCTCCTTTTATCAGGCCTATCAATCAGCCTGGTCACAATTCTAAAATGCAAGCTCTGAGAAATCTGACCATACCAAGGGCAACAACTCCAGAAAAATTCATCAAATAATGAATTCCAAGGCACATGCACATCTACACTCCACACATATAACTTATACCATGTTTCATCCAAATGGCTAGCAAAGTGAAGGAGTTAAGCAGACAACCTTGTATTGCATCTCCAGAAGCAGATTTTATAAAGATTATTCCTCATATTGGACTAAGTTAAAATTTGGGCTCAAATAGGGAGCCCAAATATTAACCCAGGGACTTGAATTGAACAAAGTTAAATTGGACCTCCCTAAGGATGCTGTATACCAAATATCAAAACTTTCTGACTGGTGGATCTAAAGAAGATTTTTAAAGAATATTCCTAATATTGCACTCCATTAGGAGAGCCCAAATATTAACCCAGGTACTCAATTTGAACAAACCTGAATCTGATCCCCCTAGAAATGTTGTATACCAAAGATGAAAGCATTCTAACTGAATGAATCTGAAGAGGAAGATTTTTATCTCCCATATTGCACTAAGATTAAAAATTAAGGCTCCTGTATTGAGCTAAAATTTGAACGAAGGGGCTTCATTTTAACAAACTTGAACGTGCCCCCCCCCCCTCATCCCCCCCTCCCCCCTCCTCCCCAGATGTTGTATACCAAATATCAAAAGATTATGATCTGTGGTTCTGGAGAAAAATGTTTTTAAAATTTTTGCAAACATGCTGGTTTGGGAGATATGAGTGTTTGAAAATATTTCTATTATAAGCTTCTGGGGTTCCCACGGGACACAGAACGAATTTATTTTGCATGAGTCAAGTACGTATGACTCAAAAATACCACATACACAATTTGGTTCAAATCGGACCATCGGTTCAGAAAATGAAATTTTGGATGGGGCTAAAAATCTTGCTCCTCCCATTACCAAGGCAAATATTGCTTCACAAACTTTTTTGAATAAACTTAATTGTACACCTCAAAAGGAAGCTATATACTAATTTCTTTTGCATGAATCAAGAACTTTTATGACTCAATAATACCATATACCAAATTTGGTTCAAATCGGATCATCAGTTCAGAAAATTGAAATTTTTGGCAGGGCCAAAAATCTTCCTCCTCCCATTAGAAAGGCAAATATTGCTCCACGAAGTTCGTTTGAACAAATGTGATTCCACACCTCAAAAGGAAGCTTCATGCCAAACATTAAGTCATTGTACCCACTGGTTCATAATGAGAAGATTTTTAAAAATAATTTGGAGGATTTTCCCCCACCCCCTCCCGTTGTGGCTAGGCAAGTTGATTTGAAAAAAAAAAAATGCCACATCAGAACAAGCAATCACCTCAAATTCAACTAAAATTGATTCAGCGGTGCAAACATCATGTTCACAGACGATGGACAACAGATCAGATGAAGGACGATAGATGACAGACAGGCGATCACTGTAGCTCACTCAGCAAGACTTTCAGGCAGGTGAGCTAAAAAGAAAACAATATCAGAGGCATAATTCCTGAAAACAAATTTGTGTAGAACTGGTTTTTAAAATTACTGAAGACATTTTTGAGATGAACTCACAGACTAAATTTGGTAAAAAACTTTTTTGTAAAAACTGGATAATGTTTGTTCAAGTAATTGTACTGACAGCACCCACATGTCGGAAACTCAAAAATGTTAATAGATGGTGAAATTATAAGTCGAAAAAGAGCAGTAACTCATGTAAAAAAAATGGGGCAGAACCCGTATTCACACATGGCCTGTATTACTAGCTGGGTAATTCACATATCAACTTTGGTTGAGATCAAGTAATCAAAACAAAAGTGGGAGTTATCGGTCGGAAACCCAAAATGTTAACGAGCGGTCAAATTGTAAGCCAAAAAGAGTCATAACTCATGTAAAAATAATTGGACAGAAACCATATTTGAACTTGGCCTGTATTACTAGCTGGGCAATACTCATATTAACTTTGGTTGAGATCAAATAATCCAAACTGGAGTTATCGCCCGGAAACCAAGTGTTAATGGGCAGACTGATTACATAATACAACCATTTTTCAAATGGGCATATAAAAAGTTGGCACAGTCAACAGATGCTTCACATAATGAAAAACTTTTTTTAAATTTTTTTTTATTGACATCCTTAGAAAAATAGTACATTGTATAAGATTACAACGGAATTGAAATTTTTACAGCATAATATATATACATACAGAGCAGTTCTCCAATTATTCAAAAAATGCATCAATTAGGTGGTTTCATTTTCCCATAATACGCTCAGCCTTGCCGATTGAGTATATGTATAGAGAACACATTTCAATATTTTTGAAGGATTTTATAGCTCTTGCTAGACCTGAGAAGAGCAGATGGTATTACTTTGGCTGCAGGTGTAAATATACTTTTTGTAGATGAGGAGACAGGTATTCCAGACATTTGGACAGGCATGCTCGGAAGTTGCACCAAAAATTATTTCTCTTTTATTTATGTTTAGTTAAACTTGTGGATCTGGATTAAGGTTAACCTTTTCCACTAGTGAAAGTAAAACTGTTTTTGAGAAAGAACAATCGTAAAATAGATGTGCGATCGTTTCTTTCGTATTTCCTCAGAAAGAGCACAGCTCTGTTTCCGGAAACCGAATTTAAAGAGTTTAGATTTTGTGAATAGGATTTTGTGGTTAATCTTATATTGTAAACTTTGTAGATATGTATCATCCCTAAAAGTTTGTTTGTAAATGTGTTGCCAATCATTATGGTAAAGATTTTCAACTTTCATCTAAAGTGGTGTTCTATTTCTCTTGGTTATGTGTAGGTTTTTGTGATACTTTATTAAAAATATGGGATAGAAATGGAGGTTTGCTTTAGTGCAAGATATAATGTCACTCGCCAAGGGATCTGAAACATATTCAAGTTTTGTACTATTGGATATTATTATGGGAGCGTGGTGGCTCAGTTGATAGAGGTGCAGGCGGCAAGCCGAGAGGTCCTCGGTTCGAATCCCGCCTGCACCAACCACGTTGTGTCCTTGGGCAGGACACTTCATCCCCATTGCCCGTGTGGGGGCACAGTGGCGTTGTGTACTAAGGCGTACTGCACGTCGATGGTACACTTGTCTTCAACCAATGCTAACCCTGCTTGTGTGGAGTTAGTATGTTGGGGAGTTGACAGTTGCTCGCCGTTGCTCGGTGGTTCTCTCCGGGTACTCCAGCTTCCTGCACCCATAAAACTGTCACGGTCATGATTAGCCATTGTGCATAAATATGTGACCATAAACACCAATAAATAAATAAATAAATAATTGGATATTATATTTTTCCATGACCTTGGTATAGCATTCACCACACTGAGGTAGTTGGTGAATGGTATATTATGGTCATATTTCAACTTAAATTCTTGAAAGTCAATAATGACTCCAGAAGTGCTAAGTATATCGTTTATAAAGAAAACACCCTTTATACATCAACTAGAGACTGGCGGTTGACCGAGGCCACAACTCGGTTTCAGTTGTGAAAAACTAGAGGATGGCCACACAAGGGTGGCTGATTCCCCCGAAAAAAGCCTTATTAGCCATTCCAACCTTATTCGCGACACACCCTCTGGTTGTAGGCAATAATAATACCAAGTATCATTAATATCCTTGAAGGCTGTAAGAAGTTATGGAGCGGACACGAATTCCGTCTACGCCCGGACGGACAGACGGACAGACAGACAGACAGACAGACGGACAGATGGACGACGTCACGGCTAGATTCCCCCGAATTTTTTGGGGGGGAATAAAAAACGTGAGTTGCACTGACATTGCAGTCATACAACCGAAGTTACGTTTTTTTTAATTAATCATTAATACAACACATCATCTACATATCCTGGAACAAGGGTCAAGCTAATCTGAAAAGGCAGGTGTTATTTCTTAGAACTAACCCATATCATCAACGATCGGGTGTTGGGGGGGAACTGTGAATGCACCAAGCGCCACGAATGGATATCTACTGATTGCAGAAACGAAAGTAGAACTTGGTAACCAACTGCGTGCACCACGTGAGAGTTACAAGTTTTCTTGAGTTAAAATGGTGACTGAAGATCCGAGTCCCATGTATGATAATCGAAATGACCCGAAATCAAAATGTTGTCCCTGCGTGGGACATACATACATTGCGTGTATTAAAAGCACAATTTAAGCACATGTATGGAGATACGTTTTGTATGCGCTCTGATCGAAGTGCTATTTAAAAACAAAAGTGTCAGCAAAAACAAAGAATCACACAAGACACGCACCAAGTTAATTAGAATTTATTAAAGTTAACCACCATTTCAAAACCAAAAGAAAATGTGCAGAAGACAGTTTCATCCATAAAAACGTCGAAATTGCTTACGTTACGGTTACGCTCTGTTCCACTGAAAAATTGGTTACATTGAAATTTGCCCCACAATTTGCATTGAAAGTTTTTCTTTGAAAACTTATGCTGGAAAGGGGTTAAATGTAATAAGGCTATGATAGAAATCGCACATATTAGGATGGATAAGAATGGCAGGCCTCATTGCACCAATCGCACGTGTCAATGTTAGGTGGTTGGCAGAAATTGTCATTTTTTCTGAACAGAGTATTATCACCCAGCACAGCAGGTAAGGGAGACAACTGAAATATTTTGTTATTTACCTTAGAAATAAATTAACTAAAATTGTTAAGGGGACGTCCAACCTAACTTTGGTCAAATTTCATGTAATTTTCTTTCAAGTCGAAAAAAGGCCCAAAATGAATAACCCCAATAAATTATATACCAAAATGCTTGGAATGAAACACAGAACATGTGGAAACTGAAATTTGCCATGGAACTGCTGCCATGTGTAAATAGCACCATCTGAAAGTCTGCTGTGGCATAAGTAAGAGAACAAAATTTTTACAATAAAATACCTCAAAATAAAATAACAGCTGTATTCTATAAGCATTTAAGTACATACTCGAAGAAATCTTTTCCTAATTCATGAAAGTAATAAAGATTGAGACCAAATGTTATAAGTGGAGTGCTCACTGATTGAAGGCAGACATTTTCTTTTGTTTATGTTTTGATTTGGGGAGTTCAACAAAGGTCAACTTGAAGGAGTCCAGCAGAAGAAGTATAGAAGGACAAAAGAGTGTCTCCCAATATCAAGATGTATGTGTTACTGTAATGGTTTGGAAAGAAAATATGATATTCTCCTATGTAGAATGCACTGCCAAGTCAAACATTGTAGTTGAATAAATATATTTACAAACCCCTTGCACTGTAACCCCTTTTATCCCATGCATCAATTTGATAGTGATTAAATTGTTAAATTTGTCTGGTTTATCAATAAGTATATTAGCTTTGTTTAACTCTTGGACACCAATACACTCATGATATCTGTTGGAGAAGAAATAAGGGTAACTGTAACCTGTCACTGCAATAAACCATCTAATGTACTTAAAAGTACATTGTTATTCAAAACACATCAAATCAACCTTACATAACCATTATTGCATGTACTTTCCCCAAGGAGGCTTATTGACATATTGAGATCAGAAGGGCACATCCAGAGGGTCTCACATATTTTTTTCAAGAACGCAGTACACAAAGCAATCCCCAAAAGATGACAAGTGAGCTCCATTTGACCCAAAACATTTCCCAGGGAGGAGGGGAGGGGGGGCTCTCTTCCTTGTATGACTCTACCTCCGGCACTCAAGGCATATGCTTTTTTTCTCAAAGTTTAACTCTTTTTTTCTTTTTGAAGATCCTGGCCACACATGTTCCAAACACTATCAGACAGGTAACCCTCCAAATAAGTATATCTGCAAAAATCATGTTACATTGCAAAACATTCTTTTTAGAGTTTTAGTTCTGGACCTTTCATGCTTCTTACTTCCAACTATAACACTTAATTTATCGATTAATTAGAAAAGTCCTGCCATAATCAACATTTTGAGTTCCATAAGCCTTCAAAACAGCTCCGATAAAAGTGTCAAACATCAGATTGGTGGCTTTATACAGAATATTCATTAGGTTGTTGCTTGGTAAGTAATAGGAACAAAATATTCACAAGAAAATTCTGTAGCAATACAATTGAGGGTATTAGCAGGCACTTTGCAACAAATTGTAACAAATCAACTAGTTATAAACAAAATTTTCTAACTCAAAAGAGTGAAAAAGTACCACAACTCTGAAAAAATGTGGGAAGAAACACATGCTACAGCAGCTACACAGGCATTGTTTCCCCATGATGCTCGATCACAACACCAAATATCCTTCAAATTGGAGTAGCAATGGTTGAGATACAAAGGAGAATGTTGGTACATGTAATGATGAATGGGTAAGACTAAGATTAAGAGGACAGGGGTCACCACTGCACGGCCCTAGATGCACCTTTGATTTTCCAACTTCCAGGTCTGGGGCATAATAATCGCAACACACCCACCTTATCAGTTCATAATTTCAGTAAAATAAAAGAAATTATCAATTTGAATTAATTAATAGATGATGGAAAATATTTGGCTTCCTTCGCCTTCTCGTACTATTTAATTACCACAAACAATGTCAGTTTGATGCCGACAAACGAAACTGAACGCATGTGGTTTGGTTAAAAAGTATCTCGGCATGAATAATGAAGAAATTGCAAATATTTCGTGTATTTCATTTGTTTAAAAGCCAATTGCAGCTAATATTGACCGTGCATTCGATAATTCGTTTCGGTTTTGACCACACGGCCACGCTGACACTCCGTGACAGCGGTTATGTTTATTGTGATATGCAAATTGGGGGATGGTTTCCGGTGAAGGAGATTTGTCACATTTGTCAGTGTAAAGTGATCATAAAAGACACTAATCGACGCATGTATTACTATGGTTGGTTGCAAGAAAAAACTAAATTCTCAGCATCGTCCAAGCGCACCTTATTTAAAAGCACGAATGCATCATTTTCAACCCATCTTCAATCGGTCCTTTGCAGACATCAAACATACCCGCCTTCAAATTCCATGGTTACTAGGAAGTAAAGGGACACACTAAAAAGTGTAGCCCGAGCCCGAGCTGAGAATATGGTGTAGCTGAGAAATAAAGTTTTGTTTTCTTTCTTATTTATCGTTAGATTTCAGTTATTTTTGGTATATAAATCACTGGTAGCCAAATGAATCTAGACAAAGTGAAATGGGTATTTTTAAACGTATATTTCGTGACATATACGAAAAAATTACTCCGAGAGACACTAAAAAGTGTAGCCGAGAATCTGGTGTAGCCGAGTAATAAAGTGTCGTTTTCTCGTTTGTTTATCAATCAATTTCAATAATTTTTTATATATGTATTAGTGATAGACAAGCGAAACCAGACAAAGTGAAATGGATATTTTAAACAGTATATTTTCAGAGAAATACGAAAAAATTATTCCGAGAGACACTGACAAGTGTAGCTGAATTTCCGGCCGAGCCAGTTAATTAACTGGCCCGGCTCCGATATACACTTGAAAGTGTATCTGGATTGCCGAGCTAGTTAATTAACAGAGGCGGTTATGAGTTAGGAAACAACAACGACCGGTTAAAGCCATCTTTTATTCTAGATAATCACTTAAAATGAATAAAACGAGGTTACAGAAAAGTCTTCAAAGTGAAGTAGACAGATATGACATAAAACAAGCGATAAACAGCATAGCACTCGATAACAGTTAAAAATAAAATAGCGTGAAAACAGTTTATAACACATAACATAAGATACACGGAAATTGCACGACTTGTTTATTTGTTTACTTATTCAATCATTTATTTATCCATTTAACGAATGAATGAATTTACTGCTATTTTATTCATTCATATATCCATTTATTCATTCTATTCACAGTATTCTTTCCGCTGAATTTCCTCAATTGATTGAATTGGTTCCATTCTAGAGAACAGACTGAAGAGAATGAATGAATGAATAAATAAATGAATAAACGAAGGAACAAATGAATGGATGTAAATAGAATAGCCACGAAGAATAATCACCAAGACTATTGTTATGATGCTATTGTTAGGATTACTGTAAATCGCCTTTGTTGTGAAAATAATGTCAACATACTAGTTAATTAACCGGCTCGGCAATTCAGCTACATTTGTTTGTGTCTCTAGGAGTTATTTTTTTCGTATTTCTCATAAAATATACTGTTTAAAATATCCGTTTCTTTTTATCTGGATTCGCGTGGCTATCACTAATATATATGCCAAAGATTATTGAAATTGAGCGATAAACAAACGAGAAAACGACACTTTATTACTCGGCTACACCAGATTCTCGGCTACACTTTTTAGTGTCTCTCGGAGCAATTTTATCGTATATTTCACTAAATATACATTTAAAAACACCCATTCACTTTGGATTCATTTGTCTACAAATGATTTATATACCAAAAATAACTGAAATCTAACGATAAATAAGAAAGAAAATGAAACTTTATTTCTTAGCTACACCATATTCTCAGCTCGGGCTCAGGCTACACTTTTTAGTGTGTCCCGAAGTAAATAACTTCGCAGCGACAGGGGGAAATTAACACACTCAATATAGTTCCAGGTCACTTGGAATATACTTCGTGAAAAAGTGATTTCTGAAGCATTCTGCTTACTTTATTATGAATATTGCCTTATTTTATGTGTATTGTCCCGATTTTATACACTCGGTTATTTTTTTACAAGTGGTTCATGTTGTCTTTCTAGTGCGCAATAATTCAGATTTTTTGTCAACAAAAAAGTTCAGACGGCCTGTAAACACGAGAGGGAATTTCAAACCATATTTTGCAGTTATGACATTAACAGCTCAAGTATTTGCTGTCACCTGTTTGCAAATCCGCTCATGCATTGTCTCGAACAAATAAGGGGCATGATCACGTCCTTGCATTCTTACGATTGCCCAAATTGAGTATTTCTGCAAGAACCACATCGTAATCACATGACTGGAAAAACATCATTGAAACATGGCCACATCCGGAACATCAAAAATTTGTGTTGATGTTATTACATTCAAATGTCAAAACTCACCAGAGTGTGTGTCAAAAAAATGCTTTCTCCGAGTCTGTAGTATGTTATCATTATATTGAGGACAAGGCTTTCGAATTACCGATTATTTTGTGGTTTTACCGGTTCGTTACTTATGCCATTTGCAAATTAATCTTCTTCAAAATCATAAAATTCACTTTTTTTCCTGAAAAAAATTATATGTACCTTTTCTATGCACTTTACTCATTATTTTGATATATAATTTGCCTTTCCTTACTTCTCTTATCTGTTTCTGAGGCATTGGGAAAAATGTCAAAAAATTGACCAAAGTTAGGTTGGACGACCCCTTAATGACGCTTATTTTACGAAGGATGTTAAAAACTTTTTTAACTAAGCTTTTCAATTTAATTAGGACATTCAGAAACCATGAACGACCCAGCTTCTTATGTGAACTTGAAATTTATTTTAAATACTTTAAATATTTTTTTTAAAAGAATATACCTTCTATTACAGAGAAGAACACTCTCACCATGGGTGATGCTAAATTTCAAAGCCACAGCACTGAGGCAAATACAAAATCAACTGCATGGTAACCCTAGTGATCACTGTTAGGGAAAGAGTTAGGGTATTCAGAAAGCATGAACGATGCATTTTTTTGTAGGGTGGGGGGGGATTTTAACCAACATGACTTAGTTTTGTGTGTGTATGTATGTTTGTATAACTTTTATTTATTTTTTTTCTCCACAATTGTGTCCTCTATGTACATTTATTTTGTCACAATGTCATATACATTTTTTTATTTTTCTGTCTTCTCCCTAATGTCCACTGACTTCTCCCCCCTGGCCCGTGACTTCTCCCTAAAGTCTCTGGAGGGAGAAGTCACCTCCCGCTAAAATCAGCTGCCAGGCTGACCCCTGATAGACACCTATGAAGTAATGGTTACAATACTGTAAATGATTTGCATTGGTGACAGTGTTAAAATTTTCCTGTCTCCAAATCTCATCAAGCTTATAACAGTCCTTGAAAATCATGGTCAGAGGCCTAAAGGTGCTTAAGTTTGATTTTCTCATACCCTGCAATAACAACTTTTGAATTATGAACAACCTGAATGAATTGAAGTTCACTTGGAAAAAACATTCTTAGACTATCACTTCATACTTGAATATGAGTACACTGGTTCTCCACTTCCAAATTCCCCCCCCCCCCCCCCAAAAAAAAACAAAACCGAAACCAAAGTGAAAAAATCACAACCGCCAGTCTCTAACACCAACATCTGTATTAATTTTTATATAATTATCATAAAATAGTGGTTGTGAGAGGATCTCGGTCAGGGTTGTGGGATCGCTATTTTTCAAGAGAGCACATACATTAAGCATGTTTTTCCAGAAAGGGTCCATATAATTGGAAACTCTAAGTATACCATGTTTATTCAAAGACCACATTTTAAAAGCCCCCCCCCTCCCACCCCCCAAATGTTTCAAAATTATCGACTACAAGTGTTTTCCATTGGGCCAAGGTCATATCGAACCCTCCTCACCCGCATTACTTAATCATTCTTGTGTTAGTCATAAAATAATATAGAAACTGCAATGGTTCCCTCGAGTCAAACTGACTCCATTATGCCACTATGGGCGGGGAAGGACGTGCAGAACAAAAACTTTCCCTGATAAAGAAGGTCCTCTCGAGGAGGAAGCTTCCGGGGAACGTCCCATAACAGACACTTGAGAAGACTGATCCAAGGTTTCTGTGATGACAGAGGTGCTACTAGTAGGATTCACAATGAGACTGTTTGATCTTAAACATAATCTACTGGATCAAATGAATTGGAGGATACGCGTATCCTATCATCCATCCCCATGAGATCGGCAGAGCGTCTACTGCATGCGCTCAATGGTCTGGGTATGGTGACACAAATGATGGTAACTGATAGTTCCGGTGCGTCGCAAACGGATCTATCATGGGGCAATCCCTCTGGTAGCAAAACTGTCCAAATACTCGCTTGTTGAGGGTCCATTCCAATTTCAACAGACGACCTTTCCGAGAGAGCGAGTCTGCTAGCACGTTCAGATGACCCGGTATGATTCATGACATATTAGGAAAATATTCTCCATTAGTGTGCATAATGGAAATGAATGGGTGCCACCCTGGTTCCTGATGTCCGCTACCACTGTCGAGTTGTCCGACCAAATTGAACATGGATGTCTGTTATTATGTGAATCCAATGTTGTAGTGCTAGCTAATTAACATCATCTCATTGATGTTTATGTGTTTCTCCTGGAACCGAGGGTCCCAAAGACCCTGACACCTCAAGACTGCGGGACTTAGGGTCGCGCCCCAACCCATCTGACTCACATCCGTCATAATCACGAAAGCCGGATCCGGCAGTTGCAGTGTAGCTCCCTGAGTTAACCACTGAATATCTGCCCAATTTGAACCCTTGTTTTACTAGGTCCGTTAAAACAATAAGGGTTCAAGCTAAAGCATCTTCACACTCCAGTTCTGGGTGAAGAATATCTGGAGGGGACATGCGCACAAGCGGCCCACTGGAGTGAGATCCACAGCCGCTCCACACAGCTCCAACGGTCGCATGAATTCCCTCATTATTAATGTGTCTGAGTGTAGACAAAAGCAAGCATAACAACTGACTAATTTTGCTCTGGGTAACGGCAGGCGAACCAGATTGTTGTGAGTCTCAAAGCTCAATCACCAGTGAATAGACGACTTGTATAGAGCAAGATGCGACTTTTTCTGGTTTACGATGAAACTAAGACATCGGAGTAATAGAAGCAGACTCTGAACATCGTTCTGAAGAATAATTCTGTTACCGTATCCCTGTAGAATGTCGTCCAAGTAAGCCGACGTTACCGCAGACAAATGAGCTCGTAAGTAAGACATTACTGACTTCATTATTCGAGTTAAATGCCCAGGGGGCCAGACTCAGACCAAAGCATATTGTTCTGAACTGATGCACCTTCCGTTGTACGCCGCACCGCAGGTACTTTTAGAATGCCGGATGTACCAGGACATGAAAGTACGGATCCTTAGATCTGTGCTTGCTGCATAGTCGATCACTCGAATGCTCGCTTTTACCGACTGAATGATTTCCATAAATAAACTTTTAGAGCCATGATAAACTTGTTATCCAGCTCAAGTCTATTACCGTTTGGAACGAGTCGTCTGGCTTGGTACGAGGAACAGGTGACTGTAAAAATCTTGAGAATCATGATTTTCGATGACCTGCATTGCTTCCTTTGATAAGAGAGCTTACACCTCCGGTAGGAGAAACTCCCTCATGCAAGAATTTAATGGAAGATTTGTCCAATGCAGACAACTTGTAAGTGGGGTTTTACTCGAAATTATAGCCGTAAGCCGTCCGAGACTACACTTCTCACCCACTGATCTTTCGTGATTGTTATCCATTTTTTTGCGGAGCTTGATAACCTACCTCCAACTGGACAGCAATAGAGGTCTAATCCATCACCTGTATTACCTGCGAGGCTTATGGGAGGAGGAAACACGTCCTCCCTGCGAAAAACCTCATCTCATCGGCCTAGGGGCGTCTGACCTATAGTCCCGATCAGACCTATGCCCCTTTTCCGAGTCGCTATACTGACGACCTCCAGAGTAATTATACAAGGGTTTCTTGTACCCTCGTGAGGAGTTTCCTTTTGATGATTTTTGTCTGGAACGCTCTCCTTTACTCTTGTCTGCTGAAGCGGGTTGTTGATATGCCGACTTCGAAAGCAGAGCACCAGACGCTTTCTTAGTAGCCTGTTCATAGACTAACAAAAGCTGGTCGTTGAAAATAAAATGTCTGGAAACCGGAGCGACTCGGAGAGAGCTTTTCACCTTGTCATCTTATTAGTGATGACGACGCAAGGGCAGCATCGCGTCTGATTAACCTCAGATTAGCCACTGTTAGGGCGGAGTTATACGTGGAATACATAACTGCCCTGGAAAGAACTCTACGAGAGGTACGAACGTCCTCAAAATTCCTTTCCCTTGAGACGTTGTGCCATAGCTCTTGTAAGGTGATCTGCGTAAGACATAACGTCCAAATTTGCTCTATTTGAAGAAATTGCTCTCTCAATTGCGTCTGAGCGAATAGTGAATGATACAGGTAAGGATATCTCTAGATCCCTGACCTGCTCATCCAAACGCAGAACTCTCTGAACATCTTCCCCGACCGGTTTTAAATGAACATGGTCCAAAAAACGGTATGTATACGGAAGATGAAGATAAGAAACCGCCTTCTTCCTCGCACTCAAGAGGATAAATACGGCACCATCTATATGGCCGAAGGCCTGCACCACCTGCATAAACTGAACCGGAAAAGAAAGGACTTCCTCCGTTGTCCGGATAAAGTCTGCGCCTAACGATGCCAGCAGTGTCTCTCTTGTCATCGCAGCATTCTGATTCGGCGGAACAAAATCAGGGTAGTATTGGTGGATGAAAGCCATCGCAACCATGTACTGTTCCGAAAGGGAAGGGTAATCCTCTTTCTTATCCCTTTCACCATCCAAGAGAATCAGTTGTGAATCTCGGTCCATTGCATCTGTGCAAACAGACGACTGGACCAACCCAGCACCGTCTGACAGCTCAGATTCTGAGTCTGAGGGAGGCTGCATCTGCACTTGCTGGGATGCTGTGATTAGCTGTGCAATCTGTGACAGAAAGTCTGTCATTAAGGTCTGAGGAGCAGCGGATTTCCGTTCCTTAGCCGCATGCTGCTCCTGGGACGGTGTGCTGGAAACGGATCCTTTCTCCGAGTTCCCGATGATCAAAGCCTCATCTCCCTAGCTACCGGATGGTCCGACTTCACGGCGAAGAGTGGTTCCTTCCTCATTCAGCAGGTTGGATATCCGAAGTCGGGTAGCTAGCATGCAGTCGTGCGTGCTTAAATAACGTAGCAGAGGAAGCTGTGACTGAAGCAGACCCCAGCTGCAGACTATACATATATATAACTGAGATACATGAATAATAGCAATCATAATTAAATTCCAAATATTTTTTGTAAACAAAAAAATTTTTTGAAAAACAACCAAGTTCCCAAAAGGAACATGAAGAGCCCAAGGGCATCCCGATAGAGCCTAAGTGTGGACAAAATCCAAAAATTTTTGAGCTACACTACCGGAATAATAATCCATATATTCTACAGTATATTACAGTAATAGAATATAAGAAACTACCTACATATGAGGACACTGATAATGTAAACAACGTTAATGTAAACAAGACATCAGGCACACAAAAAGGCTCAAGATCAGAACCAATTGAAATGCTATCAAATGCAAAGCTAGATCTTCATACAAAGAAAAAACGATACATTGGATAGAAGATGCAAGACTAAATGGCCTAACTCCCCTAGGGTGAGGACGTAACCCTGGGGAAGAAACAGAATAATATTCTGTAATAAATGTTAAACTCCCAAGAAATTTAATAAAAAATTTCAATAAAAAATAGCCAAAAAGCTTAAGAGTTTAACAGGAAGGGTTCATGGAAGGATAGGGAAGGAATACTTAACACACAGCGGAATAATCACTTTTAATGAAAGTGTCAATGACACTGTAGCTTAACTTGTGTGTTGTGTTTGGTGAAAAGGATAATGTTCAATGTTTATGAAAGGATTATGAAATAAGACAAGAATTGTGATAATTGGGAATATGTTCATTTCTGTTCCCTGTATGCTATGTTTATGATAAAAATAATATGAGGTGTACGCTGTACTAAAGAGCTGAGGGGTGGGTTAATATGACCTCACAGTTAATGTATGTGGCCCTCACAGTTAACGTATATCAACAAAAGTTACCAAGATACAGTGAAATTATTCCAAAAAGAGTCATCCTATCAAGTTACATTAAAATCCCTTCATAAATATGGCCTGTAGACTGTGCTAAAGGTTTTCGGGCTTCGGGCCTCTGTAGCCATCAGTTTCCCAATTACGTCCAAAGGGGACGTTCTCATCTAGACATTATATGAAGTCAACCTACCAAGTTACAATGAAATCCCTTAATAAATATGACCTGTAGACTGTGCTAAAAGTTTTTGGGCTTTGGGCTCTGGCAGCCATCATGGTTGAATGATCGCAACCAAAAGGGGACATTCTCATCTGGGCATCATCTGGAGTGATCCTACAAAGTTACAATGAAATCCCTTCATAAATATGACCTGTAGACTGTGCTCAAGGTTTTTGGGCTTCGGGCCCCTGCAGCCGTCACAGTTGACCAATCACGACCAAAAGGGGATGTCATCACCTAAGCATTATATGGAGTCAAACTTACGGGTTACAATGAAGTCCTTCCATAAATATGACCAATAGACTATGCTAAAGGTTTTGGGGTTTGGGGTTCGGGTTGCCATCAAGGCTGAATGATCACTACCAAAAGGGGACGTTCTCATCTAGCCATTATTTAAAGTCATCCTACCAAGGTACAATGAAATCCCTTCATAAATATCACCTGTAGACTGTGCTAAAGATTTTCGGGCTTTGGGCCCCTGTAGCCAACACAGTTGCCTAGTGGTGTTCAAAAGGGGCTGTTCTCATCTAGACATTACATGAAGTCAACCTACCAAGTTACAATGAAATCCCTTCATAAATATGATCTGAAGACTGTGCTAAAGGTTTTCAGGCTTTAGGCTTGGGCAGCCGTCATAGTTGAATGATCACAACCAAAAGGGGACATTCTCATCTGGACATCATCTGGAGTGATCCTATGAAGTTACAATGAAATCTCTTCATAAATATGACCTGTAGACTGTGCTCAAGATTTTCGGGCTTCAGGCACCTGTAGCCATCACAGTTGATCAACCACGACCAAAAGGGGATGTCATCATCTAGGCATTATATGGAGTCAACCTAACAAGTTACAATGAAATCCTTCCATAAATACGACCTACAGACATGCTAAAGGTTTTTGGGCTCGGGCAGCCATCAAGGCTGAATGATCGTGACCAAAAGGGGACGTTCTCATCTAGACATTATTTGGAGTCATCCTACCAAGTTACCTTTAGCCGTCAAAGTTGCCCAATCATGTCCAAAAGGGGACGTTCTCATCTAGACATTATATGACTGTGCTAAAGATTTTTGGGCTTTGGGCCCCTGTAGTCAACACAGTTGCCTAGCGGTGTCCAAAAGGGGCTGTTCTCATCTAGACATTACATGAAGTCAACCTACCAAGTTACAATGAAATCCCTTCATAAATATGACCTGTAGACTGTGCTTAAGGTTTTCGGGCTTTGGGCTCAGGCAGCCATCATGGCTGAATGATCACAACCAAAGGGGACAATCTCATTTGGGCATCATCTGGAGTGATCCAGGAAGTTACAATGAAATCCCTTCATAAATATGACCTGTAGACTGTGCTCAAGGTTTTCGGGTTTCGGGCACTTGTAGCCATCACAGCTGACCAATCACGACCAAAAGGGGATGTCACCATCTAGGCATTATATGGAGTCAACCTAATAGGTTACAATGAAATCCTTCCATAAAAATGACCTTTTACCTATGCTAAAGGTTTTTGGGCTCGGGCACCCATCAAGGCTGAATGATCACGATCAAAATGGGACGTTCTCATCTAGATATTATTTGGAGTCATCCTACCAAGTTACAATGAAATCCCCTCATAAATATGACCTGTAGACTGTGCTAAAGGTTTTCAGGCTTTGGGCACCTTTAGCCGTCACAGTTGCCCAATCATGTCCAAAAGGGGACGTTCTCATCTAGACATTATATGAAGTTAACCTACCAAGTTACAATGAAATCCCTTCATAAATATGACCTGTAGACTGTGCTAAAGGTTTTTGGACTTTGGGCTCGGGCAGCCATCATGGCTGAATGATAGGGGACAATCTCACCTGGGCATCATCTGGAGTGATCCTAAGAAGTTACAATGAAATCCCTTCATAAATATGACCTGTAGACTGTGCTCAAGGTTTTTGGGCTTCGAGCACTTGTAGCCATCACAACTGACCAATCATGACCAAAAGGGGATGTCATCATCTTGGCATTATATGGAGTCAACCTAACAGGTTACAATGAAATCCTTTCATAAATATGACCTTTTGCCTATGCTAAAGGTTTTTGGGCTCGGGCACCCATCAAGGCTGCATGATCGCGATCAGAATGGGACGTTCTCATCTAGACATTATTTGGAGTCCTCCTACCAAGTTACAATGAAATCCCTTCATAAATATGACCTCTAGACTGTGCTAAAGGTTTTCGGACTTCGGGCCCCTGTAGCCGTCACAGTTGCCCAATCACGTCCAAAAGGGGACTTTCTCATCTAGACATTGTATGAAGTCAACCCACCAAGTTACAATGAAATTCCTCAATAAATATGACCTGTAGACTGTACTAAAGGTTTTCGGGTTTTGGGCTCGGGCAGTCATCACGGTTGGCAGATCATGCCCAAATGGGGAAATTCTCATCTAGACATCATAAGGAGTCATCCTACCAAGTTACAATGAAATCCCTCCACATTAAACATGACCTGCAGACTGTGCTAAAAGTTTTTGGGTTTCGGGCTTGGGCAGCCATCACGGTTGATAGATCATGCCCAAAAGAGGACGTTCTCATCTAGGCATTATACAGAGGCATCCTACCAAGTTACAGTGAAATCGCTTCATAAACGACCTGTAGACTGTGCTATTGGTTTTCGGCTCGGGCAGCCATACCTGTTGCTCGATCGCATCCAAAAGGGGACGTTCTCATCTAGACATGACCCCAAACCTGCATATGAAATTTCGTGACAATCAGACAAGAACTGTGGGATGTAGCCCGTGCTAAAGGAAAATGTGAACAGACGTCACAGACTAACAGACTCACAGACTAACAGACTTCCGCACGCGTGATGGCAATAGCTTATCTTGACTATGTCAAGTTAAGCTAAAAATGATGACATCTGGCATATGTCCCAAAATTGGGAAACATAAAATAATTTTATAAATATTATAAAGTTACAGCCCTGAACATCCAAAACCACCGTTGAACACTTCCTTCATCCAATAACAGCCTTGTATCCACCAATTCTTGCATAGATTTGTGTCTGGCATCCTCAAATGAAAGTGTCAATGACACTGTAGCTCAACTTGTTAAGACATGTACATGTATTGTATGTGACACAGCAAAGACAAAAATCTAGGTAATGACCTAATAACAAAGGTACATATAAAGTATTGTAATGGTCTGTACATAAATACTGACCGTCGCCTGTAACAAATGTATAGGTAAAGTACTGTAAAGGTGGGTGACAGTCAGATGCTAAACTAGAAAAGAAATCTTTGAGTCCCAGAGTGGGTCTGACTGAACCCCAAAATATTTGTTCTCATAGCACAGTGATACGAAAGGCACCCCAAAAAACACTCGTTCCTGTCCCAAGGTGATAACAAAGGTACCCAAGAAGTTTCGTGAAGATCAGTTCATAAATACGCGTGGTATAGAGTTGGGAAAAAAAACTGATTGGACCTAATTTTGGTACAAAATGGCCACTGGCAGCCATCTTGAATTTTGGACCGTACTCAGAAACACTCGCTCTCGTCCCAAGGTGATAACAAAGGTACCCAAGAAGTTTCGTGAAGATCAGTTCATAAATACAGCCTCTAACCCGAGCCGTATTGACATGTGCACTTACTGTGTACAAGTAGCACTGAATAAATCAAAGTTCATCTAATTTGCATAATTTCTGCACAAGAAAAAAACCCGTACTATATGTGATGTGTTACTAAACATTCATACAAAAATTTATTCAAATCAGAACTTTCATACAAACGTTCTGTACAAAAAACTGATTGCACTAATTTTAGTACAAAATGGCTGCTGGTGGCCATCTTGAATTTCAGACCACACCCAAAAACACTCGTTCTCATCCCACGCTGATAACAAAGGTACCCAAGAAGTTTCGTAAAGATTGGTTCATAAATATGGCCTGTAGCCTGCACCATATAGAAGTTGTGTACAAAAAACTGATTAAACCTAATTTCGGTACAAAATGGCCACTGGCAGTCATCTTGAATTTTGGACAGCACCCAGAAACACTCGTTCTCGTCCCAAGGTGATAACAAAGGTACCCAAGATGTTTCATGAAGATCGGTTCATAAATACAGACTCTAGCCCGAGCCGTATTGACATGTGTACTTACTGTGTGTTAGTAGCACTCAAAAAAAAGTTCATCTCATTTGCATAATTTCTGCACGAGAAAAAAACAAGTATTATATGTGATGTATCCCATGGTACTAAACATTCATACAAAAAAATTTCATATGGAAGTTCTGCGCAAAAATCTGATTGCACCTAATTTTGTGCAAAATAGCTGCCAGCAACCAACTTGAATTTCGGATCGGACCCAGAAACACTCGTTCTCGTCCCATGGTGATAACAAAGGTACCCAAGAAGTTTCATAAAGATCGGTTCATAATATGGCCTCTAGCCCGAGCCGTATTGAATTGTTGACGGACAGGACGGACAGACAGCCAGATGGACGACTGGCCATGGCATAAGCTCAAATTTGACTTACATCAAAGTTGAGCTGAAAAAGAGATTTTAAAGCACAGATGTCATTTCATTGTTGATGACTTTTAGGGCCAAACAAAAAAGAATGATGTTAGCGCCAATTCCGGTCACTTCCTGACGTCTGTGCATGTGCGGAGAGTAAATGTATGGAGGGCCAGATAGGACTTTTAATTTTTGGTTTTGCAAGCAAATTTGGGGGATCTGGGGGTTCAAAATTTGTGTTTGGCCCTTAATAACTTTGAGTTAAGGACCATTTAGTCTGGGCCATTGGTTTACAGTGTAAAAATTTATAAGGTTGTACATCAAAGTGAACTTGAGTTATCATCCAGAAACCTCTGATTTTACCATTTTGTGACTTTTCAAGGGGCATAACTCTGGAATAGTAAATGCCATAATGGTGAAAATCAAACTTGACCTGCATTTCATGGTAGGTATTAAAGTTACAATATTATAAGGTCAAACAGCAAAGTAAACTAGAGTTATCCGGAAACCATTTGTTTTGGATAGATGGACAGACGTACAGACAGACAGGATGGCAACTATATGTTACACTATTACTGATCAACCGATGATTGGAACTGGCAACCACAATCAGCCAATTGTGGGCAATCGGATGACAATGGCGAAGGCTCCTGGAACATCGGTTCAACTGATTGCTGCCAAGCATTTTGTGATGATTCATTAACCGCATTTTATTATCTTCTGCAATTGTTCAATTGTTAACGTAAAATACATGCAAAAAGCGAAGCATGTGCAGAGAGTATATGTATGGAGGGCCAGATAGGACTTTTAATTTTTGGTTTTGCAAGCAAATTTTGGGGATTGGGGGGGGGTTCAAAATTTGTGGTTGGCCCTTAATAACTTTGAGTTAAGCACCAGTTAGTCTGGGCCATTGGTTTACAGTGTAAAAATTTATAAGGTCGTACATCAAAGTGAAAATGCATTATCATCCTGAAATTATTGATTTGATACTTTTTAAGGGGCATAACTCTCAAAGGGTAAGTGCCAAAACAATGACCATCGAACTTGACCTCCATTTCATGTTTTTTAGTAACGTTGCAAAATTATAATCTCGTATATCAGAGCAAACTTGAGTTATCATGTGGAAACCATTGATTTTACCATTTTGTGACTTTTCATGGGCATAACTCTGGAACGGTAAATGCCATAATGATAAAAATACAAACTGTCCTGCATTTGAAAGTAGGTAGTGAGGTTGCAAAATTATAAGGTTGTACGGCAAAGCTACTTAGAGTTATCATCCGGAAACCACTGATTTTACCATTTTGCAACTTTTCAAGGGGCATAACTCTGGAATAAATGCCATAATGGGAAAAATTGAACTTGCTCTGCATTTCAGCATAGGTAGTAACGAAGTAAAATTGTAAGGTCATACAGCAAAGCAATCTGGAGTTATCATCAGGAAATCGTTGATTTTGCAACTTTTCAAGAGGTATAACTCTGGAACGGGAAATGCCATAATGTTGAAAATCGAACTTGACTTGCATTTCCTGATAGGTATAATCTTGCAAAATTATAAGGTTGTCCATCAAAGTGAACTGGAGTTATCATCCAGAAACCACTGATTTTACCATTTTGTGACTTTTCAAGGGGCATAACTCTGGAATAGTAAATGCCATAATGGTGAAAATCAAACTTGACCTGCATTTCATGGTAGGTAGTAAAGTTACAAAATTATAAGGTCAAACAGCAAAGTAAACTAGAGTTATCCAGAAACCATTTGTTTTGGATGGATGGACAGATGGACAGACGTACAGACAGACAGGATGGCAACTATATGCTACACTATTAGTGATGAACCGATGATTGGAACCGGCAACCACAATCAGCCGATTGTGGGCAATCGGATGACAATGGCAAAGACTCCTGGAACATCGGTTCAACCTATTGTTGCCAAGCATTTTGTGATGATTCATTAACCGCATTTTATTATCTTCTGCAATTGTTCAATTGTTAACGTAAAATGATGTCAATGATACTGTAACGGTAAACCGGTGGCTCAGACCTAACCCCGAATAACAGTTTAAGTTTGTCATTCAGGGCCATGACTGCCCCACAGATCTACCAATACGAGATGACAAAGTTAAATTTTAGCGCAATAAAATGGACTTTAGGAAAAGAAAGGATCCCAAAACTCCTTACAAATCCATAGATGGATAAAACAAATTGGCAGATACCTGAACAGATCAAGGGAGGCAACTGGGTTAAATACTGTAAATGGGTACCCAAGACATTTCCACCCCAAATTCACTCAGGAACTACCAAGGTCAATGTTGCTCTAGGCCTGAATCCAGCAAAAGAAATAAAAGGGACTTCAGATTATAGAAGCCATTTAAGTGATTAAATGATAGTAAGGGTAATGTCTGAATTAATGGGTCTATAGAATGAGATTTAACATCTCAGTAGAGCCAAACGAGCATCAGGATGACAGACAACCCTGGAATAGATTACATGTGCACTCTGTATATCATTCCAGCATTGTGTGTCAGGCCGATTAGTAGGACTTTCTTTTGCTTTCAACCATGCCTCATGAGCACCAAAGACCCTGTCAGGATACCGACACCAGTAGATTACTTAAGTCTACAGCAAATTGAATAAAAAGAATGAAAGTAGGTAAATTTAATCATTTATTTAAATTCTAATCAAACGTTTATTTTATTTACACTATATACAACCTAGGTCATTCACTCACACATTCATACAGACAGGTACAGGACGAAACATAACATTACTTAACATTAACAGGATGAAACATGAAAGTGAACATGTAGATGAGGTGCAGATGAATCATGCACAAAAATGATATTGATTAATGATGATTAGTAGTTATTATCCCAAGGATAAGCCGGTTATAGAAGTCTCATCGTTAGGATAATCACCACCAATCCCTGTACTCCCAGACTACGAAACTGGTGAATCCCAGGTTACACCAAGTTTAAGCCAAATATGGGGTAATGCATTATCTGCTCACAGTCCCCTATTTCCAAACCATGGCAGATATGCTTAATAATGATTATAAAAATCTTTTACTAGATACAACTGAAGCAAAACACTTCAGCTTATCTGCCTGTATGCTCCAGCCTGAGTATACAACCCCAAACCATTGTGTTAAATGAATATTTTAACACAAACACTTTTTTTACTACAATCATCCTGTACAGTGCTGGAAAGAGCCACTTTTCAAACTCCCTCCAGAACTGCACATGATGACCCAAGGGGTATGTCCAATAAGACACAAGTTTACATATAAACTTGGCAGTATTTGCCCCTATGGATTCCTGACTGTAGCATGAATCCATAGAATAAACATTGGATCAACCAAAGGGCAGGATTAATTTGGTGATGGGCCAAACAGCAGGAAATGTGATATACACGGATGGTAAAATACTGTATTTAAATTACAGCTAGTTAAAAAGTATTTGCAGGTGGAGCTTGAGTTGCTGCATGTAGTCGGAAAGAGCCATATAATGAGATCCCTCCAACGACACACCACACACCAAACTAGGGTGGGGTGAATACCCATTTGGGTATATGTCTACCAAAATTATGGACTAATGGGAACTTGCGATGTTGTATGGCACTGGAAAGAGCCACAGCATGAG
Organism: Pictodentalium vernedei; assembly: GCA_031216915.1. Taxonomy (NCBI): domain Eukaryota; kingdom Metazoa; phylum Mollusca; class Scaphopoda; order Dentaliida; family Dentaliidae; genus Pictodentalium; species Pictodentalium vernedei. The sequence continues at coordinate 576,555,637 of CM062297.1, read as the reverse complement.
ATCTTGCCAACACCATCCAACACATCAAACTGGGGTGGACGCACCATATGGGTATATGTTTTATAAAATATGGGCTGAGTGGAGCTTGAGGTGTTGTGTGCCGCTGGGAAGAGCCACAGCATGAGATCTTCCCAGTGCCACTCCACACATCAAGCTGGGTGGGCTATAACAGAATTTAAATTTTGCGATGGGGAAAACTTCCAAATTTTTAATTGTAATCTCAGGTTCACTTTCATGAAGGACAAAGTACGGTACTCAGGAACGACAAACAGATGTTTTGTTTCTTTTTTAATCTTTTTTTCGTATTTTCTTTTTGTCGGCTTTGTTATTGTTGAGAGAGATGGGAGTTTTATGCACATTCATACAAGGGGGTATATTAATTTAAAGCCACATTTGGCTCTGGGACATATGAAACCATTGTTATTTAAGTAACTATATCAAACCTGTGTTGATATCACCAAAACATCAAAACTAAATGCTTTGATATATAAGACATTCTGACCCCTTCAGGCTCTGATGTCATATGACTTTTCATACATTCTGGCCTCTTCAGACTCTGATGTCAAAAATATCTGACACATTCTGGCCCCTTCAGGCTCTGATGTTACTCAGATATATATAATTTATTTAAAACTTTCACATTTGTGAAATGAGACTAAAAAGGTCTATTTATAGGCACCCAGGACTTTGGAAGAATATCGAGCAAGGTGAAATGGGTGCTTTCCAAGGAATATTGGTCAGGCTAAAATAAAGGGGCTATATGGACAGTTTACGTAACTTTTAAATGTGGATCTATGTCCTCCTAAGGACAACTACCAAGAACACTAACCAATAAGGATAGTACCCACATTGATTAATCATGGTGGACCCAGCCGGAAAGAGCCATATATGCGAGCTCTCTCCTACAGTCTTCACCATGGTTAATACTTGAAGGTATGAACTTCCTACTAGAATTAGTAAAGGGGCCGGTATTAAGCATGATGGGCAAGGGTCATAATTAATTATGATCCTCCCAAAAGGGGGTTAATAGAAATTCCAAATGCTGACTTACATAGCAAATGATTATTTTTTTAATGTAAGTCCTAGAATATAACTCACAAAATTTGTGACACTGTACCGCTCTGGACTGAGCCGTATTGGGATCATTGCAGATAGTCCAGCATGGCAAACCATGTGTTGTTATATCTAGGGTTTTTACTAACTATTTCTCATTTTTTATACAATATATGGGCTAGCATGGGGTAAGGGTGGGGCAGTAATTATAATGTATGTAAAACTTTTAACTGGACATAATGCAAGCTACTATGAGATGGTGTGGGGTACATTCTAGGAAAGAGCCAAGTTTTTGATTTAAAAGTAATATAAATTATAATGAGACATCATAGGTCCTGTGATATACTACTGGGAACACATTTATCTAAAATTAAATTTTAGGAAGACATTTTACCCATAGGCCAAAAAAAAAAGGAACTGAAGTCTGGCCCCGTACAGGCACGGCCTCACACACATAAGAAAAAGGGGGGTGCTGAAGTCTGGCCCCATACATGCACGGCTTCACACAAAAAGGGGACTAGAGGCTGGCCACATACCGGCACTGCTCCGAAAATTGAATAAATAATAAATGGGACTAGAGGAAATTACTCTAACAAAGCATTCCTAAATTCCAATGCTTGTAGTAGGCTGAAATGTGCTTATTTTACTTTTAATGACCAAATAGAAATTTTGTCGATTATCTATGCATCCATTTTGCAGTATAATTACAAAACAGATACATATATAGCAAGCAAAACCTCTATGAAATTCCGTAAAATCTGCCAATCAGCAGGAACCTCTTCTGCCAAAGTCAGTAAGAATTTATACTAAAACTTTAGGTTTTTTTTTATTAAATCTGCCAAAATTTCCAGAAAAACTCTGCCTATGATTTAAAATTTCTGCAATCTTTGATGGAAATAAATAAATAAAAAAATAAAACTTACAAGATTTTGAAATTCCTATCCTTAACTTCGCGTTCCTAAACCAAAATTTTCAGCCCCCCGCTTACAAACAGTCTTCTGCTTTTATAGTGTCAATTTTCTGCCGGGTCACATGACTTCAGCCAGAATTCCGCAAAGGTCAGACTTTGAACTCTGCAGAACTCGGCCAAAGGCAATCGCCTGACAGACAATTAACACCTAACATAATACTTGTGCGAGACAAACACCGATGCTGGCATAATCCAGTAACGGTATTTATCCCAAACCAAGCATATTACCACTAATTAAAACACTAATTAATCGCTAAATGGGGGAATTACAGACCGGTTCAACTGAAAATCCCAAGTTGACAGGTTAGCTTATAAACAGACCAATATTTCCCAGCAGGCATCACGACAATGGCCGCGTTGTAGAACAGAAATTTTCCTCACATGTACGAATAAAGATGCGAGAATTTAAACCTATAAAGGCACAAGATCAACATTCTTTTATATCCAGGATGATAGTACGAACAGAAAGAGTTGTGGCAGCTCAGTCATACCACTGTACACCCAATAGATAAAAATATTTAACCTCCGGTATGCACTGATTACCGCAATAGCGCAATAGCATTACCAAAACCAATACTCCTAATCCTATACACCGGAATCCCCAGAAAGGTCGCATAAGATTGATAAAACACATGGAACAATTTTTGGGAAGAAAAAAAAAATTTACTTGGAATTTAAAAGATAGGGGCATATTGTCACAATACCATTCAATAAAGCTGAGAAACAACCACAATGTGTATTCTTAATCTCTCTAGATGCCCTTTTACGGGATATACAATTTAAACGACATGTAAAGCTTACAACTGAGAGTACTTGCAGCAATCGTCAATTCATACCAGAAAAGTGAGGGTCGCAATCCATTGACTCAGGTCACAATTTAGTAAAATTACAAGTCACATGCACTTGGGGGGTAAACATGGCTCCGAGAGACACGTTTACCACCCAAGTGTGTGTGCGACTGGTCATTTTACTGCGACCCCGGTCAATGAAGTTTAACACTGTGAAAAATGTTCGGCTTAATGAAGTTCTTTTGAGCCTCGACTTGTGTAGTAGTACATGGTATTACAATCGAAATCGGCATTGGAAGTGGACAATTGTGAGCTTAAATGTCTGGTTTACGATCAGCGACCATTTTTGGTAATCGGTTGAACACTATCCACCAAAATTGTTTCAGCTGCATAAAAATCAGATAACGTTTGGTCAAGCTATCATGCTGATATCACAACATGGATGGCTAGAAGGACGGATGGAAGGGCAGATGCCTAATGACCTTTATCAAAATATAGATTAAATTGTTGACATAACTTGACCGATAAATTACTTTATTGCATGTCTATGCTTTTTTCATAAAATACATGCTTTATCTGCAAAAACCGAAGCTAACAATAAATTTTTTTGTATTGTCCTTGAACAACACGGGGCATGTGCACGGACTATTTAACTATTTCTCTTTTTTACATTTTGGTTACTTTTGGCAATAATTTGTGTTTTCAATATTTTTTTAGTAAACTGTAAGTGTGCGTTTAAATACAGAACAGCATACGCGTTCAAACTGTCATTTTTCACTGCACGAGATCGATTTTGGTGGAGGGATAATATTGAACCCGAAGCCTTCGGCTTCTCATTCAATATTATCCCTCTGCTCAAATCAACCTCCTGTGATAATAAATGACAGTTTGAATGCAAATGCCATTCTGTCTATATCCAAACTCCATTCCTGCTGGTATTCAGAAAAGCTTACCTTTTGTTGAAACCTTTGATGTTGTACCTAAAAGAAACAATTACACATCTAGCTAATGATCAGAATTTTGATTTTGTAAAATGCTACTTCATACCAAATGAGTTGAAATGTATCAACTGAAGATGGTTAGAAAGAATATCAGTCAATAAAACAAGTGCAGTCATGTCAAAATTTAAAATTGAATAAGCCAATACCCCTCTACCCAAGTCCAAAAAAAGACCATATCTCTAAAAAGAAATACTTGGGCACAGCTGGTGCACAATCTCCTTCTAAATATGATGACAAGAAATGGGGCAGGATGAGCAGATGGCCTGACAAATGGATGGACTGATGGATGGAGAGACAGATGGATGAATGAAATGTCAGATAAAACTGTGCATTTGATGTTGGAAAATCGTCCTTGTTTTCATCAGGCTGGGTGCAACCATAGATGCTATCTGCCCCTACACTAAGGTGATGTGCTGATGGGTATTGACCAGTCAATTGGTTGGTGACTAATGGTCTCCGACTAGTCAACTATGAAATTTCTAAATCATTTCAACACTGGATGTATGATATTGTTGATGAAACCAATTATTTCGCTCAGATTAATGTAGAAACAAAATACCTGCACCTTGATGTTTGGACATCAATAAATGTAACCTTTTGGTCTGACTTGAAAATTGACTTCAAATAAATTACCTTTCCACAAAATGAGCTCAGCCATACTCAACCAAGTTAGTATTTATTGAGTTAGCTCCGGAGGGAAAAGTAGCAGTGTTTCCAAACGTCTGATTGAAAATGGCAGGACATGATTAATAGTTTGGGCATGCAAAATGTAACAAATATCACTTTGTTTTTTCATTTTCTGTCTCCTCAGGAGGTCCATTGCTTCTTAGTAGAGTTTTATGCTTCTTGGCTCTGGATACCATGTACCCGTGAGCAATTAGAGTCGGTACTCTCCATGCACAAACAGTTAAGTACAGAACTTGATATAATGAAAGTGTCAATGACACTGTAGCTCAACTTGAAAAACTTGAACTTGGTAAGTTATAAGTGTAATATCAAAATTGAAGATCAATGGTACCAATGTTATTTGGTGAAATTTCAACATAACAGCATTGTGTGTGCACAACGTCAAGAGTAATCCATGAATTTTTAAATGTAAACTGTAAGACTGGCTAAAGGAAGAATGTTGATACACAAATGCAGAATGTTCAGAGGTTATTGTAAATGGCAACTTTTGTCAAAGAAATGAATACTAATCAATAGCTCTTATCTAAAGGTCTCGCCTAAGGAGCACACCAAGTTCAAAAACAATCCTATGATAAATGTGGCCTGTAGGACATGTCAGAGAAGAATGTTGATGCACAAATGCAATAAATTCAAAGATTGTTGCTAACAGCAACAGTTTTTGATGGAAATGATAAGAAAATCAATAGCTCCTATCTTTGTCACCCTGCATAAGCATACAAAGTTTCAAAACAACCTGATAATGAATGATGTGCCCTCTGAGGCATGCCAAAGGAAGATGTTCATGCACAAATGCAGTAAGAAGAAGGTCATTACTTGCAGTCAGGTGGGCTAAAAATCAATTGCCACCATCTGGAGGTCACCCTAAAAAAAGCATACCAAGTTTCAAAGCAATCCGATCATAAATGTGCCCTGTAGGGTGTGCCAAAGGGAAATATTGATGCTTAACTAAACTAAGTTCAATTGTCATTGCCAATGGCAACATTTTTTGATGGAAAAGGAAGAAAATTGACAGCTCCCATCTACAGGTCATCCCAAACAAGCATACCAAGTTTCAAAGTGATCCAAGGATACATGTGCCCTGTAGGGTGTGTCAAGGGGAAATATCGATGCCTAACTAAGTTCAAAGGTTGTTGCCAACGGCAACATTTTTCAACGGAAATGGAAGAAAATCGATAGCTCCCATCTAGATGTCACCCTAAACAAGCATACCAAGTTTCAAAGCAATTCAATAATAAATGTGCTCTGTAGGGTGTGCCAAAGGGAAATATTGATACATAACTGCAATAAGTTCATCAAGGGGCATTGCCAGTGTCAGAAATGGAAGAAAATTGATAGCTCCCGTCCAGAGGTCACCCCAAAAAAAGTATACCAAGTTTCAAAGCGTTCCATCATAAATGTACTCTGTAGGGCATGCCAAAGGAATATATTGATGCCTGACTAAACTAAGTACAAAAGTCATTGTCAGTGAAGGTCATTGCCAATGGCAACTATTTTTGACAGAAATAGAAGAAAATCGATACCGCCCATCTAGAGGTCATCCCAAACAAGCATACCAAGTTTCAATGCGATTTGATCATAAATGTGCCCTGCAGGGCATGCAAAGGAATATATTGATGTCTGACTAAACAGAGTGCAAAGGTCATTGCCAGCAACAACATTTTTTTACAGAAATGGAAGAAAATTGATAGCTCTGATCTGAAGGTCACCCCAAACAAGCATACCAGGTTTCAAAGAGATCTGGTCATAAATGTGTCCTGTTGGGTGTGCTAAACGGAAATATTGATGCCTAACTAAACTCAATTGATCCCTAACTAAACTGAGTTCAAAGGTCAGTGCCAGCAGCAACATTTTTCGATGGAAATGGAAGAAAATTGATAGCTCCCATCTGGAGGTCACTCCAAACAATCACACCAGGTTTCAAAGAGATCCGGTCATAAATGTGCCCTGCAGGGTGTGTCAAAGAGAAATATTGATGCATAGCTGCACTAAGTTCATCGAAGGTAGTTGCCAGACTGCCAGTGGCAGCTTTTTTTTACAGAAAAGGAGGAAAATCGATAGCCCCCATCTTGAGGTCACCCTAAACAAGCACACCAAGTTTCAAAGCAATCTGTTCATAAATGTGCCCTGTAGGGTGTGCCAAAGGGAAATATTGGGGCCTGACTAAACTAAGTTCAAAGGTCATTGTCAGCAGCAACATTTTTTGATGGAAATGGGAGAAAATTGATACTGTCCATCAAGATGCCACCCCAAACCACCATACCAAGTTTCAAAGCGATCTGATCATAAATGCAACCTGTGTCGTGTGCCAAAATAATATGATTAACTTTTATTATCCTGGTGTGTATCTTGAACAAACCACACACTTCAGCTCATCAGTGGAACTGAGATGAAATGTTTGGTATGGAACAGAACATAAACGACTTGAAAAATAGTTTCCTTTACATTAGTTCTTATAAAAATGAATAGGTTAAATTGTGCTATCATACAGCACAAACTATTTTGTAGTTTGAAATACTGAAAATCTTATCAATTCCTCTTCTCATACACATTTTCTTAACCCCTAACACTCTGGCAGTGCAACTGAATTTTCTCCAATAACTCGGTTTTTCTCTTGTTTAAGGAAGAATTTAACCAATTATATCTTGTTTGACAGAGCTCACTGAGCTCTTTTATACAAGGTATATTTGGTTAAATATCAAACTGTATTATGGAAAATATTTGCTGCTAAAAACTTTGTCATTTTGACATCAGAGTGCAGAAGGTTAAGTTCAGATACTGAACATTTGCATTTTTGTTGTTGGAAACAGTTCTTTTTACATCATGGTACAACATAAGAAGACTTATCTGAAAGTCCTCTAGCTATGAGTTTATAGAAACTGACCGAAATGGAAACTGTTACAAACTTAGACACAAACACTGATGCACACACCATTTACTTCAGAGAGGTAAACTACCAAATTTTTTTTTTCAATAAGCAGCTGAAAAATCCTACTGAACTGAAGACCAAACCAGAGAAGGAGACATATGCTCAAGATTTATTCAGTCTCAACAACATCATGCCTCTCCTCACAGTGAATGAGCTCTTAAGGCTCATTTCAATGAGATTCCACATTGAGCCAATTGAGCCTCACTGAGATGATCTTAATTTTTTCTCATTCCAGTCATTGATGAGAAACCAAGAACTTACGTTTTAAGTTTCTTTCCCCATTATATAGCGGAGAATATGCAAAGCCTTTTTCTGTACAGATTTAAGAAAAATGATATTTATTACTTTCCAAAGTGTGATTTACTGGGATTTCCGGGTTTGATTATAAACGATAACTTCACAAGTGAATTATGCAATCTACAAATGGGTCATGTATCAGTGCGTGCAAACAAAGATGCTTTGCCGTGGGTGTAATGGGGACTTCATTGTTTTTTTTAACCCTTTACCTAACATGAAAAGCAGACGACACTTGCAAAAAAAATTCTTGAATAACTATTGTTTTAATTTTTTGTTTCAAAAACATAGGTTTTGACCCCTCATTGGAACGAGCTCGATGAGCTCATTCCAATGAGTGGTCATAACCTATGTTTTAGAGATAGAAAATGAAAAAATAATGAAAATTAATTGGCGATTTTGAGAATAGCACTGGTCGGTTTTGGTCTTTACGTTAGGTAAAGGGTTAAATAATATAATTATCGTTAATAATGAAAAGTAATAAACAGAGTAATCGCTTGAACTGAATGGTTAAGTGATATAATTCATTTGAGGCGAGAGGACTATATTGTAAAAACACTTGTGCGCATTCACACACTCGTGTCTGTACAACCATCCCTCACCTCTCATGAATTATTTCACTTCACCATTCCAGTCAAGCGATTACTCTATTTAAACGAAAAACAAAAGGATATCTATAACCAATATTGATTGATATATCTTTTATTTCTATGCAGTGGCAGAGACTATATTGTGCAGCGGCCAAACTGGAAAAAAACTCATTTTCAAGATACCCATACTGGAGGTATAAAAGCTGTAAGCTTTTCGGTTCTATTATATGTTCAAGCAGATGATAGACATGTAAAATCCTCAGAGAAAAATGCACCTTGTCTTATTTTGGACATTTTTGTCTCAATTTTTTAATAAAAAAAAAGTGCTTTTAAACTAAATTGAAATATTTCACCTCAAAATTGTAAAATTCTATTTGAAACAGTCCACAACTTTATTGATCAAAATTTTCTACAGTTAAAGGGGAATAAAACAATATATCACATACATCATATTCATAGGCACCCCCCCCCTCCCCTCCCCCCCCCCCCCCCCCATGTGACACCATGTTGTAGAACATTATGAGTGTCACGTATATTGTCAGGGTAGCCTGCATGTGTGACTATACACATAGACCAGTGAAAATTAACAGTGAGAAAAGGTATTTAACATAAATTGAAATAAAAGGCTGCGCAGCCTCACGTCCCCTGAAAAAAGGTTTGCAATTTCAAGTATTTGAAAAAAATTGAATTTTTCGGGGTCAAAAAAGGGACAAAACTGTCTGGGCTTAAAATGTCTGGGCTTAAAAAAACAATGAAGATCCCCCGAAACGGGAGACAAAAACACTTTTAAGCCCAGACATTTTGAGCCATTACACATGTGGATGGGATCCAACTTCTCTACTACCCCAATTATACAAATAAGATGGTATGTTGTTTGCATTCAATGTAGTCTGGCAATTAGAAGGAAACAAACCATGTAGAAAACAATATCAGCTAAAATGAAATGGTATGGGGAAGGGGTTAGGAAGGCCTTTTTTCATACTACTTTAACAGGGTAGAAACAGATGACTAGCATATAGTCATTGTAGAGTGGTGCTTTTATATGAAACAAAAATCTTTGGAATTCCACTCGAAACAAACTACTCTATTCCTCCCAGGAATTTGGAAAAAACATACCCTTTTTTAAACTCGTAATATGTGAAAGAAAAATTAATAAGTTAATCACTAATATATTATTATATTATTATTATTATTATAATTTATCCGAATTTGATTTAGTACAATGCCACTTCAATAGGAATGTCAATAAAACAAGTGTCTTGACAAATTCTAATGCAAATGTCATAAATATGTTATGTAATTTTATGTAATGAGTTGGCAGTGCAGTAACCGACCAGGCTGAAGAAAGGGGATCAGAACTAGACCTTTATGATTCTGGAGAATCATGGCTTTTCCCGATGAGATTCCATGATTCTTCATGACCCCACAGTGTCTGATGAATTGTGTTTAACTGTCTCACTGAAGTTCCTTCATTGATGTTATGAGAAAGGTGAGTATAGTAGTCTCAAATGATTTGGCTCGATCCTAATTAACACCATAATTATGGAAACACTGGAACTACCAGCGCGACTGAAGAGAACAATAGCAGCTCTGGGCATCTCTTGCCCTGTCCACCTGGACTGTCCGGGAGACAGGCAAGAGAGTCCATCTGAACTTGGAGTTCATCATTGAAGAGCACAACACCGCCACACCTTCTTCGGGGAGAGGTAGCACCTTTTGTGAGAGGAACCCCTCTCACACTGGTCCTCACCCGAGAAGCCTGGACCTGGCCCTGAAAAGAAGAAGAGCAAGAAGAAGAAGAGTCCGCCCACCAAGCGACGGGATTCCAGGCGCCTGGAGGCCTTCCGGAATAGGAAGAAAGAGGTGAGCGAGAGGATGGAGGTCCTGGAGGCAGCTGCCAGTTCCCCTCCTAGTCCCACTAGTACACCCAACCAACTGCCAGCTTCTGAGCCGGTACTGTTGGATGAGGAATGTCTGGTGGAGACTGAGGAGGAACCGGAGGTTGCCTTTTCACCACCTCCCACCCCTCACTCCCCCACCTCCTTCTCTACCGGACAGCCCAGGTGTGTCAATCTCAGCAATACAGCCACCTAAGTCTGCAGTCACCGCCGAAGAATTAAGGAGAATAATAGAGATGAGAAGGCGAGCAGTTGAGATGGAAACCGAATCGCCTCCGAAACCCACGAGTTCAGGAACAATCCAAGGCAGATCTCAAAAAGGAATTAGACGCAATCCATTCACCAAACTCAACACTAAACTCAACATCGTCGACTTCCACATCACAATCTTCAACCACCTCCAAAGAAAAAGAGACCGGAAGAAGCCTAGACGGGGTTAAGCCACCTCCCTCCTTCCTCTTTCCTCCTCCACCGGGCCTTGACATCCTACAACAACAACAAACAGCTAACGAGGGTCGAAAGGGGCTTGTCCTCCAAATCGTCCCTGCGCGCCTTCGGTGCGTCAAACCATTTCGTTCGTCTCAAATGACTCAGTTGATAAGAAAATTGTTTAGGTAAAAACCATCATTAACGGTGGAGTGGGTTAATATCAATATCGTCGTCCGACAAGTTAGATTGGCCCACAAAAGGAGTTATGTTTGTTTCACACATACCCACTGAGTGCTGTGTCTATTTGAAAATGGTCCATTTTATCTCAAATGTATCCAAAATATTAATATCTGGCAGCTTGTTCAGGGTTAACAAGTACTAACAGGAATATTTTTCCATGCAGCTTGTAATGTCACACTAAGAACTGCAAATGGCCATTTTTTCTTTAAAATCTTCCAAGATGTTTTCAGAGAAATCCCTGCGCATACGCTCTTTTCCAATTCGACGTAAATGCGAAAATTCATGTCGCTCTTCATGGAAAGTGATGCCACAACTATTCATGGAACAAGGAGTGAAAATTTCATGGAAATTTGCCTAGAATTGGCTGAGATATGGTGTTTTGGAGAGAGGAGGTAATTGTTTGAATTTGGTCCCTTCCCTTTTCAAGCCAGTTCGAAAAAAGACGTCGGGAATGGGCGCAGAATCCTTCAGTGCCTCCTCGCTGGAGTAAGTCCACTTAAATGTTACAATTGTGTGTGACTGGTGGAGAGTTGACTGTAAATGGAAGTTGCTTCTTTAAGACAGCCACCAGGGATCCCAACACAACCTTTAAACCTACGAGAATCTCAGAAGTTTAAAGTCAAGAGAAATTGGCGGTGATTGGGTTTCTGGCAGGCAGGAAAAAGACTGACGAAGATTTGCATATTGGACATTAAAATAGCACTTCAGACATACACGAACGGTGTTCAGACCGCTGGAGGGCAGCGACTTGAAATTTTCAGAACTTGTTCTACGAACCCTGGCCGACATTTTTGGGATCTGTTTGGAGTGTCCGGGACTGCGTGGAAAACACCATGCATCGCTTGGAATGTGAGAGTACTATTCGTCCCGACTCTATCAGTTTTAGAATGGACACGGGCAGTGTTGTAGACGACTGTAGAGCTGCGATTGAGCATAACGTCCCAGGTTTCGGTGCCACATTGCCTAACCAGCTCCGAAAGAGCGGCGGGGGAGGGCCGCTCTTTTATACCTTAGATAATCGTCAGAAGTTGAAGTGAAAAGAAATCGGCGGTGAGTAGGTTTTTTGGCGGGGTAACGATTAACGAAAATTTGCCAATAGACATTAAAATTGCACTTCTCACAAACATGAAGCGTGTCCTAGACCGCTGAAGGAAGCGACATCTAATTTTCAGAACTTGTTCTACGCACCCCCGGCCGACATTTTGGCATCTGTTGCGAGTGTCGAGGCTGCGTGAAGAACACCACGCATCGCGTGGAAAAGTGAGAGTACTATTCGTCCCGACTCTATCAGTTTGGAATGGACTTGAGGACTGTTGTAGACTACTGCAGAGCAGCGATTGAGCGTGAAGTCGGAGTTTTTTGTGCCAAATTGCCTGACCAGCTCCAAGGTATGATTTTTCGTCCGTACATCGCCCCAGATCGACTGTAGTTTTATACCGTTACCATACGTTGAAGTAGCCTTTTGTCATTTTCGCCACTTTCGCCTCAGATTTTGAGGGTACCTTCCTTCAACCCCATTTTTTATAGCAAAATCCAGCCATGCTGCCAACAACGCCCTCTCCCCGTTCGGCCCGGGTGCTTCTAAAAATAGAGAAGGTCAATGGGTAGGGGCCCCGTTAGCAAACAAACCGGGGGCAGGGCAGGTGTACTTGGTGAAAAAACAGTTGTGTGAACATCCCCAGAAGTGAAAACCTATGCTCAGTGGCTGTAATCAAGATGTTAATTTACACTCCCATTACGGCCAAGATACTACAGAATGCAAATGGGTGGGGTGGCGGGCATCATCACTGGATCTAATGTTGTATTTCATGTTTTTTCTTTATATTCTATTTATTTTCTCTCTCTCTCTCTCTCTCCTCTCTCTCTCTCTCTCTCTCTCTCTCCCTCTCCTCTCTCTCTCTCTCTTTGTCTATAATGTTTATAATATTTAGATTTTGCTAGATTCTGTTATTTATGGAATACGTTCTGCCATATTGTAAATTATTAGTCACCGTACAGGAATGGAGGGGGCTTCTAAGTGGTAAGCACTTGTCCTCCAATCCTGATTTGCATTGTCAAATGGCAAATAAAATATGTTTAATCTAATCTAACAGTAGGGGGGGGGGGGGGGGGGGGGGGGGGGTGGGGCATGTGTCCTAGGTAAAAAAAAACAGCAGGGGGCTGGATGTCCTAGGTAAAATAAACAGCATGGGGGGGGCGGGGGGGGGGGGGGGGGATGTCCCCGCTAATTAATTTTAATAGCAGGCAGTTGTTCATGGGCAGGGTGTCCTATCCCACGTATTCCAAATTTTCTATGGTACTTGGCCTTGACGGAAAGAACATTTCAACAAGAACAACGGGAAACCTATTTGCAATAAAGCTGCAAATATAAACTTGATTTTAGGACCATTCCATGGACATTTAAAGCCTACTGCGATATCAGCGTTTCTTACTCTCGTCCTTTCACCACACCGCAGTATTTTACCCGAGTCGAGTTCTGACGTCATGCAAGTTTGACCGACATGCTTTCAATTTTGTTATTGACAACAACATATTTATAATTTTCGTGCTTACTGATCCGAATTTTGAAAACGACACACGCAATCGCGAAAGCGGTTTTCTGAAAAAACACGATTCTGTAAAAGGTTTTAGTGAAATTTGATTATTTTTTTTTATTTTCAATTTCGATGGGGCTCTTGTTGAAAAGGTGCTAATCACTGATCGTCCCAAACGAGATCAAAGACACGCCGTAGTTTAATAACAGACAGAGAATCTTCTAAGAATATACATGAGCAATCCTAAAACCCATCATTAATGGTAGAATGGGTTAATATCAATATCAGTGTTTCCCTATCAGTTTTGCGTCTGGTAAAAGAAGTTACGTTTCTCTGTGGCATTTCCATTTGAAGTTGTTGGTGTTCAAAAACAGACTATTTCCTCAATTTTTTTACATTTAGCAGCCCATGAAGGGTTAACAAATGCCTACCAGAATAATTGATCCATGCAACTGGCCATGTGACACCAAGACCTATCAACGGACATTTTCTCTTGAAAACCCCACAAAATGTTTGTAGAAATCCAGGGAAAACGATTTTTTAAGCTTTTGATGGGTATCCCTGTTAACCTCCCCAACAGGGGTTAACGCTTGGTTTTTTTGGAATACCTTTATTACTTACAAAAATAGTCCTCTGTGAATTCCACTTCAAACAAAGGAGATTATGTTTATCTCTCATGTATACATTAGGTGCAGTGCGTGTCCTGAAAACAGTCCCATGTTAACAACATTACGATGCTTGGCAGCTCTGTAGATGGTTAAAAAAACGCTCACCGGAGGTATTTTGTCCATGCAACCTTGTAATGTCACATAAAGACCTACGAATAGTCAATTTGTCTTGAAAACCCTACAAGTTACCGTTAGGGAAATTCACAGAAAATGGGAATTTTAAAGCTTTCAAGGGATATCTCTCTTTAGCCTGCCCAAAATGGGTTAAGACGTCGACTTTTGAATACCCTTACTACTTACAAAATGTTTTCGTATAAATTGTATGCGCGATAAAAGAAGGCACTTTTCTTTGTGGTGTACCCTTTGGTGCTGCTGGTGTGCAAAAATAGCCCATTTTATCGCAATTTTGACCTTCAGCAGCCCGGTTAGGGTTAACTAATGCTGACCGGAATATTTTGTTCATGCGACTTGTAATGTCACACCAAGACCTGCAAATAGCCGATTTTTCTTGAAAACCTACAAGATGTTGTTAGAGAAATCCACAGAAAATGGGTATTTTAAGATTTTAATGGGTATCTCTCTTTAACCAGCCCAAAATGGGTTAAGACGTCAAATTTTGAATACCCTTTCCACTTTCAAAAATATTTTCCGATCAATTTTGCGTCCGATAAATGAAGGCCCCTTTCTCTCTGGTATATCGTTTGGGTGCTGTTGGTGTCTAAAAACAGCCCATTTATATCACAATTTTTACGTTTAGCAGCTCGGGGAGGGTTAACTAATGCTGACCGGAATATTTTATCTATGCAACTTGTAATGTCACACCAAGACCTGAGAGTGACCAATTTTTCTTGAAAATCTACAAGACTCGTTTAGAGAAATAAATGAAAAACATGAAGTTTTGAGCTTTTTTGGGGTACTGCTGTTTACCAGCCCAAAACGGGTTAACACTTGGTTTTCTGAACACCCTTATTACTTACAAAAATGATCCTCGGTGATTTCCACTTCCAATAAAGGAAGTTATGTTTACCTCTCGGGTATCGTTTGGGTGCTGTGGGGGTCTGAAACCGGCCCATTTCATAAAAATTTCGATGTTTGGCAGCCTGTGGAGGGTTACCATATGCATCGCCAAATATGTCGTGTGTATCAAAGGTTGTGTCATAGGCAGGTCTAGTAATGATGGATGTTTAAAAAAAATCCTAAAGACGTGTTTCGAGAAAGTGCCAATAAACCCCAATTTTGGCAGTTTTTGGCCAATTCTGGCGAAATAAGGGTTAAATCGAAAATTCCGCTTCGGTACATTTTTAGATTTTTTGCCACTCTATGCGTGTGCCAAATTGTGTGAAAATCGGTTCGAAAATGGCTTCTGAATCGTACGGACAAAAATGTGTGGAAAAAAAAAAAAAAAACCCCAAAAAAAAAAAACCCAAAAAAAAAAAAAAACCCCCCAAAAAAAACCCCCCCAAAAAAATAATAATCCGTAGAAAAACAATAGTCTTTTCCAGAGGGAAAAGCCTAATCAGGTGTTGGAAAGAAAACATACCTGGTTTTAAACTTGCTGTTGTTGTAACTGAAAGAAAAAAAATGATACATTTAATTATATCAGAATTTTGATTTTGTATATACCAAATTGGTTGAAAAGTATCTTACAGAGAATATCAAATCAGTCAGTAAAGAGTGGGGCAGGGGGAATTGAGCACCTTGTTCAAGGACACAACACAGTTATCCCTAGTGGGGATCAAACCATGGACCTTTCAGTTTGAAGTACAATGATCTAACCACTGAGCCACCATGCTTCCAGTATAGTTTTTTATTCTTTAAATTTTCCTTAGTTTGCACATGTAATTCATATAGGGAGTTTTTTCTCACTATTTTATTATTTTATTTAAAAAATTGATGGCCAAAATGAGTGAAGTGAAAAATATGAAATGTGGGACTGTCAATGACCAGTAACAAATTTCATACACATATCGTCGTCTGAGAACCATAATATTCTGTCTCCATTTTTGTCAAAATCGAGATTTTGGTTCTGTTGTATTCTTTGGATGTTTTTCTACTTTTAAAATAAAAAACAAAACATAAACATCATGTTCGGCCATTTAAAACGCTGAATTATTTTGTTCTGTCTCCATATTGCAGTATCTTTAAAGGATCATGGTGTTCTAACACCATGTGCACCAATCATATAGCGTGGGGGCGCAGTGGCTCAGTGGCTCAGTTGGTAGAGGTGCAGACTGCACGCGGAGAGGTCCTCGGTTCGAATCCCACCTGCGGCAACCATGTTGTGTCCTTGGGCAAGACACTTTACCCCCATTGCCCATGTGGGGGCACGGTGACGCTGTGTACTAAGGCGTACTGCACGTCAATGGTGCACCTGTCTTCAACCAATGCTAACCCTGCTTGTGTGGAGTTGGTATGTTGGGGAGCTGACAGTTGCTCACCGTTGCTCGGTGGTTCTCTCCGGGTACTCCGGCTTCCTCCACCTGTAAAACTGTCACGGTCATGGTTAGCCATTGTGCATAAATATGTGACCTTAAACACCAATAAATAAATAAATAAATAAATAAATCATATAGCGTAAATTACATCATGTGACACTGTTTCCTTCACAGAAATAATAATGCGAGTTTACCATGTCTGAATGATAAGTTTCCCATCAAATATCACAGAAATATAGTCAAAATATTATTTACAGTAGTTGTCATATTAGTTTTATATATGTACTTTATTTTTATTGTGCTTAAGGGCTTTGTTAATGCTTATTTTGAAGTGTATTTGTACAAACAAAATCCACACATTACAGTGATTTATTATAATTTTAGATTATTTATTATTCATCAGCAGAGACACAGACAATAATTATTGCAAGGTAGGATCTTCATTGTTATTTTGTTATTTTACAAAAGAACATTGTGCCTACATATTTTTACATACGGAATTGTTATTTTTACCTATTTCAGTACCAGTGATGCATTTACACATCATAATTCATATTTCATGCTGTGTTATAATAGAAGACAAAAACATATAAAAAAAAGGGGGTGAGAATGTTTTAATTTCAAATCTAATGGATTTGAATTTTATATTGCTTATCCCATAACTTTCATAATGTTCATTCATTGCCTTAACCATTTAAAAGCTTTAATATTTCATGCTGTGTTATAATAGAAGACAAAAACATGAAAAAAAAGGGGGTGAGAATGTTTTAATTTCAAATCTAATGGCATTGGATTTGAATTTTATATTGCTTATCCCATAACTTTCATAATGTTCATTCATTGCCTTAACCATTTAAAAGCTTTAATAAGGAAAAGGTTAACTAAAGATGATCATTAAAGTACTGCGAGCTATAACTCTACGCTATCTAAGAATGTAATAGTACAAAGAACATCAATGATCATATCTTATTGACACTCTCCGACCAATAAGAGTTGGGTTTTTTTCTGAAGCGACCAAATGAAAATAATTATACATCTGCAAATTGGAATTAGCTCAATCATTCATTACTTGACTGCAATTTTGAGTTTTATCAAACAATATTCAATTTGTCAATTTCCTTTTTCCATTAGTTTTATTGACTTTACATGACTGCAATAGAAAAATTCAGTTTTTCAATGTAAAATTTACCACAGATGACGGAAGGGTTCAGTTTAGTAATATCAGGTTAAACAAGAGGCCCCACGGGGCCTGAAGCGCTCATCTTGAACAGAACACAATTTAAACAGAGTCCAAGAATGAGTCTACATTAAGCAAGCCATCTCCATAGGCTACACTGTCAATCCTTGAGTCACTCAGGAGTGACAAAAATAATCTGGGCATCATGCCTTTTATTCAGTTGATCATAAAGTAAAATGTAGAGCTCCCCTATGAAGCCCCTTGATACAACCTATGTGGATTAATCTTAGTACCTCTAGAGGGTACTGAATACAAAATTTTTAATTCTTCAGCAAAATGGCCAATTCGGGCTCCCATAGAGAGCCCAAATATCAACCCAGGCTCTTGGTTTGAACACAGTTAAATCTGACTTCCCTAGAGATGTTGTGTACCGAATATGAAAGCATTCTGACTGTTGGATCCGAAGAAGAGAAATTGTAAAGAAATTTCTTCAAAGTGCACTAAGTTCAAATTTGGGCTACCATAGCAAGCCCAAATATTAACCTACGGATCCGATTTGAACAAACTTGAATCTGACCCCCCTAGAGATGTTGTATACCAAATGTGAAAGCATTCTGACAAGTGAATCTGAAGAAGAAGATTTTTGAAGAAATTCCCTCATATTGTACTAAGTTAAATTTCATGTTCCCATATGGAGCCCAAATATTAACCTAGGCATGTGAATTGAACAACCTGGAATCTGACCCCCCTAGAGATGTTGTATACCAAATATAAAAGCATTCTGACTGGTGGATATGAAGAAGAAGATTTTTAAAAAAATTTCCTCATATTGCACTAAGTAAAAATTTGGGCTACCATAGTGAGCCCAAATATATACCTAGGAATCTGATTTGAACAAACTTGAATCTGACCCCCATAGAGATGTTGCATTCCAAATATCAAATCATTCTGACTGGTGGATCTGAAGAAGAAGATTTTTTTAAATTACCCTCCATATTGAACAAAGATAAAATTTGGGCTTCCGTAGGTTTGAACAATCTAGAATCTGACCCTCATAACAGAGATGTATACCAAACATTAAAAGATTCTGACTGGTGGTTCTGAAGAAGAAGATTTTTAAAGAATATTCCCCATATTACCCCATGTTAAAACTTTGGGCTCCTGTAGAGAGCCCAAATATGAACCAATGAGCTTTATTTTCAACAAATTTTTATCTGTAGAAATAGGCCCAAAGTAGATCCCATTAATCTCTTCTATGAGGCCTTCAGGGTAAATTCTGACATTATTACACAATTTAGGACCTGTATCACTCAAGAAAAATAGATTCAATGTATGTATATATTCCATATATACAAAAAAAATAGTTTCTCTGTGATAATGGGTATTTAGAAGTGAATTACAATCCCAGTGTGTACTATGAGTAAACCACGAATTTCAGCTCACTGTATTTGTGCTAACACTATAGTGCAAATGATATGAAGTAGCTTGGTGTAAAACTGAATGAAAGTGACTTGAAATGAAAGTGTCAATGACACTGTAGCTCAACTTGACAAACTTGAACTTGGTAACTTATAAACGAAATGGCAAAATTGAAGATCATTGGTACCAATGTTATTTGATGAAATTTCAACATAACAGAATTGTGTGTGCACAACGTCAGAGTAATCCATGCAGTTTTTAATGCAAACTGTAAGACTGGTTAAATGAAAAATGTTGATACACAAATGCAGTATGTTCAGAGGTTATTGTAAATGGCAACTTTTTTTCACAGAAATGAATGCTAAGCAACAGCTCTTATCTAGAGTTCTTGACTTATGAGCACACAAAGTTCAAAAACAATCCTATGATAAATGTGGCCTGTAGGCCATGTCAAAAAATTTTGATGCACAAATGCAATAAATTCAAAGATTGTTGCTAACAGCAACAGTTTTTGATGGAAATGATAAGAAAATCAATAGCTCCTATCTTTGTCACCCTGCATAAGCATACAGTTTCAAAACAACCTGATAATGAATGATGTGCCCTCTGAGGCATGCCAAAGGAAGATGTTAAAGCACAAATGCACTAAGAAGAAGGTCATTACTTTGTGGCAATGTTTTTTTTTTTTGTTTTTTTTTTGGGGGGGGGGGGGTTATGGAAATTCATAAATATACCCTGCAGAGAGTGCAAAAGGGATAAGTTGATGCACAAATGCATTAAGTTCAAAGGCTGGTGATAACGACAATAACTTTTTACGGAAATGAAAAAATAGCTCACATCTAGAGGTCACCCCAAACACACATACCAAGTTTCAAAGTGATCTGATCATAAATGTGCCCTGAAGGGTGTGTCAAAGGGAAATATTGAGGTCTGACTAAACTAAGTTCAAAGGTCAGCGGCAACATTTTTTGACAGAAATGGAAGAAAATCGACAGCTCCCATATAGATGTCACCCCACACAAGCACACCAAGTTTGCAAGCAATCCAATCTTAAATGTGCCCTGCAGGGTGTGTCAAATGGAATTATTGATGCTTAACTGCACTAATTTTTTACAAAGTTCACTGAAGGTCATTGCCCGTGGCAACATTTTTTGTGTGGGGTGACATATAGATGTCACCCCACACAAGCACACCAAGTTTGCAGGCGATCCAATCTTAAATGTGCCCTGCAGGGTGTGTCAAATGGAAATACTGATGCTTAACTGCACTAAGTTTTTACTAAGTTCATTGAAGGTCATTGCCAGTGGCAACATTTTTTTTACAGAAATCGAGGAAAATCAATAGCTCCCATCTCGAGGTCTCCCCAAACAAGCATACCAGATTTCAAAGCAATCCGATCATAAATGTGCCCTGTAGGGTGTGCCAAAGGGAAATATTGAGGTCTTCTGACTAAACTAAGTTCTAAGAACGTTGGCCGTGGTAACATTTTTGACGGAAATTGAAGAAAATCGATAGCTCCCATCTAGAGGTTACCCTAAACAAGCTTGCCAGGTTTCAAAGCAATCCGATCATAAATGTGCCCTGTAGGGTGTGCCAAAGGGAAATATTGAGGTCTTCTGACTAAACTAAGTTCTAAGAACGTTGGCCGCGGCAACATTTTTTGACGGAAATGGAAAAAAATCGATAGCTCCCATTTAGAGGTCACCCCAAACAAGCATACCAGGTTTCAAAGCAATCCAATCATAAATGTGCCCTGTAGGGTGTGCCAAAGGGAAATATTGTGGTCTGACTAAACTAAGTTCTAAGAACGTTGGCCGCGGTAACATTTTTGACGGAAATTGGAGAAAATCGATAGCTCCCATCTAGAGGTTACCCTAAACAAGCTTGCCAGGTTTCAAAGCAATCTGATCATAAATGTGCCCTGTAGGGTGTGCCAAAGGGAAATACTGAGGTCTTCTGACTAAACTAAGTTCTAAGAACGTTGGCCGCGGCAACATTTTTTGACGGAAATGGAAAAAAATCGATAGCTCCCATTTAGAGGTCACCCCAAACAAACATACCAGGTTTCAAAGCAATCCAATCATAAATGTGCCCTGTAGGGTGTGCCAAAGGGAAATATTGTGGTCTGACTAAACTAAGTTCTAAGAACTTTGGCCGCGGCAACATTTTGTACAGAAATGGAAAAAAATTGATAGCTCCCATCTGGAGGTTACCCTAAACAAGCTTGCCAGGTTTCAAAGCAATCCGATCATAAATGTGCCCTGTAGGGTGTGCCAAAGGGAAATATTGAGGTCTGACTAAGTTCTAAGAACGTTGGCCGCGGCAACATTTTTTGACGGAAATGGAAAAAAATCGAGAGCTCCCATTTAGAGGTCACCCCAAACAAGCATGCCAGGTTTCAAAGCAATCCAATCATAAATGTGCCCTGTAGAGTGTGCCAAAGGGAAATATTGTGGTCTGACTAAACTAAGTTCTAAGAACGTTGGCCGCGGCTTTTTTGACGGAAATTGAAGAAATTTGATAGCTCCCATCTAGAGGTCACCCTAAACAAGCATGCCAGATTTTAAAGCAATCCAATCATAAATGTGCCCTGTAGGGTGTGCCAAAGGGAAATATTGAGGTCTGACTACACTAAGGTCTAAGAACATTGGCCGCGGCAACATTTTTTGACGGAAATTGAAGAAAATCGATAGCTTCCATCTAGAGGTCACCCCAAACAAGCATACCAAGTTTCAAAGCGATCTGATCATAAATGCCACCTGTGAGGTGTGCCAAAGGAAATTGTGGCGTTCGTACTGATGTACGTATACACGCCGATGAACGAGAAGTGATGGCAATAGCTCAGCTTGACTTTGTCAAGTTGAGCTAAAAATGTTTCTCTGCACTATATATTATAACACTGATTATAGTTTGTCTTATGCTACACACAGCTATACTTTGAAATACTAAAAATCTAAGCAATTCTATTTATCTGAGTCAATAAACACATTTTAATTTCAGATATCAAACGTTTACCATTCTCTAGAATTAAAAAGGTCTTGAACTGATAAATAAAATAATATATAATATACAGAACGGAGGTTAGCCTAATTTCAAAGTATATTTTGTTGCTAAGTTGAGCTTTGCTGAGCGAAACTAGTTTCGAACTGTTTCGTTCTTCTTCAGTAGCATGAAAGCCAGAGGTCACTGTTGCTCATTCCCTTTTATACCCCCATGAGAGGGTGTCATGACCCAGTCAAGTGAGGGCATGACCGGGTCATCCTGAGGTAATGTGGTGGATGCAGCCATCTAGTGTGGCTGCATCCCCTCTGGGTCAAAGGGGGGGGGGGGGGGGGTTGTCTGTTATTAAACTAATGACACGTGACCTCTGTGACGGAGGACATGGGAAGGGTGGGAGCCCTACTGGGGCATTAACCTGGACTTGTTACTAGGACCTTTTGGGTCAGAGGTGATGTGTACTGTGGGGAGGGGGGTGGGGGGGGGGGGGAGCATGTTTCCGGTATTAAGTAGCCTACCTTGTTAGTTCCAAGGCCCTTCGGCACATTTACATAGAATCTCAGCCATAAGGGGTTCCGTAGCCGGTGATGTTGTCGGGTCATCATCGGCACAAGTGGATGCTTTCTCAATAGTCTGAGTCCTGGCGTCCATTAAGATCATTGTGCAAGAAGCCTGATGTTTTTTCAGGTATTCACTGTGTACAAATTGTTTGTGGCAATTCAAACAAAATACGTGGCTTGCATCTGTATGGGTTGTGCATATATGCCTCTGCAGGCTCTGCCAATGTGCATAAGCCTTGGAGCAAAGGTTGCAGACAAACTCCATTTTTTGGAATGTAGGTGTGCATGCTGTAAACGTGAATAGCAATGCTAAGAGTGGGATTGCATCCCTTGCTACTGTTATTCCTCTAAAAGATCATGTCCGGGGTTAGTGGATAACCTCCATAAAATGTGCTAAGAGTTGCCTCCCATCTTATTGTGACCAGGAGTGTGGTGCTTGGTTGTTGCCCCAGCTGGTGTGTGTAGGTCACCAGGGTCACATTTCTCCCATGAGAGTGAATTGTAAAAGAGTAATTTTTTTTAGGTATCAGGGACTTCATTTGAAGTGCCTGGGGTGTGATTACTGCATAACATAGTTGTATTAATACACCTGCGTTTGATAATGTTTATTACGGCTGATGAGAACTGGGTTGATCGATGGGGTACATTCCCCATGACCAAAGGTTAAGTGTGTGACTCAGTTGCCCTCCGAATGTAACCGAAATGTTCACTTCTATGTAGGTAGGAAAAATATTGATCCCTACCAGTAATCACTAGCCAATAAATCACATTGGCGTAACGAAACAGGCTAAAAGTTTACCAACTACTCACAATATAAAGACTAAAAGTCAAGTCTGTTCAAACCATAAGGATGTATGGTTTTCAAAATATAGATCCAATGTAGTTCCTTATCACGCCTGATTCATGTGTTCGGAAGTATGTCAATAACAGAAATTCAAATTGTTGGACAAGTGGTCCAGTTCACTCTAGTGTTTGCTGACGGGTTTATCGGAAAAAAAATCAATAGCTCGTATCTAGAGGTGATCCCAAACACACATACCAAGTTTCAAAATGATCCGATCATAAATGTGCCCTGAAAGGTGTGTCAAAAGGAAATATTGAGGTCTGAATAAACTAAGTTCAAAGGTCAGCAGCAACATGTTTCAACAGAAATGGAGAAAATCGATAGCTCCCATACAGATGTCACCTCACACAAGAAAACCAAGTTTCCAAGTGATCCAATCATAAATGTGCCCTGCAGTTGTGTCAAAGGGAAATATTGATGCATAACTGCACTAAGTTTTTACTAAGTTCATCAAAGGTTGTTACCAGTGGCTAATATTTTTGACGGAAATGGAAGAAAATTGATAGGTCCCATCTAGAGGTCACCCCAAACAACCACACCAAGTTTCAAAGCGATTCAATCATAAATGTGCACTGCAGGGGGTGCCAAAGGGAAATATTGATGCATAACTGCACTAAGTTCATCAAAGGTCATTGCCAACAGCAACATTTTTTGATGGACAACGAAGAAAATCAATAGTTTCTATCTAGGGGTCACCCCAAACAAGCATACTAAGTTTCAAAATGATCCGAACATAAATGTGCCCTACAGGGTGTGCCAAAGGAAAATATTGATGCATAACTGCACTAAGTTCATCAAAGGTTGTTGCCAATGGCAACATTTTTTGACAGACAAGGAAGAAAATAAACAGCTTCTATCTGGAGGTCACCCCAAACAAGCATACAAGGTTTCAATGCAATCTGAGCATAAATGTTCCCTGTGGGGTGTGCCAAAGGGAAATATTACTAACTAACTAGGTTCAAAGGTCGTTGCCAGCTGCAACTTTTTTGACGAAAATAGAAGAAAGAGGATAGCTCCCATCTATAGGTCACCCCAAACAACCACACCAGGTTTCAAAGCGATCCGATCATAAATGTGCACTGCAGGGAGAGCCAAAGGGAAATATTGATGCATAACTGCACTAGGTTCATCGAAGGCTATTGCCAGCGACTTTGATGGAAATCGGAGAAAATCAATAGCACCCATCTGGAGGTAACCCCAAACATGCATAGAAAGTTTCAAACCTATCTGGTCATAAAGGTGCCCTGTAGAGCATGCCAAAGAAATATATTGATGCCGGACTTAACTAAGTTCCAAGGTCAATGAAGAAAATCGATAGCTCCCCTCTGGAGGTCACCTCAAACAAGCATACCAGGTTTCAATGCAATACGATCATAAATGTTCCCTGTAGGGTGTGCCAAAGGGAAATATTAAGGTCTGACTAAACTAAGTTCAAAGGTCATTGCCAGCTGTAATATTTTTTGACAGGAACAGAAGAAAATCGATAGCTCCCATCTAGAGGTCACCCCAAAAAGCACACCAAGTTTCAAAGTGATCCAGTCAAAAATGTGCACTACAGAATGTGCCAAAGGGAAATACTGATGCATAACTGCACTAAGTTCATCAAAGGTCATTGCCAACGGTAACATTTTTTTGACGGATAAGGAAAGAAATCAATAGTTCCTAATTAGAGGTCACCCCAAACAAGTATACCAAGTTTCAAAGTGATCCGAACATAAATGTGCCCTGCAGGGTGTGCCAAAGGAAAATATTGATGCATAACTGCACTAGGTTCATCGAAGGCTATTGCCAGCGACTTTGATGGAAATCGGAGAAAATCAATAGCACCCATCTGGAGGTAACCCCAAACATGCATAGAAAGTTTCAAACCTATCTGGTCATAAAGGTGCCCTGTAGAGCATGCCAAAGAAATATATTGATGCCGGACTTAACTAAGTTCCAAGGTCAATGAAGAAAATCGATAGCTCCCCTCTGGAGGTCACCTCAAACAAGCATACCAGGTTTCAATGCAATACGATCATAAATGTTCCCTGTAGGGTGTGCCAAAGGGAAATATTAAGGTCTGACTAAACTAAGTTCAAAGGTCATTGCCAGCTGTAATATTTTTTGACAGGAACAGAAGAAAATCGATAGCTCCCATCTAGAGGTCACCCCAAAAAGCACACCAAGTTTCAAAGTGATCCAGTCAAAAATGTGCACTACAGAATGTGCCAAAGGGAAATACTGATGCATAACTGCACTAAGTTCATCAAAGGTCATTGCCAACGGTAACATTTTTTGACGGATAAGGAAAGAAATCAATAGTTCCTAATTAGAGGTCACCCCAAACAAGTATACCAAGTTTCAAAGTGATCCGAACATAAATGTGCCCTGCAGGGTGTGCCAAAGGAAAATATTGATGCATAACTGCACTAAGTTCATCAAAGATCGTTGCTAATGGCAAAATTTTTTGACGGACAAGGAAGAAAATCAATAGTTCCTATCTAGAGGTAACCCCGAACAAGCGTACCAAGTTTCAAAGTGATCTGAACATAAATGTGCCCTGCAGGGTGTGCCAGAGGAAAATACTGATGCATAACTGCACTAAGTTCATCAAAGGTCGTTACCAACAGCAACATTTTTTGATGGACAAGGAAGAAAATAAATAGCTCCTATCTGGAGGTCACCCCAAACAAGCATACAAGGTTTCAATGCAATCTGAGCATAAATGTTCCCTGTAGGGTGTACCAAAGGGAAATATTACTAACTAACTAGGTTCAAAGGTCGTTGCCAGGTTTCAAAGCGATCCAATCATAAATGTGCACTGCAGGGGGAGCCAAAGGGAAATATTGATACACAACTGTACTGGGTTCATCGAAGGCTATTGCCAGCGGCAACATTTTTTGATGGAAATCGGAGAAAATCAATAGCACCACAAACAAGCATAGAAAGTTTCAAACCTATCTGATCATAAAGGTGCCCTGTAGAGCATGCCAAAGGAATATATTGATGCCTGACTTAACTAAGTTTAAAGGTCACTGAAGAAAATTGATAGCTCCCCTCTGGAGGTCACCACAATATTTTTTGAAGTTCCTCGAAGGTCATTGCCAGCGAAATGGAAGGAAATCGATAGCTCCCATCTGGAGGTCACGCCAAACAAGCATACTCGGTTTCAAAGCAATCCAATCATGAATGTGCCCTGTGGGGTGTGCCAAGGGGAAATACTGAGGTCTGACTAAACTAAGTTCAAAGAACATTGCCAGCAGCAACATTTTTTGACGGAAATGGAAGAAAATCGATAGATCCCATCTAGAGGTCACCTCAAATAAGCATCCCAAGTTTCAAAGTGATCTGATCATAAATGCGACCTGTGTGGTGTACCAAAGGAAACTGTGGACGTACATACGTATGTATGCCTGTACAGACATACATATTTACATACGCAGACGGACGAGAAGTGATGGCAATAGCTCAGCTTGTCTTTGTCAAGTTGAGCTAAAAATAGAATTATTGTCAACGTCTCAAATTATCGACATTCTGAATTTGGGACGGCTTATCTGGGTAAGGGTTTAATATTTAGCCCTACGCCCCTGAGAAACAACCAAACCCAACTCTCAAGGGACTTTGACAGGTTCATATGCCACTTGTGCCTTAAAGTCTTTTTCCACGACAAGAGGGGTGCGGCCATGGACTTTGATAGAAAATTGGATATCAAATTCGCACCCAAGAGCACCTGGATCCCTAAACCAGGTGACGATGCCTGCCTTGACTTTTTTGCCAAAATGACTTGGAATGCACTACACTGCTTCAAAAAAAAGACACTTCCGGTCATCTAGCATTAACAAAGCCAAACACATGGCAATTGTTCGACTTAGGGCAAACGAAGATATTATTATCAAGAAGGCAGATTGTAATCCAGAACACAACTGATTACATCCAAGAGGAACAGAGGCAACTCAGCAACTCCACCTTCTACTGTATGGTGAGTGAGCACTTATCGGACAAACATTTTACATCAGTCCTCAATGAGGTCAATAAACTACACCAAAAAGGTGAAATTAGTGACAAATGTTATGAGAGCCTAACAACTAGGTACACCAAGAACACCTTAACTGTATCTCCTACCAAAAATTCACAAGAGCCTTGAGAAGGGCAAAATTCCAGGACGGCCTATTGTGCACAGGTCAGGTGGCCCAAATGCCATCAGCAGCTTTATGGTCACACGCATCAACAAGTTCATCTGTTCTTATCCAAGTTACATTAAAGACACTACTGACTTTATTTCCAAGATCAGCCTATTTGAATACAAGGAGGACACCTTTCTTCTTGTCACTATGGTCATCAACTCACTTTACACCAACATTCCAAAATAAGAGGGACTTGTAGCTGTAGCTAAATGCCTACGGAAACACAAACCAGACTTCAGCTCTGCAATGTCGGCTTAGTTAACCTACTCAAAATTGTCCTACACAGTAACAATTTTGACTTCAACGGAGATCATTACCTTCAAATTTCAGGCACGGCTATAGGCACCCCCCTACCCCCATCCTTTGCCAATATATTTATGGGTGAATTTGAGAAGCTCCTAAACAGGGCCCCCCTAAAACCGGACATGTACCTCAGGTTCATTGACGACATTTTTATGGTATGGTCACATGGAGAAGTGGCCCTCAAGCAGTTTTTAAAATACTGTCACGAGACCCACCACACAATAAAATTCACAGAGGAATATTCTGTCATCCATAATGGGAAAAGGCTCCGTATGGACCTACACACCAAAGAAACTGACACTCACAGATATCTGGATTTCAACTCATCACCCTTACCTCTGTAAGGCCGGAGACCCCTATGGACAACTCCTGCAGTGAAATCCCTTCATAAACATGACCTGTAGTCTGTGATAAAGGTTTTCAGGTTTTGGGCTCCGGCAGCCATCACGGTTAAATGGTCGCGACCGAAAGGGGACGTTCTCATCTAGACATTTTCAGGAGCAATCCTACCAAGTTACAATTCTCTTCATAAATACAGCCTGTAGACTGTGCTAAAGGTTTTCAGGCTTCAGGCCCCTGTAGCCGTCACAGTTGACCAATTCTGACCAAATGAGGAAGTTCTCATCTAGACATCATTTTTGAGTCATACTACCAAGTTACAATGAAATCCCTCCATATTAAATATGACCTGTAGACCGTGGTAAAAGCTTTTGCGTTTCGGGTTTGGACAGCCATCACGGTTGACAGATCATGACCAAAAGGGGACGTTCTCATCTAGACATTATACAGAGTCATCCTACCAAGTTACAATGCAAGTGTTGTCTGCCTTTCATGTTAGCTAAAGGGTTAAACATCAAACCTTCAATCTGGTGCCTTCTGCTCTCTCAAACTGAGCTAATTTATCACAATGGAAACACCTTTTTATGACAAGCGACAAGTTTTTTCGGAGTGCCATGTTTCACCAATGAGGAAAGTACCACATATACATGACAGAAATTGACTGTTTGGGTCAGATTTGGGTGAAAGTTTTCTCAAGGAAAATTTTGTTTGTTTTATTTTGTTTTGTTTTTTTGGAATCGATCCTGCAAAAAAGTGCAACCCAGTTCGGCCACGAAAACTGGCCGATTCTTGAACAGCACTTGGCATGAAAAACACACATTACTTGTGTCAAAAAATGGGGCACATGAAATTCCATGTTGAATAGTGCTTTCAACAAGATCATTAGAAAATTTAGGGGACACAGCTTATAGTGGGGAGGGCTCCCCCCCCCCCCCCCACCCCTACCCGGCTGTGCCACTGACAGGGACAACTTCTTATATCAATTATTATTTATATTCCATCCTATTGAGGGGTTAATAAGAACTTGAAATAGGTTTTTAAAACAATTGTACAACAAGAAAACATAAAGAAAATGATTGCAATGCTGAGAGAATGATTTAATTTTTTTTATTTTAACCCTTTACCCAACGAATCGGCCGCATCTGCCCATGTAATATGTAAATTCAGTAGTTGAAAAGTATTATTTTTCAAAAAATATCAACAAAACCATATCATGTAACCCCTTGTTGGAATGGGCTCGTCGAGCTCATTCCAATGAGGGGTCACATGATATGGTTTTGTTGAAATTTTTTGCAAAATTTGAAAAAATGATATTTAAAATAATAAATTTTGATATCGCCTGCATTGGGTAAAGGGTTAAACACTTTGTTTAAAGGAATTGTTAAAATAATACTGCAGACTTTAAATGGTAACTGGAAATATATATTAAAAATAATGGAGTGTATGCTTGTGTGAAAGTAACATTGCGTAATGTGAATACTGTCCCGCAATTAGTAATCAAAACAGTGTTTGAATGTATGTTATGTCCTGTGTGTAAGTTTGTTTGTGGATATGTCAATGATGCTGTATCTGTGAACGTTCTGAAAGGTATTGGATGTTACAGGCAAGAAAGCATATAGAGCCTTCCGGCACTAAAAGGGTGGTGCATGCAGTTGTGTGAGAATGGCAGTTATGTAATGTGTTGAAGGTTTTGCGAATGTAACGTAATGTGTTAGACTTGAAAGGCTTGAGTCAGAATTATCTATATTGTTGTATGTCTTCAAGATAGCATAACTTGCTTCTCATCCAACATCAATGGTGTAATTTGTGTAAACGTGTTATGTGAGAAGTGGTAGGGTTCCAATCTAATAAAACAGAGGAATCTGATTTGATAAAGACACAGGCTGGTGACAAGTTACAAAGACTGGACCCATATCTGGCTTTGAAAATAATATAGGCATCAAGCATGCTGTGCTGTAATTTAGTTGTTGAGATTGGGCATGGCAAAGGTGTGTAGAAACGGCTGCTCTGTATAATAGTCCTCTTGCAAATGAAACTGGTGATGCATTTAGCAATGAATGAATATGCTGGCATGTTTTATTCTTTGGCTGGCTCTGTATGTTTTGTATTAGTTGAATGCCATTCCATAGTCTATCTATTGGAAATTCAGGCTTTACTGCCAACACATTTGATGTATCTTTCACAGTCTGATCAGGAGCAAGTGGATTTGTCAGAATGTGATACTGCCTCTGCTGATGTGCCTTTTTCGTGTGGGACTTTAGTACTTGGTGGAGAGTGTTATCACTGCCGATTTGGATGTTGGAACGCAGTTTTTGTCCCTAATATCTTTTTGCATGTTTCTTTCGCTTCGATTTCCTAGCCCTTTTTTTCCTGTAGTGAGAGGTCAAAAGCTCTGCAAAAGCACTTGTTATGTTCCTGGTGAAATTTTGATGAAACTGTCTCATTCGACTGGGGTGTATCCTTTAAGCAGACATTTTCAGAGGGTTTGATATGAATATTACTCGAGTTATTTATTAATTTATTGGTGTTTAACAACACTTTCGACAGCCAGAGTCACCTCGTGTTGACAGTTTTACAGATGGATGAAGCCGAAGTACCTGGACAAACCACCAAGCAGCTCTCTAACAGATTAACTCAACACAAGCAGGGTTAGCATTGGTTGAAGACAAGTGCACCATCGGCGTGAAGTATGCTTTAGTACACAGCGCCACCGTGCCCTCACATGGACAGTCAGGATTAAGTGTCTTGCCCAAGGATACAAAGCAATTACCCCTGGTGGTGAGTGAACCATGGACCTTTTGATTTGGAGTTCAATGCCATAACCACTAAGCTACTACTCTCCCTATTACTTGAGTTAGTGTTGTCTGTTAATGACATGGTTGGAACACAGTTTGTAGCACTTTTTGGAGTATCCTTGGGAACTGAATAACGTCATTACACTACATTCAGCAAATTCTCACATTCTCACTGCTCTGTTGACAATTCTATTGCTTCAAACATACAAGACAATCTTTCAAATTCTTCTTCCGTAGACTCTCTATCGTCTAACTTTGCAAACTTTTCAGTGTACATTTCAGTAACTAGTTGTGTGTCTTTGAAAATGTTGCTTTCACGCTATTCATTAGAGGCTGACAATTTGTATCCAAAGTATTTTTGATACAGTTGACTTTGAACTTTTCATTCCCATAAGACTGATAATTTCAGGATGGTGAGGTTACATCACTTAATGATGTTTTTAATGTCTCATTGAGCTTGATGTCCTCTTCAAAATACCATTTGTAGACGCAACGCTCTTTTTCCAGGTTTTCAAACTTTTGCAACCACCAACCATGTTTCAGTTTGTGTAAGATCATCAAGGTGTGTTTCTTTCAAGATATAGTGAACTGTTATAAAGTTTTCTCACTTACAATCAGAGTTGTCTGCAGCACCCCAATAATTCTCTTCACATAATCTATCATTCTTCTCTATTTCTGACTAGAGATCCCTTTCTTCTGCTCTACGAAGTTTTACCGTGCGATACCAATAGTTATTTTCCAAGTTTGTGATCGTTTTTTCAGGTGAACATAGCAAATTACTTTTTTCCTTTGAAGTGGATACTTTTTCAAATGTCTGATCATGCTGTAACCTTAATGTTATCTTTCCTTCAAGTAACAAATCGAGCCACACATCAAGATATATACTGGTTTTTCATAATAGCTACGACAATTCCAAATAGGCTTTCCTGTTTCTACATTTCACCACTTAGCCACTCAGTTCTTTTATTTTTAGAAACTCCTCAACACTGGCTGTTAGTTTAAACAATTTTCAAGCAAAACCTGCAAATCAACAAAAAATAACAACTTAAGAGTTTTTTTTATGAATTGGTTGATTTTCTCCAAACCACTTCCAAGAGCGAAAATATGTTTCCAGACATCCGTGTTGGGCCAACAAGGTACATTGCAAAAATCTGTTTAAATACAGAGGTAAAAAATTACAGCGATTGAGATACTGCCTGATTCAGGTATGTGCTTGTATTGTTCCTCGAAGGAACATTTTGAGAAACATAGAAAAAATCAACAAGAAGCTGAGAGAAGTTTTAAAAAAACATGTTTTTCCTCATAACCAATTAGTCACGCCAACTCCAGTGTTGCAAAATGTGGTAGAATGATATATCCAAATGTTTCATTGAGATTTAATGACACTACATGGAGCATTAAACTAATCCCTAATAGATGTCTTGTCAGTACCAGCTTGTATCAATGAATGACAACAAAGCAGGATTGTCCGCCAGTGAGCGTATCAAGGGAGATAATATGTTCCACCTGTACACAAGCCCAACAGATGCATATGTACAGACCTCCAGTATTACATCAATAGCAAGTAGACCTGAATGGTTGTCCGAGTTAATGTGACTTGGTTTCAAACTATCCAAAAGGTTCTGCAATACGGTATAGTATTCCCCCCTCCCCCCCTATCGAAGCATCTTGGATGAGCAGGATGAGGGGAATTCTGTGAAGCATAAAACAAACATGTCAGAGGCATGAAATTGCATCGTCACCGATAGGGGGCGCGCCAATCTCTGTAAAAAGAGGTGAAAATGAATGCTGTGCACGAATGATTTTATGATCAGTTATTGTTGCCTGAGTATAAAAGGCTGGTTCATGATGAACAGAATGTCGATTTAAAGCCTATTGGAGGTTGGCAGTATGAAAAAATGGGTGGGTTCTTGCAGCCCAAGCCTGGGGGGGAAGGCATCCCTCTGACATGTTCGTTTTATGCTTCACAGAATTCCCCTCATCCTGCTCATCCAAGATGCTTGGATGAGGGGGGGAATTCTGTTACACATAAAACTCACAGTCATTCGGGATGAAATTGCATAGTTTAAAGATGATGCCAACCGACAAATAAAATTTATGGAGTATTTTTTAATACAGCGTTAGCAAACGTTTTGTCAGGGTTAGCTAATGGAATATCTGATCTAAAATAAAATTTATAAAATGTTTCAGCAGAAGTCCAATTTGCTGTGGACAGAACATTATTTAGTGAGATTCCAGCATGAATGGTGGCTGAGGTAGATGAACCTCTCACTGAGTGAGCCTTGTAAACTGAAATGTCGATGCCAGCATTTTTGAGAATATCACAAATCCATCTAGAGAGGGTGCTGGTGCAAATTGCAGAAAAGGTTTTGAAAGAAATAAACAATTTTGAACTTTTCCTTTTGTCTTTAGTTCTGTGGAGATATTCAGAGAGAACTGCAAGGACACATAAAGGTTCCTTTTCATATTTATAAAGATTTATTGAATTTTTATGACGTGACGGTTTGGTTGTTTTGAGATGATCAGTAATAAGAAAAATAACCTCTGAGTTTGTGATTCGACTATTTTTTATATCAAGAGCTGCAAGCGTTTGAGCTCTTTGAGCAGTGCATAAAGCAATAAGGGCTGCCAATTTCTTGGTCAATAAGTTTAAGGACAGCGTTCCATGAGGATAAAGCGATTCTAGATATTGGAGTAACATAGAGACATCCCAATGTGTTGAATAACGAGGCTTTGGAGGGTGTTTGTTGAAAATTCCTTTTACAGTTCTGTTAACTAATTTGGAATCTGAAAAGCTAATATTTGATAATAAGCTAAGAGTTTGATTTAACATTGATCGGTAAGAATTAATCACACTGTAAGATTTTCCTGAATAATCAAGGAAGGCTAGATAATTAGCTAAATGTGTTTCAGATGGGTAAAGTGGATTAACCTTCCTTTCCTTACACCAAACAATCCATTTCCCCCAGGCATAATTATATGTTTTTTGAGTGGCTGGTTTCCATGAATGTAGGATGAGGTTGGCAGCCGATTTTGAAATGCCTCCTGATAGGAATTGATTCCAGAGACAAGACATCTGGCAAGTTGGAGTTTCCCTGCAAGGGGATGAATGCAGCCGCTGTGTGGTAGTCTGAGAAGATATTCTGTTTTTGGAAGGAAAATAGGGTAATGACTGAGAATTTCGAGCAGTAGAAGATACCATGGTTGTGTACTCCTGACGGGAATTATGAGAAGAGCCAACCTTACTTTGTCTTCCTTTATTTTCATAATGATCTTCATGAGCAAACTGAAGGGAGGGAAAATATATGGAATTAGGTTTCCCCAATTTATAGTAAAAGCATCAACAAATTTTGCATAAGGATCATAATGCCAAGAAACATAATCTTTTAACTGACAATTCAATCTGGAAGCAAAGAGATCGATACAAAGAGAAATTTCCAATTGTTCACATAAAGTTTGAAATATTTCTGAGTCAATCATCTATTCTGTATTATCACTGAATTGTCTAGATAATTTCTTTCCCTGGGAGGTGAACAGATGAAAGTTGGATTTCCCTGTCAAAACACCAAAGAAAAATTTCCTTAGTAACAAGGAACAAATTCATAACAGGGCCTCCCTTATTATTGATATAAGCTACTGCTGTGGAATTATCGCGTCTAACACATATATGAATTGAAGAAAAATTGTGACATAAACTTCTGAGACCTAAGAAGATTGCCTTAAGCTCCAACAAATTAATATGCAAAGGAGATTCTGAAGAGGACCTCTGCCATTGGCATAACTATTATCAAGTGATGCACCCCATCCAAGATGTGAGGCATCAGTCACCAAATATAGAGATATATCTTTTGGCCGACAATCTTTTCCATTCTTTATTTTAATATTCTTAGTCCACCAGATAACCTCTTCCCTGGCTGCTGAAGACAGAAGAATTTCAGCATCAAAGTTACCTTGTGAGACTTGAAGCCCCTCAGTTTTTTTCTTTATCCCAAAACCGATAAAATAATTCTCCCAAATTGATTGCTTTTAAAGCTGAAGTATAAAGGCCTATTACCCGAGCTAAAGTTCTGAGAGTAACCAGGCCTAAGGGTAGCTTTTTAGAATGAGAGATAATTTTTTCGATTTTTTCTTCTGAAAGAAAAATTTTGAATTTTTCAGAATCTATAATAAACCCAAGATATTGGATTTTTTGAGTGGGTGTGAGGCATGATTTTCCAAGGTTGATATTAAACCCTAGTCTTTCAAACATAGTCTTTAAGAACATGGTATTTTCCCTGCAAGTCTCCGGAGACTTGTGACAAATGAGGGAGTCATCAATATAAAAGAAAGACTTTACACCTCTAGATCGGACAAATGAAAAAATCGGTTTCATCAATTTTGAGAAAATCCTTGGTGCCGACGCCAAACCAAAAGGGAGACAGCAAAACTCATATAAGGTATTATTCCAGAGGAACCTCAAATATTTTCTGTCATGTTCATGAATAGGACACTGAAATAAGCAACTTTCAGATCAAGTGAAGTGAAAAATTCATTTTTCTCCAAAGATTTTAAGACAACATCTTGTTTGAAATGATGATATTCAATAAACAAATTGAGTTTTTTCAGATTTATGATAGGCCGAAAACCACTGGTTTTCTTTTCCCTGAGGAATAAATTGGAAATAAATTCCCCAGGGGAGTGAGAACAGGAAACAATAGCCCCCTTTTTAATCATTTCATCAATTTCTTGTTGAATAATAGATTTTTCACAGGAGGTAAATGGCAGACAGTTGGGTGCTTTAAGTTGAAAGGGCCTGGAAATAAATTCCAGTTTATGACCACAGACATTATTCAGAACCCATGAGTCCGAAGTAATAAATTTCCAGTTTGACAGAAAATATTTGAGGGAGGCAGCCGAAGGATAGCTAATCACCTTTACTTGTCTGAAGGTTGGTGTTTGTCGAAGCGCTTTGGATTCCAGTTCTTTTTTGGTTGCCTGTTTTGGTAGCTGTTGTTGTGATTCTGATAATTTTGGTAATTGTGCCGTTTCTGAAATTGTGGTTTTTGGCTTTGCCCTAAAAAAGGCTTGCGACCAGTGAAAGAATCTTTGAAATTTTTGTTTGACGTTGTTTGTTGCACATCGCCAAGCTCTTTAATCTTTTTGCACATATCCTCTCCAAATAAAAAATTTGAGAATGGATTATCGGTAGAAAAAATTCCCTTGAAGGATGTGCATGATCGGTCTGAGTAAGTTGCGTCTAAACATGGACGACTCAAACATGGCATTACCAGAAAGTGTCAGGTTATCAACAAGAGCTTTTCTAACAATGTTTAGATCTGGGTTTTTCTTTCTGAGCTCTTCGGTAGCCTTTAAAGTGCAGCTGATTGCTGAGGCTGAAAGACATTGACTTTTTTGTAATGTGCAATCTCTTGTGCGAAATTGACTGCTATGGATTTGAGCTCAAATCTCGGGGTTAACTTTTGGAGGATAACATTTCTCAGCATTTCCTGGAATAAGGTTATTCTCAAGTAATTTGTCGATATGACCTTTATCAGATGGTGTAGTGCAAGTATTTGACATGAAAGAAGCAAACTTATCGCTGATATTTGGGCCAAGTTTGTACGAGGAAACTTGGGAAATTGAAGGAATAACAAAAACCATCTTCATCTAACAAATCAGAAATGTCTGCAATTCTATTATCAAAAAGCTCGTCAGCATGTGGGCCGGACCGCTGAGGGTTGGATTTACCAAGAACGTCATGACTTTCCTCAGTTTCATCGAGGTCAGAATTTTCATTGTTAACCGTGACTATGAGATTAGGACCCAGGGATTGTCTCTGAAGCGATTCCCTTGTAACTGTGTGTGGTTTGTCGAAACCCTCATCGGGTTGGATGACTTTGAATAAGTCGAAATTGGGTGACTTTTCGAGCTTGCGCTCTTATTTTCAATTACATTGAGTCTATTATTAATATGATTCACAGAATCGAGGAGTGTTGCGAGAATATCATTATTTCCTATCCCAGATATGTCCGAAGTTACTTTGTCACGGTGGACTTTGGATTTCTTTGCTTTAGATTGTTTCCCGTTGTCATGGGAAAGAGAACGCTTCCTGGAGGAAAGAGAAGCAGAATCCTTCTTCCGATTGTCAAATGAAGAGTGCACAACTGCAGGAATGATAATTTTAGACGCTACTTTCGATTTCGATACATAAGGATTTTTCCTCGAAGTTGTATGAAATGTCGAACCATCTTGTACATAGCCAGAAAAACTACTATCTTCTGCATCCGAGGCGTAAATGTTAAGAACATCATCATTCAGGTTTAAAGGATCTTTAGGATTTGAATTAACACTGGCTAATTCTTCCCGATCAGAGGAGTCATGATGCCTGTCGAGTGAGTCTGCAGATGGACTTTTGTCCGGAGTAGAATCGAAATCACTCTGAAGATCTGACATTACAAAACCAACTAGAAAATTAACTGAAGTAACTCTGGCGCGCTCTCGATGACAAAAGACATTCTGTTCATCATGAACCAGCCTTTTATACTCAAGCAACAATAACTGATCATAAAATCATTCGTGCATAGCACTAATTTTCACCTCTTTTAATAGAGATTGCCGCGCCCCCTATCGGTGACGATGCAATTTCATCCCGAATGACTGTGAGTTTTATGTGTAACAGAATCTAAATGAGGAAGATAACTTTGGATTGACACAGTCTCACGTCATATCTGTATCACACTTAACTGATATTTTGCCCTGTTTTCTTTTCAGATACGTGCGGCTCATAGAGATGCCTCAGGTGGTTCAGTGTGTTAAATGCGATATACTACAGGCATATTGATGACAACCACATCTACTGTCTCACGTACAACAGATGCCATCCAGATTACCTGACAGCCTCTGGTTTATGAGTATGTACTCAGCTGTCAAGAATATTCCTGAGTCTTATGCCAGGGAGAGTGCTCAGAATACAGCAACCGCTATGGACTCTGAACATCCTTCGCTCCATCCCTAGACATGGTCATCCACCTCTTGGGAGGCGAGCGTTGGTCCTGCATTACATTTTTACCCCTTTTTGTAAGTGCCGATAGAGTGCATTCTGCCCTGGCCAAATAGGTTACAATACAGGCCTGCACCCGAACCAGGAGAAATTCGGGTCTTTCTCCGGGTGGTCCCCGAAAGGGGACATTGTTGTTTTTTCCACAATCCAAAGAAGTGCTCAAACAGAATACAATAAAATGAACCAACTCCAATAACCACTGACTGCCTGAGGCAGACTATTCTTGCCAATGATGGCCCATCACCACAACATGACAATCCTATAAGTGGCAGACTTTACTTGTCTGAACACACCATCACAGCACCCTCGGGGAGAGGTAGCACCTTTGCTGAGTGGACCTCCTCTTGCTCTGGTCCTCACCAGAGGGCTCAGACCAATGAACGAACATCAAAAAGACGAGTCACAATTCTCAAGAAACCTAACCCGAGACATCTGCTGGGTACCCGACGCCTCTTCCTCCTTCAATGTGCCTGGACATGTCGCTACAAAAGATCTTATACAGTTAAAGAGGGTCGAAAGGGGTCTGCCTCACAGCATCCCTACACACCTTTGGCACGCAAAACCATTTCATCTGCTCACACTCTGTCAGTACCACTGGCCTCGACCCTTCCATTTGGGGGGGGGAGGGGGGTGGGTAAATGATTGCAACCTGAAGGAATAATGTCTTTCTTCAGTGGTTCCACAGAGATGAGGTTTGGAGGGATTGTATAATAGTGCTGTGCAGTATTGAAATTTCAGGTTCGGTATCGGAATTGGTATTTTCCGGGTAAATACCATGGTTTTGGTACAGAACACTGAAAGTAGTCTTAAACTGACCCAATTTCCCAACATTCAACAACATAGTAACTTAATGGGTACAGCACTGACATCTCATGAACTTGACAAGCTAATTCAACAGTGATAATTGATTAGTCTAGCAAGTTATTTAATGAATCACTCAACTCAGTGTGAATCATCACACTGAAATTCTAACATTTTTATATGTTCTTCAACTTCAAGGCTTTTCAGAAACTTTTCACTAGAAGTGACACTTGGTCAGTCCAAACCACCCCCCACCCCCCCCACCACCATTTGGTCAGCAACAATGACACTCCATCAAAAAGTTCAAGACTAGCAGAATTTGCGACACCCCCAGTAATACAGAGAGAAAAAATTGGAGAATCAATAAGAATGTAAGGTAAAGTTGTAAACACATATTTTTCAAAGTGGCAACAAGATTAATGTCAAGTGAATCTAGTGTCCAATATCCACTCAAATATGCAAGTAAATTGAAGTTGAAAAAACATAGTACAATCATTGCTAATCATGCAATGAGTCAATGACATGGTGTCACCCACCTTTCATTGTTTGGGCTCATCCTTGATAAACAAGTAAAATAACATGTTTTATGGCATTCATCTACTTGAAATGAGACAAACAGCGAATTTTGAAAGTTAAAAGTGGGGATAAGTCTAAAAAGTGATAAGTAAAAAATATTATTAGAGACTCATTTGAAAGCCTTTCCCATGAACAATTTTCATTCCAGATTTCATTGAGATCCTATGACCCAAACCTGACATACGAGGCGAACAGACAAAAAATAGCCTATTTTTGTACATTCAAAGGGCTAAAACTCACAGAAGAAATATTCCAACAGCAAAACGGCTAATTCTGCTTAAAGGTCTCATGATAGTGAACATCGGTATGAAAAATTTCATCGAAATCTGAGCAGTAATGTTGAAGTTGTAATGCAAACAGACATCTGAGTTCGGACGGACAGATGTACAGACAGATGCACAGATGCACGGATACACAGACAAGCAGAATCCAGTATACCCAACTTTTTAAAAAAAGTGTGGGTATAATTATAGAGTATTTTGAGTGGAATCACTCTATCAGTGTTCACTTATGGTTCCAGGCTTCATACATATTTCTGAAAATTCCAGAGAATGCACAATTTTCCATGATAAAGTAGGGTAAATTTTCATTTTCCAGAGAGAAAAAATGTATAAATCTATGATTTACTAATACCAGCGAATCATTTTCAAAGCATTTTCTGTGCCTCGATTGATCAAATGAACTTCGATAATGCTAAATATGGTATCACCGGTTGGCTTTCATACATCGTTTTTTCACGTTGCTTGAAATGTAGGACAATCTCCTGTTTCCAGAGTGGACTGGTGTGTGGTATAAATATAGAATATACCCATATTAGCTTGGTGTATCAAATGTTCACCACGAGTGGTGAAGTGGTGCTAACTGCGAGCCTTTGGCGCATGGTTAAAACCACTTCACCATGAGTGGTGAACATTTGGTACACCAAGCTACTATGGGTATATTTTATTTATACCATTATCGTCAGATTATTACAAGTTGCTATTATTTTTTCTCGATTTTACTGAGCACCAGACATAGGCTACATACATGCGAATCTGTTTTTGTTTACACGAGCATCGGTGGGCTGTACTTCCGCTGTAAATTTTATCGCTGAAACGAAATGGATAATGAAACTGGGCCTTTTTCATTTTAATAGCATAATAACATGCCATTTCGAGTTATGGATGCTTTATTAACATGAGACAATGCATGTTTGTTAAGTTTTGGTGTCTTATGGGGTAAACTCATTTAAAAACATAATAAATAATTGTCACTTTCATTTCACTCTTCCTGAGGCGATGTGTGATAAATTTAGACAAGTTGCATTCAGGTCTTCGTCACCAAAGGTCAACTTGGATGTAGTTCCACTGTAGGTGTAAATTTTAACTATTGAAATCCAATTGCTGGTGTGTACACCACGGTTGGTGTGTAAAGCTAAAATTTATGCCATAAGCTTTTCATATATTGTAGAATAGATAATCATGGTATAAATTATTTACTCATATGACTACAGCACTATTGTATAACCTCCAAGGCTTCGTAAGTCACAAGCAACTATAAACATACAGTCTCAAGGGACTATAAACATAGGTGCTATATCTTCAAAGGGCTTTATTCGGAAGTGCAGGTACTACAACTTTCATGCTTCATTTTCTGTAGATGTGCTTCTTATTGTCTCTGTCGTAAAATTATTTAGTTGTTTGGGAGTTTACTTGTTATAATTTATGGGAGAGTGCCAAAAGAGGCACTCTTCAATGAATTGTAACAGGGCTAAGACATGTTATCCAATTTTGGCAACAAAAAATAACTCAGCACTCTACCAGTTAACAGTTCACAGACTATCAATGTACACTCAACATCTGGTAAGATCGTAGACTATGAAAATGTATCCTACTTTTAACACCGGTACTTCTGGGAATGGGAACGTTACTTCATACTGCTTACTATATTCACAGGTTAACACGTTAGCTGTGCTAGGACTATAAATGTAAACTCTACATCTGGTAAGAATAGAAACTATGTTAATGTATCCTACTCTAAGGCCAGTGTGTTGGAGTGTTACTTCATATAGCTTACAACACAAGTGAATAGTCCTAGTACAATCTGTGTAAGCACTACATCTTCTGAGACCATACTTATTCATAACACATCCCACTCTATTGCTAATATGTCTGGGTGCATTACTTCTACCAGATTACTCCACACATAGGTTAGAAGTCATGTATGACTGTATGGGTCAAATCGGCGAGCTTTTGTCACACTTAATACTGGCTGTTCATGATCTGTATTATACTTGCAACACTGTTTATATAAGATAGTACTAACATATCCTGCTCATTTTTACAGGTTTGTTACAACTACTTGTTTACTCTACATACAGGTAAGTACTCCTAGCGCTTCAATCGTAAGCTCTTCATCTTTAGAGGCAGTTCAGTACACTAATGTATCCCACTCTAATGCTCATGAGTCCAGGTTTGTTACTACTACAAGCTTACTCACACACGCCCCTGATCAGTATTAGTTCTTTTCTCATTTGTACAACATCTTCT
Source organism: Pictodentalium vernedei (assembly GCA_031216915.1). Classification (NCBI taxonomy): domain Eukaryota; kingdom Metazoa; phylum Mollusca; class Scaphopoda; order Dentaliida; family Dentaliidae; genus Pictodentalium; species Pictodentalium vernedei. The sequence goes on along the minus strand of CM062297.1, from coordinate 576,513,580 downwards.
AAGACCGTAGATAGTACTAACATACCCTTCTTAAATGCTTATGCATCCTGGTTCGCAATTACTACTTGATTACACTTCACACAGTAAGCAGTCATGTCTCTACTAGTCCTATCAGTACATATAATTTTAGTGCTCCCGCTCCAATGGTGGAACTCCATACGAACAATCCATCTCTCCTCAGTCTATATGGGTCCTACCAGTGATTCCGTAGCCCTTTATATGGGATCTTGTCCGGTTGTTCAAGATGTATATTATGTGAGTGACATTGTCTATTTTGACGTTTTTAGACCACCTCATGAGCAGTAGCTTACTGTTGTTGAGAATGCTTTCAAACCTCATCCAGACTTACTTAACATCTAAGCATCTGTTACAAGATTCTCTTTCTTCAGATCAGAACCATGCTCGGCATAACGCTCGGTCAGTATATTTTCATTCTCCCACAATGGATTCTGCACTTACTCATACAGGTTTTGTCGAGGCTTACACTCATTTAGCAGTCTTTATTTTCCTTTACAAAATCCTCTCCCAAAGAAACATTTTCCTGTGCTTATACGGAACCTAAATAGCTTTCCTTTGGAACACTCTTCCTTCGAGCTCCATAGGTCATTCTTCTGTCAGAACCTTAACAACATCACTTGTGATTACCATCATTGCATGGAGGGTTTTTTTTTCAGATTCGGTTTCGGGTTTATTTTTTTTAAAACCTCGGTTTCGGTTCGGTTTTTCGGTATTATTTCCAGGCCCTTCAATTAATCTAAATCACTATCGTCTTACTAGTAAAGACCATAGAAATGTCACCCGAGAGCTATTTAAAGTGAGCCATGTCCTACTGGCAGTACTAGGATATAGCACACTTCACTAGCACTCAGTTGACGAAGTGTTAATATGAATTTAGGGTAGACTGTATGTCATTTGATTATTTTCTAGTTGTGTATGTTCTATTTGGTAAATGCTATACATTAGTGCCCCCCCCCCCCCCCCCCCCACCATCACATTTTTTGGTCAAAACGTCACATATTAATTATTTCAAAGCTGACAACTAACCAAATGTAAGGGACTCAACCCATTCACTTCGATTTACCATATTTTAAAAGGGGGGTGGGGGCGTAACAGTAGTATTTAAATTTTGTTGAAAAATGAAATGAGCAGTTAAAACTGGGAGCATATCCCCCCCCCCACCCTGTCACTCTCTTAAATGAATTTCTTGTTGTTTAGCAGTGACTTCTAGGCATTTGAAGCAAGAACAGCCCCCACCCCACCCTTCCAAAAAAACGGCGAAAAAAACAGATGACCAGCATGAAAGGTAAGTTACTTTATAAAAAAAGAAACTAAAATTATTAGATTTTTTTTTAACAGATTTCATTTAATTTAAAAAACTGCCAGATCAGTCTGTAACATTAATTGTTATATATATATTTGTCTCCAATAATTTGGGGTAATTATTCATTGAAAAAGCTCCACTTCAGCTTTTTTTCAATGAAGAAACGCAAAATTATTACATTTGTTTTTTAGATTTAATATAATTTAATATATTGCTAGATAAGTCTAACCTTAATTTTTATATATATCTGTCACTCATAATTTCGTGTTTATTCATTGAAAAAGCTCTATTGCAGCTTTTTCAACAAATAAACGCAAAATTATTACATTTTTCTTATCAGATTTAATATTATGTAATAAACTGTTATCATGTGTTCCCATTGAACATTGGCAAGCCACTTCCTGTGTTGATAATGTAAAGATGATCAACCAATGGAATAACTGATGAAATGAGTATAATACAGCAGCCACGACTTGTTTTCATTGTAATAAGAGAGGCCAAGAAATAGCAACCAGTGGCAAAAGTCAAAAGGCAAAACTGGGCAAGCTCGGAATTTTCTAAGATTTTCCAAAATTTTTTTTTTGCTCGATCTCCGAGATTTGATCGACAAGACGGGACAGAACCTCGTAGCATCTCTTTTGGCGATTTGATTTCCCATCCAAATTCAGACTCGAAAAGGTTGAGTGCTGTCTCATGGCATACGGGTCCATTTTGCTAGCACTCTCCAATAAACTGTAGGAAAACAGTTCTCTCTCAAGAAACTGTCATTCTACCTATATAATATGCTGTTGTTTTATGACTAACATGCCAAAATTACATACATGCTCATTGACGGGCAGAAACTTTCATTCATTCTATTTCTTGTTTGGACACTGTACAGGAATATTTTGCAATGGTAAATGCCTTGTTATCTTGCTTTCTTAGTGTGTGACGTTTTGACCAAAAGTATGTGACGTTTTGACCAAAAACTGTGTGACGTTTTGACTAAAAGTGTGTGACGTTTTGACCAAAAATGTGACGTTTTGACCATTTTGAAATGTGCCTTTTGACCAGCACCCCCACCCCCCTTCCCCTTTTCCCACGGTCCCCCCCCAAACCCAACTACAAATTGCTGACACAATCTGAGCGCCTTTGAAGACCACGTCAGGCATTGCAGAAATGCTCAGATATCGCTCCAATGGCGTCCAAATTACCCAAATAGGATTTGTTTTCCCTGGGGCAGGGCCCCTAGATCCCAAACCAATGGGTGGGAGGGGGGGGGCACTCTCCCATGCCAACACCTCTGGCTCTGGCTTATGACCTTAGGGAGATGTCAACCTTGGACCTCCACATCTTACTTAGAACGCCACCCCCCCCCCCCCCCCACTACCTTCCCCCCCCCCCCCCTACTAAATTGAAATCCTGGTGCCACCACTGCTATACATTATATACCCATTTTGTTATTTTGTGTTCAGTTTCAATTTCAATAAAGTAAATAATTTGGACTTGTAACTTTTCTGTTTTGTTTAACATCACCATAATACAGGGACCCCATTCACTGTCCTGTTCATCAATCCCTCACTGGGCCTCTCGCCTCCTTTCGAAGTACTGAGTATGATCTCTCCATCATGTGGTTAATGTTATGTGCAAAATAAAATGGATTTACGGCATCAACAGAGTATCACATGGGGAATGAATGGTCAACGTAAATAATCCTATATAATTTTGAATATTATTTTATTTCATGCATTTAATATGAGATAAATATGACCGAAATAAAATAAAAACAAAAAACGTTCACATGTTCCAACACTCACTTTAATTTCGTGCAGTAAAAACCACACTCACTGGCCATTGTCATTCTTGTGTAGGCCTCACCAGCTATTCTCGCAGCCAGGGTACGACTTATACAAATGTAATGGTCACAGGGGAGGTATTTTGGCTGAAATTATTGGGTGCGACGTATACATGAGAGCGACTTATACATGGACATAATTATACGGAAATAATTACTTTTGGATTTGCCCGTTCTGCTGACATTCGCTGCCATTTTCAGAATGAAAGTGTCAATGACACTGTAGCTTAACTTGTCTGTGTGTTATGTTTGATGAAAAGGATAATGTTCAATGTTTATGAAAGGATTATGAAATAAGACAAGAATTGTGATAATTGGGAATATGTTAATTACTGTTCCCTGTATGCTATGTTTTCAATAAAAACTAGAATCTGTTTTAGCACACTAAAACATATGTCTCCCCTTCCTTTCTATTCAATGCACTGCAAATTATATATACATGAATAATATTGACAATCATATCAAATATCCAAGGTCTAGGTCAAAAGACAACAAGTATGTCCCAACTTCACCTTTGGGGAGCGGGGTTATAAACATCTATGATCTAGCTCAACATCCACATGTCAAAAAAAAAAACAAATTCTGGTCTGGACAATTACTCCCTATTTAAAGTACATAAATTTGACCTGGAGGTCAAGGTCACATGAAGGTCATGATGACATGTGGTCTCATTGTGATACATACACATGTCAATCATCTAAGTCCTTGGTCAAAAAACAAAAAAGTTCTGATCTGGACAATTATTCCCTATTTGAAGTACATAAATTTGACCTTGAGGTCAGAGGTCAAGGTCACATGCAGTTCATCAAGGTACCGGACATGCGCTTTCATGGTGACATATCCATATGTCAAAAAAAAAAAAAAAATTTGGTCTGGACAATTACTCCCTATTTAAAGAACATTAATTTGACCTTGAGGTCAAGGTCACATGAAGGCCATGATGACATGTGGTCTCATTGTGATACATCCACATGTCAATCATCTAAGTCCATCTAAGTCCTAGGTCAAAAAACAAAAAAGTTCTGGTCTGGATAATTATTCCCTATTTGAAGTACATAAATTTGACCTTAAGGTCAGAGGTCAAGGTCACATGAAGGTCATCAAGGTAGACGACATGCAGTCTCATGGTAACACATTCACATGTCAAATAACCAAGTCCTAGGTCAAAAAACAAAAAAATTCTGGTCTGGACAATTACTCCCTATTTGAAGTACATAAATTTGACCTTGAGGTCAAGGTCACATCAAGGTTACAATGATATGCGACACACCGGCTCATGGTGATACATCCACGTGCAAAATATCTATGGCCTGGCTCAAAAGACAAACAAGTTTTTGTCCGGGCAAAGTTTCCTTGAAAAAAGCACAAATCTGACCTTCAGATCAAAGGTCAAGGTCACATGAAGATCACAATGGTACGCTACACACTGGCTCATGGTGATACATCCACATGCCAAATATCTAAAGCCTGACTCGAAATACAAAAAAGTTCTGGTCCAGACAGTTTCCCTTAAAAAAGCGCATAAATCTGACCTTCAGGTCAAAGGTCAAGGTCACATGAAGGTCACTATGGTACACTGCACACCGGTTCATGGTGATACATCCACATGCCAAGCATCTAAGGTGTAGGTCAAAAGACAAAAAAGTTATGGCCCGGACAAAGTTTGTGTGATGTTTCCCTTAAAAAAACACATAAATCTGACTTTCAGGTCAAAGGTCAAGGTCATATGAAGGTCACTATGGTACATTGCACATCGGCTCATGGTGATACATCCACATGCCAAGTATATAAGGTGTAGGTCAAAAGACAAAAAAAGTTATGGCCCGGACAAAGTTTGTATGAGAAGAAGAAGAAGAAGAAGAAGAAGAAGAAGAAGAAGAATATGCACTAAAACAATATGTCTCCCTTCTGGGAAGGGGAGACATAATAAAATGAGGTGTAGACTGTACTAAAGAATTGCGGGGTGGGTTAATGTGGCCCTCACAGTTAATGTATGTGGCCCTCACAGTTAATTATATCAATTACAATAAAATCCCTTCATAAATATGACCTGTGTAGACTGTGCTAAAGGTTTTCGGGCTTCGGGCCCCTGTAGCCATCACAGTTGACCAATCGCGACCAAAAGGTGACGTTCTCATCTAGATATTATATGGAGTCAACCTACCAAGTTACAATGAAATCCTTCCATAAATACGACCCGTAGACTGTGCTTAAGGTTTTGGGCTCGGGCAGTCATCACAGTTGACAGATCGCAACCAAATGGGGAAGTTCTCATCTAGACATCATACGGAGTCATCCTACCAAGTTACAATGAAATCCCTCCATATTAAATATGACCTGTAGACTGTGCTAAAAGTGTTTGGATTTCGGGGTTGGGCAGCCATCACGGTTATCAGATCATGACCAAAAGGGGACGTTCTCATCTGGACGTGACCTCAAACCTGCATATGAAATTTTGTGACGATCGGATAAGAACTATGGGGTGTAGCCTGTGCTAAAGGAAAATGTGAATAGACTCACAGACTAACAGACTTCCGCACGTGTGATGGCAATAGCTTATCTTGACTTTGTCAAGTTAAGCTAATGAAAGTGTCAATGACACTGTAGCTTAACTTGTCTGTGTGTCGTGTTTGATGAAAATGATAATGTTCAATGTTTATGAAAGGATTATGAAATAAGACAAGAATTGTGATAATTGGGAATATGTTAATTTCTGTTCCCTGTATGCTGTTTTCAATAAAAATAATATGAGGTGTAGACTCTATTAAAAAATTGAGAGGTGGGTTAATGTGGCCCTCACAGTTAATGTACGAGGCCCTCACAGTTAATGTATGTCAACGAAAGTTACCAAGTTGCAGTGAAATTATTCCAAAACGAGTCATCCTATCAAGTTACAATGAAATCCCTTCATAAATATGGCCTGCAGACTGTGCTAAAGGTTTTCAGGCTCCGGGCCTAAGTTGCCATCATGGTTGACCAATCACAACTAAAAGGTGATGTCCTTGTCTAGACATTATGCTGAGTCATCCTACCAAGTTACAATGAAATCCCATCTTAAATATGACCTGTAATCTGTGCTAAAGTTTTTCGGGTTTTGGGCTTGGGCAGCCGTCACGACTGAATGATCACAACCAAAAGGGGATGTTCTCATCTAGACATTATCTGGAGTCATGCTACCAAGTTACAATGAAATCCCTTCATAAATATGACCTGTAGACTGTGCTAAAGGTTTTCGGGCTTCAGGACACTGTAGCTGTCACAGTTGACCAATCGCGACCAAAAGGGGACGTTCTCATCTAGACATTATATGAAGTCAACCCACCTAGTTACAATAAAATCCCTCCATAAATACAACCTGTAGACGGTGCTAAAGGTTTTTGGGTTTTGGGCTCGGGCAGTCGTCACAGTTTACAGATCGCGACCAAATGGTGAAATTCTCATCTAGACATCATACGGAGTCATCCTACCAAGTTACAATGAAATCCCACCATATTAAATATGATCTGCAGACTGTGCTAAAAGTTTTTGGGTTTTGGGCTTAGGGCAGCTGTCATGGTTGACAGATCATGACCAAAAGAGGACATTCTCATCTTGATATTATACAGAGGCATCCTACCATGTTACAATGAAATCCCTTCATAAATACGACCAGTAGACTGTGCTAAAGGTTTTCGGGTTTTGGGCTCGGGCAGCTATCACGGTTGACCAATCGCGACCAAAAGGGGGCGTTCTCATCTAGACATGACCCCAAACCTGCATATGAACTTTCGTGATGATCGGACAAGAACTGCGGGGTGTAGCCTGCGCTAAAGGAAAATGTGAACAGACTCACAGACCAACAGACTTCTGCACGCGTGATGGCAATAGCTTATCTTGACTTTGTCAAGTTAAGCTAATGAGATTACGAGGGGTCATTGTAAATTTCGAAGTTTAACATCAAAGTATGCAAAAAACGTATGGCAAGTTTTTTTGGTGCCTGTCGGTTCAGTTTTTCGGTTTGCGGAAAAAACTGAAACCGAACCGAAAAACCTCCATGCTCTAGTTGAGAGTATCCTCGTGCATATCATAATTCTGATTTTGCAAAAGCTCTTCATTTCACTTACGATTAAGTGCCCAGTGTAAACCCAAACTTCTACAGAGAGGAGATCTGCTGCACCCAACTTACAGTCCTCCTCTCTCCTTTTTTTTACTATCTGCTTCAGTGGAATACGTTTTTGTGTCCATGATCTCTCTGTGGTTGCCAAAGGCTGTTATATCCACTTTTTTCTAAAGACAGACAGTAGCCTAGGTTTGAAATATTAAAGCTCTAGAGAGTTCTAATCGTCTTCTTTCCTCACTCTCCTTGAAGACACTTCACTACTCAGCTATCTCAATCTAGGACTATTTAAATTCCACCTTCCGCTAAATGGGAACCGTTATCTAGTCTTTTTTGAGAGCTTGTCTTGGTGGACCACCTGGTTGTGGCTTTGGCCATGAGAGCCTCTGAGTTTTGCCAGGGATTATTACACACTGCTTCAGCCACTGGGGGAATTCTAATTTAATTCCCCACAGGAACTCATTCTCCTGAGTTCAGAATTGAATACCCATCAGATCTCAATTCGAGTCCTTCATGCTAAAGATAGGATTCTCAGTATTTCAGGCATCTCCATCAACACCAAGTTTTGAGACCTTTTGCTATTTTTATTCTCCAGGGCAGATCAGCCATCCCATTGTTATGTTAGCTGGCTGATTGTCCAAATTCTTTTACACTGGAGCCCCTGATTTTCTCGATGTAACTGCATTTTATTCTACATGGGAATTTGTAATTCAGTTTATAATGCTCTAGAAGCTCAGTTTATAATTCTTTTGGAGAAGCTGGTTCCTTTTCCATTTTCACTGATTATGCACTTACCCCCTATTTACCTTAAACTTCTCTGACAAGTTATTTTCTTCGACAGTCAGGTGCTTGTCTCGGAGCCTTCGGTGACATCACAGATTCTTCCAGTACAAAGTTTGTAGTCTAAATTTCATCTTAAACATTTTATATATGTGGAACACTAATTTAGACTGTTTTCTTACTCTTTGGTCGATTTGATATAAATTCAGATCATTTATTAAGACCAACCTCTTTCTCAAGTGATCTTTTTTGGAGCAAGTTCTATCCCACCTTTTATAGTTTCTGCGGATAGAGATTATGGCTCATCAGCATAGTTATTTTTGCCTCCAGAAGTCTGTGTTAGCTTTTCTTCTGGTTGTTATAATATACTACTCAAAGTGGCTAAGCACCAAATATTTGACACATCATTGTGAAATTTGCTTGTGACATATTTGCGATATTTTTGGTGGATATGATTGAGGAACGTATTGAGATGGTCCCCAGTGTTTACATTTGCTCTTGTGACAGGCAGACTTTTCGTGACAGTCATGGAAAGCATGTACCCCTTGATTTTCATGATGTTTTTGTGTACTGTCTACATGTACATGATATGTGTAAGGTATTCAATCTTCATTTCAACACAAACCCTTGTGATTTAATGATTGAATATGGCAAATGCAAATGTAAGAAGACATTTGTCTGAAACAGAAATGTGGCGGGCTGTAGGGATGATGGAGCAAGGGGCTACCCATCGTCAGGTTGATGAAGCCCTTGGTGTGCACCATACGGTGATCACCAGAGCCTGGGCAAGATTTCAGCAGTATGGCACACCAGTAAGATGGCATGGTGGTGGCAGAGATAGGGCAACATCTGCAGCTGAAGACCGGTTTTTGATCATTTAGGCCCATAGGAACTGCTTTGACACAGCAACCCAGCTTCGCAGTGACCTTCAGAATGCATCTGGGGTGAATGTTTCGACGCAGACTATCCGGGCAAGGTTGCACGAATGTGGTCTCCATTCGAGAAGACCATGTATTCGCATTCCGCTGTCCCAGAACCACCGCCAGGCACGATATGAATGGGCCATGGACCACGTTGGATGGATCAGAGAAGATTGGCGACCTGTCCTTTTTACTGATGAATCAAGGTACTGCCTAGACCACACAGGTAGACATTCTAGGATATGAAGAAGCGATTCCATGCAGCCAACATTGCTGAGCATGACCGCTATGGTGGAGGGTCAATCATGGTCTGGGGCGGTATCAGCAGGGATGGACATACAGAGCTCTGTGTCCTTGAATGTGGTACATTGACTGCACAGCAGTATAGTGATGAGATCCTGGATGTCCACGGCAGATTGTATGCAGGTGCAGTGGGTGATAGATTCATTCTGATGGACGATAATGCCCGTCCCCATGTTGCCCATGCTGTCGGGGAGTACAGACAGAGGGAGGGGATTGAGTGTATGGACTGACCAGCAAGATCCCCTGACCTCAATCCAATCGAACATGTCTGGAATGAGTTGCAGCTTGCAATTTCAGCCTGTCCCATCCAGCCAAGAAGTGTCCAGGAGCTTGGTGCCATGCTGGTCCAAGAATGGAACAACATCCCATAAATGACCACCAGCAACCCGACTGGGAGCATGAGAAGGCATTGTCAAGCTGTAATTAACAGTAATGGGTCTCATACTCGATATTGAACCCATACCAGTTCGCTCGGTCAACTTTTTGGCAAATATGAAAAATTTCCTCTTTTACCAATAATTTCCATTCTCCATGGTTATCGTATTCAAAAGCTAAAAAATAATGTCAAACACAAATAAAATCTTAATTTCTGTACTTAAATCATTAAAGATATAATTAAATAAAAAATATGTACACTTTTCATTACAATATTTCAACTAAAACGTAAAACAGGTAGCTGGATATACCTGGTGCTTAGCAAACTTTGAGTAGTATATGTTTATTTCCCACCTCTTTATTATTATTTTGGATTACAGTACAATCTAACAGAAAAATGCCAATGTCTGTATCTCTCTATCTTTGTTCTGGGTGAACTGCTCCATTTCTCGAGCAATCGATCTCAAATTTTGTACATGGGGGTAATTCATCCCTGTGAGTAACATGGGATGGGTGTCGTGCCCATGTGGGGTGACCTTGACATTGAGGACCTAGACCTTTTATTTCGAAAAAGGCTGAGCCGATCGGGCTAAAATTTCATATGTGCGGGTATATTGACCCATCGATCCTTTTGACTTTATCAGGGTGTCCGTGCGGTGTGATCTTGACCTTCAAACTGGTGACCTTGATCTTTTATTTTGAAAATAGGCTGGGCCGATCGGGCTAAAATTCCATATGTGCGGGTATATTGACCCATCGATCATTCTGACTTTATCGGGGTGTCCGTGCAGTGTGACCTTGACCTTCAAACTGGTGACCTTGATTTTTTTCCTCTGTTTCTCGATCGATCTGATATAACCATCTTCTCCAGTGCAACATCGGGTATTCACCTGCTAGTACTAAATAGACATCGTCCTGATGGCCTAATCATTATTTTTCATACAGGCTTTTCAGTCGATGTGTTACTTATGCTCTCTTCACATTGACTTCTCAGGCTATATTATTATATTAGTGTACTGTTCCAATGTATTTCCTCCATGCTATTCCTCAGTTTCAGACGGCTGGTTGGGGGAGGTGGGGGTCGGTGGGAAATGTGTGTGGGGGGGGGGGGGGGACAATTCGGAGATGGGTTTCGGTGGGTGGGTGGGTGGGTGGGTTTTGGGTGGGTGTAAATGCTATATAGTTCATTCTTCTATATGGTTTCACATCATCCAGTTGGTATGGTTAAATGATCTTCTTTCAGGAACAGTAGGGAGCACAGTGGCTCAGTAGATAGAGATGCAGGCTGGCAAACTGAGAGGTCCTCGGTTCAAATCACACTGGGGCAACCACGTTGTGTCCTTGGGCAAGACACTTAATCCCAATTACCCATCTGGGGGCACAGCGCTGATGTGTACTAAGGCATACTGCATATTGATAATGCACTTGTCTTCAAGTCATGAAGACTTCAACCAATGCTAACCCTGCTTGTGTGGAGTTAGTATGTTGGGGAGTCTGAAAGTTGCTCGCCTTTGCTCAGTGGTTCTGTCCAGGTACTCTAGCTTCCTCCACCCATAAACTGTCCAAAATGAGGTGATCCTGGCTGTTGAAAGTGTTGCTAAACCCCAATAAATAAATTTCAGGAACAGTCCTTCAGCCTTTTTTCATTAGTACCTTTAGTCACTAATTGAAATCTCGGTTACTTAGTCTTAGGATGTCATTGCATTACTTTAACACTAGAATGTAAATTCAAGTGTTTTTATTCCAGACGTAATTCAAACATATATTATCTTCAACATACTATGTTAATTTTCAGTTTGGAAAATTAAGTTTACTCATGACCAATCCAGGTGTGTTTTTCGAGTGTGTGGTTTTCATATCGATGCTTTTATGGTGCATGGCGACCAAAACCTTGGTCTTAGCTTGTTGTACGCCTCATTAGCTAAGCTTCTTTAATCGAATTATTCATCTGTATCCTAATGGGTAATCAAATGTTTGTTTTAATCCTTGAGATCTTGGGGTAGTTATAAAGAAGTTTGTTTTTCTTGTTACTCTCTTCAAGAAAGATCTGAGTAAACAGGAATTTATAAGCCCACCATGCTTTATTGCTTAGGGAGTAAACTTACTTATTTTAGGTTGGAATAATGCATAATCATAATATATTATATGTTGTGTTTTGTCCATATTATTATGCTCATGTTATTTTCATCATTTTCATTCTAACTCTATTTCTCCGAAAACGCTGAATCTGCTTTTACAAGTATGCACTAGAGTGTTAAATGCTGACATGATATAATGCTGACATATGGTATTATTCTATTACAAACACACATATATATTGGACTTCAACCTCCACCTTATTGTTCATTTGGCGCTTGTGTTACTCTGTTAAGTTGTGAAGAAATTAATATTTCATACCAAATTTTATTTCTTACAGTACTTACCAAAGTAACACAAAATATTGCCCACCTAGCAATAAAATATTGTGCCTCCTCCCCACTTTCAAATATACAAGCCTATTATTATTATTATTATTATTATTATTACTATTATTATTATTGGTGTTTTAAGGTCACATATTTATGCACAATGGCTAATCATGACCGTGATAGTTTTACGGGTGGAGGAAGCCTGAGTACCCGGAGAGAACCACCGAGCAATGGCAAGCAACTGTCAGCTCCCCAACAAACTAACTCCACACAAGCAGGGTTAGCATTGGTTGAAGACATGTGCACCATCGACGTGCAGTACGCCTTAGTACACAACGCCACCGTGCCACCGTGCCATCATGCGGGCAATGGAGATGAAGTGTCTTGCCCAAGGACACAACGCGGTTGCCACAGGTGGGATTCGAACCGAGGACCTCTCGGCTTGCAGCCTGCACCTCTACATACTGAGCCACTGCGCTCCCTACAAGCCTATTACATCTATAAAACTCAGAAATGGATTTGCATATGTCAGGTGAGTATTGGACAATGAGTCCCTGCTGAAACTGTTTTTTTAGATGACCAGGTTAAAAGCACCATGCATTTTTGGCCCCTTGTCAGATCAGTTTGGATGTGCTTTTGCCTTTTTGACTATCTCATGCAGGGTTTTTCTCTTTGAGATCCTTCAAAATCTATTCATTTTCAAACGAATAATTATGAGGATAAGGCACTTGTGTTACTTTGGTAAGAAATAAAATCTGTCAAAAAATTTTAATTTCCATACTACTGTGCCAGTGGAATAGATGACAGGGTGCAGTCATTGTAAAGTAGTATTTTTTCTGAAACAAAAATCTTCTGAGGAATTCCAGCCCAACAGAACCAATTCATTCCTCATAGGAATTGCAAAGAAAACGTCTATACTTAACTCTCATCAAATAAAAACTTAAGTTTTAACTGAAGCCAATAGCCGCAGAGTCAGCGAGAAGCAGGATATTTTATTTTCATGAAATACAAAAATTATGATTATTATAATTATTACAGGCTTGAAATACACACTTATCCCCCAGTAGCGGTAAAATAGCCGATCAGGAAAAACCAGAGATAAAAATTAATATTTTTACGAAAAAACTCTGGAAACCTGTGCCGAAAGTCTCTGCTTTAATCACCTACAGGGAAGGCATTCAACATTGCCTTTTAAACAAACATATGGAAGAAAGGAGAAAGTTTATTTAACATCTACCTTTATACCATGATTACCTATTGTACTATATACGAAAAGCCTATGACATAAATTTTAGCTTTATACACCAACCGTGGTGAACACGCCAGCAATGGGATTTCAATAGTTAAAATTCTACCTACAGTAGAACTACATCTACGTTGACCTTTGATGACGTCGACCTAAATGCAAACTTGTCTAAATTTATCGCACGTCGCCTCGTGAAGGGTGAAATGAAAGTGGCAATTATTTATTACGTTTTTAAATGAGTTTACCCCATAAAATTAACAAACATGCATTGTCTCATGTTAATCAAGCAGCCATAACTCGAAATAGTATGTGATTAAAATGAAAAAGGTCCTATTTTTTTTTCATTTCGGTGATAAAACTGACCGTGGAAGTACCGCCCACCCATCCTCATGTAAACAAAAACAAATTTGCACATATGTGCGGCTGATGCTCAGTAAAATTGAGAAAAAATAATAGCGACTCTTAATAATCTGACGATCATGGTATAAATAAAATATACCCAAAGTAGCTTTGTGTACCAAATGTTCACCACTCGTGGTGAAGTGGTGTTAACTGTGCGCCAAAGGCTCGCGGTTAACACCACTTCATCACTCGTGGTGAACATTTGGTACACCAAGCTACTATGGGTATATTCTACATGTAGACAACATACATGAACTTGTATAGAAATATATATCTATACATAAATATAACCAATATATACAAAATATACATATATATTTCTTAAGAAATTTAACATGCAACCTGCTTGCACTAGACTCTAGCTAGAATAATTACAAGTCACAAAATTCCAAAGCATGCAATACGTCTCAATGGTAGGCGTCGGAATACGCCGACCAATAAGAAAGTACCGCACCAAAAAAGCGAGGGAAATATTTCCATATACGCACAGACAAATATTTTTCACTAATCTACAAAACGAGAAAAATCATAATTACCTTGTTTTGAACTCACTGTTGTTGTATCTGAAATGAAAGTGTCAATGACACTGTAGTTCAAATTGTCAAGACAAAGACATGTACATGTATAGTATGTGACACAGTAATGACAAACATCTAGGTAATGACCTGATAACAAAGGTACATATAAAGTATTGTAACGGTCTGTACATAAATACTGACCGTTGCCCGTAACAAATGTATAGGTAAAGTATTGTAAAGGTGGGTGACAGTCAAATGCTACACTAGAAAAGAAATCTTTGAGTCCCTGAGTGGGGCTGACTGAACCCCAAAATATTTGTTCTCATAGCACAGTGATAACAAAGGCACCTCAAAACACACTCGTTCCTGTCCCAAGGTGAAAACAAAGGTACCCAAGAAGTTTTGTGAAGATCAGTTCATAAATACGAGCTGTATAGAAACTGTGACAAAAAACTTATTGGACTTAATTTTGGTACAAAATGGCCACTGGCAGCCATCTTGAATTTTGGACCGTACCCAGAAACACTCATTCTCGTCCCAAGGTGATAACAAAGGTACCCAAGAAGTTTTGTGAAGATCGGTTCATAAATACAGCCTCTACCCTGAGCCATATTGACATGTGTGCTTACATTGTGTAAGTAGCACTGAATAAATCAAAGTTCATTAATTTGCATAATTTCTGCACGAGAAAAAAATCCTTACAATATGTGATGTATTCCATGTCACTAAACATTCATACAAAAAATTATTCAAATCAGAACTTTCATACAGAAGTTCTGTACAAAAGACTGATTGCACTAATTTTGGTACAAAATGGCTGCTGGTGGCCATCTTGAATTTTGGACCACACCCAAAAACACTCGCTCTCATCCCACAGTGATAGCAAAGGTACCCAAGAAGTTTCGTAAAGATTGGTTCATAAATATGGCCTCTAGTCTGAGCTGTATAGAAGTTGTGTACAAAAAACTGATTAGACCTAATTTCGGAACAAAATGGCCACTGGCAGCCATCTTGAATTTTAGACCTCACCCAGAAACACTCGTTCTCGTCCCAAGGTGAAAACAAAGGTACCCAAGACATTTCGTGAAGATCAGTTCATAAATACAGACTCTAGTCTGAGCCGTATTGACATGTGTACTTAGTGTGTGTAAGTCGCACTGAAAAAATCAAAGTTCATCTAATTTGTATAATTTCTGCACGATGAAAAAAACCCGTATTATATGTGATGTATCCCATGGTACTAAACATTCACACAAAAAAATTTTAAAATCAGCGCTTTCATGTGGAAGTTCTGTGCAAAAATCTGATTGCACCTAATTTTGTACAAAATGGCTGCCATCGGCCATCCTGAATTTCGGACCGGACCCAAAAACACTCGTTCTCGTCCCACGGTGATACCAAAGGTACCCACGAAGTTTCGTAAAGATCGGTTCATAAATACGGCCTCTAGCCCGAGCCGTATTGGCATTTGCACTTACAGTGCTGAAAGTAACACCAAAAAACATCAAAATTTGTCTAATTTGCACAATTTACGCACGAGAAAAAAAAACGTATTATATGTGATGTATCCCATGGTACTAAACATTCATACAAAAAATTATTCAAATCAGAGCTTTCATATGGAAGTTCTGTACAAAAATCAGATTTCTGCATCGTCGGTACAAAATGGCGGCTGGCAGCCATCTTGAATTTCGGACCGCACCCAAAAACACTCGTTCTCATCCCACGGTCATAACAAAGGTACCCAAGAAGTTTCGTAAAGATCGGTTCATAAATACGACCTCTAGCCCGAGCCGTATCCAATTGTTGAGGTACGGACAGACGGACGACAGGCCATGACAAAAGCTCAAATTTGGCTTCGCCAAAGTTGAGCTAATAAAAAATGAAAGTGTCAATGACACTGTAGCTCAACTTGTCAAGACAAAAACATGTACATGTATAGTATGTGACACAGCAATGACAAACATCTAGGTAATTACCTGATAACAAAGGTACATATAAAGTATTGTAACGGTCTGTACATAAATAATGACCGTTGCCTGTAACAAATGTATAGGTAAAGTATTGTAATGGTGGGTGACAGTCAGATGCTAAACTAGAAAAAAATCTTTGAGTCCCAGATAATATTTGTTCTCATAGCACAGTGATAACAAAGGCACCCCAAAACACACTCATTCCTGTCCCAAGGTGAAAACAAAGGTACTCAAGAAGTTTCGTGAAGATCAGTTCACAAATATGAGCTGTGTAGAAGTTGTGACAAAAAACTGATTGGACCTAATTTCGGTACAAAATGGCCACTGGCAGCCATCTTGAATTTTGGACCGCACCCAGAAACACTCGTTCTCGTCCCAAGGTGATAACAAAGGTACCCAAGAAGTTTTGTGAAGATCGGTTTATAAATACAGCCTCTAGCCCGAGCCGTATTGACATGTGCACTTACAGTGTATAAGTAGCACTGAATAAATCAAAGTTCATCTAATTTGCATAATTTCTGCACGAGAAAAAAACCTGTACTATATGTGATGTATTCCATGTTACTAAACATTCATACAAAAATTTATTCAAATCAGAACTTTCATACAGAAGTTCTGTACAAAAGACTGATTGCACTAATTTTGGTACAAAATGGCTGCTGGTGGCCATGTTGAATTTCGGAGCACACCCAAAAACACTCGTTCTCATCCCACGGTGATAACAAAGGTACCCAAGAAGTTTCGTAAAGATCGGTTCATAAATACAGCCTCTAGCCTGAGCCGTATAGAAGTTGTGTACAAAAAACTGATTAGACCTAATTTCGGTACAAAATGGCCATTGGCAGCCATCTTGAATTTTGAACCGCACCCAGAAACACTCGTTCTCGTCCCAAGGTGATAACAAAAGTACCCAAGACGTTTCGTGAAGATCGGTTCATAAATACAGACTCTAGCCCGAGCCGTATTGACACGTGTACTTACTGTGTGTAAGTAGCACTGAAAAAATCAAGTTCATCTAATTTGCATAATTTCTGCCCGAGAAAATGTGATGTAGCCCATGGTACTAAACATTCACACAAAAAATTATTCAAATCAGAGCTTTCATATGGAAGTTCTGTACAAAAAACAGATTTCTGCTTCGTTGGTACAAAATGGCGGCTGACAGCCATCTTGAATTTCGGACCGCACCCAAAAACACTCGTTCTCGTCCGACAGTCATAACAAAGGTACCCAAGAAGTTTCGTAAAGATCGGTTCATAAATACGGCCTCTAGCCCGAGCCGTATCCAATTGTTGACGTACGGACAGACGGACGACGGGCCATGACAAAAGCTCAAATTTGGCTTCGCCAAAGTTGAGCTAAAAATTATTCGAGTCAGCATTTATAAGTTATTGACCGGAAACCAACTTCAATATGGCCACCATGGCGACCATATTGAATAGGCTAGCTTATTCAAAAACTGGTCCAACACTGAAAGGAAGCTTTCTCTAGACACCAACAATGCATAATTCAAAAGTAATGAAAGTGTCAATGACACTGTAGCTCAACTTGTTAAGACATGTACAGGTATAGTATGTGACACAGCAAAGACAAACATCAAGGTAATGACCTGATAACAAAGGTACATATAAAGTATTGTAATGGTCTGTACATAAATACTGACCGTAGCCTGTAACAAATGTATAGGTAAAGTAATGTAAAGGTGGATGACAGTCAGATGCTAAACTAGAAAAGAAATCTTTGAGTCCCAGAGTGGGTCTGACTTGAACCCCAAAATATTTGTTCTCATAGCACAGTGATAAGAAAGGCACCCCAAAACACACTCGATCCTGTCCCAAGGTGATAACAAAGGTACCCAAGAAGTTTTGTGAAGATCAGTTCATAAATACGAGCCGTATAGAAGTTGTGACAAAAAACTGATTGGACCTAATTTCGGAACAAAGTGGCCACCGGCAACCATCATGAATTTGGGACTGCACCCAAAAACACTTGTTCTAATCCCAAGGTGATATCAAAGGTACCCAAGAAGCTTCATGAAGATCGGTTCATAAATACAGCCCCTAGACCGAGCCGTATTGACATGTGCACTTTCTGTGTATAAGTTGCACTGAATAAGTTCATCTAATTTGCATAATTTCAGTACGAGAGAAAAACACGTATTATATGTGATGTATTCCATGTTACTAAACATTCACACAAAAGTTTGTTCAAATCAGAACTTTCATACAGAAGTTCTGTACCAAAAACCGATTGCAATAACTTCGGTACAAAATGGCTGCTGGTGGCCATCTTGAATTTCGGACTGAACCCAAAAACACTCGTTCTCGTCCCACGATGATAACAAAGGTACCCAAGAAGTTTCATAAAGATCGGTTCATAAATATGGCCTCTAGCCCGAGCCATATTGGCATTTGCAGTTACAGTGCTGAAAGTAACACTAAATAGATCAAAGTTAGTCCAATTGACATAATTTATGCACGCGAAAAAACCCTGTATTATATGTGATGTATCCCATGGTACTAAACATTCACACAAAAAATTATTCAAATCAGCGCTTTCATATGGAAGTTCGGCGCCAAAATCTGATTGCACCTAATTTTGTACAAAATAGCTGCCAGCAGCCATCTTGAATTTCGGAATGGACCCAAAAACACTCGTTCTTGTCCCACGGTGACAACAAAGATACCCAAGAAGTTTCGTAAAGATCAGTTCATAAATACGGCCTCTAGCCCGAGCCGTGTTGACGGAGCGACAGACAGATGGACTACAGGCCATGACAATACCTCAAATTTGGCTACGCCAAAGTTGAGCTAAATATACCTGCCAGGTACCTCAAAATGTAACCACCGAGTATCAAAAATATACCTGCCAGGTACCTCAGTGGCAACATTTTTTGACGGAAATGGAAGAAAATCGATAGCTCCCATCTAGAGGTCACCCCAAACAAGCATGCCAGGTTTCAAAGCAATCGGATCATAAATGTGCCCTGTAGGGTATGCCAAAGGGAACTATTGAGGTCTGACTAAACTAAGTCCTAAGAATGTTGGGCGCAGCAACATTTTTTGAGGAAATGGAAAATCGATAGCTCCCATCTAGAGGTCACCCTAAACAAGCATACCAGGTTTCAAAGCAATCCAATCATAAATGTGCCCTGTAGGGTGTGCCAAAGAGAAATATTGTGGTCTGACTAAACTAAGTTCTAAGAACGTTGGCCGCGGCAACATTTTTTTACGGAAATTGAATAAAATCGATAGCTCCCATCTAGAGGTCACCCCAAACAAGCATGCCAGGTTTCAAAGCAATCCAATCATAAGTGTGTAGGGTATGCCAAAGGGAACTATTGAGGTCTGACTAAACTAAGTCCTAAGAACGTTGGCCGCAGCAACATTTTTTGAGGAAATGGAAAATCGATAGCTCCTATCTAGAGGTCACCCCAAACAAGCATACCAGGTTTCAAAGCAAACCAATCATAAATGTGCCCTGTAGGGTGTGCCAAAGAGAAATATTGAGGTCTGACTAAACTAAGTTCTAAGAACGTTGGCCGTGGCAACAGTTTTTTGACAAGAAAGGAAGAAAATCGATAGCTCCCATCTAGAGGTCAGCCCAAACAAGCATGCCATGTTTCAAAGCAATCCAATCATAAATGTGCCCTGTAGGGTGTGCTAAAGGGAAATATTGAGGTCTTCTGACAAAACTAAGTTCTTAGAACGTTGGTCGCGGCAACATTTTTTGACGGAAATGGAAAAAAATCGATAGCTCCCATCTAGAGATCACCCCAAACAAGCATACCAGGTTTCAAAGCAATCCATTCATAAATGTGCCCTGTAGGGTGTGCCAAAGGGAAATATTGTGGTCTGACTAAACTGAGTTCTAAGAACGTTGGCCGTGGCAACAATTTTTGTCGGAAATTGAAGAAAATCGATAGCTCCCATCTAGAGGTCACCCTAAACAAGCATACCAGGTTTCAAAGCAATCCAATTATAAATGTGCCCTGTAGGGTGCGCCAAAGGGAAATATTGTGGTCTGACTAAACTAAGTTCTAAAAACGTTGGCCGCGGCAACATTTTTTTCCGGAAATTGAATAAAATCGATAGCTCCCATCTAGAGGTCACCCCAAACAAGCATGCCAGGTTTCAAAGCAATCCAATCATAAGTGTGTATGGTGTGCCAAAGGGAAATATTGACGTCTGACTAAACTAAGTTCTTAGAATGTTGGCAGCGGCAACATTTTTTAACGGAAATTGAAGAAATCGATAGCTCCCATCTAGAGGTCTCTCCAAACAAGCATACCAGGTTTCAAAGCAATCCGATCATAAATGTGCCCTGTAAAGTTCTGCCAAAGGGAAATATTGAAGTCTGACTAATCTAAGTTCTAAGAACGTTGGCCGTGGCAACAGTTTTTTGACAAAAAAGGAAGAAAATCGATAGCTCCCATCTAGAGGTCAGCCCAAACAAGCATGCCATGTTTCAAAGCAATCCGATCATAAATGTGCCCTGTAGGGTGTGCCAAAGGGAAATATTGTGGTCTGACTAAACTGAGTTCTAAGAACGTTGGCCGTGGCAACAATTTTTGACGGAAATTCAAGAAAATCGATAGCTCCCATCTAGAGGTCACCCCAAACAAGCATGCCAGATTTCAAACAATCTGATCATAAATGTGCCCTGTAGGGTGTGCCAAAGGGAAATATTGTGGTCTGACTAAACTAAGTTCTAAGAACGTTGGCCTCGGCAACATTTGTTGACGGAAATTGAAGAAAATCGATAGCTCCCATCTAGAGGTCTCCCCAAACAAGC
Organism: Pictodentalium vernedei; assembly: GCA_031216915.1. Lineage (NCBI taxonomy): Eukaryota > Metazoa > Mollusca > Scaphopoda > Dentaliida > Dentaliidae > Pictodentalium > Pictodentalium vernedei. The sequence goes on along the minus strand of CM062297.1, from coordinate 576,492,610 downwards.
AATCCGATGATAAATGTATCCTGTAGGGTATGCCAAAGGGAAATATTGAGGTCTGACTAAACTATGTTCTAAGAACGTTGGCCGTGGCAACAATTTTTGACGGAAATTGAAGAAAATCAATAGCTCCCATCTAGAGGTCACCCGAAACAGCATACCAGGTTTCAAAGCAATCCAATCATAAATGTGCCATGTAGGGTGTGCAAAGGGAAATATTGTGGTCTGACTAAACTAAGTTCGAAGAACGTTGGCTGCGGCAACATTTTTTGACGGAAATTCAAGAAAATCGATAGCTCCCATATAGAGGTCACCCCAAACAAGCATGCCAGATTTCAAACAATCCGATCATAAATGTGCCCTGTATGGTGTGCCAAAGGGAAATACTGAGGTCTTCTGACTAAACTAAGTTCTAAGAACGTTGGCCTCGGCAACATTTGTTGACGGAAATTGAAGAAAATCGATAGCTCCCATCCAGAGGTCTCCCCAAACAAGCAATCCGATGATAAATGTGTCCTGTAGGGTATGCCAAAGGGAAATATTGAGGTCTGACTAAACTATGTTCTAAGAACGTTGGCCATGGCAACAATTTTTGACGGAAATTGAAGAAAATCAATAGCTCCCATCTAGAGGTCAGCCCAAACAAGCATGCCAGATTTCAAACAATCCGATCATAAATGTGCCCTGTATGGTGTGCCAAAGGGAAATACTGAGGTCTTCTGACTAAACTAAGTTCTAAGAACGTTGGCCTCGGCAACATTTGTTGACGGAAATTGAAGAAAATCGATAGCTCCCATCCAGAGGTCATGTTTCAAAGCAATCCAATCATAAATGTGCCCTGTAGGGTGTGCTAAAGGGAAATATTGAGGTCTTCTGACTAAACTAAGTTCTTAGAACGTTGGTCGCGGCAACATTTTTCGATGGAAATTGAAAAAAATCAATAGCTCCCATCTAGAGGTCACCCCAAACAAGCATACCAAGTTTCATTGTGATCTGATCATAAATGCGACCTGTGAGGTGTGCCAAAGAAAATTGTGGACGCACGTACGCCGACGGACGAGAAGTGATGGCAATAGCTCAGCTTGAAGTTCTGTACCCAAAACCGATTGCAATAACTTCGGTACAAAATGGCTGCTGGTGGCCATCTTGAATTTTGGATCGCACCCAAAAACACTCGTTCTCATCCCACGATGATAACAAAGGTACCCAAGAAGTTTCATAAAGATCGGTTCATAAATACGGCCTCTAGCCCGAGCCATATTGGCATTTGCAGTTACAGTGCTGAAAGTAACACTAAATAGATCAAAGTTAGTCCAATTGGCATAATTTATGCATGCGAAAAAACCCTGTATTATATGTGATGTATCCCATGGTACTAAATATTCATACAAAAAATTATTCAAATCAGAGCTTTGATATGGAAGTTCTGCACAAAAATCTGATTGCACCTAATTTTGTACAAAATGGCTGGCAGCGGCCAACTTGAATTTCGGATCAGACCCTAAAACACTCGTTCTCGTCCCACGGTCATAACAAAGGTACCCAAGAAGTTTTGTAAAGATCAGTTCATAAATACGGCCTCTAGCCTGAGCCGTATAGAAGTTGTGTACAAAAAACTGATTAGACCTAATTTCGGTACAAAATGGCCACTGGCAGCCATCTTGAATTTTGGACCGCACCCAGAAACACTCGTTCTCGTCCCAAGGTGATAACAAAGGTATCCAAGACATTTCGTGAAAATCGGTTCATAAATACAGACTCTAGCCCGAGCCATATTGATATGTGTACTTACTGTGTGTAAGTAGCACTGAAAAAATCAAAGTTCATCTAATTTGCATAATTTCTGCATGAGAAAAAAACCCGTATTATATGTGATGTATCCCAAGGTACTAAACATTCACACAACAAATTATTCAAATCAGCTCTTTCATATGGAAGTTCTGCACAAAAATCTGATTGCACCAAATTTTGTACAAAATGGCTGCCATCGGACATCTTGAATTTCGGACCGGACCCCAAAACACTCGTTCTCGTCCCACGGTGATAACAAAGGTACCCAAGGAGTTTCGTTAAGATCGGTTCATAAATACGGCCTCTAGCCCGAGCCGTATTGGCATTTGCACTTACAATGCAGAAAGTAACACCAAAAAACATCAAAGTTAGTCTAATTTGCATAATTTCTGCATAAGAAAAAAAAAGTACTATATGTGATGTATTCCATGTTACTAAACATTCATACAAAAATTTATTCAAATCAGAACTTTCATACAGAAGTTCTGTACAAAAGACTGATTGCACTAATTTTGGTACAAAATGGCTGCTGGTGGCCATCTTGAATTTTGGACCACACCAAAAAACACTCGTTCTCATCCCACGGTGATAACAAAGGTACCCAAGAAGTTTCGTAAAGATCGGTTCATAAATACGGCCTCTAGCCTGAGCCGTATAGAAGATGTGTACAAAAAACTGATTAGACCTAATTTCGGTACAAAATGGCCACTGGCAGCCATCTTGAATTCTGGACCGCACCCAGAAACACTCATTCTCGTCCCAAGGTGATAACAAAGGTACCCAAGACGTTTTGTGAAGATCGGTTCATAAATACAGACTCTAGCCCGAGCCTTATTGACATGTGTACTTACTGAGTGTAAGTAGCACTGAAAAAATCCAAGTTCATCTAATTTGCATAATTTCTGCACGAGAAAAAAACCTGTATTATATGTGATGTATCCCATAGTACTGAACATTCACACAAAAAATTATTCAAATCAGTGCTTTCATATGGAAGTTCTGTGCAAAAATCTGATTGCACCAAATTTTTTACAAAATGGCTGCCATCGGCCATCTTGAATTTCGGACCGGACCCAAAAACACTCGTTCTCGTCTCACGGTGATAACAAAGGTACCCAAGGAGTTTCGTAAAGATCGGTTCATAAATACGGCCTCTAGCCCAAGCCGTATTGGCATTTGCACTTACAGTGCTGAAAGTAACACCAAAAAACATCAAAGTTAGTCTAATTTGCATAATTTACGCACGAGAAAAAAACCCGTATTATATGTGATGTATCCCATGGTACTAAACATTCATACAAAAAATTATTCAAATCAGAGCTTTCATATGGAAGTTCTGTACAAAAAACCGACTTTTGCATCAGCGGTACAAAATGGCGGCTGGCAGCCATCTTAAATTTTGGACCGCACCCAAAAACACTCGTTCTCGTCCCACAGTCATAACAAAGGTACCCAAGAAGTTTCGTAAAGATCAGTTCATAAATACGGCCTCTAGCCCGAGCCGTATCCAATTGTTGACGGACAGGCGGACAGACGGACGACGGGCCATGGCATAAGCTCAAATTTGGCTTTGCCAAAGTTGAGCTAAAAATCGATAGCTCCCATCTAGACATTGCCCCAAATAGCACATGGGAAAATTTGGAACTGATCGGATAAGAGGTATGGCCTGAAGTGTGTGCTAAAATATTGTGGAGGGACAGACGTAATGACGACAGATCACAACACATCCCAATAGCTCATACTTGACGTCATGTTGAGCTAATAATGCATAACCAATTGAAAGTGTCAATGACACTGTAGCTCAACTTGGGTAAGACATGTACATGTATAGTATGTGACACAGCAATGACACACATCTAGGTAATGACCTGATAAAAAAGGTACATGTATTTATTTATTCATTTATTTATTGGTGTTTAAGGTCACATTTTTATGCACAATGGATAATCGTGACCGTGACAGTTTTACGGGTGGGGGGAGCCAGAGTATTCGGAGAGAACCACTGAGCATCGACGAGCAAGTGTCAGCTCTTCAACATTCTATCTCGGTTCAAGCTCTGCTCGAGCAGGGTCACAGTGGTTGAAGACATGTGCACCATCGACGTGCAGTAAACCTTAGTACACGGCGTCATCGTGCCCCCATGCAGGCAACCAGGAGAAAGTGCCTTGCCCAATGACACAACGTGGGTCATCCCAGATGGGGATTGAACGCGGGACCTCTAGCACAGAAGTCCAACAGTCTACCACTGAGCCATCATGCTCCCAAAGGTACATGTAAAGTATTGTAAAGGCCAGTACATAAATACTGACAGCAGCCTGTAACAAATGTACAGGTAAAGCACTGAATAAATCAAAGTTCCACAAATTTGCATAATATCTGCACGTGAAAAAAACTTGTATTATAATATGTAATGTATTCCATATTACTAAACATTCATTCAAAAATTTATTCAAATCGGAACCTTCATATAGATGTTCTGTACAAAAAACTGACTGTACCTAATTTCAGTACAAAATGGCCGCCGGCAGCCAGCTTAAATATCGGACCGCACCTCAAAACACTTGTTCACATCTCAAGGTGATAACAAAGATACCCAAGAAGTTTCGTAAAGATCGGTTCATAAATACAGCCCCTTGCCAGAGCCGTATTGACACATGTATTTACTGTGTATAAGTAGCACTGAATAAATCAATGTTCATCTAATTTGCATAATTTCTGCATGAGAAAAAAACCTGTATTATATGTGATGTATTCCATGTTACTAAATATTCATACAAAAATTTATTCAAATCAGAACTTTCATACAGAAGTTCTGTACAAAAAACTGATTGGACTAATTTTGGTGCAAAATGGTTGCCGGTGGCCATCTTGAATTTCGGACTGCACCCAAAAACACTCGTTCCCATCCCACAAAACAAAAGGTACCCAAGCAGTTTCGTAAAGATCGGTTTATAAATACAGCCTCCAGTCCGAGCTGTACTGAATTGCTGACGGACGACGGGCCATGACATAACCTCAAATTTGACTACATCAAAGTTGAGCTAAAAATGAAATTGCTTCGATTCAGTATTCATTAGTTATTGGGCGGAAACCAAATTCATAATGAATTGGCCACTGGTGGCCATCTTGGTTCAGCTGACTGGTCCAAAATCGAAAGGAAGCTTCCTCCAGACACCAATAATTCATAATCAAAAAATAATGAAAGTGTCAATGACACTGTAGCTCAACCTGTGTAAGACATGTACATGTATAGTATGTGACACAGCAATGACACACATCTGGGTAATGACCTGATAACAAAGTTACATGTAAAGTATTGTAATGGTTTGTACATAAATACTAACTGTAGCCTGCAACAAATGTACAGGTAAAGTATTGTAAAGGTGGGTGACAGTTAGATGCCTCTAGCCGGAGCCGTATTGAAATGTGCACTTACTGTGTAGAAGTAGCACTGAATAAATCAAAGTTTGTCTAATTGGCCGCCGGTGGCCATCTTGAAATTTCAGACTGCACCTAAAAACACACATTCTCGTCCCAAGGTGATAATGAAGGTACCCAAGAAGTTTCATGAAGATCGGTTCATAAATACAGCCTCTACCCCCAAGTCGTATTGACATGTGTACTAACTGTGTATACGTAGCACTGAATAAAACAAATTTCATCTAATTTGCATAATTTTTACACAAGAAAAAAATCTGTATTATATGTGATGTATTCCATGTTACTAAACATTCATACAAAAAGTTATTCAAATCAGAACCTTCATATAGAAGTTCTGTACAAAAAACTGGTTGCCCCTAACTTCGGTATAAAATGGCCACTGGCAGCCATCTTGAATTTCGGACCGCCCACAAAAACACTCCTTCTCATCCCAAGGTGATAACAAAGGTACGCAAGAAGTTTCGTGAAGATCGGTTCATATATACAGCCTCTAGCCCTAGCCATATTGACATATGCACTTACTGTGTATAAGTAGCACTGAATAAATCAAAGTTCATCTAATTTGCATAACTTCAGGATGAGAAAAATCCTGTATTATATGTGATGTATTCCATTTTACTAAACATTCATTCTAAAATTTATTCAAATCAGAACCTTCATATAGAAGTTCTGTACAAAAAACTGATTGTACCTAATTTTGGTACCAAATGGCCGCCGGCACCCATCTTGAATTTCGGACCGTAGCCCAAAACACTCATTCTCGTCCAAAGGTGATAACAAACGTACCCAAGAAGTTTCGTGAAGATCGTTTCATAAATACAGCCCCTAGCCCGAGCCATATTGACATGTGTACTTACTGTGGATAAGTAGCACTGAATAAATCAAAGTTCATCTAATTTGCATAATTTCTGCACGAGAAAAAACCTGTATTATATGTGATGTATTCCATGTTACTAAACATTCATACAAAAATTTATTCAAATCAGAACCTTTATACAGAAGTTCTGTACAAAAAACTGATTGCACTAATTTTGGTACATTTTGGCCATCTTGAATTTTGGACCGCACCCAAAAACACTAGTTCTCGTCCCACGGTGATAACAAAGGTACCCAAGAAGTTTCGTGAAGATAGGTTCATAAATACGGCCTCTAGCACGAGCAGTACTGAATTGTTGACGAACAGATGGATGGACAGACGGATGGGCCATGACATAACCTCAAATTTGACTATCTCAAAGTTGAGCTAAAAATGATTCGAGTCAGCATTCATTAGTTATTGGACGGAAACCAAATTCCATATGGCTGCCATGGTGGCCATATTGAATAGGCCAGCTGGACCAAAATCAAAAGGTAGCATTGTCTGGTCATCTGCATTTGACCTCTAAAATTATGATTTGATCAAATAAGTGGTTCTTTAGTTATTTGACAGAAACCAAAAGTTTACAGATGGATGCTGGACGGATATGGTGAAAACATAATGGCCCGGAGAGGTTCTCGGAGGCATAATAAAAAGGCCAAAGATACTGTGTTACTCGATAAAAAGAGAAAATGTTTGACACCTCCAAAGGTGTTTTCAAGAACATTTTTGCAACATTTATCACTCGAAGGAATGTTACTCTGGTGTCAGACATCACAGGACTGTTGATTTCCATGTCAGACCAGCTGTTTTGAATCAAGCTTACACCGATAAAAAACATATTTACTGGGAAATTAGAATAATTAGTTCATCAATAAATGATAATAGTGAAATATTTTATGGAAAATTCAGAAAAATGCAAGTTATATTCTGAAAAATTCTAAGTAAATTCAAATTTGGGAACTGTGAGGTTGTGAAACAATCTAGGATCAATTTTGTACAGTGATAGTGCTCTATAAAATGGAGATAAAAACTAGATGAAGTGATTGTGCCCACACAATACACAGGATTTTCCTCCTATTTTCAGTTCCTGGACTTTTTCATCTCAAAACTGAGAAGAACACAGAAAAATGGATTTCTGATGAGTCTATTAACACACTGATGCTGCTTCCCACAAATACATGAGTGATTGACTATTGAGCTCTATCCCAACTCTCTCTGAATGTTTTTTATTAGAATAACTGGTCACGGGCAGACAAATGGATTTCTTTCTCGTCGGGAACTCACTTTGGCGAGGGAATTAGCAAATGGAGTGGCTTGATACTGTTCTGGGTATATAAATAAATGAAGGAATGGGCTGTGTCTACTGGGAGAGAGAGACATCTATATGATCTATTTGATCAGCTACTTCTCAGCCGCGTATGTGACAATTGTTGTGTCTGGTTTGGTAATTGTTCCCTATTGATGTCTCGTTTGTCAGTAAAGGGTTACATCCGGGGTGATCGTAAACCCCTCGGCGGCCAAATGACTATATCGGAACACAAGTTTATTTTGTGATGGTGTGCATTTAGTAAATAATGGCTATTACTAGTGATATAACCAAAATAATCTGCTGATGTCTTGATTCGGGCCGTGTACAGTCATATAAAATTTAGTTGGAGGTCAAGGTCACACAACAGTCTGTAATAGCCAAACGAGACCTGTTTGGGAAATAAGCCATCTCTGTGCAACATTTTGTAGGGTGCCTCACCCAGCCACGCTTCACTTTTAAGCGATTGTCCAGCACGAAAATCTTGACGGCGGCTATCGCAAGTTTCTGCCGCAAAGTGACAGTTGACCAACTGCAAGTGTTGGCCATGCTAGTGGAAGTGGGAGGATGAAGAAACAACCAGAGGACCCCCGAAAAACCAACAACAACCTTTCAAATATCATGGTAGCACCCCCCCCCCCCCCACCCCACACACCAATAAAAACACTGGCAAGGCCCCAAAATATAGAATCCTGGCTATGCCCCTGGGTTACGCACAGACAAATGGTCAGACACTCAAAGGTGATAAACCAGTGTATAAACAAGTGTGTTAAAGCGCTGTAGTCTGCAGAGGACGTTGTAGAACTTTTAGTAAAGAAGATCCGGTTTCTGTGGGGAAATGTTTTTTAACATTGTTTGCACCTGACAGCCTCCTAGAAATGACACCAGAATCGTCCGTTATATACTACAGACATTTTTACGGTTGAGAAACCTGAGATGCTGGAGAGAACCAATGAGCAGCGGCAAGCAACTGTCAGACTTCCCAACTTACTAACTCGGAACGAGCAGAGTTAGCAGTGGTTAAAGACAAGTGCACCATCCAAGTGCAGTATACATTGTAGTACACAGCGCCGTCGTTTGCAAGTGCATTGTTATAAGGCGTACGGTACTGAACTTTGGTGGTACACATATCTTCAAGCTATTGTAAGCCCGGTTGTGCATGCCTTTCGTGAGAGTGGGTATTTTAGTGATGTAAAAGTTAAACAGAATACTTAAAGGATACGCATTAGAAAACAATATATTTTTTCAAGATTGTTTAGTTTCAGATATTACATGGACACAATGCTATTGTGGCCGGTAGACCTACAAATAGTATGAACTTATCAAACTTGTGTGGGAGAGGCAAACTATCGACTTTGTAGGAACCAGTACTCATATTAAAAAACTTGTGCTGTCCGGCGAGATCGAGTTCAAGCGACGACCGGCGCAAATCTACGGAGATTCCTCACTGAACGACTTGTACTGTCCGGCAGATCTCTTGACTTAAATTGGTTGGGGTGGGGGGGGGGGGGGTGGAGGGGTGGGGGGCATGCAAGCACAAGAATACACAGTACACGCCATGAGTTCCTTCTAGGCAAATAAACTTGTTCGGCGTTACAGAGGGTTCTATCCGCATCAGGTAAAGTATTGAAGCCCAAGATATTCACGCCGACACCAAATATTTGTTAAAAACAGGTTTTGACTCACCATTTTCACATAGGTAACAAACAATTTTGGAAGCGGTTGTCGTATGCCAGAACGCTAGAAATGCATTCTAAGAGTGTCCTATTTCAAAACTTTTCTTTGGGAGCATGCCCAAAGATCCCACTGGCATGGCCAACAATTGCTCTGTTGGCCACCTGTTACTTCGCGGAAGAAACCTGCAATACCCCCCCCCCCCCCCCCTCCCCCCACACACACACAAACTTTGAACTTTCTAATTGATCCACGGCCCTTGCCGGGTGTATTCAAGTAACAGCGGTTTGGGAAATTTAAAACAATACGATGCCACACCTTTGATTCGTAATAAATTTGAATCACAAAGAAGGAAATGACAATATTCACCAGTCCTTCAATGAGGGCAGAGGGGGAGGAGGCGTGGCTGGAGTCATGTGTTCATAAAAAATAATATATTCTCAGTGCTGTACTACAGGCAATCTATCGACTTTGTACATGCAAACTATCGACTTTTCAAATCTCGCACTTTCTCAGTTTCTGGTCTCGGTTCTGGTCTGGTGTTGGGAAATCTCTTTGTCGATTTGAATAATGATTTCTTCTCTGTCATAAATGCATATATTTAGATCCGAGTTCCATCGTGTCGCAAAGTGAAAGACACAAATTCTGTCAGAACGCTGTGTTGTGCAGTGCACAGCCTTTTTCGTGTAACCACGTGAAGTGAATGACAATGCGTTTTTGAAACAAAAGGCTTTGGCAAGAGAATTGTGTTGAGTCCTCTCCCTTGATGTGCAGAGCAGCTGACCACAAGTTTCCTTTCCTTCTTTTCACACTCCCGTTTTTTTAAACGTTCTGTTTTCGAAATAACAGAATATCAAAATATTTCTTTATTGAGTAGCAATTCTTCCAATATATTTATCAGTGTGTATTATTCTTTGGGGATTTTTTTTCACCAATTTTCTTGCTGGTACCCAAGGTAAACTGTTTGATATTTGTGGGACATCACTGGTCACTGCCTCGGCAAGGCTCAACTAACTTCGTGTCAACTCAAGAATAGGACTGACTCCAGTCTCCCGCCTTTGATGAATTAAGGTGAACCAAAAATGGCCCCTCTTGGAACATTATGTCCCTCCTGTCATTCTAATAATGACAAGCCTGGGTTTGTACGACCACAACAAGTATAGGCCTAAAGTCAAGATTAAGCAATCATGTATATTGTTGTCACTTTAGAGGAATTCCACTAGGCATTGGTCATATTGCCTCAACCCTTCCTGTTGCTTCTTACATACATGTACATCGCAGGGTCTTCAGGTTGATGAATAATTCTCTGTTATTTATCTATGCCGTGAGCTCTTGTGGTGAAAGCCTGAAATTGAAACGCGGTACCAGAAGGCAACTTCCCAGGCTCGAAGTCAGCAGTATTTAAAAATTTGACATGGGTGTGGGGAGAAGGGGGGGGGGGGTGGTCTATGTATACCTAAAACTAATTCAAACTTTTGAGCCCAAAGTCCGTAACATATTAGGCATATCTAAAGTACACAGTCCCGAGATGGGGGAGGGTATTTGAGGGGGTCCTCCCCTTCCCGACTTTTTTTTTTTAAATAAGAGGCTCTGATAACAATTCTAGAACCTCGTAATGCCTCATTTGAGGCTTGTCATGGCTCTGCGTTTAGTCAATGGTTAACAATGGTGTGTGACATTTCTAAATCCCGCACTTTCCGGACTTGGTTCTGGTCTGGTGTTGGGAAATCTCTTTGCCGACTTGAATAATGAGTTCTTTGACAATCATGATATTCTAACAGTTATGTAGGAGGTCGTCAGACATTTCTTAGCTTCTCTTGGCTGCTGGCTCTAAGTCTATGCCTCACTGGTCAGAAATTATTTTCTGCTAGGATGTGTAAATTTCTGACAGAGATGTTTATTGGGGTCACGGTTCGCCACCATCGCACGCCGACCTTTTTTTTTTTTTTGGGGGGGGGGGGGGGCAGAGTTTCCCAGTCCTCATTCCTCAATCTGGTTACAGCAACTAATTCCAGGCCTTCGTGGTGCTCTCTTACTTTTGGCTTCCATGTCAGAATGTTAGGAAGCAAATGGGTAGTTGCAGGTAGGTAACTGTCGGGATATTTCTTGTAATTAGACACCCTTAAAGTTTCAACGATTTTTCACTCAAAACGGAAAATGACACTAAACGCCTACCCTATATAATCTAAAAGCACATATTTTTCTGAATATATTGCAAATTACCACAAATCATTTGAATTGGTATTCTATCCGCAAGGACTGATTAAGTAATATTAAATATTCAAAAGAAACGCAAATTCCAATGTCTGCGGGTTTTACTGCAAATTTTGATTACAAATTTTGTACAGCGTTCACCGAAGTTGAGGTCGCCGGGTGCAAAATGATCAATGTTTTTCAGACGTGTTTCCTGGCATGGACACCAGAGTTGTAGAGTCCAACTAAATAGGTGTTTGTGTTGGGTGGGGGTTGAGCAGTCACGTCGGATAGTTTTATGGGTGGATGAAGAGCCACAACATCCAAATTCTGAATAACGGCGACTTTAACCCGTAGTACGGTTTTGTCAGGTCAAAGTGGCGATCGAAAGAAAAAAGTTTGGTTTTTTGATAAAAAATTTTTAGTCCCAACCGGACCAAAAAATTTCCAGGTAAAGAAAAAAATGTTTTCGTCTCAAAATTGACAAAAACGCATAGAAAACAGAGAAAAAAAATTACGATTTTTGTTCAAAATTTTTCAAGTCCGAAACGGAGTGGTAGTTCTCCAGCCATCAGAAGCCAAGTGAAATAAAACCCTATTCCCATGGGATGGGGAAAGTTTTAAAGAGACCGTGAATGTTGCCTTTTCGATCATGGAAGCCTTATACGTGCCAAGAACGCCACGTATTCTCATGCCAAAAAGAGGGTTACGGGCCGTTGAGAGGCCGAGAGTTACGTTTGGCGACCGCCCGAAGCCAAATGCAACAAGATTGTGCTTCCACACTACAGGGGAATCGTTTTACCTATATACAGGCTACACATTTTCAATCATCACTGCTTTTAACCCACTCCGGTATAAAAGTATAATCAGGTCGTAGTACCAGCCTGAAGACCGGAACAAAAACTTCCAGGTAAAAAAAAAAACAATTTTCGTCTCAAACTTGACCTAAACGCATAGAAAACCGAAAAAAAAATTTACGATTTTTGTTCAAAATTTTCCAAGTCAGAACCGGGGTGGTAGTTATCCAGCCATCAGAAGCCAAGTGAAATAAAAGCTTTTCCCCATGGGATTGGGAAAGGTTTAAAGAGACCGTGAATGCTGCCATTTCAACCACGGAAGCCTTATACGATTCAAGAGCATCAAGTCTTCTCATCCCAAATAGAGGGTGTACGGACCGTTGAGAGGCCGAGAGTGTACCTTTGGCGACCACCCGAATCCAAATGCAACAGGATTGTGCTTCCACACTACGGGGAATCTTTTTAGCTATACACGGGCTACACTTTTTCAATCACCACCGCTTTTAACCCACTCCGGTTGTAAAGTATAATCAGGTCGTAGGACCAGTCAAAAGACCGGACCAAAAACTTCAAGGTAAAAAAAAAAAAAATTTTCGTCTCAAAATTGACCAAAACGCATAGAAAATCAAAAAAAAAATTTCCGATTTTTGTTCAAAGTTTTTCAAGTCCGAACCGGAGTGACAGTTCTCCACCCATGAGAAGCCAATTGAAATAAAACCCTATTCCCCTGGGGTGGGGAAAGGTTTATGGAGTCTGTGAATGTTGCCATTTCAATCACGGAAACCTTATACCACTCAAGAACGCCGAGTATTCTCATGCCAAAAAGAGGGTGTACGGACCGTTGAGAGGCCAAGAGTGTACCTTTGGCGACCGCCCGAAGCCAAAAGCAACAAAATTGTGCTTTCAAACTATGGGGAATCTTTCTACCTATATACGGGCTACACATTCTCAATCACCGCCTCTTTTAACCGACTCCTGTAGTACAGTATAATCAGGGAGGAAGCCCACTAGCATTAATGTTGGCAGCTTGCGGCAGAAACATCCGCCCCCCTCCCCACCCCAACACAAACACGTTCAAATTGCTCTGCGAACCCTGTGGAATGTATTCAAGTCAGTAAGAGGTAATCGAAGGCGAATACGACGCCATCACATTTTTTATTCCATAAATTTGAATCACAAAGAAAGTGACATTACACAGCAGAAATCTAATTTGGCTGTGACATTTGGCAATACCGTCGGAATTGCTACCGTCATCAAATTCAATGAGGACGGGGGAGGGAATGAGTAGCTGGAGCCATATGCCCATAAAAAATAACAGACTCTCAGTGTTCTATTTTCGATTTCAGTTTAGGATATAAAATACCATGTAACGATATGTGCAGCGTTCACTGAAGTTGAGGTCGCCGAGTGCAAAATGATCAATGTTTTTCAGCGTGTTTCCTGGCTTAGGCCCCAAAGTCTGCAGAGTCCAACTAATGGGTGTTTGTGTTGGGTGGGGGTTGGGCAGTCGCATCGGATAGTTTTACTGGTGGTGGAAGAGCCTCAACATCCAAATTCTGAATACCGGCCACTTTAACCCGTCTCGTAGTACAGTTTTGTCAGGTCAAAGTGGCGATCGAAAGAAAGAAGTTTGGTTTTTGTTCAAAAATATTCCAAGTCCAAACCGGACCAAAAAATTTCCAGGTAAAAAAAAAAAAAAATTTCGTCTCAAAATTGACTAAAACGCATAGAAAACAGAAAAAAAAATTCCGATTTTTGTTCAAAATTTTCCAAGTCCAAACCGGAGTGGTAGTTCTCCAGCCATCAGAAGCCAAGTGAAACAAAAGGCCCCAAGGGGCCTGAGGGTGCTCACCTGATATGGTAGCCTAAATATCAACCCTGAGAATTGATTTCAACAAGTTGCATCTGCTCCTCCTAAGAAAAGCTTATACCAAATATCCAAAGATTCTGACCAGTGGATCTAAAAAAAAAAGATTTTTAAAGAATATTCCTCATATTGAACTAAGTTATAATTCAGGCTCCCACAGGGAGCCCATATATGAACCCAGGGACTTGGCTTTAACAAACTTGAATCTCACCCCCCTAAGGATGCTGGTTACCAAATATCAAAACATTCCGACTGCTGGATCTGAAGAAGAAGATTTTTAAAGAAAATTCCTCATTTTGAACTAAGTTACAATTCGAGCTCCCACAGTGAGTCCAAATATGGACCTAGGGACATGGCTTAAACAAACTTGAATCTCACCCCCTAAGGATGCTGTATACCAAATATCAAAACAATCCGACTGATGGATCTGAAGAAGATTTTTAAAGAATATTCCTTATATTGAACTAAGTTATAATTCAGGCTCCCACAGGGAGCCCATATGTGAACCCAGGGACTTGGCTTTAACAAACTTGAATCTCACCCCCCTAAGGATGCTGGTTACCAAATATCAAAACATTCCGACTGCTGGATCTGAAGAAGAAGATTTTTAAAGAAAATTCCTCATTTTGAACAAAGTTACAATTAAAGCTCCCACAGTGAGTCCAAATATGGACCTAGGGACATGGCTTGAACAAACTTGAATCTCACCCTCTAAGGATGCTGCATACCAAATATCAAAACAATCCAACTGATGGATCTGAAGAAGATTTTAAAAGAAAATTCCTCATTTTGAACGAAGTTATCATTCGGGCTCCCACAGTGAGTCCGAATATGGACCAAGGTACATGGCTTGAACAAACTTAAATCTCACCCCCCTAAGGATGCTGCATACCAAATATCAAAACATTCCGACTGCTGGATCTGAAGAAGATTTTTAAAGAAAATTCCTCATTTTGAACTAAGTTATAATTTGGGCTACCACGGTGAGCCCAAATATGAACCTAGGAACTTGGCTTGAACAAACTTGAATCTCACCCCCCTAAGCATGGTGCATACCCAATATCAGAAGATTCTGCCTGCTGGATCTTGAGAAGAAGATTTTCAAAGAAATTTACCCGAAATACACTAAGTTCAAATTTGGGCTCCTATACTGAGCCCAAATATAAACCCAGGGGGCCGATTTGAACAAACTTGAATCCGATCCACCCCACAATGTGGCATACCAAATATCAAAAGATTCTGCCTGCTGGATCTGGAGAAGAAGATTTTTTAAGAAATTTGCCTGAAATGCACTAAGTTCAAATTTGGGCTTCTATAGTGAGCCCAAATATGAATCCAGGGGGCCGATTTGAACAAACTGGAATCAGATCCACCCCGCAATGTTGCATACCAAATATGAAAAGATTCTGCCTGCTGGATCTGGAGAAGAAGACTTTTTAAGAAATTTGCCTGAAATGCACTAAGTTCGAATTCGAGCTTCTATAGTGAACCCAAATATGAATCTAGGGAGTCGATTTGAACAAATTTGAATCAGATCCACCCCACAATGTCGCAAACCAAATATCAAAAGATTCTGGCTGCTGGATCTGGAGAAGAATATTTTTTAAGAAATTTGCCTGAAATGCACTAAGTTCAAATTTGGGCTCTTATACTGATCCCAAATATAAACCCAGGGAGGCCGATTTGAACAAACTTGAATCAGATCCACCCCACAATGTTGCTTACCAAATAGGCTTCTATAGTGAGCCCAAATATGAATCCAGGGGGCCGATTTGAACAAACTTGAATCAGATCCACCCCACAATGTTGCTTACCAAGTATGAAAGGATTCTGCCTGCTGGATCTGGAGAAGAAGATTTTTTAAGAAATTTGCCTGAAATGCACTAAGTTCGAATTCGAGCTTCTATAGTGAGCCCAAATATGAATCTAGGAAGCCGATTTGAACAAACTTGAATCAGATCCACCCCACAATGTTGCTTACCAAGTATGAAAGGATTCTGCCTGCTGGATCTTGAGAAGAAGATTTTTTAAGAAATTTGCCTGAAATGCACTAAGTTCGAATTCGAGCTTCTATAGTGAGCCCAAATATGAATCTAGGAAGCCGATTTGAACAAACTTGAATCAGATCCACCCCACAATGTTGCATATCAAATATCAAAAGATTCTGCCTGCTGGATCTGGAGAAGAAGATTTTTTAATAAATTTGCCTGAAATGCACTAAGTTCGAATTCGGGCTTCTATGGTAAACCCAAATATGAATCCAGGGGGCCGATTTGAACAAACTTGAATCAGATCCACCCCGCAATGTTGCATACCAAATGTGAAAAGATTCTGCCTGCTGGATCTGGAGAAGAAGATTTTTGAAGAAATTTGCCGAAATGCACTAAGTTCGAATTCGAGCTTCTATAGTGAGCCCAAATATGAATCTAGGGAGCCGATTTGAACACACTTGAATCAGAACCACCCCACAATGTTGCATACCAAATATCAAAAGATTCTGCCTGCTGGATCTGGAGAAGAAGATTTTTTAAGAAATTTGCCTGAAATGCACAAAGTTCGAAATAGGGCTCCTATACTGAGCCCAAATATGAACCCAGGGGGCCAATTTGAACAAACTTGAATCAGATCCACCCTACAATGTTGCATACCAAATATCAAAAGATTTTGCCTGCTGGATCTGGAGAAGAAGATTTTTTAATGTTTTTCCCATTGCCTACAGTGTTAAAAAGTGCTGACTCAGCACTTTTTCAAAGTCCTGAAAAAAGTACCTTGTGATCAAACTGATAGGGATTTTTTTTAACCATTCTATTCTACTGGATAAAAGTAAGCTTTATAGAAAATAAGAATTCTCTGTGCCGTGTAGTTTTGGTGATATGGCAGTTTTAAGGTTTTTCCTATTTTTAGCTCCCGAGGTTCCCACGGGGCAATGAGAATTTTTTTTTTTGCACCAATCAACTACTTATGACCCATTATCATCTCATATCAAATTTGGTTCAAATCGACCTCACAGTTCAGAAAATAGAAATTTTAGGCGTGGCCAAAATTTTTGCCCCTCCCATAACGAAGGCAAATAATGCCCGACAAACTTCTCTTGAACAAACTTGATTCTAAACCTCAAAAGGACTCTGTATACCACATATCAAGTCTCTGCTACTGGTGGTTCATTAGAAGATTTTCAAAAAATTTTGCCATTTTTTCCCCACACCTCTGCTCAATGTGAGCCGAAACCTAATTTGGATAAAAATCAAAATGCCCCTATATAACCACCACTTACATGAAATTTAATTAAAGTGTGGCCAGTGGTTTAGGAGAAAGAGGCTCAAACACCACCTTCACGCAGGACGATGGATGACGGACGGCGGACGGACGGACGACGGACGAAGAGTGATAAGAACAGCTCACCCTGACTTTCAGTCAGGTGAGCTAATAAAACCCTATTCCCATGGGGTGGGGAAAGTTTTAAAGAGACCGTAAATGTTGCCATTTCAATCATGGAAATCTAATACAAGTCAAGAACACTGAGAATTCTCATGGCAAAAAGAGGGTGTACGGACCGTTGAGAGGCTAAGAGTGTACCTTTGGCGACCGCCCGAAGGCAAACGCAACATAATTGCGCTTCCAAACTACGGGGAATCTTTTTACCTGTATACGGGCTACAGATTCTCAATCACTGGCGTTTTTAACCCACTCCTGTAGTACAGTATAATCAGGTCAAATTACCAGTCCGAAGACCGATTTTTCGTTTTTTGGTCGTGGAGTCCGAACCGAAATGTTTTGGGAGGAAAAATTTTTGTGGGTGTTTTTGCAGTTAGTGACTGATACAAAACACTCAAAAAATCGATTTTTTTTTCTCGATTTTTTTGCCATTTCGGGCGTTTTGGAGGACGTTCCGGCTCAAAAAGAGGGTCATGGGATAATTTAGCCCGGAACGGTTTAGTGACACAAGCATATACTTTGGGACGCTCTATGCATTCCCCAAGTTTAAAAAAAATCGTAAAGTTTTTTTCGGAGATTTAGTGATTATAAAAGGGTTGAAAAAAAAAAATAAGAAAAACTGGATGAAGTGATTGTACCCGCACAATACACAGGATTTTCCTCCTATTTTCAGTTCCTGTGCTTTTTCATCTGAAAATTCACAAACATGTGAGTTTGAATAATATCCAACTGCTAGTTTTATACTAACTAAAGGTCAGTCTACGGTATGCAATCGGTTTCAACAACTGTCCTCTGCCATAATTATTTAGATCAGAGTATTTATATTTATTTATTTATTGGTGTTTAAGGTCACATACTTATGCACAATGGCTAATCGTGACCGTGACAGTTTTACGGGTGGAGGAAGCCAGAGTACCCGGAGAGAACCACCGAGCAACGACGAGCAGCTGTCAGCTCTCCAACATCGTAACTCTGAACTCTGCACCGCAGCACAGGCAGGGTTAGATTGGTTGAAGACATGCGCACCGTCGACGTGCAGTACGCCTCAGTACACAGCGTCATCGTGCCCCCATGTAGGCAATCGGGGTGAAGTGTCTTGCCCAAGGACACAACGCGGTTACCGCAGGTGGGATTCGAACCGAGGACCTCTCGGCTTGCAGCCTGCACCTCTACCAACTGAGCCACCTTTTTAGATCAGAGTTCCATCATGTCGCAAAGTGAAAGATACAAATTCTGTCATAAAGCTGTGTTGTGCAGTGGGGAACGGGAAGATTCGGCCTCGGGAAGATTCGGCCTCGGGCAGATTCGGCCTCGGGAGAGCTGGAATGATGCCAAGCGTTATGGAGCAAGTAGAAAGGGGATTAGTGAGTAGAAAAGGGATTATTTCATGAGTGACAGCAGAGAAAATGTAAGTATTCACAAGGTGTTGCCAGTTTCCGCACTCATCACAAGATATTGTATGCTGTCTAGCCCTAACTTCGTTTGAACATTTCAGGCAAGGGAACATGATTGCAATTGTGAACAACAGCTGTAAACGTGTCTCATCTTTTCTTTTTCCGAATCAAAACTCTGCATACCACTGTGTAAACAAACAGAAGAACAATGTCGGACTTGTACTTTGAGGACAAGAACAATCATAACTTTCAATTCAACACTTCTCAGTCATCAAGCTGTTAATTACTGTCTCACTTTGTTGCATTGTATAAACACATTACCAAACATTTCTAAAGTTAACTTTAATCAGATTTGTGCAATACAGCAGCAGAAGCACCAAAAAAAAAAAAGTAATTCAGTAGCTTTTTGTCCAGTGAACAATATATAGTGTTTTGGGGGATTTATCGGATTTCTGTGGAAAGGTGAAGGATTTTTACGTAAAGGTTAGTAATTATTTTCAGTTCTATCCCAATTTAAACGCGTAAAATAATTACAAGAAGCATTAAACATTTTTTACAAAAAGTTTAAAGGACCCAAATTAAAAAAGAAAATCGGGAAGATTTGGCCTCGAAAGTGGGAAGATTCGGCCTCCGTTGAGGCCGAATCTTCCCACTTATTTTGATGGGGCCGAATCTTCCCGAGGCCGAATCTTCATGGACCCGTGCAGTGCACAGCCTTCTTCGTGAAACCACGTGAAGTGAATGACAATGCGTTTTTGAAACAGAATGCTTTGGCAAGAGAATTGGATCGAGTACTCTCCCTTGATGTACAGAGCAGTTGATTACAGCTTTCTTCCTCAATTTCACACTCCCGGTTTTTTATAAACGTTCTGTTTTCGAAATAACATCATACCAAAATATTTCTTTATTGAGTAACAATTCTTGCAATATATTTACCAGTATGTATTATTCTTTGGGTTTTTTTTCACAAAATTTCTTGCCGGTACCCAAGGTAAACTGTTTGATATTTGTGGGACATCACTGGTCGCTGGATCGGCAAAGTCCAACTAACTTCGTGTCAACTCAAGAATAGGCCCGAACCCAGTCGCCTGCTTTTGGTGAATTAAGGTGGACCAAGAATGGACCTCCTGGACCCATTTTAGACGGAACATTGTTGCTCTCCTGCCATTCTGATAATGACAAGCCTGGATTTGTACGACCACAACAAGTACAGGCCTAAAGTCAAGAGTAACCAAACATGTGGGTAATCGGTAAAGTCGACCCACGTTGAAGTCGACCCGAGTGAAGTCGACCCAAAAAAGTTAAGTCGATCCACTTTTGGTGATCTCGACCCGAAGTGATCTCGACCCAAAAAAAGTTAAGTCGACCCACTTTTAAAATCCACTTCAGACCATCTCAGATCCACCTGAAACGGACTGGAGACCGCCTCAGGCCCCGTTTGAAAAGGGGGAATATAAGTGATCTCCACCCACTTTTGAAAATGACAAGATACCATCATTAGATTCACTATGGACATTGACCATCTCAGACCTCGTTTGAAAGGGGAACATAAAAACAACAACAACAAAAATTTCAAAGCGATTTATTCAGGCCATAATAACACCGTTATAATATTAATTTTCATCAAGCATAAAGCACTCTACCAGTTAATTAATCAGTTTACACAGTAGGGCCATTAAGCCTTGAACATTTTCTAAGGAGCTGCCTTGTAGAAATTTCTTTGGCAATATACTGTTCCCACAATTCATAAATAACTTTTTGCATGTTTCTGTACTTTTTAGTCTGCACACGTTTCAGTTTGTTTTCAGACACTAGTTTAACAGCGATGTTAACAAGTTGACTCACACGGTGTAAAACATTCACCAAAATGTAGAATTGAGTGTTTATATTTGCTGATTTGTTCAAACAATTGTGCCATCCCTCAACGTCATTGTTTGTGCGCATACTCTGGTTAAAAACACTCCAATTCTCCACAGTCCAAATGTCATAGTTGATCCAAGTTGCAGGGACATAGTTTGTGAAATCCTTAAGTTGTTGGCTGGTTGCATCTTCACACAAATTTGAATGAATGGATGGACGGATGAATGAATGAACGAACGAATGAATGATTTGAGCAGCGTTTAACACCAATAAACAATAATTAGCAGAGTGTTTTCCCCCAACTGAGCGTTTCACACCAATAAATAAATAAATAATGAATGAACGAACGAATGAATGAATGAATGAACGAATGGAAGAATGAATGATCGGATGAATGAGTAGCGTTTCACGCCAATAAATAATGAACGAACGAATGAATGGACGAATGAATGAACAAACGAATGAATGATTTGAGCAGTGTTTAACGCCAATAACAATAATTAGCAGAGTGTTTTTTCCACAACTGAGAATAAACAATTATTAAGAGGGATACTAACTATTTTCCATTTTCTTTGTGTACGAGTAACCAAGATCATCATGCAGTTTATCTTGTTCCCTTATAGATGTACTAGTGATGATTTTGAATGAAGGGTTGGTTGTTGTTGTTGTTTCGCTTGTTGATGGAGTTGGATCTAGTATTGATGACTCATTTAGTTGCTGTGGAACCACGAAGCTATTGACATTATTTTGAGTGCTATTTGTTACGGTGTTATGCTCAGAATCCAAAAGAGAATTGTGTAATGTGAAACTTGGCCACTTGGCACTTCAGTCTCGGCCTGCGAAGTGTTATCAGATACAGTATTTAATTAACATTAAAGTAATTAGCCGCTTTTCATATATCATTGACGCCTACAAACAGCGGAATGTCCCAAGCTGTCTTTTTTTCATAAGTTAGCTAGTAAAACATAAACGAACACGAACAATGTCTTAAAAGAATAAATTCCACTTCTATTGAGTTACAAAAAATTCTAACAGTAACTAAGACACTTTTAGATAGGGATGGAGATGGCTTTCAATAAATTTTAAAAGTGGGTCGAGATAACTTTCTTCGGGACGAAATCACTTCGGGTCGAATTCACTTTTTTGGGTCAAGATCACTTTTTTGGGACGACTTCACTTTGGGTCGACTTCAACGTGGGTCGACTTCACTGCTATTCATCATGTGTACTGTTGTCACTTTAGAGGAATTCCACCAGGCATCATTGGTCATATTGCCCCAACCCTTCCTGTTGCTTCTTACCTGCATGTACGTCGCAGGGTCTTCGGGTAGATGAATAATTCTCAGTTATTTATCTATGCCGTGAGCTCTTATGGTGAAAGCCTGAAATTGAAACGCGGTACCAGAAGGCAACTTCCCAGACTCGAAGTCAGCAGTATTTAAAAATTTGACATGGGTGAGGGGAGAGGGGGGGGGGGGACATATGTATATCTAAAGCTAATTCAAACTTGGACCCCAAGTCTGTAACATATTACGCAAACTCAAAGTGCACAACTCCAAGATGGGGAGTGGGGGGGGGGGGGGGTATTTGAGGGGGTCCTCCCCTTCCCGACTTTTTTAAAAAAAAAGGTTGTGATAACAATTCTAGAACCTGGTAATGCCTCATCTGAGACTTGTCATGGCTCTGCCTTTAGTCAATGGTTAACAATGGTGTGTGACATCCCGCACTTTCTGGTCTCGGTTCTGGTATGGTGTTGGGAAATCTCTTTGCTGACTTGAATAATGAGTTCTTTGACAATCATGATATTCTAACAGTTATGTAGGAGATGATCGGACATTCGTTAACTTCTGTGGGCTGCTGGCTCTGGGTCTATGCCTCGGCTCACTGGTCAGAAATTATTTTCCGACAGAATGTGTAAATTTTCGACAGAGATGTTTATTGGGGTCGCGGTACGCCACCGTCGCAGCACACCAACCTTTTTTTTTGGGGGGGGGGAGGGCAGAGTTTCCCAGTCCTCAATCTGGCTACAGTAACTAATTCCAGGCCTGCGTGGTGCTCTATTACTTTTGGCTTCCATGTCAGAATGTTAGGAAGCAAATGGGTAGTTGCAGGTAGGTAATTGTCTGGATATTTCTTGTAATTAGACACACTTCAAGTTTCAAGATAAGATAAGATAAGATAAAATAATATTTATTGCAAGAACACCAAAAACAAGGCAGATTGCATGTCATTGAAATTAGTAACAATAATACCAGGAAATAGCAAAATATGTTTGAAACCATTAACACTAATGTTCAGTTGGTGCATGTTATAGCTAATGATTTCATTCTAATTGGTATTATGCCGCAAGTAAGCATTCTCT
Source organism: Pictodentalium vernedei (assembly GCA_031216915.1). NCBI lineage: Eukaryota > Metazoa > Mollusca > Scaphopoda > Dentaliida > Dentaliidae > Pictodentalium > Pictodentalium vernedei. The sequence goes on along the minus strand of CM062297.1, from coordinate 576,469,638 downwards.
GCATTCAAACATTTGTCGGATTATATTACATTTGATACCATACAGTGCGGGGATTTCATTTTTCATAAGAAATACGAATCTCTCAGAGCTACTCATACCAACAAAATCTGGATATTCCCTCTCGATTTTGCTGTAGGAGTCAGCACGTATAGAGTCATATCTCTTACAATCCATAACAAAATGGAATTCGTTTTCTATATTACCATTGTTACAGACCTTACATAACCTTTTATGTACAGGTAATGGGGGCTGCATATGTCTACCCTTTTCAATCATTAAGTTGTGATTACTAATACGTAATCGGGTGAACATATTTTTTGCACGTTCCGAAGTTGTGTTCAGTAAATAAATTTCTATGTTATAAATGTCTTTAAACTCTCTATAGGTTCTAAGTTTGTTTTTTCCGGCCTTCTTGTCATCATTGTATATATCATTTAGAAAAGTATTAAGGTGGCGAGTCTTCAAGTCTTCACGAATTACGTCAATTTTCCAATTGCTAAGGTTTGCTGGTTGTTTACCGGGGACATTTGCTTGACCACTATCTTCCAGAAGACGGTGACATCTTGAAATGATTGAATCTGGTAATGTATAATTTTCAGACTCAATTCTAGCTTCAGTCAACAGTGTTGAAGAAGACATCTGGTACAATCTGGTTGCATATTTAATCATTTGCATCGTAGCCTCTATGTGCACAGGATATCAACCGAATTCCGCTCTCGCTGCGTGTTTGGATGATTTCCTGTTAACACCGAGTAGGCTTTTACAGAACTGTAGATGAACATGTTCACACGGAACCTTATCACCGTGTGTGTTGTTTATTTCAGACGCCCATATTTCACTTCCATATAAAAGAATAGGCTTAAAAAGTGAATCGAAAAGTTTAGTGAGAAGAATTATCGGAGGTGGCCTTTTTTTTTCCTTTTTGAAAGTATTTAGTAGACTGTACAGTACTTTCATGCCCTTTTTGCTTAATTCTTGTTGCGCTTTTGTTAACTTTCCATTTTTCGTGAAACATAGGCCAAGATAAGTGTAATCGGATACCTGAGTAACTGAATTTGAACCAATGTGGAAGTTTGGCATTCTAACTTTACGGGAATGGAATGTCATCGCCTTTGTTTTATCTACATTTACATGGAGCCCGTTTCTAACAGAGTAATCGTCCAATTGGTCTAAGCATCGCTGCAATCCGTAGGGGTTGTCTGATATCAGCACCAGATCATCTGCGAAAAGCAGATGATTTAATGTAGTATTATTTAATTTTACAGGTGCACATTTTTCATCAAAAATGTGTCCAATGTCATCAATAACAATTTTAAATAATGTCGGCGAAATAACACAGCCCTGCCTAACACCGATTGTCGATAATTGTGCGGGGCTCACGCCAAGTTTGGTTTATATTTGATAAAAGCTTGACTGATATAATGAACTTAACACTGCGAGAATATTACCACATATACCCACTTTGTTAAGTTTTTGAAAGAGAATATTTCTGTCAACAGTGTCGAAGGCTTTCTTAAAATCAACAAAAACCGCGTATAGTGGTTTTTTCATCTTTTTATATTTATTTATCGATGTTTTAAGAATATAAGCGCTGTCGGTTGTACCTCGGCCTTGTCTGAAGCCAAATTGATTATCGGTGATTAAGGAATTGTCTTCAAGAAATGTGTTATTCCTTTCATTCAGAACTTTATTAAATAGCTTGCCAAGCGCGTTGCTTACGTCTATTGTTCTGTAATTATTTGGATCATATCTATCACCTTTCTTGTAGATAGTTGTTAGTACAGTATTGCTCCAAATCAGTGGATAATGGTGTGATTCAAACACCTGGTTGAAAAGTTTAATTAAGTGATCGATTAGATGTGGGGTAACCGTTTTAAGCAGTTCGTTTGATATATTGTCGCAACCAGATGCTTTTTTGTTTTTGAGTCGTTTAACTGAGTACATAATTTCATCAGCAGTAAATGAACCATTATTAAGTGCAAACTGACAATCTTGATTTCTGCTAAACGTGTCAGGACTGTTAGATTTGTTCGGTGGTCTAGGTCTACAGAGAAGATCACCAAAGAAATCTACAGTTCTGTCGGCATCCAGATGTTGATCTGCGGCTTTGTTTTTTCATAATGAATTAATTGTTTTCCAGTATTCTCTGGGGTCAGATATTGACAGGTGTTCTAGTTTATCGCATATGCTTTTGAAGTATAACTTTGATTTTCTTTCTAGTGTTTTCTTATATGCTTTTTTGGCAGAATAAAATTTCTGAATCAATGACCTGTCGTGAGGTGTGCGTTGCAAGCGTTTTATAGCGTCATCCAGAGCACTTTTTAGTTGTTTGCATTCGCTATCAAACCATCTCTTCTTAGGTCTCATTTTCGATTTCCTGAGAGTTATTCTTTTTGTTGCAGCTGTGTTAATAATACCCAATAACTCACTGAATTCGGCCACGGCGTCAGTAGTGCCTTTTCTATCCTGAGTGTAGGGTTTCATCAGAAACTGCTGTTTTTGATATTCAACATTGTGGCCATAAATTGCTCTTATAGCTCTCATCTGGCTATCAGGTGTCCACCTTGGCGTGAATTTGGTCATGGTATATTTATATTTTAGATTTACGTCGGATGTATTAGAGGTGTTCCTGTATTTCAATAACATTGTTAGTTGGGAGTGATCTGAATGCTCATTGGGGGCTTTTACGCAAAAGTAATCTACATCTGATAAGTACATTTCTGAAATGATTACATAATCAACAACACTGGCTCCATTATATTGGAAACTTGTAAAATTTCCCATGTAGTCCCCAGGAACCCTGCCGTTCAGAATTCTGAGTTTGGCTGCCTGACAGAAGGAAATCAGCTGCCTTCCATAGGTATTCAGTGTTTTATCCAGACTCGTACGAGCTCGACAGTTGTCGATTGTGTAAAAATCGGGGAGCGGAATGTGCCTGTCAGTATCATATGTAAGATAATCCGGAGACACGCCAGTACGGGCATTTGTGTCTCCACCCATAAACACCAACACCTTCTCATCATATTCGTTCAATTTATTTTTCATGCTACAAAAGATGGGTGTATCACTTGCCTCTGTTCTCCAGTATGTAGAGTTTTGGGGAGGTACATACATGGACACGAAAAGTACTCGATCTTTCAAGTTGAACATTTGACCATCGAATTGTGCCCACAGGGACAGACCGTCGACAGAAAATGATCTCTGGAAGAACGGTTTATATCTGTCAAGATAATAGAACGCAATACCACCTTTTTTTATATTTGGCGTTATTGCGACACAGATCCAAGCAGGTATATCCCGGTATATCTATATGGTCGTCGCTGCCATGCCAAGATTCTAGAATTGTTATAAAAACGTACCTGTTCAACAAATTAAGGAAACATGGGTCTGAGAGTTTACTCACAAGACCTTGTGTATTCCACACAGTGTAGCCAACTTTGGGAAATATTTTGCATTTCGAACGTGCAGACATGATGAATCTATTATTTAACAACGCTGGCCAAGGAGAACTGGAGAGTCAACATTAGATAACTTGTGATAATTTTCGTTGCATATTTAAATAAACCATACTTCAGTGGTCATTCTATCGGAATTACTGCAATATTATTCATAATAAATAGCTAAAAAATTAGTTATCTGCAAACTTCTAGTCAAGGGTTGGGCTATTATAAAAATTGAAGATATACTTTGAAATACTCATCGATTACAATTAATACACTGACATAGCAGATAATCTAGAATGGATAGTAGTAATATTGGGGTTTTTATTTATTTATTTACCCCCCCCCCCCCCCCCCCCCCTCCTTATCCTAATGAATTATATTCAATGATTTTTCACTCAAAACGTAAAATGTCACTAAACGTCTACCCTATATAATCTAAAAGCGCATATTTTTCTGAATATATTACAAATTACAACAAATCATTTGAATTGGTTATCTATCCTCAAGGACTGATTAAGTAATATTAAACATTTAAAAGAAACGCGAATTCCAATGTCTGCGGGTTTTACTGCAAATTTTGATTTCAAATTATGTACAGCGATCACTGAAGTTGAGGTCGCCGGGTGCAAACTGATCATTGTTTTTCAGACGTGTTTCCTGGCATGGACGCCCGAGCTGTAGAGTCCAACTAATGGGTGTTTGTTTTGGGTGGGGGTTGGGCAGTCGCGTCGGATAGTTTTACGGGTGGCAGAAGAGCCTCAACATACAAATCCTGAATAACGGCCATTTTAACCCGTCTCGTAGTACAGTTTTGTCAGGTGAAAGTGGCAATCGAAAGAAAAAAGTTTGGTTTTTGATCAAAAATTTTCAGTCGCAACCAGACCAAAAAAATTCCAGGTAAAAAAAATGTTTTTTTCGTATCAAAATTGACCAAAACGCATAGAAAATCGAAAAAAAGATTCCGATTTTTGTTCAAAATTTTCCAAGTCCGAACCGGAGTGGTAGTTCTCCAGCCATCAGAAGCCAAGTGGAATAAAACACTATTCCCTTGGGATGGGGAAAGATTTAAAGAGACTGTGAATGTTGCCATTTCAATCACAGAAGCCTTATACGCGTCAAGAACGCCGAGTATTCTATTGCCAAAAAGAGGATGTACGGAGCATTGAGAGGCCGAGAGTGTACTTTTGGCGACCGCCTGAAGCCAAATGCAACAAGATTGTGCTTCCACACTACGGGAAATCTTTTTACCTATAGACGTGCTACACATTTTCAATCACCTCCGCTTTTAACCCACTCTGGTAGTAAAGTATAATCAGGTCGTACTACCAGTCCGAAGACCGGACCAAAAACTTCCAGGTAAAAAAAAAAATTTTTTCGTCTCAAAATTGACCAAAACGCATAGAAAACCGAAAAATAAAATTCTGATTTTTGTCAAATTTTTTCAAGTCCGAACCGGAGTGGCAGTTATCCAGCCATCAGAAGCCAAGTGGAATAAAACCCTATTCCCATTCGATGGGGAAAGGTTTAAAGAGACCGTGAATGTTGCCATTTCAATCACGGAAACCTTATACGAGTCAAGAACGTCGAGTATTATCATGCCAAAAAGAGGGTGCACGGACCGTTCAGAGGCCGAGAGTGTACATTTGGTGACCGCCCAAAGCCAAATTCAACAAGATTGTGCTTCTACACTAAGGGGAATCTTTTTACCTGTATACGGGCTACACAATTTTCAAACACCACTCCTTTTAAATCACTCCCGTAGTAAAGTATAATCAAGGTCGTAGTAAAAGTCCGAAGACCGGACCAAAAACTTCCAGGTAAAAAAAAAATTTTTTCCGTCTCAAAACTGACCAAAGCGCATAGAAAAGCGAATAAAAAATTTCGATTTTTGTTCAGAATTTTCCAAGTCCGAACCGGAGTGGTAGTTCTCCAGCCATCAGAAGCCAAGTGAAATAAAACCCTATTCCCATGGGGCGGGGAAAGGTTTAAAGAGACCGTGACTGTTGCCACTGCAATCACGGAAGCCTTATACGAGTCAAGAACGTCGAGTATTCTCATGCCAAAAAGAGGGTGTACGGACCGTTCAGAGGTCGAGAGTGTACCTTTGGCGACCGCCCGAAGCCAAAAGCAACAAAATTGTGCTTCCAAACTACGGGGAATCTTTCTGCCTATATATGGGCTACACATTCTCAATCACCGCCTCTTTTAACCGACTCCTGTAGTACAGTATAATCAGGGAGGAAGCCCACTAGCATTAATGTTGGCAGCTCGCGGCAGAAACATCCCCCCTCCCCGCCCCGCCCCGCCCCAACACAAACACGTTCAAATTGCTCTGCGAACCCTGTGGAATGTATTCAAGTCAGTAAGAGGTAATCGAAGGCGAATACGACGCCATCACATTTTTTATTCTAAATAAATTTGAAACACAAAGAAAGTGACAATACACAGCAGAAATCTAATTTGACTGTGACATTTGGCAATACCGTCGGAATTGCTACCGTCATCAAATTCAATGAGGGCGGGGCAGGAGATGACGATATGTACAGCGTTCACTGAAGTTGAGGTCACCGAGTGCAAAAATGATCAATGTTTTTCAGCGTGTTTCCTGGCTTGGACGCCAGAGTCTGCAGAGTCCAACTAATGGGTGTTTGTGTTGGGTGGGGGTTGGGCAGTCGCATCGGATAGTTTTACGGGTGGTGGAAGAGCCTCAACATCCAAATTCTGAATAACGGCCACTTTAACCCGTCTCGTAGTACAGTTTTGTCAGTTCAAAGTGGCAATCGAAAGAAAAAAGTTTTTGTTCAAAAATTTTCCAAGTCCAAACCGGACCAAAAAATTTTCAGGTAAAAAAAAAAAATTTTTCCCTGATTTCCGATTTTTGTTCAAAATTTTTCAAGTCCAAAGGGGAGTGGTAGTTCTCCAGCCATCAGAAGCCAAGTGAAAAAAAACCCTATTCCCATAGGGTGGGGAAAGGTTTAAAGAGACCGTGAATGTTGCCATTTCAATCACGGAAATCTAATACGACTCAAGAACACTGAGAATTCTCATGGCAAAAAGAGGGTGTACGGACCGTTGAGAGGCCGAGAGTGTACCTTTGGCGACCGCCCGAAGCCAAACGCAACATAATTGTGCTTCCAGACTACGGGGAATCTTTTTACCTATATACGAGCTACAGATTCTCAATCACTGGCATTTTTAACCCACTCCTGTAGTACAGCATAATCAGGTCAAATTACCAGTCCGAAGACCGATTTTTCGTTTTTTGGTCGTGGAGTCCGAACCAAAATGTTTTGGGAGGAAAAATTTTGAGAGGTGTTTTTGGGGCTAATGACTGATACAAAGCACACAAAAAATCGATTTTTTTTTTCTATTTTTTGGCCATTTCGGGCATCTTGGAGGACGTTTCGGCTCCAAAAGAGGGTCATAGGATAATTTAGTCCGGAACGGTTTAGCGACACAGGCATATACTTTGGGACGCTCTACACGTTCCCCAAGTTTAAAAAAAATCGCAAAGTTTTTTTCGGAGATTTAGTGATTATAAAAGGGTTGGAGAAAAAAAAAAAAAAAAAAAAAATAAGAATTCCGAAAAATAACAAATGTATTTTCCTTTTTCAAAGGAAAATCCAAATAATAAAAACTAGATGAAGTGATTGTGCCCGCAGAATACACAGGATTTTCCTCCTATTTTTAGTTCCTGAGCTTTTTCATCTGAAAATTTAGAAGAACGCAGAAAAACGAATTTTTGACGAGCCTATCAACACATTGATGCTGCTTCCCACAAATATATGAGTGATTGACTATTGAGCTCTATCCCCACTCTCTCTGAATGTTTTTTATTAGAATAACTGGTCACGGGCAGACACATGGGTTACTTTCTCGTCGAGAATTCACTTTGGCGATGGAATTATCAAATGGAGTGGCTTGATCCTGTTCTGAGTGTATAAATAAATGAAGGAATGGGCTGTGTTTACAGCTACTGCGAGAGAGAGAGAGAGAGGAGAGAGACATCTATTTGATCAGCGACTTCTCGTCCACGCATGTGACAATTGCTGTGTCTGGTTTGGGTAATTGTTCCCTACTGAGGTCTTGTTTTGCCAGTAAAGGGTCACATCCGAGGTGAAGGTACACCCTCGGCGGCCAAATGACTATATTGAACCATAAGTTTATTTTGTGATGGTGTGCATTTAGTAAATAATGGCTATTACTGGTGATATAACCAAAATAATCTACTGATGTCTTGATTCGGACCGTGTACAGTCATGTACAATTTAGTTGGAGGTCAAGGTCACACAACAGTCTATAATAGCCAAACCAGACCTGTTTGGGAAATAAGCCGGCTCTGTGCACCGTTTTGTAGGGTACCTCACCCCGCCATCCTTCCCTTTTAAGCGATCGTCTAGCACGAAAATCTTGACAGCGGCTATGTGAAAATGGACTTGAAACAGATCTTCGCTTTCTGTTTTTTATGGTGGTGGGGGAGGGGGTGGCATGCAAGCACAAGAATACACAGTACACGCTACGAGTTCCTTCTCAGCAAATAAACTTGTTCGGCGTTACAGAGGGTTCTATCCGCATCAGGTAAAGTATTGAAGATTTGGCTTGCTCTCTGTTGGTGGTGGTGGGGGGGGGGGGGTGGTGGGTATTTCTAGCTGGTTGGCTGGCTGGGGTTAATGCCTTTTGAATACCACAATATCATAGCTTATAGGAGGTCATCGCCACCAATAGGTGGTCTGGGCTCTCCAACAGCGAGGAGAAAGGAAAATAAGACAACAGATACGCGATTTTTGGTCACAAGGAATTCAAGAGGCTACTTATGGCACATTTCAGAAGGCAAATGAAGCAAAACTGTACTTACAAAAGATGATAAAAAGTTCAAATGGACTTTGAATTCCATTTTTTTCAACCACAGAGGCTTTTAACTTGTCAATGACATAGGGTATTATTATGTCAAAAGAGCAAGAACGGGTCAGATAATGGATCCGAGAAGCTAGTTTTGGCAGCTATCAGGAGCGAAATGAAACAAAATTTTGCTTTCAAAATACGATAAAAAGTTTTAATAGACTGTCAATTCTACCTTTTCAATCAGAGAAATGTTCTATTCCTTGCGGATATGGGGTATTTTTGTGTCGAAAGAGTGGTTTGTGTACACGAAAACTCTTCCTGGTGATTGAAACACGTTCGGCGTTTGATCGAGTTGTGTACATCTTTTATTAGAGATTGTTTGGACATCCGTGGGGATGTGATTTGAAATCACATATCCGTGAATGCCCAAATCATTTCTTGTAAACTGAATCCAATTTGAACTTTGCGTGTAACTGTATGGAACTGCAAACTGTGAAATTCGCCATAATTATTTTGTGGCTTTTGTTCCAGAATTTTTGAGCTTATGAGAACTTGATTGATACCTAATGAAAGTCATCAAGGTTAAATTGAGGTGACTGTTATTTATTTTGGTAGGTTTACAGCAAATTCTTATTTATTATTTAAAATATGAAATAAAGCTACTTGAAGAAAATCGTCTTTGCCCAACGTAACGGCCAAAAGCGGCCAGCGCTATTCTCAAACATCGCCAATAAATTTTCATTATTTTTTTCATTTTTGTCTCAAAAACATAGGTTATGACCCCTCATTGGAACGAGCTCCTCAACTAGGATCCTCTGGTCATTACCCCATCCTCCCTCTTCCCTTCATGGAAGTGTGAGGATGAAGAAACGACCAGAAGATCCCCGAAAACCGACAACAACCTTTCAAATATCATGGTAGGACCTCCCCCCCCCCTCCCACCAACAAAACACTGACAAGGCCCCAAAATATTGAGTCCTGGCTATGCCCCTGGGTCACGCCCAGACAAATGGTCAGACATTCAAAGGTGATAAACCAGTATGTGAAAGCACTGTAGTCTGCAGACGATGTTGTAGAGCTTTCAGTAACGAAATCCATTGATGGCAAAGATCTGGTTTCTGTGAGAAAATGTTTGTTAACACTGTTTGCACCTGCCATGCTCCTATAAATCACGCCGGAATCGTCCGTTATATACTACAGGCAGTTTTACGGTGGAGAAACCGGAGATGCTGGAGAGAACCAATGGGCAGCGGCAAGCAACTGTCAGACTCCCCAACTTACTAACTCGGCATGAGCAGAGTTAGCAGCAGTTGAAAACAAGTGCACCATCCAAGTGCAGTATACCTTATAGTACACAGCGCCGTCATTCGCAAGTGCATTGTTATAAGGCATACTGTACTGAACGTTGGTGGTACACATATCTTCAAGCTATTGTAAGGCCTGTTGTGCATGCCTTTTGTGAGAGTGGGTATTTTAGTGATGTAAAAGTTGAACAGAATATTAAAGGATACGCATTACAAAAAAATATATTTTTTCAAGATTCTTTAGTTTCAGATATTACATGAACATAATGCTATTGTAGCCAGTAGACCTACAAATAGTACGAACTTATCAAACTTGTGTGGGAGAACTACAGGCAAACTATCGATTTTGTGGGAACCAGTGCTCATATTAAAAAACTTGTGCTGTCCGGTGAGATCGAGTCTAAGCGACGACCGGCGCAAGTCTATGGAGATTCCTCGTTGAAAGACTTGTACTGTCCGGCAGGTCTCTTGACTTAAATCGGTTCGGGGGAGGGTGGGGGGGGGGGGGGGGAGGCATGCAAGCACAAGAATACACAGTCCACTCTACGAGATCCTTCTCAGCAAATAAACTTGCTCGGCGTTACAGCGGGTTCTATCCGCACCAGAAGTATTGAAGCCCAAGATATTCATGCCGACACCAAAATTTGTTAAAAACAGGTTTTGACTCACCATTTTCACATAGGTAACAAACAATTTTGGAAGCGGTTGTCGTATGCCAGAATGCTAGAAATGCATCCTATGAGTGTCCTATTTCAAAATTTTTCTATCGGAGCATGCCCAAATACCCCACTAGCATCAACAATTGCTGTTGGCCACCTGTCACTTTGTGGCAGAAACCTGCGATACCCCCCCCCCCCCCCCCCCCAACACACACACATACTTTGAACTTTCTAATTTCTCCACGGCCCTTGCCGGGTGTATTCAAGTAACATCGGTTTGGGAAATTTAAAACAATACGACGCCACACCTTTGATTCGTAATAAATTTGAATCACAAAGAAGAAAATGACAATATTCACCAGTCCTCTGAATTGGCTGTGACATTAAATTTTGGCAATGCCGTCGCAATTGCCACGTCATCAAATTCAATGAGGGCAGAGGGGGGTGGGGGCGGGGCTGGAGTCATATGTTCATAAAAAATAATAGATTCTCAGTGTTGTACTTCGATTTCAAATCTTGTACTTTCTGGTCTCGGTTCTGGTCTGGTGTTAGGAAATCTCTCTGTCGATTTGAATAATGAGTTCTTCTCTGTCATAAATGCATATATTTAGATCCGAATGGCAGCATGTCGCAATGTGAAAGGCACAAATTCTGTCATTACACTATGTTGAACAATGCACAGGCTTCTAATCACGTGAAGTGAATGACAATGCGTTTTTGAAACAGAAGGCTTTGACAAGGGAATGAAATTGTACTTTTGAATTGAACTAGGCCTCTATCGAAGCTCATGATATTCCTAACAACTTTATACATCGCTTCTGCAAAAACCAACATCAAATATTTGGTAAAAACGTGTTCTGACTCAACACTTTCACAAAGGAAGCAGTCTTGGTGTGCCCGAACGCTAGAAATGCCTTTCTGTCCTTTTTCAAAACTTCCCTGGGGAGGAAGCCCACTAGCATTAATTAAACCTGCGCCCCCCCCCCCCCCCCCCCCCCCCACCCCAACACAAACACGTTCAAATTGCTCTGCGAACCCTGTGGAGTGTATTCAAGTCAGTAAGAGGTAACTGACTGCCGGGTGCAAAATGATCAACGTGCTTGCTTGGGCGCCAGAATCTGTCGAGTCCAACTAATGGGTGTTTGTGTTGGGTGGGGGTTGGGCAATCGCGTCGGATAGTTTTATGGGTGGAGGAAGAGCCACAGCATCCAAATTCTGAATAACGGCGACTTTAACCCATCTCGTAGTACAGTTTTGTCAGGTCAAAGTGGCGATCGAAAGAAAAAAGTTAGGTTTTTGATCAAAAATTTTCAGTTCCAACCGGACCAAAAAAATTTCCAGGTAAAGAAAACACTTTTTTCGTCTCAAAATTGATTAAAATACATAGAAAACCGAAAAAAAAAAAAAAATTACGATTTTTGTTCAAAATTTTCCAAGTCCGAACCGGAGTGGTAGTTATCCAGCCATCAGAAGCCAAATGAAATAAAACCCTATTCCCATGGGGTGGGGAAAGGTTTAAAGAGAACGTGCAGGTTGCCATTTCAATAACAGAAACCTTATACGAGTCAAGAACGCCGAGTATTCTCATGCGAAAAAGAGGGTGTACGGACCGTTGAGAGGCCGAGAGTGTACATTTGGCGACCGCCCGACGCCAAATGCAACAGAATTGTGCTTCCACACTACGGGGAATCTTTTTACCTATATACGGGCTACACATTTTCCATCACCACCGCTTTTAACCCACTCCGGTAGCAAAGTATAATCAGGTCGTAGTACCAGTCCGAAGACCGGACCAAAAACTTCCAGGTAAAAAAAAAAAAAATTTTTTTTGTCTCAAACTTGTCCAAAATGCATAGAAAACTGAAAAAAAAATTCCGATTTTGGTTCAAAAATTTCCAAGTCCGAACCGGACATGTAGTTCTCCAGCCATCAGAAGCCAAGTGAAATAAAACCCTATTCCCGTGGGGTGGGGAAAGGTTTAAAGAGACCGTGAATGTTGCCAATTCAATCACTGATACCTTATACGAGTCAAAAACGCTGAGTATTCTCATGCCAAAAAGAGGGTGTACGGACCGTTGAGAGGCCGAGAGTGTACATTTGGCGACCGCTCGAAGCCAAACGCAACAAAATTGTGCTTCCAAACTACGGGGAATCTTTTTACCTATATACGGACTACAGATTCTCAATCACCGGCGTTTTTAACCCACTCCTGTAGTACAGTATAATCAGGTCAAACTACCAGTCCGATGACCGATTTTTCATATTTTGGTCGTGGAGTCCGAACTGAAATGTTTTAGGAGGAAAAATTTTAAGGGGTGTTTTTTGGGCTAATGACTGATACAAAACACACAAAAAATCGAATTTTTTTTCTCGATTTTTTGGCCATTTTGGGCGTTTTGGGGGACGTTTCGCCTCCAAAGAGGGTCATAGGACAATTAAGTCCGGAACGGTTTAGCAACACAGGCATACAATTTGGGACGCTCTACGCGTTCCACAAGTTTAAAAAAAATTGTAAAGTTTTTTTCGGAGATTTAGTGATTATAAAAGGGTTGGAAAAAAAAATAATAAAAATAAGAATTCCGAAGAATAACAAATGTATTTTCCTTTTTCAAAGGAAAATCCAAATAATAAAAATAAGAATTCCGAAGAATAACAAATGTATTTTCCTTTTTCAAAGGAAAATCTAAATTAACCCTTTGCCCAACGAATCGCCCGCATCCGCCCGCGTAATATGCAAATTCAGCAGCTGAAAAAATATTATTTTTAAAAAAATTTCAACAAAACCATATCATGTGACCCCTCTTTGGAACGAGCTCGTCGAGCTCGTTCCAAAGAGGGGTCACATGATATGGTTTTGTTGAAATTTTTTGAAAAAATTGAAAAAATGATATTTAAAATAATAAATTTTGAAATCGTCTGCGTTGGGTAAAGGGTTAATAAGAGTATTATTTATTTAAAAAACTCATACTGTTTTTTTATCTCCATTTTAGTTATTCTATATTGATTTTGTGTTGCATGATTACTGTTTCAATAAAAATTATCAGTGAAATCAACAATTAAGCTCTAGTAACTAATTTTAGGCTCTCACAACTGGATTTTAGGCATAGGCGACCATTCCATCAGGAATAAATAATAATAAAAAACGCCCTCCCTGCCATTCGTTTTTTTTAAAAAAATGCCAGAGAATCAATTATTTAATTATGTTTGGCCTAATATTTGTTTCTTTTATAGCTACCACACTGACACAATGTGCTTATTCTTCATATATATCTCTGGTATGAAAAATGTGACAATTTAGTAGTCCACCAGGCCAAAGCCCAAGAGAGACTGTAATTGTCCAAAAAGAGAAAAAGAAAACCAAACAGGTCCAGGGGCTGATTGGTATGAATGTAGTGCTGGGCGGTTTTGAAATTTGCGGTTCGGTATCGGTATTTTTTTACCGATACCATGGTATCGGTATTGGTATTTCTTGCCATGCCTTGATCTGTTCCAACATCAGGCCGAAAATCGGAAGTGTGTTTGAAGCCAATGACATTCAGGAGTTGGTCGGGTGATTTAGAAATACAGTGGTTCCCACTTAATTGAATATGGCTTTTGTCAGAAGAAAATATACAAATAACCGGAGTATACAAATAAGCGGGATCCAGGTAGGGGCAGGTAAATCGGGTCGCACTCGGCACGAAATCTGATTGCATGTACTCATTGTACTGTATCATTCAGTGATTCACTCAATGAAGTGTCAATCTTATGAAAATGTATGCATTATGTACCACTATATATTTATATTTATTTATATTTATTGTTGTTTGAGGTCACATACTTCTGCACAATGGCTAAACATGACCACAACATGGAGATAAAGTCAAGGTCAGTCAATCGTTTATACCCCATGTTGCCTATTTTAGAGGACTCGCACCCCAAGCAGTAGTGACTGGGTCCTATTTTACCAGTGAAACAGAGCTTGTTTACCACAGTAAACAAGCACTGCTTCACTTCCCGGGGTTCCCACGCGGATGTACCACTAACAGATTGTTGCTAATAAAATGAGAAAAAAATATTCCATATGTGCATTGGTGTTCGTGTTTTTATTATTTCATGTACCACAGTAAAAAGGACAATTGTAATGTTGACGTACCAAAACTGCGTAGTGTTATGATTCGCCATGGTTTAAACAACACGTTTCCATTGCAACATGTTCACACTCAACACCACATGGACACGATGGGGTTGTGTACAAACCACACATGTGACCAGCCCTGCAACCAATTTTTGGGGTGAATTCGCAAAGAACAACAACTTGAACATTTCCCATCATACTTATTTTATTCATTTCATTCGCATGAAAATATTAAAAATCAAAACAACGTGGGAACAAAGGAGAAACGTGAGCTTCATAAATATTCATACATAAATTAGCAGTTACATAATTTTTGGGGCTGTTCCGCAGAGCCTCCCTCGATAAAATTATCAGCATTGAGCGACTCTGGCGTTTTTTTTGTTCCATGAAACGTTTTTATTAAAAACTGACCAAGAAATGACGCCACATTTCATTTGTTGGTCAGTTTTTAATGAAAACATTTCATGAAATAAAAATGCTAGAGGTTTGATCATCTTTCAGAAAATATTCAAGGAATTTTCCAAGAAATGTCATAGGCAAACATCAGCCCCCCGCCCCCTCCCCACACACACACACACTTAACTTATAATTCATGTTGGACCTCATATTCATCGGACCCCCATGTATGTAGGCCTACTGGCATTAAGTGACTCTGGCGTTTTTGTTCCATGAAACGTTTTTTATTAAAAACTGACCATTTGTGCCTACGACATTTCTTGGAAAATTTCTTGAATATTTTCTGAAAGATGATCCCCACCCCACCCCACTCTAGCATTCTTATTTCATGACAGGTTTTCATTAAAAACTGACGAACAAATGACACCACACTTCATTTGTTGGTCAGTTTTTAATTAAAACCTTTCATCAAATAAGAACGCAAGAGTGGGGTGGGGATCATCTTTCCAAAAATATTCAAGGAATTTTCCAAGAAATGTCGTAGGCATCCATCAGCTGCCCACCCCCCCCCCCCCTCCCCCAATGCACTTAATTTATAATTCATGTTGGGCCTCATATTCCTCTGACCTCCGTGTATGTAGGCCTACTGGCACTAAGCAACTCTGGCATTTTTGTTCCATGAAACGTTTTTATTAAAAACTGACCAACAAATGATGCCACACTTCATTTGTTGGTCAGTTTTTAATGAAAACCTTTCATGCAATAAGAATGCTAGAGTGCGTGTGTGAGTGGGGGGGATCATCTTTCAGAAAATATTCAAGGAATTTTCCAAGAAATGTCGTAGGCATCCATCAGCCGCCCCCCCAATGCACTTAATTTATAATTCATGTTGGGCCTCATATTCCTCTGACCTCCGTGTATGTAGGCCTACTATTTCATGACAGGTTTTCATTAAAAACTGACCAACAAATGATGCCACACTTTATTTGTTGGTCAGTTTTTAATGAAAACCTTTTATGAAATAAGAACGCCAAAATTCACAGTATCCAGCCGTGAAAATTTGGGCAAAGAGCAGCTGACCAGCATTAAAAACAAAATTGTGTGAAGTATTCACACAGGAATGATACAGGACTCTGAAATGCACCGCCACCCATTTATTCATCAAATAAAACTATTTTATATATTATAATAACATAACTCGAGCCCTGGCTGAGTGTCCTTAACAATTAACAAGTTAACACAACAATGATAACATCGATAACAAAAACTAGTAACTTAACTGTCTTAACTATAGTAACTTGTGAAATCAGTCAGTTCTCAATTTTATTATCGAGTAGGCCAAAATCAACATTTTTACACTATGACTATGATCCCATCAATTGAATACCGAATAGGTTAGTTCAGTGTTAGGGATCGTTATTTAGATATCGCAACAACACAACATTTCTTCGAAAGATAATAATTTGTCTCTTGAGTTTCATTCTGTTCTATGTGCCTTCTGGCACAAGGGAGAGAATGGAACTCAATGGACGAATTGGTCAAATATACATTTGGCACAATGGACAGTTGATCGAAACAACACTTCGAAGAATGGACAGTTGATTGGAAAGACACTTTGTCGTTTCCAAAAATCGTCGAATTATCGATTCAAACAAGTGTCCATCCGACAAGATGTCCAATATTGTCCATTCGACGAAGTGTCATTTGATTCTCGACGAAGTGTGATGTAAGCTTTGAGAGCTTAGACAGACTTAAAGTTGTGATTTAAAAACACGAGTTCTCTGCATGGTTTGGTTTTAATGAGCATTGACAGTTTGAGATAACCAGGCTTACAGAAAATACGTTCACTTGGACCGCTTGTCGCCGTATGGGGAGGTATGTTTTTTTTAAGTACAGACAAGGTTGGATACATACAGCGGTATTTCTTCCACCAGGGGAAGGGGGTGTCTAGCGGGTCAATAACCGGCTCACTTGTCTAGTTCATACTGCATATCTGCGTTGACAGCTTGAATATTATTACTATGCTCTTGATTATTTTGCCCATTTTTTAGCAACTTTGTTTCGAAAAGAATTCCAAAAGTCATGTTATTAATCAAAATTGACAATTTTTTGTTCTGATGATGTAGCGACAGGAATAGTCGTATCCTCATTTTGAGAATAACTTGTACTAGATTTTTCTGAGGATGGGGATTTATCATCTAAAACATATTATCCCACCCCCTCTCTGGAATCAAAATAATAATTTTTGATTGGTTGATTGCCCCCCTGCAAGTGACATGCTATCATTTCATTTAGAACAATTTCTTTTGCATTTTGTTGGAAATCTTCTGTCGTAAAGGGGAATAGTTTGAATCTAGGATCTAAAACAGTAGAAACAGCAAAAAATTTGTTTCTCTCAAAATCCGACCAGTGGTTGTTTATATGAGTTGCTATAGATGACCCAAACGCATCTAATTTAGTTTTATCCATCTGTTCAAGAATAATGTTTAAAACCGGAATAACCATAGAGGTAGTTGCATAATGGGTAGCAGACATGATTATAGTTGCGTCGTCAAACGGACGCAAGGCCTCAGCCAATTCTTCTGCTGTCTTCCATTAGAAGGCAGTAAGGTTGACCAATTTTGTAATGGATGCCATTACAGCATTAATAGGGGCTTTTTGGGCAACAATTCTCTCCAATAAGTAATATGTTGAATTCCAGCGTGTTTCACATTCAGTTTTCATTTTGTGCTGTGTCATATTCATTGTTGATTGCATTTGTTTTAAAGCATGCGGCGATTTTGAACTTGCATGGAAGTGTTTAGCAATATTCTGACATTTAGAAATTACATTTTTTGCACCGGGGAACTCTTTTAAAGCATCTTTTATTACAAGCTGAAGTGTGTGTGCGAAGCAGTTTAAGGTGACATAATTTGTTGGCAATAGGCGACATTCAGCTTGCACATTTGCAGCATTAACCTTTCCACTGTCTGGGATCCACCGTTCGACGCTTTTAAGAAGTTCCTCATAGATGTTTTCTGCATTGTGACTTTGTGGAATATGAGCCACATCGAGACAGAAGTCCTTGATCTGGTAATCATTGTCGGGGAAATGCGCCATCACCGACATATAGGCTTCCGTCGCTCGGGACGTCCAGTGGTCAGTAGTAATTCCTATCGTTGAGATCCCACATAATTGTTGCTTAATATTTAATTTGGTTTTGGCATATATCTTGGGGATTAAAACATCACGTATCTCTCTCCTCGGGGGTAGACGATATGTAGGCTGAATGTGATTTAAGAAACTTCTGAAGCCAACGTCATCTACAATACTCGTCGGTTGAATATCAGTGGCTATCATCTTATACAATTTGGCATCGGCTGCTATTTTTCGATGATCGTGTGCCCATCACATATTGGGTGATGTAAATTCATTCATTTTTTTCTGTTTTCTATCACCATTGCCGTTCCCAAAATCTGTCTGAAAATAGAAATAAAGACTTCTTTACTTCTAAACTTTGGGAGTGGGGGGTTGGTGGGTGTGGTGAGGGGGTTGGGGTGGGGGGTGGGGTGGGGGGTGGGCTTGTCCAGTCTGGATTGTTTCCAGAGCTGTTTTGTGTGTGTGTGTGTGAGGGTGTGTGTGTATGGGGGGAGGGGGGGGGGGGCATTTTTATGCCGACATAAAGATGGGGCCCCTAGAATATGAATCGCAGATAAATGAGGCCCCACACTAACAATAACTTCCTATACACAGACAGATTAGTCATGTAGGCCAAAATCACATTTTAAGACCCCCATATGTCTGGGTATGATCTGCTGACGACCCCATCTGTACATCTGTTGCTCTACGTTTTGATTTGTTGAGACCATCACACCGTTGCCCCATAAACCGTGCATTGCATGCAACCAAAATTTGATATTTCGAGGCTCTGTCTCGATGATTTGGGGGTGGGGGTTAAGCCCAGTGATCCCATAATGCCTTTTGCTAAGAGCCTATGGCCCTGTGACTGGTGACCACATTATTCAGGGCGAGAGAAGATACGTGGTGGGTGGATAGACCCAGCATGTTGAATACATTACCACCTAGTCTATGAACCAGGAATGCCGAATGGCGCGTAAACGGGACCCCGAGTTAAGCCGGACCAGGCAAAAGGAAGGTTCCGGACATAATATCATCGCCTGGCTGCTATTCTGTTCTATATGTCCCTGGTCCTATGGAGAAGGGTAGCACTCAGGTGGCGATATGCTGGAGCTCATATCACGATGCTCGAAAGACTTAGTAAGGGACAAGATGCACATATAGGAGGGGTTAGCCCTTCTAATTCTATTGATCAAGGGGGCAGAGTGTTGTATCTCGGTGAGATGTAGATTCAAAATGGACTAGACAAAATCCAATACATTCAATGATTCATTGCAACTACTTAATTATAATACTCTGAATAGTGTCACTAAACATTTCGAATGAAAGTTAAAAAATTTATAGTAATTTATATATTTTTTATTATTACCAATGACCCAGACTTAGCTGGTGCTAACTCTAAAATATTTAGGGCCAAACGCAAATTTTATCCCCCAATCCCCCAAATTTGCATCTAAAACCAAAAATCACATGTCCTATATGGTCCTCCATACTTTTACTCCACTGCGCATGCGCAGTGTCAAGGAAGTCCCGAAATTGCCGCCAAAAGTCATTCTTACAACCAGTGCCTTCTTACAAAGCAGGGAGGCAAGAGTTCCCAACTCCTGGGAGGGCCATCCCGTCTGGGTCATTGGTAAGTATAAAAAATACATAAATTACTATAAATTTTTTAACATTTTTATACTGTACCTATGACCCAAACTTAGCTGAATAGTGAAAAGGTTGGAGGCCCTAGGACATAAGGAAAATCCAATAGGCTCAATTACCTATAACAAACCTATCTCCTCAATGAGAAAAGGAGAGATAGGTTAAATGTATCTTTCTTATTTGTATCCAAAAAGAAAGACACAACACCAATCTGAAATTGAGCACAATAACCTCAATGATCTCTAAAACATCTAGTATAACCTTTTATACTAATATTTTTTAAGGGAAAGCCAATAAATACGGGAGTCTAGCGAAATGAGACTCTATATACTCATTTAAAAAGGTTCGAAGAATGTATATTAACACCCAATTAATCACGTGATATATACAGATACTTCACACCAATCAACAGTTAAAAAATATTACACAGATGAGTAAATATACGTTTTACCCTTTTAAAATCATCTCGGAATCGACTCAGAATTACTGACTCCAAGGGAGGTATTCCCTTGCTTTACACTATAAAGCAGGTGACCCAAGGGAACACCCGCCCACCCCCCCCCCTCCCCTTGTCCTGGATCAAATACTCCAGAGCAAAGAGGGCAGCAGGACAGAGTCACTGCCGGAACCGAAAGCCTATACACATATAGTTGCCACTGTTTAGTAGACGACAATCTGAGTAAAAAATAACGGACCTAAACAATGTAGATCTGCAGAAAGGATTCAATATTCTCAGATACAAAATCGTGAAAATGGAGGGCTAAGACCAATATGCAGCCCTCATTAGATCTGTAATATCAACATTATTAGCTTAAGCCTATGATGTAGAAGAACTCTTACTTCATGAGCTCAAAACTAACGCACAGACTGCTGAATGAAGATATAATCATTGGCAGAACTGATAGTAGATTGAATCCATCTGACCATAGAATGGACCAAAATGTGGAGGAAGCTTCCACGGCATGTCCCACAACAGACGCCTTAGTAAATTAACCATCAGTCTTTGTGGATCTAGAGAAGCTACCAACAGAATTTGCAATGAAATAATTACATTGAGCAATATCTGTTAAATCAACGGCACCGGAAGATACGTATATCTTATTATTCCGTTTCACAAGATCAATAGAGCATTTACTGTAAACCCTCGAAGATCCAAACATTGTGACACATACGTCTGCAACTGACTGTTGAGATGCGGCGCGAAAAAGTCAATCATTGGCCGCTCTCCTTGGCACCAATCTGATTGAATACTGGTTTGTTGAAAGTCCATTCTGGTGGCAACAAACGGCCCCTCCGTGAAGGGAGTCCGCTAATACATTCAGATGACCCGGAATATGACGGACCAATAGAAGAACTTGATGTTCTAATACCAACTGAAAGATTCCTTCCGTTAACATGAATAACAGGATGGAATGAGTGCCTCCATAATTCCGAAAATACGCTAATACCATCGAGTTGTCGGACAGAATTAGCAAATGAGCATTCTGAATAACGTTCATCAATAACGTAGCGTAAGCCAAAAAGACATCATTCTTGATGTATGTGTGCTTGATAAGGAACTATGGCACTTCAAATCCGTTGGGTTTAATGAATGACTGAGATCTGTCAAAACTGTAAAACTCGGATCTGGCAATTGCAGTGGAACTACTTGAGTTAAACACTGAAAACTTGCCCAAGTCTGAATCTCTTATTCACTTGATTTGACAAGAAGATGTCCGTATCGAGCGAAATAATCTTCACCCTCCAATTCTGAATTAAAAGAAATTTGGAGAGGACAAATGCGTAACCACTTCATTGGAATAAAATCACGGCAGTTCCGCACAACGTATCAGTCACGTGAGATCTCTCGCCGAGACCTTGTCTGAGCGAAGACAATAGCGAGTATAACAACTGATTAATTTCGCTCTGGTTAACGGCAGACAAACGAGAATGTTATGCATCTCGAAGCTCATCCCCCGGTGGGTAAATGACTTGGACGAAACCAGATCCGACTTCTCCTCGATTACTTATGGAACCGAGACGTCGGATCAATAGAAGCAGAATCTGCACATCGTTCTGAAGTGTTAACACGTTGCCACACCTCTGAAGAATGTCATCCAGGTAGGCCGACGTTACCACAGACGAATGAGCTCGGAAATGAGTCATTACCGAGTTCGTTATTCGAGTGAAAGCTCAGGAACTAGATTCAGACCGAGACACAATGGTCGGTGCTGAAACATAATTCCTAAGATAAAGAACCAAAGATACTTTCTGAACGCCTGATGTACCATGACGTGAAAGTATGCAACTAGAAATCTATGCATGTAGCACAGTTGTACACCCGAATACTCGCTCTGACCGATCGGATGGACTCCATATAGAAACTTGGAGCCACGATCAGTTTGTTATCCAGCTCAGAATAGGAGTGGACGGAACGAGCCGTCTGGTTTTGGAACCAGAAAAGGATGGTTGTAGAAGCCTGGAAATTCCTGGATTTCTACAATCTCTATCGCGATCATTCCAGAAGAGACTGGACTTCTGATGGAAGTGAGCGTCTATTCTACTGACTGACAGAAGCTGAGTCCAACTTGGACTCCGAGTTAACAGAGGATTTCGTTTGAGGAACAGTTTAATCCTTCCGAAATCACCTCTTGAATCCAAGGGACGTCCGTAATCTGATCCCAAATCATAGAGAAACTTGACAGTCTTCCGCTCACTAGTACACGATAGAGGTTAAAACCATTACCTCCTGGTTCTGCGAGGCTTGCAGAAGGAGAAGCCATGTCCTCCACGGCCCACACCTCGCCACGTCGACCTAGGGGCGTCTGACCAGATGTCTCGGTCAGAATTACGGCCCCTATCTGAGTTGCTACCCAGACGGTCTCTAGAATAAGACCTAGAGGATGCATAGGAACCTCTATAGGAACTTCCCTTGGACATATTCGGCCCAGAAGTGACTGTCCTACTCTTCTCTGCCGAATCCGATTATATGGAAGCGAATTTTAATAGCAGAGAGTCTAAAGCTTTCTTAGTTAACTGATCAAAAACTGCGGAAAGCTTGCCGTCGAAGAAAACTCTCCGGAGACTGGAGTGACTCTGAGAGAGTTTTTCACCTTACTATCTACACGCGTGGATGTAGCCAGGGCCACGTCATGTCTAACCAACTCCATATTGCCACTAAAGGAAGGAGTTTTACGTGAGGCCATTGAAAGAACTCTTAAGGAGGTTGTACATCCTAGAATTCTTTTTCCTTTGAGACGTAATGATAACGTTCTGGTAAGGTGACCTGGTCGTCTAGATGCAGAGAACTCTCAGAATGCTCTGTCCTGCCGTTTCAAAATATTCAATGAAATGATGAAAGGCAGGTGTAGAGCATATTGCCGATAAGAAACCTGACCTGCCCATTTAGGTAGCAAGTTATATAATATAGCGTCATTCAACAGATCAAATGTCCGTGAAACATATCTGGACTATGTCGGAAACTGAGGGATGATGTCCCTAAACCGATTAAGAATTTTATATCCAGTGCCACTATCCATCTCTTATCCGGCAACACAGCATTTTGGTCCGGAGGAACAACGTCCAATGATAATGCCGGATGCACTCTACGGCAATTATGTTGTTCCGAAAAGGGAAGATACAACTCATCCGTATCCCTTTCACCATCCTGTCGGACCACTTGAAATTCTTGGTCGTCCGTGCCTGAACCTGGAGCGGAACGTACCAACCCAGCTTCGTCGGATAATTCCTGATCTGACAGAGTTAATGTCAGTTGCTGGGTGCTGCGATAATTTGTGCTATCTCCGATAGCATATCCGCAACAGAGGCCTGTGGAGCTGCAGTCTCATAGGATTTAGCCGCTGGAAGCTCCTTGGACTTTCACTCCTGCATACCTCTAATATGCGAACGTCCGGAGGATGAAGGCCTCATATCCTTGGCTACTGGATGGCGTGACCTGGTCACCGTAGAATCCCTGATCGGCAATGTTGGTTGAATATCACAGGTCACATAACCAAGGTGCAGATGGACCTGGATGAGCTAGGAACCGGACAAATAGGCTTCCTCTGTACCATCCTCGTATCCGGCGTCACTGGGTGTGCACATTGTATTTTATAGTGCTCGCATCACCCAAATCTCCTTCCTGGACAGCAACGGACGAACCCGGGTGCTGAGCCATTCGGTGAATGGTCGCGACACCGGGCAAGCTAGCGGATGCCAATGCCATCGATCGTACTAGGGAACTCCAGGCAATTGACGTATCTACATGAGCACTTTTGCCGCTAACTCTTCATTTGACTGTGACAACTGAAGCACACTTTACGAAGACATCACGGTAACAATATCTAGTTCATGTTACCCTATGAGACCTGTGGAACCGTGGTCCTACGTGAAATATCCGCTGGAAGCTCCCAGGACGTTCATTCCAGCATTTATATAATATGCAAACGTCCCAACTGGAAAGGTCTCGTATCCTTGGCTAGCAGATGGAGTGACTTGGTCGACCTGTATTCCTTGGTCGGCGAGGCAAAAGCACCAGGAGGGACGTTCAATCCTGCATTTATATAATATGCGAACGTCCCCTGGAAATCTGTGGTCACATAGCCAAGGTGCGGTCGTGTGTGTTGACGAGTTTGAGGAAGCCAATATAACAGCCGCGTCGGACTGTCATGCGACGGAGCGTCCCGAACAGGAGGAGTGGACGTAAGCTCCGACTAAGCGAACAACATACAACAACATCGCAGCGCAGATGTTGATGCAAGAGAGAGGGGGCCTCTCTCGTTCGCGGTCCAGGGGACCTGGACGAGCTAGCTATAGGACCGACAGGCTTCCTCCGTACTATCCTCGGATTCGTCGTTGCTGGGTGTGCACATCTGAAGTTTTATAGTGCTCGCATCACCCCATCTGCTTCCCTGGACCGCAACGAACTAACCCGGGTGCTGTACCATTCTTTCCTGGTGAATGGACGCGACACCTGGAGGACTAGTGGGCGACAATGCCTTCGATAGAACTAGCTAACTCCCGGCAATTGTCGTAATACCTTGAGCGCTTCCCACTAGCCCTAATATTGCAACGACGGAGACACAGTTATTGAAGACATCACGGAACACCACTCTGAGTTCTGAAAAAGTAACAGATAATATATAGTGACCCTATGGAGAAAAGACTGTAATGGACCTCTCACTGCAACAAAATACCGTGACACACGTCTCCAACGTTGTCATATCAATCAACACGCACAGAGCAAGAATTAATGCGACTACACTGACTATAAGAAACACAATGAACTTGTGAATTAGAGGAAGATATCCTTGCATTACGATGAAGAATATTTTTTCAACCAGAAAAAATATACACCGTCATATTACTCGCACTAACTCTTGAAATAAATATACATAATATATTATAATTCATTATAACATTTCAAAAGAAAATAATTTTTGAAAAAAAATTTTCAGAAGAGCCCAAGTTCCCAATGGGAACCCTGAGCCCAAAAAAGCCTAAGTGTGGACAAAAATTTTAATCATTCTGAAAAATTAATGTAACACTTACGGACAATATTAATGTATCTTGCTATGAACTAAATTAAGCAGAAGACAAGTAATCATTGTCAGAAGTAACAGTTGTCAACATAAGCAAAAGTGTCAACAACCCGGAAACATGACTCTAGGCACCAAAACAAACATGGCCCGAAATCAGTTACCAATATAAACACTATCTGATACAAAACAGAGGCTTCCAGAAAAGAAACTGTAGAACATCAGATGGTAGATGCAGACCAAAACGCCTAAACACCTCTAGGGTGAGGAAGAAAACATGGGGAAAAAACAGAAAATAATTCTGTTTGCAAGCCAAAACTCCCAAGAAATTTTAGTAATAAACATTACAAAAAATAAGCCAAAAGCATGGGAGAATAGCTAGGGGGGAATAAAGGAAAGGGAGACAGGAAACACTGATTAAACAATGGAAAATTCTAGCAAGAATGACCACAATAAGGTCATGCCACGAAAATAGGTAACATGTAATAATTTCGTAAAATAATTATAAGTTACAGCCTTGAACATTTGTTTCCACTGTTTTTTCCTCTCCACCTTCTATTTCCACCATATATCCACCATTTCTCTCATAATTATGCGTCTGGCATCCTAAAAACTGAGATTTACAAGCACAAATAACAGTGGAGTGTAACTGTATTGAGGGCCAAACAAAGAATGACTTTTGGCGGCAGTTTCGAGACTTCCTTGACACTACGCATACGCAGTGGAGTAAAAGTAAGGAGGACCATATAGGACATGTAATTTTCAGTTTTAGATGGAAACTTGGGGGATTGGGGGGTAAAATTTGCGTTTGGCCTTAAATATTTTAGAGTTAGCACCAGCTAAGTCTGGGTCATTGGTACAGTATAAAAATATAATAATTTACATATCCCCATGTAACCCTGGAAGCGAGGCAGTGCTTGTTGACTATGGTAAACAAGTTCTGCTTTACTGGTAAAATAGAACCCAGTCACCAATGCTTTGGGTCCTCTAAAATGGGCAACATGTGCAGCCCTCGCAATTCGCCACAGCAATTGGCAATGGCATGGTAAGAGCCGTGGCAATCAGCCACACCTCTTAAGTTACTGCATCACTGCCAATTGCTGTGTCGAATTGCGATTGCTGCATGTGTATAAACGATTGACCAAACTTTACTTTACCTCCATGTTGGGTCTCGATTAGCCATTAATAATGGCATTATGCATAAATATGTGACGTTAACCACCAATAAACAATAATTTACACTATGACTTGAGCAACTGAACAAGCTTAAAGGAAAAAGCATTTATCATTCGCAATCACATTATGTCTTTACGCGCATGGTTCTGTTTCATCCACGTTCATATTGTTCCCCAGATGGAATGCGTGGCGGTTTTACGTTTGCACACACCAGTCTTGGCAGTTAACACCGAGTAACCGTTTCAAACGATGCATGTGCCCAAATTGCGAACCGCTGCTGGGATCAACGTTGATCCCAGCCTTGTGCTGCAATTTACGTTCACGCACATACACTGGACACAAGAGTACGAATGCACGTCATTATCTAAGCTACAACTTTTGTTGGTTTGGCTGCAGGGTTACTGGCTGGGAGCCGTGTTTTGCACCAGTAAAAGCTAATTCTAGGCTATTGGAACAATAATGGGGTTCTATATTGCAATGCCCTCACCTGTTTTCTTTTGGGATTTGTCTCCACTTCTTTTATAATCTCTCTCCATTCTTGTGGGTGATGATGTTGTAAATGTGATTTCAGGTTTGAAGTGTTCGACTGAGCAGCTTTAACGGTCTTGTGGCATAATTTCCACTGGCATTTGTCTTCATCTGTGCTGACTAGGCGGTCAAATTTACCACCCCACAGACTTTTATCATCCATTGTTATCAAAACGTAGATAGCGCGTGCCAACGGCTGGTCAGCGGGAACTTAGAACCCTCAGAAGGTGGTGCCTGTGACTTTTGTCTTACTTATCCAGAAATGCAGGCAAAGGCTTCTAAATATGGGAGTTGGGGTGAGGTTTTGACAATTGGTGAGTGAGCCCCTCCCCATCCACTCCCCTCCCCCTCCCCCACCGGTTGCGTCGTTTCAGAGCAGAAAAAAACAAATAACGAAAAAGAAAAGCACCAGATCATGCATACATTCAGGCACGTAACCAGTTTTTTTTGTTTTGTTGTTGTTTTTTTTTTATTGGGGGAGGGGGGGGGGCATACCATAATTTACTAAAATATCATAATATAACAGATTATATTCAACAGAATTCAAGTTTGCTCCAACTTTTGGGGGGGGCATGTATCCCCCCCCCCCCCTGGTTACGTCCCTGCCCACATCACTTATACTAGACCATAATGTGCCACCCCCATAAGTGCTGCCCAAAAGGGAACCCCGACCACTACCACCACGTAGTTCTAGCTAGGCTATTGTGCCGATCGTTGTAAACAGAAGCATAAAAATTGAGAAACAAAATTTCCAATGGAAACATTGGAAAAAAATAAATTTACAAGATTTCTAAGATTTCTTTAACATCTCAGATAAACACAAATAAATTCTCTGAAGCAGAGACTCACATGAGCCTGATTTGTTGATATCATTTTGGCTGTATAAAAACATAAAGACAGTATTTTAAAGAGACCAGATAACAACACTCAACAACAATCTGAAACTTCTCTGGCTTTAGACTTCAAAGAAGCTGACCTGAACACCTCTTACAAAAGTGGACACAAATACCTTTTTACACACCAGTCATGACATTACATCATCATTTCTTTCAAGTAGCTGAACTAAAAAATTGATTGAAATTGTTTTTGGTATGCAGTTAGAATTGCCATTCTCATTTTAAAGTTCCAACAAAAGCAAATTGATGAAAATGGGATTGAAATGATCTCCTCATGACCATAACATGAGATTTGCAAAAAATTTATTCTATCTCAGCACATCATGTCCCCCACCCCCCCCCCACCCCCCCCCCCCCCACCCCCACCCTCCCCCACACTGAATGAATTCTCAAAGTTTATTTCATGGAGGAATGCACATATCCTAAATGAAAAAATCTGAAGTTTTCTTTGATTCCAATCGCAGAAGAGTAATCAAGAATACTCATTGTAATTGTTTCCCCCAAAAATGAACCATTTTTTTCTCAACCCATCATTTCAAACTATTGAAATTGGGACATTACACAAACATCCCATGTAACGCTTCCTCTATACACACAAAATCACTTGTGCACAGATTTTGATAGCGATTTGCTCATATGCAAAGTTTTAACCCTTTACCCAACGTAATGGCCAAAACCGGCCAGCACTATTCACAAAAATAACCAATTGATTTTTATTATTTTCTCATTTTTTTGTCTCAAAACATAGCTTAGGACCCCTCATTGGAACGAGCTCCAATGAGGGGTCACAAGTTATGTTTTTGATGCAAAAAATGAAAAAATTAGTTAATCAATAATTTTGTTTGCAAGTGTCGTCTTCCTTTCATGTTAGGTTCAAGGGTTAATAATATTGACCCACCGAGAAAAAACCTGTGGACAAAGCTGTGTCCGCAGACAGACAGACAGACAGACAGACAGACAGACAGACACAGACAGACAGACAGACAGACAGACAGACAGACAGACAGACAGACAGACAGACAGACAGACAGACAGACAGACAGACAGACAGACAGACAGACACAGACAGACAGACAGACAGACAGACAGACAAACAAACTGAATCCAGTATATCCCCACCCAATCACGGCTTTGTTATTGCGGGTATGATGAGAGGCTAAAATGGCCTTTTTCGATGCTACTGTGTCAGGGTAAAAACAGATGACTGGTGTGTTGTCACTGTAAAAATGTTTTTCCATGAAACAAAAATCTTTTGAAATATTTCTGTCCAAACACACCACTCTAATCCTCAAAGGCAACAGAAAGAAAACTTACCATTATTTGAACTCACTGTTTTTGAATCTGAAAAATAAAAAGATACACTTGATTATTTTTCAGAATTTTGATTTGGTGAAAGGCCATTTCTCACCAAATGAGCTGAAACGTATCAATTGAAGATGGATGTAAAGAATATCAGTCAATAAAACAAGTGTCTTTAAAAACTCTAATACAAGTGTACAAAAAATATTTTTCAATCTCAAAAAGGTATTTTTGATGAGAGAAAAGTGTGAGTTATGTATAGGACTGAATGGTGTACTGGTAATTACTGGTATTTGAAATGATACTTTATTGATACCATTATTATTTTAATATACTCAGTCGTTAGTACTTAGTTCTTATATCGTTAGTACATGTAGTGGTATTATATCAATTGGAGAAATGTTGAGCTCTATCCGTTATTCTATTCTCTCAATCCCTAAATATTCTGCTTTCACTGCTTTCAAGTTCTGTTAGGATAACACTTTATTACTTTCCAAAGTTTGATTTACTGGGATTTCCCAGTTTGATTATAAACGATAACTACACAAGTGAATTATGAAATCAACAATTGTGTCATGTATCCGTGCGCGCAAACGAAGATGCTTTGCTGTGGATGTTATGGGGACTTCATTGTTTTTTGTTTTTTAACCCTTTACCTAATATGAAAAGCAGACGACACTTGCAAAATGAAAGTGACAATGACACTGTATCTCAATTTGTGTAAGACATGTATAGTATGTGACACAGCAATGTCACACATCTAGGTAATGACCTGATAACAAAGGTACATATAAAGTATTGTAACGGTCTGTACATAAATGCTGACTATAGCCTGTAACAAATGTATAGGTAAAGTATTGTAAAGGTGGACGACAGTCAGATGCTAAACTAGAAAAGAAATCTTCGAATCCCAGAGTGGGTCTAACTGAACCCAAAAATATTTGTTCTAATAGCAGTGATAACAAAGGCACCCAAAAACACTTGTTCCTGTCCCAAGGAGATAACAAAGGTACCCAAGAAGTTTCGTGAAGATCGGTTCATAAATACAGCCTCTAGCCCGAGCGTGACTTGTGCACTTACTGTGTATAAGTTAGCACTGAATAAATCAAAGTTCATCTAATTGGCATAATTTCTGCTCGAGAAAAAAACCTGTATTATATGTGATGTATTCCATGTTACTAAACATTCATCAAAAATTTATTCAAATCAGAGCCTTCATATAGAAGTTCTGTACCCAAAACTGATTGTACCTAATTTGGGTACAAAATAGCTGCTGGTGGCCATCTTGAATTTTCGACCACACCCCAAAACACTCGTTCAAAGGTACCCAAGAAGTTTCGTGAAGATCGGTTCATAAATACAGCCCCTAGCCCGAGCTGTATTGACATGTGTACTTACTGTGTATAAGTTGCACTGAATAAATCAATCTAATTTGCATAATGTCTGCACGAGAAAAAAATCTGTATTATATGTGATGTATTCGATGTTACTAAACATTCATACAGAAATTGATTCAAATCAGAACTTTCATACAAAAGTTTTGTACAAAAAACTGATTGCACTAATTTTGGTACAAAATGGCTGCTGGCAGCCATCTTGAATTGCGGACCGCACCCAAAAATACTCATTCTCGTCCCACAGTGATAACAAAGGTACCCAAGAAGTTTTGTAAAGATCGGTTCATAAATACGGCCTCTAGCCTGAGCCGTATAGAAGTTGTGTACAATTAGAGGCTCTGCAGAGCCTCTAATCACTCACCTGGCACTACATATAACAAGAGGCCCCAGGGGGCCTGAGGGTGCTCACCTGACATGGTAGTCTAAATATCAAACCAGGGACTTGACTTGAATAAGCTGCATACGCCCCTCCTAAGAAAAGCATATACCAAATAGATGAAGCGATTGTGCCCACACAATACGCAGGATTTTCCTTCTATTTTCAGTTCCTGCACTTTTACGTCCCAAAATTGAGATATACGCATAAATAAAACAGATTTTTTTCCCAAACAAAATACTTTCAGCCTAAATTTTTTTCTTCTTTTTAAAACGCACAAAAAACGATAGAACAAAAATTTCCTGATTTTGGTGCAAAATTTTCGAAGTTCCACCCGGACCCCAAATATTCAGGGTAAAAAATTTTTTATTTTTTTTTTTCTTAAAACTGACCGAAATGCATAAAAAACAAAAACAAAAATTTCTGGATTTTGGTCCAAAATTTTCGAAGTCCCACCCGGACCCCAAATTTTCGGTGTAAAAAAAATAATTTTTTTTTGTCTTAAAGTTGACAGAAACGCATAAAAAACAAAAAAATATGGATTTTGGTCCAAAATTTTCGAAGTTCCACCCAGACCCCAAATATTCAGGGTAAAAAAATGTTTTGTTTTTTTTTGTCTTAAAACTGACCGAAATGCATAAAAAACAAAAACAAAAATTTCCAGATTTTGGTCCAAAATTTTCGAAGTCCCACCCAGACCCCAAATTTTCAGACAGACAGACAGATGGACACACAGGCAAACAAACTGAATCCAGTATATCCCCACCCAGGGATATACTAAAATTGTGAGAAATGCATAAAAAACACCCGGACCCCAAATGTTCAGAGAAAAAAAAAAAATTTTTTTTGTCTTACAATTGACCAAAACGCATAAAAAACCAAAAAACAAAAAATTTCGGATTTTGGTCCAAAATTTTCCAAGTCCCACCCAGACCCCAAATTTTCAGGGTAAAAAAAAAAATTTTTTTTTTGTCTTAAAACTGAGAGAAATACATAAAAAACAAAAAAAAAAAAAAAAATTGTTTTTTCTCTTAAAATTGACCAAAACGCATAAAAAACAAAAAAAAATTTTTTCAGATTTTGGTCCAAAATTTTCCAAGTCCCACCTGGACCCCAAATTTTCAGGGTAAAAAAAAAAATTTTTTTTTTTGTCTTAAAATTGAGAGAAATGCATAAAAAACAAAAAAAACAAAATTTCAGGATTTTGATCCAAAACTTTGTAAGTCCCACCTGGACCCCAAATTTTCAGGGAAAAAAAAAAAAAAATTTTCTCTTAAAATTTACCAAAACGCATAAAAAACAACAACAAAAATTTTTCAGATTTTGGTCCAAAATTTTCATAAGTCCCACCCAGAACCCCAAAGTTTCAGGGTAAAAAAAAATATTTTTTTTTGGTCTTAAAATTGAGAGAAATGCATAAAAAACAAAAAAAAAATTTCAGGATTTTTGGTCCAAAATTTTCCAAGTCCCACCCGGACCCCAAATTTTCAGGGTAAAAAAAAAAATTTGTTTTTGGCTTTAAAATTGAGAGAAATGCATAAAAAAACCTAAAAAATTTTTTTCGGATTTTGGTCCAAAATTTTCGAAGCCCAAACCGGACCACAAAAAATAAAAAATACTCCTTATACTGCACTAATTTAAACATTTCGGCTCCCATAGAGAGCCCAAATATCGACCCAGGCAATTGATTTCAATAAACATGTGAAACAATCTTCCAAAGATGTTATATGTGAAATTTTAAAGCTTTTGGAGCAGTGCTTTGGGAGAAAAGTAGTCTTATGTTTTTCCCATTACCCAGTGTTAAAAAATGATGACTCAGCACTTTTTCAAAGTCCCCAAAAAGTACCCCATGATAAAACCGATGGCAATTTTTTTTTACCATTCCATTCTGTTGGTCCTAAGGAAGCTTCATAACAAATAAGAATTCTCAGTGCCGTGTAGTTTTGGAGATATGGGCGGTTTTCATTTTTTTCTATTTTTAGCTCCTGTGGTTCCCACGGGGCTATGGGAAAAAAAATTTCTGCATAAATTAGGTACTTATGACCCAATAAGCACTCACGTAAACTTTGGTTCAAATCGGCCTCGCGGTTTGGAAAATAGAAATTTGGGGTGGGGCCAAAATTTTTGCCCCTCCTTTAACATCGTCAAATATAGCCCTTCCAACTTCTCTTGAACGAACTTGAGTCAACACCTCAAAAGGAGGCTGTATACCAAATATCAAGTCTCTGCTATTGCTGGTTCTTGAGAAGATTTTTTAAGAATTGGAGCTTTTTTGCCCCATCCCTCTACTCAATATGAGTCGAAGCCTAATTTGACAAAAAATCAAAATGCCCTTATATAACCCCTAAGCACATGAAATTTCATTAATATGCGGTCAGTAGTTTGGGAGAAAAAGGCCCAAACACCACCTTCACGACGGACACCGGATGACGGACAACGGACGAAAAGTGATCAGAATAGCTCACCCTGACTTTCAGTCAGGTGAGCTAAAAATGTGATTTCCCATAGGCTTTCCATGGTAACTATGAGCTGCAATTGTGACCATGTTTGCAACATTACATCAACATTACATGAGGATCATTGGTAGAAGCTGTCCCAGTCCTCAATCAAGTAAAGTTTCAAAACATATGAATCCATCAAACAGAATCATAGAATGTCTCTGGTAGCTATATTTTCCAACCAACGGGAACAAAAAGAGGATCATTTGTAGAGAGCCTCCTATAGACCATTCTTGCCAAGTTTAGTTCACACATCTGCACAGTAGTTCCAGAGAGAAGATGAAAATGTGATTTCCCATAGGGTTTTTCTATAGTAACTATAAGCCGCAATTGTGGCCATGTTTGCAATATGATCAACATTAAATGAGGAACGTTGGTGGAGGGTGTCCCAGTTATCAACCATGCAAAGTTTCAAAACATTTGGTCCTGTGGTTTCAGAGGAGAAGAGTTTTCAAAATTGACCAATCAGAATCAAAGACTGCTTCTGGCAGCCATGTTTTTCACCCAACAGGAATAAAATGAGTAACAGTTGTAGAGAACCTCTCATAGACAATGCCTGCCAAGTCTGGTTCACATTGGCTCAGTACTTTCAGTGAAGATGATGAAAATGTGATTTCCTATAGGGTTTCTATAGTAATTATAAGCCACAATTGCAGCCATAATTACAACCAGATGAAGATTAAATGAGGATCATTGGTAGAGGGGTGTTACAGTCATCAGTCACACTAAGTTAAATATTTTAAAAATTACAATTTTTTCAGACAGTATTCTCTTTCAAAATAGCTTTGGATAGGGAAAGGGTTACAGGAAACACATTTTACTCCAATTTTGTCAAATCTTAAAAGATATACAATAATTACTGTCATCTAAGCTGACATGATGGGAAGAAAATATAAACAAAACTTCCATGGTTTTCCAAACACCTGTCATCGATCAGTATTTTCTGATAAGTAACTTGAGAGTAACAAGTAATAATACATGTATCAATATATCTGAACTTGTTTACAGTACAAGTCAAAATAAGTTGTAGGATAATCCTATAAGCTATGTATCTTTCTCTTCCTACACTGATAAGACCAGAAGCTGACATCATTTTCTGGAAATCTCTCACTGAAAGCTTTCCAGAAAATGTCAGATTCTGATCTTGTCATTGCAGGAGCAGCAGTTTACTTAGTTTATTGCAGTTATGCTTCAGCTTATTTTGATTTGTACTGTATGCACAATATTTTGGGGTTTTTTCCCCAGTTCTCAGTGGAGAAAACTGGAACCAACCCTTACCAGATTTTCAAAAAACAAGTATTTTGCTGACAGTACCGATCTTCCTGCAGACAGGAGAGGCATTGGGTTAAGCATTAGAATATAGCCTCTGGTGGCCACATATTTCCATCCTCTCATAGACCATTCCTGAGAACTTTGGTTCACGTCGGCTCAGTTCCAGAGATGATGATGAAAATGTGATTTCCCATAGGGTTTCTATAGTAACTATAAGTCGCAATTACGGCCATGTTTACATCCCGATCAACATTAAATGAGGATCGTTGGTAGAGGGGGTCCCAGGCATCATTTATGTGAAGTATCAAATAATTTGGCCTGGCAGTTTCAGAGGAGAAGATTTTTGAAAATCCACCAACCAGAATCAAAGAATGCCTCTGGCGGCCTCATTTTTCAACCCACGGGAACAAAATGAGGATCGTTTGTAGAGAACCCCCCCATAGACCATTCTTGCCAGGTTTGGTTCATGTGAGCTTAGTAGTTCCGGAGAAGAAGATGAAAATGTGATTTCCCATAGGATTTCTGTAGTAACTATAAGCCACAATTGAAGCCATGTTTGCAACCCAATCAACATTAAATGAGGATTGTTGGTAGAGGGCCTGTCATCAACCATGCAAAGTTTCAAAACATTTGGCCCTGTGGTTTCAGAGGAGAAGATTTTTCAAATCCACCAATCAGAATCAAAGAATGCTTCTGGCGGCCATGCTTTCAAACCCATGGGATCAAAATGAGGATCGTTTGTAGAGGACCTCCCATAGACTATCCCTGCCAGGTTTGGTTCATGTCAGCTCAGTAGTTCCAGATAAGATGATGAAAATGTGATTTCTCATAGGGTTTCTACAGTAACTATAAGCTGCAATTGCGGCCATGTTTATGACCCAATCAACATTAAATGAGGATCATTGGTAGAGGGGGTCCCAGGCATCATTTATGTGAAGTTTTGAAACATTTCGCCTGGCAGTTTCAGAGGAGAAGATTTTTGAAAATCCACCAACCAGAATCAAAGAATGCCTCCGGAAGCCATGTTTTTGATCCGACGGGAACAAAATGAGTATCGTTTGTAGAGGACCTCACATAGACCATTCCTGCCAAGACTGGTTCACATCGGCTCAACGGTTACAGAGAAGAAGATGAAAATGTGAAAAGTTTATGGACGCCGAACGTCGGACAATGAATGACGATGGACGCCAAGTGATGAGAAAAGCTCACATGGCCTTTTAGGCCAGGTGAGCTAAAAAAAAACTGATTGGACCTAATTTCGGTACAAAATGGCCACTGGTAGCTATCTTCAATTTTGGCCCGCACCCAGAAACACTCGATCTCGTCCCAAGGTGATAACAAAGGTACCCAAGAAGTTTTGTGAAGATCGGTTCACAAATACAACCCCTAGCCCGAGCCGTATTGACATGTGTACTTACTGTGTGTTAGTAGCAATGAAAAAATCAAACTTCATCTAATTTGCAGAATTTCTGCACGAGAAAAAATCCTGTACTATATGTGATGTATTCCATGTTACTAAACATTCAGACAAAAATTTATTCGAATCAGAACTTTCATACAGAAGTTCTGTACAAAAAACTGATTGCACTAACTAAGGTACACTAAGGTACAAAATGGCTGCTGGTGGCCATCTTCAATTTTGGACCGCACCCAAAAACAGTCGTTCTCGTCCCACTGTGATAACAAAGGTACTCAAGGAGTTTAGTAAAGATCGGTTCATAAATACAGCCTCAAGCCCAAGCCGTATTGAATGGTTGACGGACAGATGGACGGATGGATGGATGGAAGGACAGACGGCAAGACGGACGACAGGCCATGGCAAAACCTCAAATTTGACATACGTCAAAGTTGATCTAAAAATTTGACTTACGTCAAAGTTGAGCTAAAAATTTTTAAATAGCTATTATTTTCATTTTTTGTCTCAAAAACATAGGTTATGACCCCTCATTGGAACGAGCTCGACGAGCTTGTTCCAATAAGAGGTCATAACCCATGCTTTAGAGACAAAAAATGAAAAAATTAATTGGCGATTTTTGAGAATAGCACTGGCCGTTACATTAGGTAAAGGGTTAAATAATATAATTATCGTTAATAATGAAAAGTAACAAGAGGCCCCAGGGGGCCTGAGGGTGCTCACCTGACATGGTAGTCTAAATATCAAACCAGGGACTTGACTTGAATAAGCTGCATACGCCCCTCCTAAGAAAAGCATATACCAACTAGTAGAAGCGATTGTGCCCACACAATACACAGGATTTTCCTTCTATTTTCAGTTCCTGTGCTTTTACGTCCCAAAACTGAGAAATAAACACATAAAAACAGGGTTTTTTTTAATTTTTCTTCGGAAATTTTCGAAGTCCCAAACTAAATATTTTCAAACCAAAATAAAAAACAAAACAAAAATTTCCGGATTTTGGTCCAAAATTTCTAAGTCCAGACCGGGATCCCCAAATTTTCAGCCTAAATATGAACCCAGGGACTTGGCTTGAACAAACTTGAATCTCACCCCCCTGAGCATGCTGCATACCAAATATCAAAAGATTCTTATTGGTAGATCTGAAGAAGATTTTTAAAGAATATTCCTCATACTGCACTAATTTGAACATTTGGGCTCCCACAGGAAACCCAAATATGGATCGAGGGATTTGATTTCAACAAATATGTGAATCAATGTTCCAAAGATGTTATATGTAAAATATGAAATCTTTTGGAGCAGTGGTTTGGAAGCAAACGATTCTTTAATTTTTTCCCATTGCCCACAAGTGTTAAAAAAATGCTGACTCAGCATTTTTTCAAAGTCCCGAAAAAGTACCTTATGACAAAACCGATGGCAATTTTTTTTGTTACCATTCCATTCTGTTGGTCCCAAGGAAGCCTCACACGAAATAAAAATTCTCAGTGCCGTGCTGTTTTGGAGATATGGACGTTTTTGGTTTTTTCTATTTTTGGCTCCTGAGGTTCCCACGGGGCTGCAGGAAAAATTTGTTTGGCATAAATTAAGTACTTATAACCCAATAATACCTCATATTAAATTTGGTTCAAATTGGC
The DNA here is from genome assembly GCA_031216915.1 of Pictodentalium vernedei. Lineage (NCBI taxonomy): Eukaryota > Metazoa > Mollusca > Scaphopoda > Dentaliida > Dentaliidae > Pictodentalium > Pictodentalium vernedei. The sequence continues at coordinate 576,432,107 of CM062297.1, read as the reverse complement.
CTCTCAATTCAGAAAATAGAAATTCTGGGCGGGGCAAAAATTCTTGCCCCTCTAGGAACAAAGGCAAATATTGCCCATCAAACTTCTCTTGAACAAACTTGAGTCTACACCTCAAATGGAAGCTGCATACCAAATATCAAGTCTCTGCTATGGCTCGTTCATGAGAAGATTTTTAAAAAAATTGTGCATTCTGGCCCCACCCCACTCCACAATATGAGCAGAAACCCAATTTGAAGAAAAACCCAAATGCTCCTATATAACCGCTACTCATGTGAATTTTCATTGAATTGCAGCCAGTGGCTTGGGAGAAAATGACCCAAACACCACCTTCACGACGTACAACGGACGACAGACAACGGACAAAAAGTGATTAGAATAGCTCACCCTGACTTTCAGTCAGGTGAGCTAATAAACAGAGTAATCGCTTGACTGGACTGGTTACGTGAAATAATTCATTCGAGGCGAGGGACTATATTGTAAAACACTCATGCACACAACGTCCCTCACCTCTCATGAATCATTTCACGTAACCAGTCCAGTCAAGTCAAGCGATTACTCTCTATATAATTTATTCAATGTCCTTAACGTCACTGTGCATGTCAATCATAGAAAATAAACAGCTGCGCCATGAGCGCATGATACGCCCGTTATTAATTACAAGAGGGAAGCACCCAACATGTGAAAAATTACCTATATTTTGACAAATAAAGTCCCATAACTCTGGAATGAAAAACCGCACAGTGACACAATTCGAAAGGGAGCTTCCTTCCATCAACATATACTTTCCAGCAAAAAATTGCTCGAAGCATTTTCGAGTTATTGTACGATGTGTGGATGGATGGATGGATGGATGGATGGATGGATGGATGGATGGATGGATGGATGGACGGATGGACAGATGGATGGACAGCGGTATACCATAATACGACCATTTTTTCAAAGCGGGCATATAAAAATGATATAATGGCCTGTAGCACTAAGTTTGGACAGCTGAGCATGTTGTTGCCTTGAATATTTCAGTATTTCAGGACAAAAATGAAAAATAGTGGGGCAAATGGAGGACATGATATATATAGTCTATCACTTACATCTTTACAACATGCATTATATTGAGAACAATGTGCTGTTGTATCAATAGCCTGTATGTAGTATCTCTGAACTCATTACAGACTTATGGCACAGAGCATCAAAATTTGGGTCCATACTCAGTACCTATAAAACACTGGTGGAGTGTATCTTCCACCAAGATAATAGTCCATATACTGTGACAAAGTATAAATGGAGGTAATAGTTGGTGGAGTATGTACGAAACATTCATAAAATCATGAGAAAGAAGGTTAAATTGCACTTCTCATAATAGAAACAAATAAGGCCTAAAAACGTTTAAAATCTGTTTCTCAGGCCCTACCACATGATCCTTTTGGCTGATTGATAAACTTGTCTCTTGAGTACAAAAACGCTTTCCAATGCTTTAGCATTGCAAAGCCTTCTAGCACTCAAGGGGTAAAATACACCACCACCTATGCTATTCTGTAGATTATGAGGCCTAAAGCGCAAAACAAACCAAGAACATGAACTTTTGACAGCAAAGAAATAATTACAATAATAAAGTCCCATAACTCTGGAATGACTAATCGAACGGCGACACTAAGAAAGAGAGGTTCCTTCCATCAACATACACCACCTATCAAAAAATCACGAAAATCCCTCAAAGCGTTCTCGAATTTTCGTACGACGTGCAAAAAATCAACGATCTTCTAAGTAGTAAAGTCCCATAACTCTGGATCGGATGGTAAAACTAACCAAAAGGGAGCTTCCTTCCATCAACATACACCACCTACCCAAAAATCACAAAAATCTCTCAAAGCGTTCTCGAGTTATCGTACGTGTAAAAAATCAAAGATTTTCTAAATAATAAAGTCCCATAACTCTGGAATGACTAATCGAACGGTGACACTAACCGAAAGGGAGCTTCCTTCCATCAACATACACCACCTGTCAAAAAATCACAAAAATCTCTCAAAGCGTTCTCGAGTTTTCGTACGACGTGTAAAAAATCAACGATCTTCTAAGTAATAAAGTCCCATAACTCTGGATCGAATGGTGAAACTAACCGAAAGGGAGCTTCCTTCCATCAACATACACAACCTTCCAAAAAATCACAAAAATCTCTCAAAGCATTCTCGAGTTATCGTTCAACGTGTAAAAAATCAAAGATTTTCTAAGTAATAAAGTCCCATAACTCTGGAATGACTAATCGAACGGCGACACTAACCGCAAGGGAGCTTCCTTCCATCAACATACACCACCTACCAAAAAATCGCGAAAATCTCTCGGACCGTTTTCGAGTTATCGTATGACGTGTAAAAAATGAAAGTGTCAATGACACTGTAGCTTAACTTGTGTGTTGTGTTTGATGAAAAGGATAATGTTCAATGTTTATGAAAGGATTATGAAATAAGACAAGAATTGTGATAATTGGGAATATGTTCATTTCTGTTCCCTGTATGCTATGTTTATGATAAAAATAATATGAGGTGCACACTGTACTAAAGATCTGAGGGGTGGGTTAATATGACCTCACAGTTAATATATGTGGCCCTCACAGTTAACATATATCAACAAAATTACAATGAAATTATTCCAAAATGAGTCATCCTATCAAGTTACATTAAAATCCCTTCATAAATATGGCCTGTAGACTGTGCTAAAGGTTTTCGGGCTTCGGGCCCCTGTAGCCGTCAGTTTCCCAATTGCGTCCAAAGGGGACGTTCTCATCTAGACATTATATGAAGTCAACCTACCAAGTTACAATGAAATCCCTCCATAAATACGACCTGTAGACTGTGCTAAAGTTTTTCGGGCTTCAGGCACCTGTAGACATCACAGTTGACCAACCACGACCAAAAGGGGATGTCATCACCTAGGCATTATATGGAGTCAACCTAACAAGTTACAATGAAATCCTTCCATAAATACGACCTACAGACATGCTAAAGGTTTTTGGGCTCGGGCAGCCATCAAGGCTGAATGATCGTGACCAAAAGGGGACGTTCTCATCTGGACACTATTTGGAGTCATCCTACCAAGCTACAATAAAATCCCTTCATAATTATGACCTGTAGACTGTTCTAAAGGTTTTCGGGCTTTGGGCCCCTGAAGCCGTCACAGTTGCCCACTCGTGTCCAAAAGGGGATGTTCTTATCTAGACATTATATGAAGTCAACCTACCAAGTTACAATGAAATCCCTTCATAAATATGACCTTAGACTGTGCTAAAGGTTTTCGGGCTTCGGGCTCGGGCAGCCATCATGGTTGAATGATCGCAACCAAAGGGGACAATCTCATCTGGGCATCATCTGGAGTGATCCTGCGAAGTTACAATGAAATCCCTTCATAAATATGACCTGTAGACTGTGTTCAAGGTTTTCGGGCTTCGGGCACCTGTAGCCATCACAGTTGACCAATCACGACCAAAAGGGGATGTCATCATCTAGGCATTATATGGAGTCAACCTAACAATGTTACAATGAAATCCTTCTATAAATATAAACTTTTGCCTATGCTAAAGGTTTTTGGGCTCGGGCACCCACCAAGGCTGAATGATCACGGCCAAAATGGGACGTTCTCATCTTGACCTTATTTGGAGTCAACCTACCAAGTTACAATGAAATCCCTTCATAAATATGACCTGTAGACAGTGCTAAAGGTTTTTGGGCTTTGGGCACCTTTAGCCGTCAAAGTTGCCCAAACATGTCCAAAAGGGGACGTTCTCAACTAGGCATTATATGAAGTCAACCTACCAAGTTACAATGAAATCCCTTCACAAATATGACTTGTAGACTGTGCTTAAGGTTTTCGGGCTTCAGGCAGCCATCATGGTTGAATAATCGCAACCAAAGGGGACAATCTCATCTGGGCATCATCTGGAATGATCCTATGAAGTTACAATGAAATCCCTTCATAAATATGGCCTGTAGACTGTGCTCAAGGTTTTTGGGCTTTGGGCACTTGTAGCCAACACAGCTGACCAATTACGACCAAAAGGGGATGTCATCATCTAGGCATTATATGGAGTCAACCTAATAGGTTACAATGAAATCCTTCCATAAATATGACCTTTTACCTATGCTAAAGGTTTTTGGGCTCGGGCACCCATCAAGGCTGAATGATCGCGATCAAAAGGGGACGTTCTCATCTAGACATTATTTGGAGCCATCCTACCAAGTTACAATGAAATCCCTTCATAAATATGACCTGTAGACTGTGTTCAAGGTTTTCGGGCTTCGGGCACCTGTAGCCAACACAGTTGACCAATCACGACCAAAAGGGGATGTCATCATCTAGGCATTATATGGAGTCAACCTAACAATGTTACAATGAAATCCTTCTATAAATATAAACTTTTGCCTATGCTAAAGGTTTTTGGGCTCGGGCACCCACCAAGGCTGAATGATCACGGCCAAAATGGGACGTTCTCATCTTGACCTTATTTGGAGTCAACCTACCAAGTTACAATGAAATCCCTTCATAAATATGACCTGTAGGCAGTGCTAAAGGTTTTTGGGCTTCGGGCACCTTTAGCTGTCAAAGTTGCCCAAACATGTCCAAAAGGGGACATTCTCATCTAGGCATTATATGAAGTCAACCTACCAAGTTACAATGAAATCCCTTCATAAATATGACTTGTAGACTGTGCTTAAGGTTTTCGGGCTTCAGGCAGCCATCATGGTTGAATAATCGCAACCAAAGGGGACAATCTCATCTGGGCATCATCTGGAATGATCCTATGAAGTTACAATGAAATCCCTTCATAAATATGGCCTGTAGACTGTGCTCAAGGTTTTTGGGCTTTGGGCACTTGTAGCCAACACAGCTGACCAATTACGACCAAAAGGGGATGTCATCATCTAGGCATTATATGGAGTCAACCTAATAGGTTACAATGAAATCCTTCCATAAATATGACCTTTTACCTATGCTAAAGGTTTTTGGGCTCTGGCACCCATCAAGGCTGAATGATCGCGATCAAAAGGGGACGTTCTCATCTAGACATTATTTGGAGCCATCCTACCAAGTTACAATGAAATCCCCTCATAAATATGACCTGTAGACTGTGCTAAAGGTTTTTGGGCTTCGGGCACCTTTAGCCGTCACAGTTGCCCAATCATGTCCAAAAGGGGACGTTCTCATCTAGACATTATATGAAGTTAACCTACCAAGTTAGAATGAAATCCCTTCATAAATATGACCTGTAGACTGTGTTAAAGGTTTTCGGGCTTCGGGCTCGGGCAGCCATCATGGGTGAATGATCGCACGTTCTCATCTAGACATTATATGAAGTTAACCTACCAAGTTACAATGAAATCCCTTCATAAATATGACCTGTAGACTCTGCTAAAGGTTTTCGGGCTTCGGGCTTGGGCAGCCATCATGGGTGAATGATCGCAACCATAGGGGACAATCTCATCTGAGCATCATCTGGAGTGATCCTAAGAAGTTACAATGAAATCCCTTCATAAATATGACCTGTAGACTGTGCTCAAGGTTTTCGGACACTTGTAGCCATCACAACTGACCAATCACAACCGAAAGGGGATGTCATCATCTAGGCATTATATGGAGTCAACCTAACAGGTTACAATGAAATCCTTCCATAAATATGACCTTTTGCCTATGCTAAAGGTTTTTGGGCTCGGGCACCCATCAAGGCTGCATGATCGCGATCAAAATGGGACGTTCTCATCTAGACATTATTTGGAGTCATCCTGCCAAGTTACAATGAAATCATTTCATAAATATGACCTCTAGACTGTGCTAAAGGTTTTCGGGCTTCGGGCTCCTGTAGCTGTCACAGTTGCCCAATCACGTCCAAAGGGGAACTTTCTCATCTAGACATTGTATGAAGTCAACCCACCAAGTTACAATGAAATTCCTCAATAAATATGACCTGTAGACTGTGCTAAAGGTTTTCGGGTTTTGGGCTCGGGCAGTCGTCACGGTTGGCAGATCATGCCCAAATGGGGAAATTCGCATCTAGACATCATAAGGAATCATCCTACCAAGTTACAATGAAATCCCTCCACATTAAACATGACCTGCAGACTGTGCTAAAAGTTTTTGGGTTTCGGGCTTGGGCAGCCATCACGGTTGATAGATCATTCCCAAAAGGGGACGTTCTCGTCTTGGCACTATACAGAGGCATCCTACCAAGTTACAATGAAATCCCTTCATAAATACGACCTGTAGACTGTGCTAATGGTTTTCAGGTTTTGGGCTCGGGCAGCCATACCGGTTGCCCGATCGCGACCAAAAGGGGACGTTCTCATCTAGACATGACTCCAAACCTGCATATGAAATTTCGTGACGAACAGACAAGAACTGCGGGGTGTAGCCCGTGCTAAAGGAAATGTGAACAGACGTCACAGACTCACAGACTTCCGCACGCATGATGGCAATAGCTTATCTTGACTATGTCAAGTTAAGCTAATCAATGATTTTCTATGTAATAAAGTCCCATAACTCTGGAATGACTAATCGAACAGTGACACCAACCGAAAAGAAGCTTCCTTCCATCAACATAAACCACCTACCAAAAAATCGTGAAAATCTCTCAAAGCGTTCTCGAGTTATCGTACGACGTGTAAAAAATTAACAATTTTGTAAGTAATAAAGTCCCATAACTCTGGAATGACTAATCGAACGGCGACACTAAACGAAAGGGAGCTTCCCTCCATCGATATACACCACCTACCCAAAAATCACGAAAATCTCTCAAAGCGTTCTTGAGTTATTGTACGTGTAAAAAATCAACAATTTTCTAAGTAATAAAGTCCCATAACTCTAGAATGACTAATCGAACAGCGACACTATACGAAAGGGAGCTTCCCTCCATCGATATACACCACCTACCCAAAAATCACGAAAATCTCTCAAAGCGTTCTTAAGTTATCGTACGACATGTGATCGGACGGACAGACAGATGGACAGCGGTACACCATAATACGACCCGTTTTTTCAAAACGGGCGTACAAAAACTGAATCCTAATCTGAACTCATCACAAACTGATACCTGTGATAAAGTGCATGTCAATCATCTCTTCCAGTGATGGGCTATATTGAAATTTTGAGTTTGGTATCGGCTTTGGTATTTTTAAGGGGGTATACCTCTGTGTCGGTTCAGTATTCAGTGCCTGACTTGACTGAGATTTGTGGAGAATCTCAGGGGAATTCACATCGGGAAAATACAGAATAAGTTATTCTTGTATCATTCTACATGTACCATGGCTCCCTAAATGCCTCTGCCAATGAGCTCAATAGTGGCATTCTTTTACAATCACAAATCACATCTACAGTAACTTTGTGACTTCTTCTAAGCACACATAAACATTTAAAAGCCTATTTGAGGCATTTGCAATCTCAGAGCATGTGCCCTGACCATGCTATCTTCCTGCTAACAATAAACAAATCACCAGGGCAGTGAATCCCAGTGATTTCTATTTCTTAATAAGCAGCCAAGACTTGGCTAGAAATCACTGTTAAGCAGCTGGGCATGTACAGGTTGTAGTCTAGTGAGAATTCAAGACAATTGCCCAGGCCTCTGAGGGTTAACAAAACTGAAAATAAAATCAGCCACTTCTTTCATGAAAACGAACCCTTCAACTGCTATCAAGCCTCAACAAGGCCTTATAAATAGTGAATGTAGGAAAAGTTGAAAAATCGGTATACTGCCCATCTCTATTCCATACACCAATGGAAATGCAGTTCACATCAAACTATATATTGAGTTTGTTCACTTAGCAGTTTGACTTTCATTGGTCAGCATTAATACGTTGTAGGTAGCTTACAAGCGCTTGTGTGTGTAATCAGAATAATAAACACCTAGATCAGGCGTGGCAGAAGCTCAATAAAAGTGGAGGGGCACAAATTTACAATCCTACCTTTTTTCATCCCAGTGTGAGAAAGGTTCCAATCGTATATCGGTAAATGTACCATCACTTGCTATAGTCTCTCATTTAGATGAATATGCTGCTGTGTGGCCACTGTCCTGTCCGTTTCTGCTACTTCAACTATCTTTCAACCCGAAGGCCAGCATTCAGGTTGGAAGATAGCTGAAGTAGAAGAAACATACAGAAGCGACCGAAAGTTGGATTCTTTAGCTAAATATTGTTTCGATTTGCAAATGACGTTACAGGAATGCCTGTATATTGACTCATTTGCATGCCCCCATTTTAACTCATTGTGTAACTGTGAAACATATCTGTGGAAAAAAGTGGCCCCCTCGCTCTGCCACCTCTGACCTAGATAACTATTATAATAGCTTAACCATTTACCTAACCTGAAAAGCAGACGACACCTGCAAAAATAATTCTTGAATAACTAATTTTTTAAATTTTTTGTCTCAAAAACATAGGTTATGACCCCTCGTTGGAACGAGCTCGACGAGCTCGTTCCAACGAGGAGTCATAACCTATGTTTTTGAGACAAAAAGTGAAAAAAAATAATGAAAAGTAATTGGCGATTTTTTAGAATAGCGCTTGCCGGTTTTGGCCGTTACGTTAGGTAAAGGGTTATAATCTAGAAAACTTATTCATGTCATTCTGACAAAGCATAATAGAAAAGGACAATAACTAAATTTGAAAAATTCACTCATAGATGTAGATGGAGTTCACCACTTTCCCCATCGCTCATCCATCCCTCCAATCATTCATCTTCAAAGCACCCTTCAGCTAATGCATTGATCAACAAGAAGTATAAATTCAACATTTTTATACCTTTCATACTGAAATGTTGACACCTAAGCAGCAACGGATAGTAAAAATGAAACAAGAGGCCTAATGGGGCCTGAGGCACTCACCTGACAAAATTGTTTAAAGAAGGATTTAATAAGTATCTACGGCTAGTAAACTCTACAGAGGAATGAAGTCATGTAAGTATTCAAAACTCTGATGTGCAGTAAGAACATTTTTCTGGTACTGAGGTGCTACCACACAAATAATATCCAGTAACAGAAAATAGGGAGCCCAAATATCAACCTAGGGATTTAACTTGAAGAAACTTAAACTAAGCACCCCCACCACAACACCCCCCCCCCCCCCCACCCTCCCATCCCCCCCCCCCATAAAGATTCTGACTAGTGAATTAGAAGGACCAGATTTTCAAGGATTATTCCCCATACTGGACAAAATTGAAGAGCCCAAAATATTAACCCAAGGATTTTATTTGAACAAACTTGAATCTGATCTCTTTAAGCATGCTGTATACTAAATATCAAAAGATTCTGACTGGTGGATCTGAAGAAGAAGATTATTCCTTATATTGCATTAAGTTAAAATTCAGGCTCACATAGGGAGCCCAAATATTATCCAAGTTTCTTGATTTAAACAAACCTGAATCTGACCTCCATAACAATGTTATGTACCAAATATCGAAAGATTCTTACTAGTGGATCTGAAGAACAAGATTTTTAAAGAAGGTTGCCCATGTTGCACTAAGTTAAAATTCAGGACCCCATACAGATCCCAAATATAAACCCAGGGGCTTGATTTGAACAAACTTGAATTTGACCTTCCTAAGAATGCTGTATTCCATGTACAGTGTATCAAACGATTCTGACTGGTGGATCTGAAGAAGAAGACTTTTGAAGATTATCCCTCATTTTGCACTAAGTTAAAATTTGGGCTCCCATAGGTGGCCAATATTATTTATTTATTTATTTATTTATTTATTTATTTATTTATTTATTTATTTATTTATTTATTATTTTATTTATTTGTGTTTCAGGTCACATATAGGCCCAAATATTAACCAAGGGACTTCATTTGAACAAACTTGAATCTGACAATGGTGGTGATGTAAGCAAAATAACAAAAGATTTTGACAGCTGGTTCTGGAGAAGAAGATTCTTTAAAGAGTACTTCTATTGCACCAGGCTGAAATTTGGGATCCTCTATTGAACCCAAAAATAAACCGAGGGGGAGGGAGTAATTTTAAAAAATGTGTATTTGACCACTCATGGATGCTGTACACCAAATGGCAAAAGATTTTGATCAGTGTTCAGAAGATTTATTTAATTTTTGCAAATACGCTGACTCAGCATTTTTTAAAATCCCTCTACAGTACACTATGACACTACTGATGGCATTTTTTTTACCATTCCATTCAATTTATTTATTTATTGGTGTTTAAGGTCACATATTTCTGCCCAATGGCTAAACGCGACCACAACTTGGTTATAAAGTTAAGTCCAGACAATCGTTTATACCCATGTTGCCCATTTTAGAGGCCTTCCACCCTAGGCATTGGTGACAGGGTCCTATTTTACCAGTAGAACAGAGCTTGCTTACCACAGTAAACAAGTACTGCTTCATTTCCCAGAGTTCCCATGGAAAACCATTCCATTCCTAAGGATGTCCAATACCAAATAACAGTTCTCTGATCCATGGACTTTGGGAAACATGGGCTTTTAAAAATTTTATGTATTTGTAGCTCCTGGGGTCCCCCATGGGAATGGCATACAATTTTTTGCATGAATCAGGTACTAATGACTCAATAATACCACATCCCAAAATCGATTCAAATCGGCCAATTGGTTCAGAAAATAGAAGTATTGTCCCTCTCATTACAAGGACAAATATTGCATTATGGGCTTCATTTGATTTTTTTTTAAATTTGGGAGCATTTCCCCCACCCCATCCCTATAGGGCAGGGCAAGTTGATTTGAACAATATCAAAATGCAATGCTGGACCAAATAATCACCTCAAATTTAACTAAAATTCGTCGAGTAGTTTTGAAGGATAAGTTGTGAACACCATGTTCATCGAGACATACGATGTGCGGTGGATGGTGAGTGATCACTATAGCTCACTCTGACTTTCCGTCAGGTGAGCAAAAAAACCAGAGGCTCATGTTGTCTAGAAAGAAATGCAAGAGAACCCAAAGGGCATGAAGAGCTCACCTAATAAAGGCTCATTGATTTTTCACAGAGATTTAAGGGACGACCAACCTAACTTTGGTCAAATTTCAGGTACTTTTCTCCAAAGAGAAGGTCAGAATGGAATAACCCCAATAAATTATATATAAATTTTTTTGGAATGAAACATAGATTTTGTGGAAAGTAAACTAATATTTGCCATGCAACCATTACCATGTTGCCGAAAGCACTGCCTGAAAGTCTGCTATGGCATAAGTAACCGACCAGATTTTATACAATAAAATACCTTAAATTGACTAAATAGTTAAATTCTGCAATCCTTCTAGGACAGACTCGGAGAAATCTTTTTCTCATTCTTGCAAGGAATGGACTGCAAGACTAATTGTACTTTAGGATGTCTACATTTCAAAGGGGCTGCCATTTTTTGTTGTGTTTGTTTATGTTTTATGAAGTTCACCAAGCATAAAATCCATACAGTTCACAAGAACAAATATGGAGTCATGCGAGAGTGCATCAATGTAAAATGAAGAATGTCCAATGTGGCTTTTGTCAATCTGCTGTGACCATACCCCCCACAATTTTATGCCATTTTGCATGAGATCTGAGTCAAATTGGTAAAAGAAGATGAGACTGATACACCAAATGAAAGTGTCAATGACACTGTAGCTCAACTTGACAAACTTGAACTTGGTAAGTTATAAGAGAAATGGCAAAATTGAAGATCATTGGTACCAATGTTATTTGGTGAAATTTAAACATGACAGCAGTGTCACTGTGTGTGCACGTCAGAATAATCCATGCATTGTAAATGTAAACTGTAAGGATGGCTAAAGGAAGAATGTTGATACACAAATGCAGTAAATTCAGAGGTTATTATAAATGGCAACTTTTTTCACAGAAATGAATGCTAATCAATAGCTCTTATCTAGGGGTCCCGCCTAATGAGCACACCAAGTTCAAAAACAATCCTAAGATAAATGTGCCCTGTAGGACATGTCAAAGAAGAAAGTTGATGCACAAATGCAATAAATTCAAAGATTGTTGCAAACGGCAACAGTTTTTTGATGGAAATGAAAAGAAAATCAATAGCTTCTATCTATGTCATCCTGCATAAGCATACAAACAACCTGATAATGACTGTGCTCTCTGAGGCATGCCAAAGGAAATGTTAATGTACAAATGCACTAAGTTTGAAGGTCATTGCTTGTGGCAATGGTTTTTTTTTTCTTTTTTATGGAAATTCATAAATATTCCCTGTACAGAATGCAAAAGGGATAAGTTGCTGCACAAATGCAGTAAGTTCAAAGGCTGGTGATAACGACAATAATTTTTTCTGGAAAAGAAAAAAAATTGATAGCTCACATCAAGAGGTCACCCCAAAAACACATACCAAGTTTCAAAGTGATCCGATCATAAATGTGCCCTGAAGGGCGTGTCAAAGGGAAATTTTGAGGTCTGACTAAGTTCAAAGGTCAGTGGCAACATTTTTTGACAGAAATGGAAGAAAATCATATAGATGTCACCCCACAAAAGCACACCAAGTTTCCATGTGATCCAATCATAAATGCGCCCTGCAGGGTGTGTCAAAGGGAAATATTGATGCTTAACTGCACTAAGTTTTTACTAAGTTCATCAAAGGTCATTGCCAATGTCAACTATTTTTGACGGAAATGGAAAAAAATTGATAACTCCCATCTAGAGGTGACCCCAAACAAGCACACCAAGTTTCCAAGCGATTCAATAATGTGCCCGGCAGGGTGTGTCAAAGGAAAATACTGATGCATAACTGCACGAAGTTCATTAAAGGTCATTGCCAACAGTAACATTTTTTGATGGACAAGGAAGAAAAATAATAGTTCCTAACTAAAGGTCACCCCAAACAAGCATACCAAGTTTCAAAGTGATCCGATCATAAATGTGCCCTGCAGGGTGTGCCAAAGGAAAATATCAATGCATAACTGCACTAAGTTCATCAAAGGTCATTGCCAATGGCAAGATTCTTTGACGGACAAGGAAGAGAATAAATGGCTCCTATCTAGAGGTCACCCCAAACAAGCATACGAGGTTTCAATGCAATCCGTTCATAAATGTTCCCTGTGGGGTGTGCCAAAGGGAAATATTAAGGTCTAACAAAACTAAGTTCAAAGGTCGTTGTCGCAGCGGCAACATGTTTTGATGAAAATAGAAGAAAGAGGATAGCTCCCATCTATAAGTCACTCCAAACAGGCACATAAAGTTTCAAAGCGATCTGATCATAAATGTGCACTGCAGGGAGTGCCAAAGGGAAATACTGATGCATAACTGCACTCGGTTCATCAAAGGCTATTGCCAGCGGCAACATTTTTTTATGGAAATCGATTAAAATCATTAGCACCCATCTAGAGGTAACTCCAAACAAGCATAGCAAGTTTCAAACCTATCTGATCATAAAGGTGTCCTGTAGAGCATGCCAAAGGAATATATTGATGCCTGAATTAACTAAGTTCAAAGGTCATTGAAGAAAATTGATAGCTCCCCTCTGGAGGTCACCCCAAACAAGCACACCAGGTTCCAATGCAATCTGATCATAAACGTTCCCTGTAGGGTGTGACAAAGAGAAATATTAATGCATAACTGCACTAAGTTCATTGAAGGTCATTGCCAGTGGCCACATTTTTTGACAGAAATTGAAGTAAATCGAAAGCTCCCACCTAGAGGTCACTCCAAACAAGCATGCCAGGTTTCAAAGCAATCCCATCATAAATGTGCCCTGTAGAGTATGCCAAAGGGAAATATTGAGGTCTGACTTAACTAAGTTTTAAGAACGTTGCCAGCGGCAACATTTTTTGATGGAAATAGAAGAAAATCGATAGCTCCCATCTAGAGGTCACCCCAAATAAGCAAACAAAGTTTCCAAGCGATCCAGTCAAAAATGTGCACTGTAGGGTGTGCCAAAGGGAAATATTGATGCATAACTGCACTAAGTTCATCGAAGGTCGTTGCCAGCGGCAACATTTTTTGACGGAAATCGAAGAAAATCGATAGCTTCCATCTAGAGGTAACCCCTAACAAGCATACCAAGTTTCAAGCCAATCTGATCATGCCTGGTAGGACATGCCAAAGGAATATACTGATGCCTGACTAAACCAAGTTCAATGGTTGTTGCCAGCAGCAACATTTTTTGATGGAAATGGAAGAAAATCGATAGCTCCGATCTAGAGGTCACCCCAAACAAGCATGCCAGGTTTCAGAGCAATCCGATCATAAATATGCCCTGTAGGGTGTGCCAAAGGAATATATTGATGCCTGACTAAACTAAGTTCAAAGGTTTTGCCAATGGCAACATTTTTTGATGGAAGAAAATCGATAGTTCTCATCTTGAGGTCACCCCAAACAAGCATGGCAGGTTTCAAAGCAATCCGATCATAAATGTGCCCTGTAGGGTGTGCCAAAGGGAAATACTGAGGCCTGACTAAACTAAGTTCTAAGAATGTTGCCAGCAGCTACATTTTTTGACGGAAATAGAAGTTAATCGACAGCTCCCATCTAGAGGTCACCCCAAACAAGCATACCACGTTTCAAAGCAATCTGATCATAATTGCGACCTGTGTGGTGTGCCAAAGTAAATTGTGTCTGTACGCTCAACTGTACGTAAATACGTACGTACATAGGCCAACGGACGAGAAGTGATGGCAATCGCTCAGCTTGACTTTGTCAAGTTGAGCTAAAAATGCCCTGCCTTGTGTGCAGAATACTTACATCAATCGGCTTTGTTAAGTTAAGAAAACGTGGAAAGTTTCAAAGTGATCCAGTCAAAAATGTGCATCGCAGGGTGTGCCAAAGGGAAATATTGATGCATACCTGCATTATGTTCATAAAATGTTGTTGCCAGCGGCAACATTTTTTTTATGGAAATCGAGGAAAATCGATAGCTCCCATCTAGAGGTAACCCCAAACAAGCATACCAAGTTTCAAACTGATTTGATCATAAATGTGCCCTGTAGGGCGTGACAAAGAAATATATTGATGCCTGACTAAACCAAGTTCAATGGTTGTTGCCAGCGGCAACATTTTTTAATGGAAATGGAAGAAAATCGATAGCTCCATCTAGAGGTCAGCCCAAACAAGCATACCCGGTTTCAAAGAAATCTGATGATAAATGTGCCCTGCAGGGTGTGCCAAAGGGAAATATTGAGGCCTGACTAAACTAAGTTCAAAGAACATTGCCACCGGCAACATTTTTTGACGGAAATGGAGGAAAATCGATAGCTCTCATCTGGAGGTCGCCCCAAACAAGCATACAAAGTTTCAAAGCAGGCTGATCATAAATGCGACCTATGCGGTGTGCCAAAGTAAATTGTGTCTGTACGCCCAAACTGTACGTAAAAACGTACGTACATATGCCGACGGACGAGAAGTGATGGCAACATTTTTTGATGGAAGAAAATCGATAGTTCTCATCTTGAGGTCACCCCAAACAAGCATGGCAGGTTTCAAAGCAATCCGATCATAAATGTGCCCTGTAGGGTGTGCCAAAGGGAAATACTGAGGCCTGACTAAACTAAGTTCTAAGAATGTTACCATCAGCTACATTTTTTGACGGAAATAGAAGTTAATCGACAGCTCCCATCTAGAGGTCACCCCAAACAAGCATACCAAGTTTCAAAGCAATCTGATCATAAATGCGACCTGTGTGGTGTGCCAAAGTAAATTGTGTCTGTACGCTCAACTGTACGTAAATACGTACGTACATACGCCAACGGACGAGAAGTGATGGCAATAGCTCAGCTTGACTTTGTCAAGTGGAGCTAAAAATGCCCTGCCCTGTGTGCAGAATACTTACATCAATCGGCTATGTTAAGTTAGGAAACGTGGCTTCTAATTCATTTGTGTACATGGTTTGGTATGCTTCATTTGTTTTGAAACTATCACCCTTCTGTAGTTGCTGTTTGGGGAGGCTTGACTGTTGCTTTCTCATGATATTTAAGAATATTAATAACAGATCTGCTTACTGTTTTATAGGCAGTGGGTTACCAGCCTTAACAATATCGGAATTATCTTGGTTATTAAATTCATTTATCTAAAAACTTAAGAGACGTTGTGGTCTCATTTCGGTAATTTGTGTGATTTTTGTCTGCCAGGCGGCTTCTTTCATTTCTGTCCACAGATTGTCAACAGACATAGATTTTTGCAACCTTTTGGTGCCAATAGTGATCAAAATCGACGTTGATCCATCTTACACACAATGAGGTTGTGCGAGGAAGACATGTAAATTTACGATGGTAAAACATTTTTCTATTTTTGGTGAACAGGAAAAAACCTTTCTGAAAATTCCCCTTGGCATTGTTTTTCTTTTTGCCTAGCAGACTTCACCAAGCCTTCTTTACGTCACTAATATAGTTCGGCAACAGTAAAATTAATTTTTCGTAAATATACTATTGTGAGTACTGCAATGTATGTTGATGTGAATATATTTTTGTTTTGAAATATAATTTTCCACTTGTATGTTTTGATTATCAACACCAACCAAATAATAGGAGTTCGAATCAGTGGCGTATTAATCCCTTGCTGACACTTGCGTCACATTGTACAGTTTCTGAACTCAACATTGCTACAATTACCACATTGTCAGTTGAATATTTTCCTATGAATGTATCCTGTGTTGTACATTACATCGCCTCTCAAATTCAAAAACAGCAGTGAAATGTTTGAAGATTTCAGATCTTAGGAAATCAAATACTTTCCCAACTTGGCCCGAAAACCATGCGATCATAACAAGCAATGTCGTCCAAACACTATGACTTGTTTGTGGTCAACCATTTTCCTCTGAGCATTCTCACCTTGTGATGAAATGATAAATATGGTTTCTCCGAGTATGGAGTGTGGCGTCTTTTATTTAAAACTCAGACTTTTGAATTACCGATCTATTCCTTGTTAATGCTGTGGGTTACTTATGCGGCTGGCAATTTCTTTGTCATCAAAAGCAAAAAACATTTTTTAAATTTGGAAAAAGTGGATAAATTCAGGTTTTGTGTACTTTTGTCATTTTTTTGGTATATAATATGTCTCAACCCATCCGAGATCGCTGGCGACTGCCGTCAGAACATGATCGGACGTGGGTAAGCCCAACAGAACTCCTTGCATAATCCACTGAACATCCATCCAGGGGAGAAGGTGACGGTGAAGAGACTCCAGTAACTGAAGCACCAGATCCAGAGGATTGACATTCGGCCTCCAACGACTGAGCAGAAAGTGTTGGAGAGGTCTGACATGCAGCCGACCTAGAGGAATGAGATCCGTCACCGAACCGCTGAGACCGAGCAGCCGGAGAAGACTCCGAGCAGTCGCGGACGTGGACTGGGACAGAGTCAGGGCAAAAGCTGAGAGAATCACAGCCCTTGCCCGGGGAACCGCCACCGTATTCAACTGAGTACGGAAGTCCATCCCTAGATGACAAAACAACTGAGAAGGGACCATGTCCGACTTCTCCTCATTGATTCTGAATCCTAGCAACGTGAGCAGGCTCAACAGTGTGTCGACATCTGACTCCAGAAAGGCAGCATTGGAATGCCTCTGGAGGATATCGTCTAGATATGCTGAAGTAGTCACCCTGGGGTGTGTGCAATGTAAGGCTAACACATGCATCATCAGTCGGGTGAAGGTCCAAGGAGCCAGGTTGAGGCTGAAGGGCATGGCCTTGAACTGGTAAACTCACCCCAGAAAAGCGATGTCCGATGAATCGGAATGTGAAAGTAAGCATCTCGCAGGTCGATGCTGGAAGCGAAAACTCCCTGATAAATACAGCGGCGAACCGACCTGAAAGCCTCCATGCTGAACTTAGGAGCAATGATAGACTGGTTCAGGATACTCAGATCGATAACCGGTCAGAGTCGGCCGTCCTTCTTCAGCACCAAGAACAGGTGGGAATAAAATCCCACTGAATGAATGTTCTTGACGACCTCGATTGCCCCCTTTGACAGGAGAATGCCTATCTCCGTGATCAAAAGTTCCCATCGTGTAACGTCAAAAGGAACTTGTGTTGGAAGAGGCACTCTCGACAGAGTTGGATGCCTCAACCAGGGACGAATCGAGGTGACGACTGCCGATGCCTACCCTTACCCCGTGAGTAAGTAGAAGTGGCGGCAGGAGGATCAGCCCTTGGCTTCACAGAGGAAACATAAGGGCCCTTGTTAGGCTTTGGATGGACCCTGCCTCCAACAGAAGGCTGATCAAGCAGACGAAGCAGCAGCTGATCTATGGAATGATGTAGGACGTCATCCCGGACCGTTGCCACGGAACCATGGAATAGTTGCGGACCTGCCAATGAAGCAGATCGAAGAGCAGCGCGCTGCCCCTCAGGAAGGGAATGGCATGTGTCCAACACAGCGTCCCTGCGAACTAATTCCAAGTTAGCTGTGTTACAGGAATGTGTGTGCATGAGCGCCTTGGAAAGCACATGCAAAGGAGCCTGTACGTCATCAAACCTTACTGGAGGCAGATAAGCAGCTAAAGCAGACGACGTGATCTGAGAGAGAAAGCATGCCCAGCATCTCTCTCGATAAGCCCAACAGGGCCTCCAGTCGCCATAGGAATAACGGCTGACTTGGGCTTGGAAAGCCTGAGGGAGGTGGAGTCCTGATCCAAGACCGTCAAAGTCTGGCAGACTGATGGATTGGCGGAATCGTAGGAACGAGAACGTACTGGAGGCAAAAAAGTGTTAACCCTGGTGAAGAACGAAGTCTTCATAGCCTTGGAACTCAGCTTAGAGTCCAAAGCTGAAAACACTTCAACCACCTGTACTGTCTGGCACGGTCGAAGGCACCCAGAAGCAGGTTACTCCACAGGCTGTAGGCACGCGACCGATGATCGCAGCCTGGCAGACATTGTCGGCTGGTTTGACAGTTTGAGATCTGGAAGGAACTCAAACACAAAGTCAAGAGCTGCCCCCAAGTCAGAAGACTGTTGACTCTCGACATCAGGTATGTCGGACTTATCCTCTGAGTCGGAAGACACATAGCCCATCATGGGCAAACCAGCCGATGTCTCTCATGGTGTAGGCACACCTGAGGGATCAGAAAGAGGCCGGCTTCTGATCCCGGGAGGTGGCGCCGCAAGGGGGGCTCCTGGAAACCACTAGTAGCCTCGCTGGAGGCAACGGGAAGGCGCTTGGAAAGAACCTGAGTAAGCAAGGAGAGAGCCTCCCTAAGCTCACGGCCTGTGTCGGTCAGTTTGACGTGGGAACAAACTGGCAAAGTGGCTTCACTACTGACCCTTTTAACCAGCAAAGGGTCACGATCCCTAAATACACCCGATGCAGGGCGACGGGTGGCAGCCGAAACATCTGTAGGCAGATGTGTATATGGGTATGACATACCCCGAGGATCTACAGAGTGGAAACTCAGGAGAGTTGCCACGGACCTCTGAGAGACAGAAGGTCCAGGCTGCACAAAAGGCATTGGTCCCACAAAACTGGCCATGGGACCAGAGTGCGTGGAAGGAAACGCCATGGAGTTCTATGGTGGCCCCACAATGAACATCCGAATCCAATGAGAAAACTGCGGTGCTCAATGGCTAAGAGACCACAGCAGAGAGTTCGGCCGGCAGCCCCTTCCGACTTCGCCGAGTTGAAGTCAGGGAAGGCTGAGGCTAATCCCCCACGTCTACACTACCAGACATCTCTGCAGACCCCTGCAGGGATAAATCTGCTGTGCTCAACGGCTGAGAGGCTACAGCAGAGGGTTCGTTCGGCAGCCTCTTCCAACTTTGCCAAGTTGAAGTCAGGGAAGGCTGAGGCCGATACCCCATGTCTACACTACCAGTATCTCTGCAGACCCCTGCAGGGATAAAACTGCTGTGCTCAATGACGGAGAGGCCACAGCAGAGGGTTCGGTCGGCAGCCACTTCCGACTTTGCTGAGTTGAAGTCAGGGAAGGCTGAGGCCGATACCCCACATCCACACTACCAGACATCGCTGCAGACCCCTGCAGGGATAAGTCGAGGCCGGCTGAAACGGTGACCGATGACGTTGCAGACGGAACAGCAGTAGCAGCAGATACGACAGGAGCTGTTGAAACTGGTGGAAAAGGGGAGAGAGCAACTGAGCTCGGCCTCCAAAGGAGGAGTCACAACCCTAGTGACAGCCTCAGATGTCGACTGGAGAGGGACCCTAGTCCCGGAACCAGGCATCTCTTCACCAGACAACTCAACAGCTCCCGCAGTATCCACCACGGTTAAAAACTGCACATCCCCCACAGAGGGGGTATAACTCTCACCAGACATGGCCGTGTCGGGAGGCCCTGAAAGACAGCATCCCCCTCCCCCCCTCCCCCCACGGGTGCGGGATGAACGGCCACGAGAACGCACCATAAGCTAGGGCAAAAGGCATTGCCCTAAAGGAACAGTACTGGACATAACAGAAGTGAGGGCAGTAGAAGAAAAAGGTGAACTCAATGTAGAAAGTAGAAGAGCACCCCAAACTACAAGAGAAAGGTGGCAGAAAAAGGACCGGCGGGAACACAACTGAACCCAGACGGCCGACAGGGACCAAAAAAACCAGAAATTCTGCCCTCAACAGAGAGGAGAAATCCTGTCCATACAGTCCCCATTGACACCTAACTCCAATAATAATAATAAAATTTATCAACCGAAAAATTTTATGTCCGAACCGCATGGTTTGCGAAAGTTGCGTGCGACACGGAAAATATAACAAGAGGGATGTTACATCCCAATGCTCACCTACATTCGCGCTTGATAATGTCATTCCAATGTAACATGCCTAATATTTAGTTAATATAAATCATTAACTAGGCATCAAATGATTAATGTGGTTTATGTGATGGCTTTGGAAAGTCTATATTTCTGCACTTATTATATATCAATTCAACATAAAATCATTGGATATAAAAGCATTTTTTTCTTTTAGAAATGTTTATGATTAAGAATATGAATCGTGAGGCCAGATATTAAATCATAAATAAGAATTAGGAAAGGCTTTCATAAATCACTGAAATTGTAAGTACATTCATTGGTTAAAGAGGAGTTGCGGAAAAACATTCATTCAAGGCTTTCATAAATCACTGAAATTGTAAGTACATTCATTGGTTAAAGAGGAGTTGTGGAAAAACATTCATTCAAGAAAGTGACTATAAGTCCCAACAAAAATACATCACATCAACAACTAAAATAAGCCTTAATGTTACTAGTAACAAGTATGAGAAAGTATTAAAAAAAAAAAGTTAAAAAAATTTTTTTTAAAGAAAGTGAATATAAGTCCCAAAAATCCCCCCCACCTTAACACAAACTTTTAGAACTTAAAATTGAGTAAGTCAGACAAAAACGTGAACATTGTGACTGAAAAAAAGAAAAGAAATCAGTTAAATTTCTGCATACAGTAGGGTTAATACCTACAGTTGTTACTGAAATGAGAAAATAAACAGTAATGAGAGATGAAGGCACCACAATCTGCACAAAAGCTGACTTTAACGCAAATTCTTACAACACCTAAAAGCTAATTCTTACAACAAGTTTTGGCAGAAAATCAGCCTCAAATTCCTCAAATATGCATGTAATGAGGGTTAAATATTACTGCAATGGAGTTCAGTAACCCAAGCGTAGAATATTAATCGCCTGGAAACAAACATAGAAACACAACTCACCTAAACACAAAGTTTACAAAGTTTTACAACTTAAAATTTACTAAGTCCAAGAAAAACATGAAAATTTTGACTGAAAAAAAAGAAAATTTCCATTAAATTTCTGCATACAGTCGGGTTAATACCTACAGTTGTTATTGAAATATAAAAATCAACAGTAATGAGAAGTTAAAGCACCACAATCTGCACAAAAGCTGACTTTAACGCAAATTCTTACAACACCTAAACGCTAATTCTTACAACAAGTTTTGGCAGAAAATCAGCCTCAAATTCCTCAAATATGCATGTAATGAGGGTTAAATATTACTGCAATGGAGTTCAGTAACCCAAGTGTAGAATATTAATCACCTGGAAAGACACATAGAAACACAACTCACTTAAACACAAAGTTTTACAACTTAAAATTTACTAAGTCCGAGAAAAACATGAAAATTTTGAGTGAAAAAAAAGAAAATTTTCATTAAATTTCTGCATACAGTAGGGTTAATACCTACAGTTGTTATTGAAATATGAAAATCAACAGTAATGAGAAGTTAAACCAGCAAAATCTGCACAAAAGCTGACTTTAACACAAATTCTTACAACACCTAAACGCAAATTCTTACAACAACTTTTGGCAGAAAATTTTAGCTGAAATTTGGAAAAAAGTCGTAGTTTCAGGGTTAAATACTGTTCTAATAGTCCCCTAGAACCTACATATGCAATATCAAAGGCCTGGGCCCACTGATGCTTGAGAAATTCACCTTAACATTAACTCTTACAATATTGGACACGCCAGACGCCGACGCCCGAGGTTATCACAATAGCTCACCACATCTTACAGATGTAGGTGAGCTAAAAAATACAATGAAAATGTGGTTGAAAATAGTAACGAGAATATATAAAACACAGTCCTGTTATTATACGATCCTCAGATCCATAATTCCAGTCACAGGTAACCATTATCAACGAGCTGAATTATCACTGTTTCTGAATGCAAAATGGACGTCGTGCCACATGGGTGGACGAAAAAAGAATGATTCATTAGTGACTGCCTGCGCACTGGTTCCAGAAGTCGTGGATTTGTACTTAGGGGTGAACGGTATTCGGATTTTAGTACCGGTGATGGTATTGAAAACAATACCACGGTATACCGGTATACCATGAAACAGTTCAGATTGAAAACAAAATAAAACTGAAATACATGTACCTCCTTACTTTTCTGAAGTGCTTGATAAATGTTATGTGCAAGGTCCCAGGTGAAAAACAACCCATGTAATTCGGTACATTCTAAGTTTTGAGTTTACTTTGGATGTAAAAGAATTTTGAAGTTCATTAATTCGTTGTTTGTCAGCAATCTGACACAAAAATGTTTCAAATCACACATATTCACAATTGCGAAATGTGCAACAATTTTTGTCAATTATGACAGATGTGTGATGCCATCACTGGGAGAAAACACTGTTGGCTGGTGATTGACACCTGCAGGCTATCATGAAACTGAAGGGTGATCACGTCTTGGAGAAGTGCCTAATATCAACAGACCGACTGGCCTGACATGTGACAGATGACACTGTCATCGGAGGAAGTTTACTGCTGGAAGATAGGAGAAGGGGAGGAGCTACTACTGGTTCTTCGTGTAACCAGGCCCTCGGAATTCCATCAACTGGACACCCGTTGTTTTGATAAAGAAGTTTTGTTTGTCACTGTTTTTCATGAAGCCACACATATGCAATTAACACAATGTGACAATTGACTGGCTCAGTAATTAAACGCTTATCAGTCAAGAGAGGTAACAGAGGTTGACCATGTTTTTGAAGGAATTAAATTGACAAAGACTAATTTACTTGTATCCTAGATTCAGATGAAAGCCAGTACACCCATGATAATTTTATGGCTTATTTTCATATTAAACAATGGGTTCAATAACTTTGTAGACATGGATTATTGTCGTCTTCCATTCAAATCACTCATTTTCCCAGAGCAGTAAGTGATACTTCTATCTTTTGCTCCAAAAATATCTTTTTTATTCATGATATCCTTTGCATTTAATATGTCTTTGCCATATTTTCGAGCATTATTTATATTTTTATTTCAAGAAAACATGAATTCCAAATCATAATACCAGACCCCAATATTGTATACCGTTACTCACAGTATATCGGTATTCATTTTCGATGGACGGTTTTGAACCGGTGTCGATTTCAATACCGGTACCAACCGGTATACTGTAATACCATGCAGCCCTATTTGTACTAAGAGAAGAGCGTCCCCTACTGGGTGTGCGCCAATGACGCTCGACTCAGTTTTGGCTTATTTTTTCTTGGTGCACTTTTCTTTCCCAAATCACTTGGGAAAGAACTAAATAGAGAGTATATTTTCTGAGTTAGGGTCTTCCACTGTAGTGCAAGCCTGTAGTAAACAATTGTAAGGTAGGTTGATAAGAAATGGTATCCACTCATCTTACAAGAGTTAACATGCCCTCGCATCTGTTGGCTGTTTGTGTGTCGGATTCTGGTTCGGTTCAGTGAGCGACAAAAAGGCAATTGATCTCGGTAGATGGGCTGCATACTAAATTTCATCTGCCTCCAAGGTGACGATGCATGAGCCTAGCTATTTATCCTAACCATCTTCTTGTGTTAACATATTCAACAGCTGAGGAGATGACCAAAATAAGCTCTAAGCTTTCTGTCCTTTAAAATTTATTTTCTCTATTGTTATGCTGTGTAATATTGTATCATATTGAGTTAGGTGTAATTATTCCATTCTGCATACACTCACTGTAACTTGTTCCAATAAATATTGTTTAAACAAAAATATGAACCCAGTGGCTTTACTACTGGTCTTAAGTATGCTGCTTCATACCAAATAACAATTCCTTGTTCTGTGCATCCCCTTGTGTTACAAATCTGATTCAAATTGGCAAACTAGTTCGGGGCAGTCCCTCCAAGCACAAGCCCATTTATTCCCCGAGAAACTTTCTTTGAAAAAACTTGACTCTTGAGCAGAAAGGAAGATGCATACCAAATTCCAAAGCATTGCAACTGGTGGTTTATGAAAAGAAGATTCTTGAAGAATTTTAGGCTTTATGGATACTGCTCCCAGTCCATTGGACAAACAAAACTGGATGAGTATTCCCCAAAGATAAGTTTTGCATAATTTGGTTAGTTTTTCGCCAGTGATTTTGATGAAGATATGTAAAGCTAATGGATGACACACATCAAAAAATGCCAACAGCTCATGCTGCCTTTCAGTTGGGCGAGCTAAAAAGAAATGAAATAAAAATAAACAAGAGCTATGCCAGGCATTATATAATACACCCAGTGAGCAGTTTGAATTGCACTTATTTGTGATATGATAATATTGTAAGGAGCTGATATAAAAAAATGCTCAATTCACATCCATTTTTTCTTGCTTTTGCCCTTTTCAAAAGATACTTTGAAAATGAGCCCACGAAGTTGAAAAATCAATACTGACATGCATCCCCATAAGTTGAAGCAAGTTATTGTACAGAAATCAACAAACAGCCCAATTTTATATTCATACGTTGAAGCTACAAACCAAGTTTGAAAACTCTAGCAATGGGCCATAATTCTGAGGGAAATGGGTGGGAGGAGCTGGAATTCAATACCAATCCGTATGCCCATATGTTTATGCTACAGACCAAATTTGAAAACTCTAGGTCAAGTCACTGCATGGAAACCAACAAACAGCTCGATTTTGTATGAGTCATAATTTTGGTGAAAATGGGTGTTTATACTATAAACCAAATTTGAAAACTCTAGGTCAAATCATACTAAAGTCATTGCATGGAAATCAACAAACAGCTTGATTTGTACGAGTCATAATTCTGGTGAAAATGGGTGCACAGAGCTAAAATTCAAAACTAACCTCTATGCTGATGCTATAAACCCAAGTTTGAAAACTGTAGATCAAATCATACTAATGTTATTGTGCAGAAACCAACAAACAACCCAATTTTGAACATCTTGCCATAACTCTGGTGAAAATGGGTCAGAACAGCTGAAATTCATTACCAACTTGTATAACCATATGTTATTTCTTCAAACGAGATTTGTGAACTCTAGGACAAATCCTACTCAAGTTATTGCATGGAAACCTAATTGTTTATGGATGGATGGCTGGATGAGTGGAAGGATGGATGGCACATGGACAGATGGAAGGGTGGATGGATAGACGGGGAGATGGATGGATGGATGGATGGATGGGTGGATGGATGGATATACCTAAAACTGAGGTTTATGTGGCTAAAATATTAGAAGAATATTAGAGAAACTACTAAAAAAGTATTTTTTAAGACTAATTTCTGGGTGGTAGCAAACCCAAACCTTTCAGCTTGCTGACCCCAACTCAAATCCTTTCCCTTACCCTAACATAAAATTCCTGAAAATACAACACCTACTTTTTGTCACTTACTAACCACACAAAGCATATTTCAATACTAAAACCAATGGTCCAGACTTAGCTGGTGCAACCTCAATATTATTAAGGGCCAAACACAAATTTTGAACACCCCCCCCCCCCCCCCCCCTCCCCATCCATCCCCAAAATTTGCATACAAATACCGAAAATTAAAAGTCTTATCTGGCCCTCCATACCTTTAGTACCTGCGCATGCTCAGTACCCAGGAAGAGACCGGAATTGGTACAAACATCATTCTTCTATTTGGCCCAAAGTCAGTAACAGCTGAACTCACATCTGTGCTTTAAATTCTCATTTTTGAAAATGCCAGACACAAATCAATGATGGTTTTCATGAAATCAAAAGTGTAACAGGATGCTGGAAGTGAATAACGGTGGTTTCGGATGTTCAGGGCTGTAACTTTATAATTTTTATGTAAATTATTCATGTTACCCAATTTCGTGATATGATTCTGAACGTCATCATTAATATATGACTCCACTGTTGTTTTTGTTACTATTACTTCCCTTCCCTCTCCTGAACCCTCCTGTTAAACTCACAAGCTCTTTTGGCATTTTTACTGAAGAATTTTTTATTAAATTCTTGGGGGTTTAACTTGTAAACAGAATTGATATTGGGTTTATCCAACCCATGTTTATGCCCTGTCTATTTCGGTTCAGGACATTTTTGTACTCTTGCATCTTCTACCAGATGCATTGTATTTTCTTCATATGAAGATCTAGTTTTGCATCAGTTGGTTTGTTGGTTTTTTGATCGCTTACTGATTCTGGGCCTTTGTTGTGCCTGTTGTTGGTTAGTTTCTGGTTCTTCCTCTTGATGTTGTTGTCTGTTCAATACGTTTTGGATTCGTATTAATTCAATGTTTAGTTTTAAACAATCACGATTTTTCTACTAGGATACATAGTATATCTTATTCCGGGAGTTTAGCTTTTATTAGTTAGTGGTTGTCCACACTTAGGCTCTATCGGGACGTCCTTGCGCTCATGAGGTTCCCTTGGGGCACTTAGGCTTCATTCAAAATTTTTCGAAATTATTTTTAAAATTTTATTCGAATATTATTTTTTGTTTTGTCTATGTTATGTATCCTTGTGATGTTTATTTTTGGGAGTGCAGCAGACTTATGTTTTTGGCCTCATTATTATTGTTGCCATTATAATAATTGATATTTAGTGTAAGTCAAAGAAGCCTCGGAATATAGGTTTGCTGTTTGCCGATAGTCGCGGCACTCCTTCAATACTTGTACTATGGGATGCGAATGTTGGAAACGGGTGTCAACCTGTGTGGTGGGCGGTGAAGCCTTCACTGCTGGCTCATACTAGTCTTTCAGTCTCTTTTTCAGAGGAACAAGAACATGGTGATGGTACTTTGACACCTGTCCATTACGTGATGCTGTTGTCGTACTCTGATGAGCCCCGCTCTGGTGAGTAAAATGGAGCTAGCTGCCAAGATATAAATGCACAGGATTAAAGCCGGAGTAGCTTAATTCTCCACATGCAGCTAGTTCGTAAGGGAGCCAAGGCGCCGGGTAGGTCTGTTGCGGTCGAGTAGTATAATGTGGGTAGAGCAAGCACCTTATAATATAAAGCTCACCCAGTGACAAATGCAATCAGGAGAAGCCTTTAAGTTTCTCTACAGGATGCTCGGCGAGATCTGGAGACAGATCGCGAGCTGGAGAACCCTCGTCGTCCCATTGGCAGTCTGAGTCGACAGTGTCCGTTGCGGGAAACTATAATCAGTCGGATGTTCCTTCCACAATGCAGCCAGCGTCGGTTGTGGTTATGGCTTTTTCTTCTTACATGGAAGTGCATGCAAAGGGGATTAGAGACAAGTTTCTCAACGGGATACTCAGCGAGATCTGGAGCCAGTTGGAGAGCATTCTCCATCCCATTAGCAGTCGGTGTTGACTGTTTGTCCATTGTGAGAAACGTTTATGAGTCGGAGCAATGCTCCTTCCACACTTCAGCTGGAGTCGGCTGTTGTTACGGCTTCCTCTACGTCCACTGAAAAAGCATGTTAAGGGGTAGAAGCCTACACGTTTCTAAATGGAAGGCTTGATGAGGTCTGGAGCCAGACCACGAGTGGGAGACCCCGCTCCGTTCCATCAGCAGTCGGGGCTGACTGTTTTCGCTTCGAGAAACTTTTGTG
This sequence comes from Pictodentalium vernedei, assembly GCA_031216915.1. NCBI lineage: Eukaryota > Metazoa > Mollusca > Scaphopoda > Dentaliida > Dentaliidae > Pictodentalium > Pictodentalium vernedei. Next base: position 576,403,975 of record CM062297.1, on the reverse strand, counting down.
AGTTGGGACACCCGTTCACGCTTGCGGTTCGGGACGCTTCTTCCACACTGCAGTCGGGGCCGGTTGCAGCTATGGCTTCTTCCTCTGCTTTGTCCATGAAGCATGTTAGACTGCAGACTAGCTATCTGACTTCGCATGTTCATGCTGTTCCATGGAGATGTTCCCAGTCTTCACCATCGAAGTCAGATGAACCTGTAGCTAGTCGTTCGAGGAATTTTTATAAGCATTGAAGATCTGGGGTCAGATCTCCGGCCCGTGAGCAGCATATGGTGAAGAAATGGATAATCGCTGCTCTGCAAGCCCCGTTCAAGGACCCGCTGCTGCAGATTGTGCAGCGTCTCGCAGCATCCCAGTAGTCTCAGGTTCTGCCATCCACAGTCTTCGGTAGTGAGCTGTGGGACGGTGCTGGGTTGGTCCAGTCATCTGTACAGTCGGATGGTGTTGACCATATTTCAGATGGAACATTCAGATGGTGAGAGGGTTGATTCTGCAGCCCTCAAGGAATGGCACATTAAGACTTTGAATTTGTATTCATAAGCTCTTTGAATCTTGTTCCATCTGAACAGAAGTCTGCATTTGCTAGGCAAAAAACTGCTTAAGGTACCGGGCATAGGAAAGACAAAGATCTTCCTTCCCGGATCTTTCAGCTTAGGTGTTGAAGGCTTTTGGTCTGATTAACAATGCCTCCCTTGGCTCAGCAATAGTATAAGAAAGGCAATGATTTATTCCTTACGAACAGAAGATCGATAGCTCATAAATAGGCTGAGACAGCTGTCTTGTTGGGAATAGAGCCGTTAGAAGGAGTAAGTACATCTTTCCCTTCTCGGTTTTGTATTCCTAGACGTCCGAAGCATTTAGTGCCATTGTTGACGCCATAGTAGCCTTATCTACTGTTAGGGAGGTCTTTTCTTATACATTAGTGACTAACATCATAAGTCTCCATTTAGTGAGATGTCTAAGGCTGCAGTTGACGCCTTATAAGAATCAAGTGCAGCCCTTTTTTCCCTTAACTTGAGCAACTAACGTTGTAAGTCTCTGCATAGTGAGCTGTCTAAAGTCGCAAAATTTACACCGAGATATGTGTCTTCACGGAAATGAAGTCTTCTAAGCACCATTAGCTAGGCTGAGACTGCTGTCTTTTGGGAATAGAACCACTAAAGGTGTTGTTTTCTTAAGTGTCATAGACTTTATTATTATTGTTGACAGATTAGTAGCCTAGCTAGAAGTTTGAGTGGTGTTTTTATCCCTGTCATTAGCGGCTAGTGTTGTAAGTCTCCTTTAGAGAGCTTCTAGGGCCACAGTTATCAGACATTTAATTGTCTTCTCGAATATTAAGACCTTTAGCTGCTTCAGCCAGGCTGAGACCACTGTCCTATCGGGCAAGATACCGTTACATGAGAAGAGTTTGTTCTCTCCTTAGCGGTATTGTTTTTATGTTAGTTGTCTGAGGCTTTTAGCCCTATTGATAACGCCATATTAACCTAGTGTGATTAATGAGCGTTCTTTTGAATGCCTATAGTTAACTCCTTTTCAGGATTATATTCCTGCTATAATCGGTACGTGACGCAAGGAGTTCATCTAAGATTCATGTTATCGGGTGCAGGAACATAGTTTTTGTCTCCCGCTTTCATTCTTACCAAATCTAATGTTGTGGATTATATTTCCACTTGATGATTGGATATTATGTCTATATGGTGTATTACTTGATGACATGGCGTACTGTCTTGATTTCAAGGGATATGTCGACACTGTTTCAGCGGGTATATTCCTTGCAATAGTGCCATGTTCATCACATCCCCCTCCATCCTTAGTGGCATTATGGAGTCGGTCAGATTACAGGGCAACGTGGAGTGCTCTTCCTCTAAGCCTTGTATGCATTCAATTATATGGATGCCTTTCATTGCTCTTCGATTGGCAGGTGGGTTGTGGTCTAACGGCAACATCAGGGGCCCAGCCACTCTAGTTGGTTTGCTTCCTGTGATTGATCGTTCATAAGTTCATTTTTTTGTACCTCTACAACATACTTAAAATTTCATGAAAATCCGACAAACTTTAATTTTTTTTACATTGACATCCCATGATGTCACAGGTTAGTTCGTTCATTACCGTTAAGAACTTCCTTGGATGGATCCACATATTCAGATACGGTTTTTCACAGAAATTATATTTCCAAAGTTTCAAAAGGATTGCTCTTATTAATTGTCAGAAATTAAAAAATCAAGAAAAAAGTCATTAATTTTTCATTGTTTTGGATAAAAATGTAAAATCCAAAATTTTAAAAGGATATCAGCACTAACAAATGTGGTGCAGATAAGGTGAAAGGTAAAGGGGATGGACCCATAAGTAGAGTATGAAAAAAAAGGTGATAAATTGAAATTGTTGGGAAAGTGTGTCAGAAAGGCCTTTTCCCATACAGCTGTGAAATGATAAAAGCAAATAACGAGACACTGCTCTACCTGATAGCTCCACCGCTGGACCCCACTTTTAGGGGAAGATAAACACAAGACAAGAATCCAAGTGTTACCACTTGTGACCTTAACCTTCATGATATTACAATGGGTCGAGGTCAAGACATAAGGTTAGGTTAAGGGTAACAATTGTGCGATGTGTGAACAAAATCAGTTGCCCAGATTCAATTATACAGACGAGACAAGGGCTGTAAAACAATATCACAGTCTTGTTGTCTGTGACCTTGACCTTGATGGTATGACCTTGGATCAAAGTCGTGACACACTTATGTGTCATGAGAAATAATTGTACCAACTATGAACAAGATATGTCAATCATACAAAGTTATATGAACCAAACAAGGGCAGTATAACGATATAAAAGTTTTGCTGCCTGTGACCTTGACCTTGATATGACCTTGGAGCAAAGTCATGAAATACCTTTGAGTCATGAGTAATAATTGTACCAACTATGAATAAGATCTGTCAATCACACCAAGTTATATGGACCGGACAATATCAAAGTTTTGCGGTCTGTGACCTTGAAGTTGATGATATGGACTTGGATCAATGTCTTGACACACCTTTGAGTCATGTGCAATAATTGTACCAAGTATGAACAAGATCTGCCGATTATATCAAATTAATTGGACCGAACAAGCAAAATGTTGACGACAGATGGACAGACTACAGACAACTTAGCATTATAAAAGAACCAATGACATTCTGTTAGGCAGAGCTTATGTTCAGTGGTTAAGAAATTATGGCCCAGACAAGCAAATGTCAACATTTTTCTAAGTGTCACCTTATCATAGGGCCTGTGACCTTGAACTTGAGGAGCACATACCATATTATAATTCGTGACTGTCTTTTGATGTTACATATTGTTATAATGTTTCATTAAAAAATATTCAGTGGTTAAAACATTATGGCCAGGACAAACAAATGTCTAAGTTTTTCTAAGTATCACCTTATCATAGGGCCTGTGACTTTGACCTTGAGGAGCAGATACCATATTGTAATTCGCAACACACTGTCTTTGATATTACATATCGTTATGAAGTTTCATTAAAAAATATTCAGTGGTTAAAAAATTATGGCCCGGACAATCAAGTATCAAAGTAAGTGTTACCTCATCATAGGGCCTGTGACCTTGACCTTGGGGGGCAAATACCATATTTTAACTCACAACACACTGTCTTTTGATATTACATATTGTTATGAAATTTCATTAAAAAAATATTCAGCAGTTAAGAAATTCTGGCCCGGACAAATAAATGTCAAAGTTTTTCTAAGTCTCACCAGTGACCTATCATGGGGCCTGTGACCTTGACCTTGAGGGGCACATACCATATTATAATTCGCGACACACTATCTTTTGATATTATATATTGTTATGAAGTTTCATTAAAAAATATTCATTGGTTAAGAAATTGTGGCCCGGACAAATGAAATGTTGATGACAGTTTAAAGGACGACGAACAACTTGGACAAATGAAATGTTGACGACAGTTTAAAGGACGACGAACAACTTAGCATCGGAAAAACTTCGCTGACATTTTGTCAGGCAGGGCTAACAAGTATGTTGTCATTTTAAAGTTGTGTTTTTACATGAAACAAAAATTAATTTCCAGTACAAACACTTCCTGCCATTCCTCCCTAACATTATGAAAACGTACCTGTGTGTGAAGTTACTGTTGTTGATTCTGAAAAAACACAATTAAACATTTAACCACTCATCATAATTTTGTTTTGTTTTGCTGAAAAGCTATTCAACAAAAAATAATCTAAAACTTATCAACTGAAGATAGGTATATAGAATATTAGTCAGTGAAACAAAAAACAGTATTGAGCTGGAAAAACAGAATTGGTAAATGGAACGAGCCAATTGCTAGTAAATCCATAGACAATCAAAACTTAATAAGAAACTGGAGAATTGTAATTTGTTGGACAAATTACGGGCTTTCCCAACTTTTTAATGTGAAAAGGCAAACTGTATTGTACACAAAACTATCGATCAGTTTTGAAAACAGAAAATTTAGTGGAAATCAAAGTTTTTGTGATGCTACTAGTTTTTATGCAGCCAAAACAGATATTTGAGATACAGCAGGTCACCAAAACATTTAACACAAAATTTGCTCTTCAATAAGTACAGAATATTTTCATAGAAAGCAAAACAAGCGATGTCCTTTGTGCTTTGCAAAAAATTAGTACATATGAATTATGGGCGTATGGCCGGGGTTTCATGAAGGACTGTGCCCCAACCCACCCCTGAGTCAGGAAGGAGTCGATTTTTCGGCCAATATGCCAGAAAATTTCGGACAATTTAGTTGCCAGAAATGACCACAAAACATTTTGGTTTTCCACACAAAATGTTTTTTTCCTATCTCATCACTTAGAAGTTGCAAGTAAACTGACCATTATACTGTACAAGTTGATTCACTGGAACCGTATCCATGTTAATATTATTCATTTATAATCACACAAGTACACATAAAGAGCTCTATTACTGCATATTACGGGAGAACGGTGGCTCAGAAGGTAGAGATGATTGTTGCAATCCAAGAAGTCCTCGGTTCGAATCCCACCTGTGGCAACCACATTGTGTCCTTGAGCAAGACACTTCATCCCAATTTAATTTCCCATGTGGGGGGGGGGGGGGGGGGAGGAGGGAGGGGGGAGGGGGGGTTGTATGATGGTGATATGTACTAAGGGTACTTTGAGGGTGCACTTGTCTTCAACCAATGCTAACCCTGCTTTTGTGGAGTTAGTATGTTGGGGAGTCTGAGTCGCTTGCCATTGCTCGGTGGTTCTCTCCAGGTACTCAGTGGGAGGGAGACCCCCCCCCCCCCCCCTCTCACCCATACCCACATTTGGCATTTCCTCCTGAGATTCAACCTTTTCGGGCTAAAAGGGTTCATCCCCCTCCTGAAAAATAGCCCTGTACGCCTATGCAATGAATACCTGGACTTGAATAAATACCTATGTTATGGTCATGATATAACTGTAGATGCCGAAAGAAAGTGACCTTAAATATCAATAATTAATTTATTCTCTATTATTTTGTCTGTTTGTAAATGTGTGGGATTTGTCAACAAACGAGGGTAAGCTTCCTACTCCATGATTTCACAATTTTTCCAACATATCTGTTTCAGATACAATGAAAACCATGTAATATTACTTACTGTCACACACAAATTAGTTTTGTTTATTTGAGATGGTTTAAACTATCTACTGTCGGCTCAACATTCTAATTATGTTCAAGCTCCGCTGAAGCAGGGTGCCAGCGGTTGAAGACATGTGCACCATTGACATGCAGTACCCCTTAGTACATGGCATCATCGTGTACGCCTTAGTACATGGCATCAGATTTGAGACTTCCCATAAGGGTACTGTCGGAATATTTGTTATTTTCGCCAACTTCAAGAGCAAATTTTTCTAATTACAAGGTAGTTGTAATAATTATTTTGGTATGGCTAGATGCAACAATGATTGTGGAAGAAAGTTACTGTTTACTTCTTAATCTCAGATTTAACCCTCTAGCACAATGAGGGCGAGAATAAGAGTACCATTTGAAAATGCCAAAATTAGCCATTTTTGGTTGCCTTTTCTATCATTTTGGAAAGGGTTAATTTCAAACACTTTTCATGTACGTATTCACAATTGACTACCGAGCATATTTGCTTTTGTAAGTTTAGTTGTAAAGTTTCACCCTATCCCATTCTGGTTGCATAAAAGTAGGTACTGTCCAAAAAAACCCCAATTTTTTTAGAATTTGTTAAGTTTAGGTGACGATTTACACCATTTCCAATTGCTTGAGCTCTGAATGTTTTCTATACCAGCTGCTTGTAGCAGTCAAAGTATGACAAATTTTGTTCTATATGTTATTATTAAAAGTTTAACTCTTGGCAGATTTGAGACTTCCCATAAGGGTACTGTCAGAATAATTGTTATTTTCGCCAACGTTTACATGCACTTTCTCAGCACTGGAGCCATATTGTCTCAAAACCTTTTCCATGAGAGGATTGGGCCTTCATCCAAGAACAATTTTGCTGTTATATATTTTATTCAAAGTTTTAACCTTCATCCTGTTTTGGGGCCTTGAATTTGAGTGCCCTAAAATTCTTCATAAAATAGGTTAATTTGGAGCTCACTTTTCTTCCATTTTCGAAAGGAATACCGAAAAATGATTTACATGTTCGTATTTACAATTGCCTACCGAGCATATTTGCTGTTGTAAGTTTGGTTGTAAAGTTTAACCCTATGCTCGTTCTGTTTGCATAAAGATTATTTATTTATTTATTTATTTATTTATTTATTGGTGTTTAAGGTCACATATTTCTGCACAATGGCTAACCATGACCGTGACAGTTTTACGGGTGGAGGAAGCCGGAGTACCCGGAGAGAACCACCGAGCAACGGCGAGCAACTGTCAGCTCCCCAACATACCAACTCCACACATGCAGGGTTAGCATTGGTTGAAGACAGCTGCACCATCGACGTGAAGTACACCTTAGTACACAATGTCACCGTGCCCCCACGTGGGCAATGGGGGCAGAGTGCCGCAGGTGGGATTCGAACCGACGACCTCTCGGCTTGCAGCCTGCACCTCTACCAACCGAGCCACCGCGCCCCCCATTGCATAAAGGTAGGTGCAGTCCACAAAAACTCTCGTTTTCAGAATTTGGTAAGTTTAAGTGACGATTTACTCCATTCCTAAATGATTGAGCGCTGAACGTTTTCTATGGCTGTATGCAGCAGTCATAGTATGACAACTTTTGTTTTATATGTCATTGTTAAAAGTTTAGCCGTTGGCAGATTCAAGACTACCCATATGGGTATGGTCGGAATAATTTGAATTTTCATAAAATCACTGAATATTGATAAGCGTGCAGTGGTAGTTTGGAATAGAATATCCGAAAATGCTTTTGAAATTCAAATTCACAGTTCAATTCCAAGAATATTTTCTGTTGTAAGGTTGCTGTAAAGTAAAACGCAATCCCTGTCTCAGATGCATAATGGTAGATGCCGTCACCAAAAACTCAGTTTTTCAGAAATTCGTAGGTTTAAGTGACAATTTACTCCATTCCTAATTCATTAAGCGCTGAATGTTTTCTATGCCTGCATGCAGCAAGCATAGCATGACAACTTCTGTTTTATACGTCATTATCAAAAGTTTAAACCTTGGCATATTTAGGAGTTCCCATGTGGGTATAGTCGGAATAATTGTTATTTTCGTAAAATCAATCCCTGAATATATTGGTAACCGTGCAGTGGCCTTTCAGTGGTGCTACATGAAGCCACAAATAGTTAAGGTTGGAAAGTTCAGAACATAACTAAAGCCGGATTTATTGATTAAACATCTCTGCATTGAGCAAAGCAAAGTGTCTCAAATTAACCCATTCCAAAATGATAGTAGAGGGTAACCAAAGTTGGATAATTTGGGTATTTCCAAATGGTACACTTATTCTCACTCTCATTGTGCTTGAGGGTTAAATCAGATTGAAAAGGTATACCAATCTTACTCAGGGAAGGTGAGTATAGAAAAGTATGAAATTAATCAGAAAATGAATTTTGTCTGACGGTACTAATATTTGTACGAGCAAAACTGGTACTGGATTTATTTATTCATTTATTTATTTATTTATTACCCAGAGAGAACCACCGAGCAATGACCAGCAGCTGCCAGCTCCACAACATAGGCAGGGTTAGATTGGTTGAAGACATGCGCACCAATGAAGTGAAGTATGCCTTAGTACACGGCGTCATGGTGTCCCCATGCGGACAGTCGGGGTGAAGTGATCGGGACATAATTGGAATATATCTGACAGATACAATGTCGGATATATTCCAATTATGTCCCGATCAAGCAAGGCAGCAACTTGAAATTCTCAGAATGTTTCCTACTGTCCCTGCCCGACAGTTTAGTATCTCTGTCAAGTGCCGAGACCGAATGGAAATACCGTGGATCAGGTGGAAACCGAGGGCACGATTCGGCCCTACTTTATTCTCAACTCAACGACTTTTCCATTCATTATTTACCTGTCATCGGATGAGTTAGGTATTATATTTGTCTATTTGATGAACTTTTCAACCTTTACTATTTGCGGCTTCATGTAGCACCACTAAAAGGCCACTGCACGGTTACCAATATATTCAGGGATTGATTTTACGAAAATAACAATTATTCTGACTATACCCACATGGGAACTCCTAAATATGGCAAGGGTTAAACTTTTGATAATCACGTATAAAACAGAAGTTGTCATGCTATGCTTGCTGCATGCAGGCAGGCATAGAAAACATTCAGCGCTCAATGAATTAGGAATGGAGTAAATTGTCACTAAAACCTACGAAATTCTGAAAACAAGAGGCCCCACGGGGTCTGAAGCGCTCATCTTGTACAGAACACAATTTAAACAGAGTCCAAGAATGAGTCTACATTAAGCAAGCCATCTCCATAGGCTACACTGTCAATCCTTGAGTCCCTCAGGAGTGACAAAAATAATCTGGGCATCATGCCTTTTCTTCAGTTGATCATAAGTAAAATGTAGAGCTCCCCTATGAAGCCCCTTGATACAACCTATGTGGATTAATCTTAGTACCTCTAGAAGGTACTGAATACAAGATTTTTAATTCTTCAGCAAAATGGCCAATTCCGGCTCCCATAGAGAGCCCAAATATTAACCCAGGCTCTTGATTTGAACACAGTTAAATCTGACTTCCCTAGAGATGTTGTGTACCGAATATGAAAGCATTCTGACTGTTGGATCTGAAGAAGAGAAATTGGAAAGAAATTTCTCCGAATTGCACTAAGTTCAAATTTGGGCTACCATAGCGAGCCCAAATATTGACCTATGGATCCGATTTGAACAAACTTGAATCTGACCCCCCTAGAGATGTTGTATACCAAATGTGAAAGCATTCTGACAAGTGAATCTGAAGAAGAAGATTTTTGAAGAAATTCCTTCATATTGTACTAAGTTAAATTTCATGTTCCCATATGGAGCCCAAATATTAACCTAGGCACTCGAATTGAACAACCTGGAATCTGACCCCCCTAGAGATGTTGTATACCAAATATAAAAGTATTCCGACTGGTGGATCTGAAGAAGAAGATTTTTAAAGAAATTTTCTCATATTGCACTAAGTAAAAATTTGGGCTACCATAGTGAGTCCAAATATATACCTAGGGGTCTGATTTGAACAAACTTGAATCTGAACCCCATAGAGATGTTGCATGCCAAATATCAAAACATTCTGACTGATGGATCTGAAAAAGAAGATTTTTTTAAATTACCCACCATATTGAACAAAGATAAAATTTGGGCTTCCATAGGAAGCCCAAATATTAACCTAGGGACTTGGTTTGAACAATCTAGAATCTGACCCTCATAACAATGATGTATACCAAATATTAAAAGATTCTGACTGGTGGTTCTGAAGAAGAAGATTTTTAAAGAATATTCCCCATATTACCCTATGTTAAAACTTCGGGCTCCTGTAGAGAGCCCAAATATGAACCAATGAGCTTTATTTCAACAAACTTTTATTTGACCCCCCTATGAATGCTGTATACCAAATATCAAAAGATTCTGATGATTGGTTCTGGAGAAAAGATTTTTTAAAATTTTTGCAAATATGCTGACTCAGCATTTTTTCGATGCCCATTACAGAACACCCTAACATAACCGATCGTAATTTTTTTTTACCATTCAATTCTACTGGTCATAAGGATACTACATACCAAATAAAAGCTCTCTGTTCCGTGGGGTTTGGGAAATATGGGCGTTTGAAAATATTTCTATTTTTAGCTCCCAGGGTTCCCATGGGGATGCGGGAATTTTTTTTTTTGCATGGGTCATGTACTTATGACCCAATAATACCACAAACCAAATTTGGTTCATACCGGACCATCGGTTCAGAAAATAGAAATTTTGGGCGGGGCCAAAAATCTTACCCCTCCTATTACAAAGCCAAATATTACTTCACGAACTTCGTTTGAACAAACTTGATTCTACACCTCATATGGAAGCTCCATAGCAAATATCAAGTCATTGTACACACTGGTTCTTGAGAAGAAGATTTTTAAAATATCTGGGTGCATTTTCCCCCACTCCCTCCCTATGGGGCTGGGCATGCGGAGTTGAACAAAAAAAAAATGCCCCTTTGGGACCATCACTCACACAAACTTTCACTTGAATTGGCCCAGTGGCTTTGAAGGAGAAGACCAAAACATGGTGTTGACGGACGATGGATGACGGACGGGAAGCGATGAGATTAGCTCAGCTTGACTTTGTCAAGATGAGCTAAAAATGAGGTTTTTTCGACAGCATCTACCATTATGCATCTGAGACAGGGATTACGTTAAACTTTACAGCAACCTTATAACAGAAAATATTGGAATTGAACTGTGAATCCGAATTTCGAAAACATTTTCGGATATTCTATTCCAAACTACCACTGCATGCTTATCAATATTCAGTGATTTTATGAAAATTAAAATTATTCCGACCATACCCATATGGGCAGTCTCGAATCTGCCAACAGTTAAACTTTCAATAATGACATATAAAACAAAAGTTGTCATACTATGACTGCTGCATACAGCCATAGAAAACGTTCAGCGCTCAATCAATTAGGAATGCAGTAAATCGTCACTTAAACTTACCTAATTCTAAAAACGAGAGTTTTTTTGGACTGCACCTATCTTTATGCAAACAGAACGAGCATAGGGTTAAACTTTACAACCAAACTTACAACAGCAAATATGCTCGGTAGGCAATTGTAAATACGAACATGTAAATCATTTTTCGATATTCCTTTCGAAAATGGAAGAAAAGTGAGCTCCAAATTAGCCAATTTTATGAAAAATTTTAGGGCACTCAAATTCAAGGCCCGAAAACTGGGTGAAGGTTAAAACTTTGAATACAATATATAACAGCAAAATCGTTCTTGGATGAAGGCCCAATCCTCTCATGGAAAAGGTTTTGATACAATATGGCTCCAGTGCTGAGAAAGTGCATGCAAACGTTGGCGAAAATAACAATTATTCTGACAGTACCCTTATGGGAAGTCTCAAATCTGCCAAGGATTAAACTTTTAATAATAACATATAGAACAAAATTTGTCATACTTTGACTGCTGCAAGCAGCTATAGAAAACATTCAGAGCTCAAGCAATTAAAAATGGAGTAAATTGCCACCTAAATGCACCAAATTCTGAAAAAATTGGAATTGTTTTGGACGGTACCTATTTTTATGCAACCAGAATGGGATAGGGTTAAACTTTACAAACAAACTAACAACAGCAAATATGCCCGATAGTCAATTGTGAATACGTACATGAAAAGTGTTTGAAATTAACCCCTTCCAAAATGATAGAAAAGCAACCAAAAATGGCTAACTTTGGCATTTTCAAACGGTACTCTTATTCTCGGCCTCATTGTGCTAGAGGGTTAAATCTGAGATTAAGAAGTAAACAGTAACTTTCTTCCACAATCATTGTTGCATCTACCCATACCAAAATAATTATTACAACTACCTTGTAATTAGAAAAAATTGCTCTTGAAGCTGGCGAAAATAACAACTAGATGGTGTCACTTGTGTGCAAAGCACACTATGGTGTATCCCCGCATTTGCATCCTTGACTTTGTATGAATGCTTGATACAAAGATGAAATGTATTATATGACACACTAAAATCATATTGAGTGGCACAGGTGATACAGCTTTGTGCGCATCTACAGACTCCACTGCAACATTTGAGCATGGTTTTAGCGATTTGAATTACATACCCAATGAGCCATTCACCGGAAACGGTGTAAGAAAACATGAAAGTGGCAACAGTGGCACATCCACGTGCCAAAACCTTTGTGCAGATCTACAGACGCTACGGCAACATTTGAGCATGATTTTAGCATTTCGAAATTACATACTCTAGAAGCCTTTTGCCAGAAATGGTCGAAGAGAACACAAAAGTGGCAACGGTGGCACAGCTACGTGGCACCCAAAAAATCCGAAACCTTTGTACGCATCTATAGACCATACTGCAACATCTGAGAATTGTTTTAGCGTTTCGAATTACATACACTACGAGACTTTCGCCGGAAACAGTGTAAGAAAAATATGAAAGTGGCAATGGTGGCACAGCCACGTGGCACTCAAAAAATCCGAAACCTTTGTGCGCATCTATAGTCCCTACTGCAACATCTGAGCATGGTTTTACCGTTTCGAATTACATACCCTAGGACCATTTCGCCGGAAACGATCTAAGAAAACACAAAAGTGGCTACGGTGGCACAGCCACGTGGCGCCCGAAAAATCCGAAACCTTTGTACGCATCTATAGACCCTACTGCAACATATGAGCATGGATTTAGCGTTTCGAATTACATACCCTACGAGCCTTTCGCCGGAAAAGGTCTAAGAAAACACAAAAGTGGCAACGGTGGCACAGCCACATGGCACCCAAAAATCCGAAACCTTCGTATGCATCTATAGACCATACTGCAACATCTGAGAATTGTTTTAGCATTTCGAATTACATACCCTACGAGACTTTCACCGAAAACAGTGTAAGAAAAACATGAAAGTGGCAGTGGTGGCACAGCCACATGGCACTCGAAAAATCCGAAACCTTTGTGCGCATCTATAGTCCCTACTGCAACATCTGAGCATGGTTTTACCGTTTCGAATTACATACCCTAGGACCATTTCGTCGGAAACGATCTAAGAAAAAAAGAACGTGGCAACGGTGGCACAGCCACGTGGCACCTGAAAAATCCGAAACCTTCATACGCATCTATAGACCCTAATGCAACATATGAGCATGGTTTTAGCATTTTGAATTACATACCGTACAAGCCTTTCGCCGGAAACGGTCTAAGAAAACACAAAAGTGGCTACGGTGGCATAGCCACGTGGCACCCGGAAAATCCAAAACCTTCATATGCATCTATAGACTGTACTGCAACATCTGAGCATCGATTTAGCATTCCGAATTACATACCCTACGAGCCTTTCGCCGGAAAAGGTCTAAGAAAACACAAAAATGGCAACGGTGGCACAGCCTGTGGCACCCAAAAAATCCGAAACCTTTGTACGCATCTATAGACCATACTGCAACATCTGAGAATAGTTTTAGCATTTCGAATTACATACCCTACGAGACTTTCGCCGGAAACAGTCTAAGAAAACATAAAAGTGGCTAAAGTGGCACAGCCACGTGGCACCCGAAAAATCCGAAACCTTTGTGCACATCTATAGTCCCTACTGCAACATATGAGCATGGTTTTAGCATTTCGAATTACTTTTCCTACGAGTCTTTCGCCGGAAACGATCTAAGAAAAACATGAAAGTGGCTACGGTGGCACAGCCACGTGGCACCCCAAAAATCCGAAACCTTCGTACGCATCTATAGACCATACTGCAACATCTGAAAATAGTTTTAGCATTTCGAATTACATACCCTACGAGACTTTCGGCGGAAACGGTCTAAGAAAACACAAAAGTGGCTAAAGTGGCACAGCCACGTGGCACCCGAAAAATCCGAAACCTTCGTACGCATCTATAGACCCTACTGCAACATATGAGCATGGATTTAGCATTTCAAATTACATACACTACGAGCCTTTCGCCGGAAAAGGTCTAAGAAAACACAAAAGTGGCAACGGTGGCACAGCCACGTGGCACCCGAAAAATCCAAAACCTTCTTGCGCATCTATAGCCCCTACTGCAACATCTGAGCATGGATTTAGCGTTTCGAATTACATATCCTACGAGCCTTTTGCCGGAAACGGTCTAAGAAAACACAAAAGTGGCTACGGTGGCACAGCCACGTGGCACCCGAAAAATCCGAAACCTTTGTGCACATCTATAGTCCCTACTGCAAGATATGAGCATGGTTTTAGCATTTCAAATTACATTCCCTACGAGCCTTTCGCCGGAAACGATCTAAGAAAACACGAAAGTGGCTACGGTGGCACAGCCACGTGGCACCCGAAAAATCTGAAACCTTCGTGTGCATCTATAGACCCTACTGCAACATATGAGCATGGTTTTAGCATTTCGAATTACATACCCTACGAGCCTTTCGCCAGAAACGGTTCAAGAAAACACAAAAGTGGCCACGGTGACACAGCCACGTGGCACCCGAAAAATCCGAAACCTTCCTGCTCATCTATAGCCCCTACTGCAACTTCTGAGCATGGATTTAGCATTTCGAATTACATATCCTACGAGCCTTTTGCTGGAAACGGTCTAAGAAAACACAAAAGTGGCTACGGTGGCACAGCCACGTGGCACCCGAAAAATCCGAAACCTTTGTGCGCATCTATAGACCCTACTGCAACATCTGAGCATGGATTTAGCATTTCGAATTACATATCCTACGAGCCTTTTGCCGGAAACGGTCTAAGAAAAGACAAAAGTGGCTACGGTGGCACAGCCACGTGGCACCCGAAAAATCCGAAACCTTCCTACATATCTACAGATCATTTAGCAACACCCTAGTGTAATTTTAGAACTCCGAATTACATAGGTTGGGACTATTCAGCAAAAAAGTGAAAAAATAACGCATTTTTTAAGTGGCTCCACAGAACCCACCTGGTGGCACAAAAATTTAAAAGTTGCATTTTTGGGTTGCACAGACCCTATCGAACAACTGTAGAAAGTTACAGCGTTTCGAATTACAAAACAGGACGTACGGACGGAGATCATGACAATATCCCCGCATTTTTTAAAATGCGGGGATAATTATTCTGACAGTACCCTCATGGGAAGTCTCAAATCTGCCAAGGGTTAAACTTTTAATAATAACATATAGAACAAAATTTGTCATACTTTGACTGCTGCAAGCATCTATAGAAAACATTCAGAGTTCAAGCAATTAAAAATGGAGTAAATCGTCACCTAAACTTACCAAATTCTGGAAAAATTGGAGTTTTTTTGGACGGTACCTACTTTTAAGCAACCAGAATGGGATAGGGTTAAACTTTACAACCAAACTTACAACAGCAAATATGCTCGATAGTCAATTGTGAATACGTACATGAAAAGTGTTTGAAATTAACCACTTTCCAAAATGATGGAAAAAGAAACCAAAGTTGGCTAATTTTGGCATTTTCAAACGGTACTCTTATTCTCACCCTCATTGTGCTTGGGGGTTAAATCTGAGATTAAAAAGTAAACAGTAACTGTCTTCCGCAATCATTGTTGCATCTATCCAAACCAAAATAATTGTTACAACAACCTTGTTATTAGAGAAATTTGCCCTTGAAGTTGGTCAATTTTGAAGAAAAATTCTATATTCATGTCATTTTTGACCAGTGGGGGTTAAAGTTGAAAGATCTGAGTGGTGATTGTGGTGTATCATATTATGCTCTAAATGTGTGGAAAATTTGAGCTAAATAACTGTAAACAATTTTGAGACATTCGAAAAATGGTGAAATTTTGAAGGTTTTGGCAGAATATTTTGAAAACACGCGTTTTCACAGATATGACGATACTGCATTTCACTAGTTTTTATGGCATTACATAAGTGTGCCAAATTTGATCAAAATCGTACAACTTGTTTTCGGGCAGTTCAACAGACAAAATTCAGGGAGGAAAAAAAAAATAAAAAAAAAAAAAAAAATAGAGAAGAAAAATTTTGAAAAAGAAGAATAACAATAGTCTTTCCCAAACTGGGTTTGGGAAAGCCTAATGAGAAAATTGATTCTTTGTGGATTACATTATACTGATAGTCAATGGGGTTTGAATTATGATTTGCAAGGGACATTTGTGCTCTAAATACACATAAATATCAACTTTATAAAGTTCTTCCCATAATATAGTCAAACCAATATATAATACATATTACATTAACTACTTGATCTCTGGATATTTTCTCCTCAGACATAAAGTTTCCTGAAGTCAAAAACTGAATGACATACACAATCTCATACAAGCAGTAACAAGCTTAATAAAGTTTAATAAATTGCAACAATGATTGGTAGGATCATGATTGGTCTAATCTCATTGATTAGTTTGATCTTTCCCTTGATAGCTGCACACACACACATGCCACTTGTCATGTGATGACTCTATGAAATACAACATCAGCAGAAACAAGTTAACAGTGTGATATCTTTGATCCTTGATCAAAGATGCTACACTGTTAACTTGTTTCCACTGACATTGTATTTTATTTTGATACACACAGTGGCATGCTCTTGAGGTCAACGAACCAAAACCAATCAACCGGACTGTACAGTATTTATTTTTATTTAAATTTATTTGTTTTACAAGGATTGGCAAACAAGTTATGCAACATATATTATTGCCTCTCCTTGACCCAATGGCACAGATGTGTGGGATAACCTTCAAAGCAGCAACTTGTAAAATTAACTAGAGCTGTGGAAGTAAACCACAACGGGAATGAGTCAAGTCGCCACCGAGTCAAGTCGCCACCGGGTCAAGTCGCCAGCAGGTCAAGTCGCCAGCGGGTCAAGTTGCCAGTGGGTCAAGTTGCCCCAGGTCAAGTCACCTCGGGTCAAGTTGCCTCGGGTCAAGTCGCACCCCCCCTCCCCCCACTAAAGATCAATATAATAAAGACGACATGAAGACGATAAGACAGGATGAAATGAAAAAAAAAATTCTTGAGACCGGTGATGGTAAAAATATATGGTTTATTTTTATACATAAGGACCAGTATAAAATTACATGTATATTTTTGAACATTTTCGTAAAAAGCAGGTAGTAGTTATTGCATTCTCGCTGTATTCTATCCACACTTCTTCTAATTTTTTTTAAATCTTTGTATACTTTGTCCTGCCTTTTGTGGTGTGAGTATCAGCAGCAATTTTCTTTCTCCTCTTTTCCAGTCATTTCATTTATGTAATTGTTTGTTGTTGAGTTGGATGTACCGTTTTTCTTTCATGTCAGTTGTGAATCGGATAATCGGATGGGAATATATTACACTAAGAGGTTAGTACCGTTTCTTTACAAATGTTTCTTGCTATTTACGAAAAAAAAATTTGTGGGTTAACTCACCCCCAACAGAGGGGCAAGTTGACCCGCAAAAATCATCGGGGGCGACTTGACCCGGTGGCGAGTTGACCCGTAACCAACCACAACCATGGATCGCAATCAGTAGTACTAGTGTGACTACTGAAAATCGCAACTATGCTCCAATAAACCCAACCACAAATTTGGTTTCAAAATTTAAAGCGCCCCATGGTTTCTGACAGAAATAAAACAAATACTGAATTACCAGAATCACCACATAATTCACTTAAATACAGTATCTATGCATCTGGCTAGTGCTGAAATAGTTAGCATGGACAACTGGTTTGCAACCGGTTATCGACATAACAGGTTGGGAAATCTCTCAATCGGATAACCACTATACCTAGAGCAGGGTTTCAAACGGCTGCATTCCCCTGCCAGATAACCTTCGCGACATAACAGAATTTTTGAAATTCGCATTGAGAATACATTTAGTTCCTAGCTTGGGGAATTGCCATTTCTAAACTCCTTTTGCTGATTTCCATACACATATTTAATTGAAAACAAAACACATGTCCGTTTCACCATTCTGTCACAACACCTGGAGAGTAATTGATTTCAAAGCGTTTTATCAACATCAAAGACATCAAACAATAGTAATATCGAGTATTATTGTAGAATTGCTATATAATCCCACTTGCATGACGTCATCAGAGACAGTCTGTGAACCAGGAAAGACTTCCAGAACCAAGGTGGAGGACGTGTAGTGCTTCAAACAGTTTTTTCGGCAGGAAAAATGTTGCAGTTGGTCAAATATGGCAAAAAACAGGAATTGT
The DNA here is from genome assembly GCA_031216915.1 of Pictodentalium vernedei. Taxonomy (NCBI): domain Eukaryota; kingdom Metazoa; phylum Mollusca; class Scaphopoda; order Dentaliida; family Dentaliidae; genus Pictodentalium; species Pictodentalium vernedei. The sequence goes on along the minus strand of CM062297.1, from coordinate 576,385,707 downwards.
TGGTGAGCCATGAGAGAGAAAACCATTCGGTAAGTACATTTATATTCACTTATCATACATATGAGTACGCCGAGGATGTGATGAATTATACCCACAACACTCGTCAGTTTATTTCAGCTTTGTACTCTAATCCTCCAAAAAGTTATTGAAGGTGCAGACACGAGCTCCAAAACAATGAAAATAGGTGATGAATTTTTACCTTCACTGTAGCAGCTTTTTAGGCTGAAAACTGATAATCAATGTGTTTTTCTAGTCGGATAATTGAACTTTTGTGTTCACTGAACCTTAAAAATAATACCTTTATTTCGTTGGCAGTTAAATATTCCGATTATCATGCTTATGCCATTTACGGTTTCGAACGGTCAACTGTATGACAATTTTAGTGCCTTGCCGGTTTTAGTTTTTTGAGAAATAAGGTAAAACGGGAGACTTTGGTACGGAGATTTGCCAGTGGGATGCTGACACTTGACATGCTCAATCTTCTCTATTTTTACACAAGGTGAAACTTTAGGCTCACAAGTACCAGAAAGGTGTGTGTGGGTTGGGAGGAGCACACAGAGGCACATTGTAAGGCACCAAGCTACATGTAGTACTTTGGGGGGTTTTTTTAACATGTATCGAATGAGAAACCATTCACCTTTCCTACATTTCACCGTTTCATTTGTGTTGTGGAGTTGTGTTGCCTCTCCACAAATTGTATATACATGCATGGATATATTGTTATGAATTTCACAATTGTGTACAGTATTTTGGTAAAACAAATGACACTTTGAATGAAATAATTTATTACCAACATACTGATCGCGAATTTATTAGAATCCTGAGCTTTCACTTCAGCATTTATAATTTCTGGGGCGGCATTGAAAAAATCCCCCAATGCAAATGGAATGGTAGGAAAAGTCTGTTGAGAATTATTCCCACCTTGGGCAGGTGGATGATGTGGGGGGGGGGGGGGGGAGGTGGGGGGGAGGGGGGGGGGGGGTATAAAGACACAGGGTCCAAAGGGGTGGGTCCCCTGAGGCAAAACCATTTTATGCAAATCCACTTTTGTTCATATTTATTTCACTGATAACGGACTTTTGAGCACTGTGCTTTCTTCAATGGTCAGAGAACATAATAGGTATGTGGTATAAAGACAGAGGGTCCAAAGGGGTGGGTCCCCTGAGGCAAAACCATTTTATGCAAATCCACTTTTGTTCATATTTATTTCACTGATAACGGACTTTTGAGCACTGTGCTTTCTTCAATGGTCAGAGAACATAATAGGTATGAGGTGTAAGTTGCATTTGCTTTGAAAAGCTTTTTGTTGTGGGAAATATTCAAATAATAAGTTCAACAAACGACCTGTGTTCTCATACTTATGAGTGTGGCACGTCGAAATTGGAAATAAATTGCTGAATTTTTTTTTATTTTTTGCACAGATTGTGTTTTGGGGTAGGCCAATGGCGGAATTTTGCTTTTTGGACTTTGTGTATTTTTTTTTTGACACCTCACTCATCACCCCCCCCCCCCCCCCCTCCCCCCACTCCCCCCCCCCCCCCCCCCCCCCCCCCCATGCGAGGCGATCTCCTCTGGTATGTTAACATGAATACACTGCTATGCTGAAACGCCGGCAAGGTCAGAAAATCATACGACGTGTCATGCCAGCGAGTGCTAATGGAATATCTGTTTTGCATTCAGTCCTCATGGCTTGATACTCAACGTTACGAAATTTAAGGGGGTCATCGACTCGATCTTAGACCGCTCATAAGACCTTGGGATGTTATTTATTTATTGATACTTAAGGTCACTAGTTTGCATTTATGGCTAATTTCCCCCTGAAATCCAATGTGCTGTATGTGCCATGCAGTAAGCACATAGAACATATTGGATCTCAGGAGACGACTTGTTTTCCAAAGCTTGGGATATCGCGCTGTTATTTATTTCTGTTGGACTGCTAATGAACTGGAACTCCCCTGAAAATCATGTTGTTAAATCGGTTGTTTAACAAACATTCAATGCCATTAACTGTTCGGCTTGTTTACTAGGGGTAGAACCTAGCTGATATGACGTTACATTTTCTCCATGTCCAATAGGAGTACTACTAGAGACGTCTACAAAACAATGGTGTCGTGATGTGACATTTTCTTTTAAAATGCTTTGCATTCGGCGAAAAGACCACAGGTCTTTTCTTACAGACCTTCGAAGCTGGTTTTAGTTTGGAAATGATGGTTCGTTTGACATGTTTCTCATATTCCCCAGACTGTCTTTTCGTAGATAGTTTTTTATACAGCTTCAAGTTGGCTCTCTTTTTAAAATCTTGGCATTATCTGAAATTATAAAAATACAAATTAGCAAAAATCATTCCAAATATATTCCATGTCCCTACAAAAATTGAATGTAGATACTGTTGGGACAAAGCGACAAGTTAACTTATAATTGAGAGGTGCTGGGACAACAATAGGATATTTAAATCTTTCCAAGAATAGTGATGGAGGGATTTTCAGTTATTTGAGTCATCCACACATTCAACGCCGAACTGAGCAGGCGAACATAGATTTGGATTTTTGGTATAAAATTTGAAAAGAAATAAAAATCAACTGCCCAGAAATGCTGTTTTCTCATTTGTAAGTGTTGGCTTAGTGCCTCAACATAATCGTACAGGACATTTTTTTTCAAAATGGGGCCTGGGGGAGGAGGGGGGGAGGAAATATTTTGCTTAAAATGTTATTGCATGGGCATCATCAAGGCGTGAATCCCTGAGATGGGTGTGGTAGAATGTGCCCCGATCCTGGAGAGGTACGAGGGGGCCTTCGGGAGGAAATTTTAAATGAAAGTGTCAATGACACTGTAGCTCAACTTGTGTTAGACATGTACATGTATTGTATGTGACACAGCAATGACACACATCTAGGCAATGACCTGATAACAAAGGTATATGTAAAGTGTTGTAAAGGTCTGTACATAAATACTGACCGTAGCCTGTGACAAATGTACAGGTAAAGTATGACTAAACTAAGTTCTAAGAACGTTGGCAGCGGCAACATTTTTTGACGGAAATTGAAGAAAATCGATAGCTCCCATCTTGAGGTCACCCTAAACAAGCATGCCAGGTTTCAAAGCAATCCGATCATAAATGTGCCCTGTAGGGTGTGCGAAAGGGAAATATTGAGGTCTTCTGACTAAACTGAGTTCTAAGAACATTGGCCGCGGCAAAATGTTTTGACGGAAAGGGAAAAAAATCGATAGCTCCCATCTAGAGGTCACCCCAAACAAGCATACCATGTTTCAAAGCAATCCAATCATAAATGTGCCCTGTAGGGTGTGCCAAATCGAAATATTGTGGTTTGACTAAACTAAGTTCTAAGAACGTTGGCCGCTGCAACATTTTTTGACGGAAATTGAAGAAAATCGATAGCTCCCATCTAGAGGTCACCCTAAACAAGCATACCAGGTTTCAAAGCAATCCAATCATAAATGTGCCCTGTAGGGTGTGCCAAATCGAAATATTGTGGTTTGACTAAACTAAGTTCTAAGAACGTTGGCCGCTGCAACATTTTTTGACAGAAATTGAAGACAATGGATAGCTCCCATCTAGAATTAATCCCAAACATGCATGCCAGGTTTCAAAGCAATCCGATCATAAATGTGCCCTGTAGGGTGTGCCAAAGGGAAATATTGAGGTCTCTGACTAAACTAAGTTCTACGAACGTTGGCCACGGCAACATTTTTTGACGGAAATCAAAGAAAATCGATAGCTCCCATCTAGAGGTCTCCCCAAACAAACATACCAGGTTTCAAAGCAATTTGATCATAAATGTGTCCTGTAGGGTGTGCCAAAGGGAAATATTGAGGACTGACTAAACTAAGTTCTAAGAAAGTTGGCCGTGGCAACATTTTTTGACTGAAATTGAAGAAAATTGATAGCTCTCATCTAGAGGTCACCCTAAACAAGCATATCAGGTTTCAAAGCAATCCAATCATAATTGTGCCCTGTAGGGTGTGCCAAAGGGAAACGTTGTGGTCTGACTAAACTGAGTTCTAAGAACGCTGGCCGCGGCAACATTTTTTGACGGAAATTGAAAATGATAGTGTCAATGACACTGTAGCTCAACTTGTCAAAACATGTACATGGGGGAGGAAATATTTTGCTTAAAATGTTATTGCATGGGCATCATCAAGGCGTGAATCCCTGAGATGGGTGTGGTAGAATGTGCCCCGATCCTGGAGAGGTACGAGGGGGCCTTCGGGAGGAAATTTTAAATGAAAGTGTCAATGACACTGTAGCTCAACTTGTGTTAGACATGTACATGTATTGTATGTGACACAGCAATGACAAACATCTAGGTAATGACCTGATAACAAAGGTACATATAAAGTATTGTAATGGTCTGTACATAAATACTGACCATAGCCTGTAACAAATGTATAGGTAAAGTATTGTAAAGGTGGGTGACAGTCAGATGCTAAACTAGAAAAGAAATATTTGAGTCCCAGAGTGGGTCTGACTGAACCCCAAAATATTTGTTCTCATAGCACAGTGATAACAAAGGCACCCCAAAACACACTCATTCCTGTCCCAAGGTGAAAACAAAGGTACCCAAGAAGTTTCGTGAAGATCAGTTCATAAATACGAACTGTATAGAAGTTATGACAAAAAACTGATTGGACCTAATTTCGGTACAAAATGGCCACTGGCAGCCATCTTGAATTTTGGACCGCACTCAGAAACACTCGTTCTCGTCCCAAGTTGATAACATAGGTACCCAAGAAGTTTTGCGAAGTTCAATTGATAAATACAGCCTCTAGCCTGAGCCGTATTGACATGTGCACTTACAGTGTATAAGTTGCACTAAATAAATCAAAATTCATCTAATTTGCATAATTTTTGCACGAGAAAAAAACCTGTACTATATGTGATGTATTTCATTTTACTAAACATTCATACAAAAATTTATGCAAATCAGAACTTTCATACAGAAGTTCTGTACAAAAGACTGAATGCACTAATTTTGGTACAAAATGGCTGCTGGTGGCCATCTTGAATTTCGGACCTCACCCAAAAACACTCGTTCTCATCCCACGGTGATAACAAAGGTACACAAAAAGTTTCGTAAAGATTGGTTCATAAATATGGCCTCTAGCCTGAGCCGTATAGAAGTTGTGTACAAAAAACTGATTAGACCTAATTTCAGTACAAAATGGCCACTGGCAGCCATCTTGAATTTTGGACCACACTCAGAAACACTCGTTCTCATCCCAAGGTGATAACAAAGGTACCCAAGACATTTCGTGAAGATCGGTTGATAATACAGTCTCTAGCCCGAGCCGTATTGGCATGTGTACTTACTATGTGTAAGTAGCACTGAAAAAATCAAAGTTCATCTAATTTGCATAATTTCTGCACGAGAAAAAAACCCGTATTATATGTGATGTATCCCATGGTACTAAACATTCACACAAATTTTTTTTCAAATCAGCACTTTCATATGGAAGTTCTGTGCAAAAATCTGATTGCACCTAATTTTGAACAAAATGGCTGCCATCGGCCATCTTGAATTTCGGACCGCACCCAAAAACACTCGTTCTCGTCCACGGTGATACCAAAGGTACCCAAGAAGTTTCGTAAAGATCGGTTTATAAATACGGCCTCTAGCCCGAGCCGTATTGGCATTTGAACTTACAGTGCTGAAAGTAACACTAAATACATCAAAGTTAGTCTAATTTGCATAATTTACGTACGAGAAAAAAACCCGTATTATATGTGATATATCCCATGGTACTAAACATTCATACAAAAAATTATTCAAATCAGCACTTTCATATGGAAGTTCTGCGCAAAAATCTTATTGCACCTAAGTCTCTACAAAAATGTAGAAAATGGCTGCCATCGGCCAACTTGAATTTCGGATCGGACCCCAAGACACTCATTCTCGTCCCACGGTCATAACAAAGGTACCTAAGAAGTTTCGTAAAGATCGGTTCATAAATACGGCCTCTAGCCCGAGCCGAATTGGCATTTGCACAGACAGTGCTGAAAGTAACACTAAATAAATCAAAGTTGGTCTAATTTGCATAATTTAAGCATGAGAAAAAAAACATATGATATGTAATGTATCTCATGGTACTAAACATTCATACAAAAAATTATTCAAATCAGAGCTTTCATATGGAAGTTCTGTACAAAAAACAGATTTCTGCATCGTCGGTACAAAATGGCAGCTGGCAGCCAACTTGAATTTCGGATCGCACCCAAAAACACTCATTCTTGTCCCACAGTCATAACAAAGGTACCCAAGAAGTTTTGTAAAGATCTGTTCATAAATACGGCCTCTAGCCCCGGGCCATATCCAATTGTTGACGAACAGACAGACGGACGACGGGCCATGACAAAAGCTCAAATTTGGCTTCGCCAAAGTTGAGCTAAAAAATCGATAGCTTCCATCTAGAGGTCACCCCAAACAAGCATACCAAGTTTCAAAGTGATCTGATCATAAATGTGACCTGTGAGGTGTGCCAAAGGAAATTGTGGACGTATGTACATACACGTACGTACGTACGCCGACGGACGAGAAGTGATGGCAATAGCTCAGCTTGACTTTGTCAAGTTGAGCTAAAAATGCGATGATCTGAGATAATCTTTTTCAGAACCCCACATGCCAGCTGCCTTTCCGGCCTTGTAATTAAGGAGGAAATCGGCCACTGTGCCAGGGTGTAACTGGTTGAATTTCGTCGAAAAGTTTCACGTGGCAAGGGTGTACAGTTGCAGTGAGAAAAGCAATTTTTTCGGGGCACTGTTAATTATATTTTCCAATCCAAAATTGCTTCCAAAGGTATGATTCTGCCAGAAAACAAAACGATGGAGTGTGTAAACACCCTCCCGAGTTTCTATTCCACCCCACCCCCTCCAACCCACATGCCCATTTGCCTCACAATGTGCCTCCATATACTCCTCCCAACATACACCATCTCTTTCTTGTACTTATGAGCTTAAAGTTGCACCTTGTGTAAAAGTATAAATTTTATAGTAAATTTCCTTTCTTATTATACCTACCGAAATTGTTTACTACAGGCTTGCACTACACTGGAAGAACCTAACTCGGATAAAATACTCTCTATTTTAATCTTTCCCAAGATTTGGGAAAGAAAAGTGGTGTAAAAACACCACGAAAAAATAAGCCAAAACTGGGTCGAGCGCCATGGGCGCACACCCAGTATGGGACGCTCATCCATAGTACAAATCCACGACTTCCGTAACACAGTGCGCAATGCGTCAATTCGTCATTCTTTTGATTCCGAACAACACAGGAGTTATGTGATCAGCGGGGAGGCAGGATTCTTACCCGAATAAGAAGACAGGAGGGCCTCCATGTAAACAATTTCGGTAGGTATAATAAGAAAGGAAATTTACTATAAAATTTATACTTTTTATCAACCTACCTCAATTGTTTACTGCAGGCTGAATAGACAAAAGGCTGGAGGGAATCACATAACCAACCCACATATAACTCAGTAGCACTGGGACCGTGGACAGAGGAAGAGATCCCTAGGCCTATCAAACCATAGCATCACAAACATTAGAAAAGACAATGAAAGATGGGGCATATGGTGAAGTGCGACGCACAGACAGAAAGGGCAGTAACAGCACAAAGCTGGAACTGACCCTGAAAAAAGCTGAAAGGCTGGAATAGACAACAGCCTGAGCCGAAGAAAGAGGGCCCCAAGGTTCTCTGTCGGCTCCTGCAACTGTCGCAGATAAAAGGAGAATGTAGCATTTCTCCAGAAGGCTGCCAGTATAACATCAGTCATCCGACAACATGACAGAGTTATTAAAAGAGGAAGACAAAGCACGCACCTCGTGGCAGAAAAAACAATTGGTAATACAACCACCAGTAGCTAGACGAGCAGCTGCACGAATAGCAAGACAAGTCCATCAAGAAATGGATGCAGGAGAGATCTGGCATGTGGGAAAACGCATATTCATCCTGGAGAAAGGTGTGAACGCCCCCCACCCCCAAGCAGAGCAGCGCCCAAGAAAGTGACCATCTTGGAGTAAACTGCAAAGTCCTAGGCCTTTTCAAGGAAAAGAGCTGAACAAGCTTGGAGAGGCAAGGATGAGTGTCGAAACAATGCGGTATCACATAGGAAAAAAAGTCTCCGAAGCATGGACATGTACCCATTGCTGGAGACCCCCAGAAACAAACATATACCAGAAACTCCGCAAGCGGTGTGATCGAAGGAGTGACAGAAGCAACAGAGTGATCGCACACCATCGACAGAAGAACCTTCCACTTAGCCACAGAGGCTAAACCAGTGGAGTGAGTGCCTCCTTGAAGAAGAAAAGCAACTCCACTGCGTGTCTCGAAAAACCACTACGGAGGAGACAGGACCCGATAAAAGACATGTGCGAAGGCACAATGAAGTCGGGTCAACTTGAAAACCTCCTCGGGCGACTTTGGCAAAGAAAGTCGCGAGGTAGAGGGAAACATGCCGGAACCGCCGCTAACAGAGAGCGGAGCAGATTGATCCACACCCACCGAGGCAACGGGTGTGATCTAAAGGATTCGACGACTGCAGGTTCATATCTGGGTGAGAACCTGAGGCGGAATCGGAACTGGTAGGAAGGCGTAGCTGACAAGACCATGCCAAAGGAGGGCCAGAGCGTCCACGGCAAAAGCCAGAGCATCTGGACACGGGGACACGAAAGTGTCCACCGGATGGTTCCAACGAGTCACAAGGGATCGATGGAACCCGCCATGTGGAGCATCCACCTGATGGAAATGACCCTGCCCCGACGGGACAGGGAGTCGGCTAGGACGTTCAGGCGACCGGGAATGTGACGAACAGCCACCCCAGCGTGGACATCCTGAGCGAGCAGTATAAGATCCCAAGCCAATTCGTACATTGGAACAGAGTGCGTGCCGCCCTGGTTCCGAAATGTAAGCAACCACCGTCAAATGGTCGGACAACAGAAGGACCTGGCGATTCGACAGGTGAGGGATCCACTGCCTGAAACGCAGAAGAAGAGCAAGAAGCTCCTTCTGGTTGATGTGTAGAGCTGCATGATCCTGGTCCCACATCCTGTGAATGGAAAGACCTAGAGGATCCAACGTCGCACCCCATCCGAGATCGCTGGCATCTGCCGTCAGAACGCGATCGCACATGGGTAAGTCCAACGGGACCCTGTCCGACTTCTCCTCGTTGACTCTGAAACCTAGTGACGTGAGCAAGCTCAACAGAGTGGCGACATCCGACTCCAGTAAGGCAGCATTGGAATGCCCCTGGAGGATATCGTCCAGATATGCCGAAGTAGTCACCCTGGATTGTGTGCGATGGAAAGCTATCACATGCGACATCAGTCTGGTGAAGGCCCAAGGAACCAGGTTGAGGCCGAAAGGCATGGCCTTGAACTGGTAAACTCGCCCCAGAAAAACGAACCTGAGATACTTCCGTAACGCCCAATGAATCGGAACGTGAAAGGAAGCGTCTCGCAGGTCAAAGCTGGAAGCGAAATCTCCCTGGTGAATTGAACGGAGGACCGACCTGAAAATCTCCATGCTGAACTTGGGAGCAATGATAGACTGGTTCAGGAAACTCAGATCGATAACCGGTCGGAGTCGGCCGTCCTTCTTCGGCACCAAGAACAGGCGGGAATAGAAACCCACTGACCTAATGTTCTTGATGACCTCAATCGCCCCCGTTGTCAGGAGATTGTCTATCTCCGTGGACAAAAGTTCCCGACGTAAAATGTCTGAAGGAACTGTGGTTGGAAGAGGCACCCTGGACAGAGTGGGGTGCCGTCGGAAGGATATTTGCAGCCCGGACCAAACAACATCTAACATCCAAGGATCGGATGTGATGGTGGCCCAACGGTCTGCGAACTCTGCTATCCTTCCTCCAAACTGGGACGAGTCGAGGTGAGGACCTTCATTTCGAACCCTGACGAGGCTCGCGAGAGGAGAAAACACCTCCTCTACTGAATGAAGACTTCCCTCAAGACTGTCGACGCTTACCCTTACCTCTTGAGTAAGAAGTAGAAGCGGTGGCAGAAGGATCAGCCCCTTTGCTTTGCAGAGGAAGCAGAGGGTACTTGTTAGGCTCGGAACGGCCCGTGCCTACCCTAGAAGGCTGATCAAGATGAAGAAACAGCAGATGATCGTTGGAATGACGTAGGACGTCATCCCGGACCGTCAACACAGAACCATGGAAAAGTTGCGGACCTGCCAAAAAAGCAGATCGAAGAGTAGCGCACTGCTCCTCAGGAAGGGATCGGCCTGTGTCCAGAACAGAGTCCCTTCGAACTAATTCCAGATTAGCCGTGTTACAGGCATGCGTGTGAGTAAGATGCATGAGCGCCTTGGACAGCACACGCAAAGGAGCCTGTACCTCATCAAACTTATCTGGAGGCAGATAAGCAGCTAAAGCTGAGATGACGTGATCAAAGAGAGAAAGCATACCAAGCATCTCTCTCGATAAGCCCAATGTGAACTTCAGAGTCGTCATCGGAATGACGGCAGACTTGGACTTGGAAAGCCCGAGGGAATTGGAGTCCTGATCCCAAACCGTCAAAGTCTGGTAGACCAACGGATTGGCAGAATCGTAGGAACGATAATGCGCCGGAGGCAAAAAGGTGTCAACCCTGGTGAAGAATGGAACCTTTCATATCCTTGGAACTTAGCTTAGAGTCCAAGGCTGAAAATGCTTCAACCAACTGTACCGACGGGCACGGTCGAAGACGCCCAGAAGCGGGTTGCTCCATAGGCTGTTAGCGAGGGACCGATGATCGCGGCCTGGCTGACACTGTTGACTGGTTAGATGGTTTGAGATCCGGAAGGAACCCAAACACGAAATCAAGAGCTGCCCCCAAGTCCGAAGACTGCTGGCTCTCGACATCAAGCATGTCTGACTCTTCCCCTGAGTCGGAAGACACATAGCCCATCGTGAGCAAACCAGCCGACGCCTCCCATGGTGTCGGAACACCAGGGGGATCAGAAAGGTCCTGTTTCCAATCCCGGGAGGCGGTGCCATAGGGGGGGCCTGGAAACCACTCGCTGCCTCGCTGGAAGCAACGGGAAAGCTCTTTGATAGAACCTGAGTGAGTAAGGAGAGGGCCTCCCCAAGCTCACTGCCCGTACTGGCCGGTTCGACAAAGTGGCTTCACCTCTGACCCTCTTAACCAGCGAAGGGTCACGATCCTCCAAAACACCCGACGTGGGACGACGTGCGGCAGCCGAAACGTCTGAAGGCAGACGTGTATAGAGGTGTGACACACCCCGAGGATCAACATAGCGGGAACTCATGAGAGACACCGCGGACCTCTGCAGGGCAGAAGGTCCAGGCTGCACAAAAGACGTTGGTCCCCCAAAACTGGTCGTGTGGCCAGAATGAGTGGACGGAAACGCCACGGAGTTCATAGTGTCCCACTAAGAACAACCGAATCCAATGACAACTGTGGTGCTCGAACTCGCAGAGACCACAGGAGAGGGTCCAGCCACTTCCAACTTTGCCGAGTTGAAGTCAAGGAAGGCTGAGGCCCATACCCCCACGTCTACACAACCAGACACCGCAGCAGACCACTGCAGGTATAAAACTACTGTGCTCAATGGCTGAGAGGACACAGTAGGGGGTTCAGTCGGCAGCCCCATCTGACTTTGCCGAGTGGAAGTCAGAGAAGGCTGAGGCCGAAACCCCACAACCACACTACAGACATCCCTGCAGACCCTGGCAGGGAGAAGCCGAGGCCGGCTAAAAACGGTGACCAATGACGTTGTAGACAGAACAGCAGTAGCAGCAGATACGACGGGAGCCTCCAAAGGAGGAGTCACAACCCTAGTGACAGCCTCAGATGTCGACTGGAGAGGGCGCATAGTCTCGGAACCAGGCATCTCTACACCAGAAATCCAACAGCTCCCGCATTATCCACCACGGTAAAACACTGTACATTCCCCATGGAAGGGGAATAACTCTCACCAGACATGGTCGAATCAGGAAGCCCCGAAACGACAGCGGTCCCCCCCCCCCCCCGCTGGTGCGGGAGGAGTTGCACATCCCCCATGGAGGGGGAGCAATTCTCACCAGACGTGGGCGAATCGGGCGACCCCGAAACGATAGCGTTCCACCCCCCCCCCCCCCCCACCCCACCACCCCCGTGGGGGTGGGAGGAGCTGCACATCCCCCACAGAGGGGGTAAACTCACATCAGACGTGGTCGAGTCGGGAGGCTCCCGAAACGACTGCGTTCCACACCACCCACGGGTGCGGACGAAACGGACACGAGAACGCACCAATGGCGAGGGCAAAAGGAATTGCCCTAAAGGAACCGAACTGGAAAGAACAGAGGTGAGAGCAGTAGAAGAAAAAGGTGAACTCAACAGAAACAGAAAGTAGAAGAACACCCTCAACTACGAGAGAAGGTGGCAGAACCCAGACGGCCGACACCTAACTCCAATAACAATTAAAGTTTTTATCAACCGAAAAATTCATTGTCGAATCGCGATGACACGATGTCGCAAACAAAACATTCGCGAAAACGGAATAGTAAATAATATACAATGAGAATGTGGTTGAAAATATAAACGAGAATATATAAAACACAGTCCTGTTATTATACGATCTTCAGATCCATAAATCCAGTCACAGGAAAACCATTATCGACAAGTTAAAATATCACTGATACTTTAGCAAAGATGGCACACACACATTCACCACGTGTGCGGATAATCAAAAGAATGACGAATTGACGCATTGGGCACTGTGTTACGGAAGTCGTGGATTTGTACTATGGAAGAGCATCCCATACTGGGTGTGCGCCGATGGCGCTTGACCCAGTTTTGGCTTATTTTTTCGTGGTGTTTTTACACCACTTTTCTTTCCCAACTCTTGGGAAAGATTAAAATAGAGAGTATTTTATCCGAGTTAGGTTCTTCCACTGTAGTGCAAGCCTGTAGTAAACAATTGAGGTAGGTTGATAAGAAATAGAGAAGTTTGAGCGTGTCAAGTGCCAGCATCCCCCTGCAAATCTCAGTACCAAAAAGTCTCCCGTTTTACCTTATTTCTCAAAAAAATAAACCGGCAAGGCACTAAAATTGTCATACAGTTGACCGTTCGAAACCGTAAATGGCATAAGCATGATAATCGGAATATTTAACTGCCAACGAAATAAAGGTATTATTTTTAAGGTTCAGTGAACACAAAAGTTCAATTATCCGACTAGAAAAACACATGGATTATCAGTTTTCAGCCTAAAAAGCCGCTACAGCGAAGGTCAAAATTCATCACCCATTTTCGTTGTATCGGAGCTCATGTCTGCACCTTCATTAACTTTTTGGAAGATTAGAGTACAAAGCTGAAATAAACTGACGAGTGTTGGGGATACAATTCATCACATCCTCGACGTACTCATATGTATGATAAGTGAATATAAATGTACTTACCGGACGGTTTTCTCTCTCATGGCTCACCAACAATTCCTGTTTTTCGCCATATTTGACCAACTGCATCACTTTTCCTGCCTAAAAAACTGATTGAAGCACTACACGTCCTCCCCCTTGAGAACTCTCCGGACGGAACCTGTTCCAGCTGTGAAGACGAATTCCACCACTCTGAGGCCTCATGTGACCGGGATTAACCAATTGGAATCAGAGAACACAGAAGAAGACCAGCCTCTGTCTTTTTTTTTGACTTGACCGCGAGAATCAGGAGTTCAGAAATTCTGCACAGATTTAAATTTGTTGTTTGTCGGGAAAAATTGGTAAGATCCTAGCTATTTTACCCGCAATGTTTTTCTAAAGTAGAGATTTATCAAACCCAAGTCTACTTTAGTATTCATTTTCACAGTGGCCACAAACTTCAAAATTTGTACCATGCACGTGCAATGAGATTTTTGCGCACTGCTTGTGTCTGCTAAAATATCTCACAAGCATCGTTTCACCCCTAATTTAAAATTGAATTTTGAGATTATGGCCGAATCTACGAGATAGCGGCGGGAGAGTATACAGCTGCCAAACATTTGTCGATTTACAATTATGTGTACTCGATGTAACATGAAAGAATTAAGGCATTAGAATGTTCAATGAACAGTTATTTCGGTCGCTTGGGCTGTCAAGTTGTGGATAAATGTTTGTAACAAACTGACAACAGTCGAGTGCACTGCAGGTTTTTTTTCTGCCTGGGCAGCGGTGAGCACGTGCCTGTCAATGTAACATAATCTTCTACAGGCAAATTTGGCATTCTTCTCTTTGATGAGATGTTGTTAATTGCGGATTATAATACTGAAAAAATCCCCTAGTGAAAGTAATGATGCTTCCAAAATAAACTGACAGTTTCGTTTTTTACAATATGTGTTTCAGAAAAACCATATTTTTTATTTTATTGAACCGTTTAAAAGTATGAACGTATGTCATAAATGAAAGTGTCAATGACACTGTAGTTCAACTTGTGTAAGAAATGTACATGTATAGTATGTGATACAGCAATGACACACATCTAGGTAATGACCTGATAACAAAGGTACATGTAAAGTATTGTAAAGGTCTGCATATAAATACTGACCGTAGCCTGTAACAAATGTACAGGTAAAGTATTGTAAAGGTGGGTGACAGTTAGATGCTTCTAGCCAGAGCCGTATTGACATGTGTACTAACTGTGTAAAAGTAGCACTGAAGAAATCAAAGTTCATCTAATTTGCATAATTTATGCCCGAGAAAAAAACCTGTATTATATGTGATGTATTACATGTTACTAAACATTCACACAAAAATTTATTCAAATCAGACCTTCATACAGAAGTTCTGTACAAAAAACTTGATTGCACCTAATTTCGGTACAAAATGGCCACGGGCAGCCATCTTGAATTTTGGACCACACCCAAAAACACTTCTCCTCGTCCCAAGGTGATAACAAAGGTACCCAAGAAGTTTTGTGAAGATCGGTTCATAAATACAGCCTCCAGCCTGAGCCGTATTGACATGTGCACTTACTGTGTATAAGTAGCACTGACTAAATCAAAGTTCATCTAATTTACAGAATTTCTGCACGAGAAAAAACCTGTATTATATGTGATGTACTCCATGTTACTAAACATTCATTCAAAAATTTATTCAAATCAGAACCTTCATATAGAAGTTCTGTACAAAAAACTGATTGTACCTAATTTCATTACAAAATGGCCGCCGATAGCCAGCTTGAATTTCGGACCGCACCCCAAAACACTTGTTCACGTCTCAAGGTGATAACAAAGGTACCCAAGAAGTTTCGTGAAGATCAGGTCATAAATACAGCCCCTAGCCCAAGCCGTATTGACACGTGTACTTACTGTGTATAAGTAGCACTGAATAAATCAATGTTCTCTAATTTGCATAATTTCTGCACGAGAAAAAAACCTGTATTATATGTGATGTATTCCATGTTACTAAACATTCATACAAAAATTTATTCAAATCAGAACTTTCATACAGAAGTTCTGAACAAAAAACTGATTGCCCTAATTTGGGTACAAAATGGCTGCCAGTGGCCATCTTGAATTTTGGACCGCACCCAAAAACACTTGTTCTCATCCCACAGTGATAACAAAGGTACCCAAGAAGTTTCGTAAAGATCGGTTCATAAATATGGCCTCTTGCCCGAGCCGTATTGAATTGTTGACAGATGGATGGACAGACAGACAGACAGATGGGCCATGACATAACCTCAACTTTGAGTATGTCAAAGTTGAGCTAAAAAAACCTATTTTAAAATCTTGAAATTTAAATTTGTTTTACAATGGTCAATGTCAGACAATGAGGGGCTCTCAGACGGATTAGTGTTGTTTCGTTAACAGGCATTTCGTATACTGACTGTTTTGTATACAAAAGAAGACGTTTCGTACATATATATTGAAGGACGTTTCGTACACAGGCAAATTTTAAAGGGTTTTTAAAAAAATTTTATATCAAATAATAGACTACTTACTTTTGTAAGGTATTATAATCCAGTATAAAAACAAGAGGCCCCACAGGGGGCTCAGAGCGCTCACCTGGCACTGACAACTATCAACTGAGGGACCTGATTCAAACAAACTTGCATCTGCCCCATTAAGAAAAGCATATACCATTAATATTTTTTTTTTAAATATTCCTCATATTGAACTAAGTTATAATTCGGGCTCCCATAGAGAGCCCAAATATGAACCCAGGGACTTGACTTGAACAAACTTCAATCTCACCTCCCTAAGGATGCTGTATTCTAAATATCAAATGATTCTGACTACTGAATTTGAAGAAAAATATTTTTTTTAAATATTCCTCATGTTCAATGAAGTTATAATTCGGGCTCAAATATGAACCCAGGGACTTGGCTTTAAGAAATTTGAGTACAACCTCCCTAACAATAGAGTACTCCAAATATTAAAAGATTCTTACTGGTGGATGTGAAGAAGAAGATTTTTAAAGAATGTTCCTCATATTGAACTAAGTTACAATTCAGTCTCCCACAGGGAGCCCAAATATGGACTCAGAGACTTGGCTTGAACAAACTTGAATCACACCTCCCTAAGGATGCTGTATACCCAATATCAAAATATTCCGACTGCTGGATCTGAACAAGAAGATTTTTAAAGAAAATAGTTATAATTTGAGCTCCCACAGGGAGCCCAAAAATTAACCCAGAGACTTGGCTAGAACAAACTTGAATCTCACCCCCTAAGGATGCTACATACCAAATATCAAAAGATTCTAATTGGTGGATCTGAAGAAGAAGATTTTTAAAGAATATTTCTCATACTGCACTAATTTAAACATTTGGCCTCCCAAAGAGAACCCAAATATGGACCCAGGGATTTGATTTCAACAAACTGGTGAAACAATCTTCCAAAGATGTTATAGGTGAAATTTGGAAGCTTTTGGAGCAGTGGTTTGGGAGAAGAGTCTTAAATGTTTTCCCCATTACCCAATGTTAAAAAATGCTGACTCAGCATTTTTTCAAAGTCCCGAAAAAGTACCCTATGCAGTATGATAAAACAGATAGCAATTTTTTTGGACCATTCCATTCTGTTGGTCCTAAGGAAGCTTCAAACCAAATAAGAATTCTCAGTGCCATGCAGTTTTGGAGATATGGTGTCTGAAATTTCTATTTTTATCTCATGTGGTTCCCACAGGGCATTTTGAAATTTGTTTTGCATAAATCAAGTACTTATGACCCATTAATACTTCATATCAAATTTGGTTCCAATCGGCCTGTCAGTTTGGAAAATAGAAATTTTGGGTGGGGCCAAAATTCTTGCTCTTCCCGTAGCGACGATAAATATTGCCCCTCGAACTTCTCTTGAACAAACTAAGTCTCTGCTACAGCTGGTTCATGAGAAGATTTTTTTTTTAAATTGGGGCATTTTGGTCCCACTCCCTCCTCAATATGAGCACAAACCCAATTTGAAGAAAAACCCAAATGCTCCTATATAACCACTACTCATGTGAAATTTCATTAAAATGTGGCCAGTGGTTTGAGAGAAATAGAACCAAACATCACCTTCACGATGGACAAAAAGAGATCAGAATAGCACACCTTGACTTTCAGTCAGGTGACCTAAAAATCCACATTTGAAATATCCCGGAACAGAATTTAACTAGTTCATCACCACCACAATATGTCGTACACATACCCGGAGAGAACCACCGAGCAACAACGAGCAGCTGCCAGCTCCCCAACATTGTAACTCCGCACTGCAGCACAGGTAGGGTTAGATTGGTTGAAGACATGCATACCATCGACGTGCAGTACGCCTTAGTACACGGCGTCATCGTGCCCCCACGCGGGCACTGGAGATGAAATGTCTTGCCCAAGGACACAATGCGGTTGCCGCAGGTGGGATTCGAACCGATGACCTCTCGGCTTGCAGCCTGCACCTCTACCTACTGAGCCACCGTGCTCCCCTTGTATTTATATAAATACATTATTGCAATAAATTTGTTATTTTCACTTACGGGTTATCTTTACTTGGCTCAAGACAGTCATAACTCTGTGTGCGAAACGTCCTAGCTTGTGTACGAAACGTCCTAAACGGTTTGTGTACGAAATGTTCTAAATTGCCGTGTACGAAACGCCCATGTAAAAAACGTCCAACTCGCCTCTTGTGAGGAATAGGTAAATGTGTAACTGTTTGTGACATCTGTCTTCGCAGAGAACAGAAAAAAGATACTAAAAAATAGGAGTATATATTCACCCTATGATCACAACAAATTCAAGTCACTCAAGGTAAGAGGCTCTTTGCTAATGCAGTTAACTATGCCTAACTACAATTTACAAACCGGTTGGAAAATTCTTAAGTAATATCAATGACAATCATCCCTCTCTTCAAATACACGCACATGGGAACAAATTGAACACGTAAACTTTGCTTCAGATGCGCGGCAGGTCGCATGCCTGTGACTTTCAAATTGCAAGGCCTGGTTTTGTGACCAGGCAATGCAGGGTGACCACAGTTACAGTGTGTTAACGATCATTTGCACACCGATGATTTCTGATGGCACTCGATGGCTTTCGTTTGTTTACTTTTTGCAGAAGTCAGGTGGCAGTGTTTTGAACTGTTTTCTCGCCATTCCTTAATGATTTTGCATTGTAGACAATACAATAATACCAGCGGTTGAAATAAACGGAATCCAGTTATGCCCAGTGGTTAGCTGGTTACAAGAAGGGGCCCAAACATTTCAGCACTACTGCTGGCCACTGTCAATAATTTCAATGTATACATTTGAATGGAATTGAAAAACAAAACTGTTGTTCCCCATACTTGCACCAATGACATTTTCAAGACAATAAGCCAAGATTTGGGGCTTTTAGTATCAAAACACGAAACTCAACACAACATTCAATAATATTCAGACCTGTCAACACCAACCGTGAAGCATTATGTAAAATGTTCTTCAGTTTCCTTTACTGAAGTAGAACTTGCCACTTGCACTTCATTTATACTGTCCAACATATTTATTTCTACATGTAATTTTGAAAGCTTGAACTCCAAAATCGATTTGAAATTCACACTTGGAAGTCGGATGAAAATTTGGGGTTACATTGATCTAAATGAGCGAATTTTACTGGATAAAATTGTTAGGCTCGGTCAGGTTACCCTGAACACAGTTTGGGTTTTTTTTTACCTTACTTTTAGAACATTTCAGGCATAGATAGGTAATAATTATTTATTCAGCGGATACTATTAACAGAAGATGCCTTGTTAGTTGTTAGTAGAAGATGTTGCAATATAGCAGGCCTTAAGTTTCCCTTAATTTGGGCACAACCGAGAGTCCACAGACCTATGGGACCGACCATGTTTCGGCCCGGCAGGATTAAAATTATTTTTGGCAATAAAAGAAGCGATTTCCTGGCATCTGAGGATTGGATTCCAGCTTCATCAAACTATAAAAAACACCATTTTCTTCCTTTTATTTAATAAAATTCTAAATTCGCTAACTTTACTTCATAGTTACGTTAATAAATTTCCCTTGTATATATACATTCAATATTTATTCCGCTGTGTGGACTGCACATCGTGATACTAGTGATAGTTGTCAACTCGCTCAAAAAAATCAAAATGTGTTCTCTGATTAGTGATTCATGAAAATTGGATTGTCAAGCAAACCAATCAGAAGTCATCTTACATGGTGGATTATAGAATTATCGTGGTCTACCCTGTAAGCTCATTTTACCTCGCTCAAAAGATATTTATATTTTAAACAACAATAAATTTAAACGATGGTTACGAGAAACTTTCAATACGCAATTGCTAATTGGTCACTTGCCACAGAGTATAAACGCCGGTGTTCTTTAAAATATACCAGACACCAGTTTAAAAAAATGACAGCTTCCAGCATATTTTCTGTCGACTCAACTTCCTGGTTCCCATAAATTCTTCTGAGTTCAAATTTCAGTCATTAAACAAATAAAATATTGTTATTTTGGACAGATATTTTGGGTGTATATTGAGAATTTGGGCACACCATTTACCAGGGGAAATTAAGGGGAATCTAAAGGCCTGAATATAGGGCCGATCTGAAAGTTCTATACGGATGGTTTGTATAGGCTCAAGGACAACCGACAACTGCAACCAGGGTTTTTTTCCTTTAAAAATTTGAAACCGCAACCACAGTTTAAATCCCAAAACCTCTCAGCTGTAAAATTAAAACCTATTCTATGCGTTCTTGAACATACTATTCCTTTTGGTTGTGACTTTCTGACATCAACACTCACAATCGGTCTATTGTGCACTCAACTAACTGGCAAGTGGATGACGATCTCAAATCCTTCTCAGGTAATCACTAATAGTCACAACAAAAAGAAGTAGTATGTTCAAGAACACATAGAATTGGGTAACTTTTACAATACAGTCAGATTGATTGGTTCGCTGACCTCAAGAGTGTGTCACTGTGTGTATCAAAATAAAAACATGGCGTCAGTGTAAACAAGTGTCTTTGATAAATGATCAGACGCTGTGCTGCTAACTTGTTTCTGCAGATGTCATATTTCATAGAGTCATCACAAGGCATGTGGCATGTGCACGGTGAGTAGCTATCAAGCGGAAGATCAGACCAATCAATGACATTAGACAAATCCTGATTCCTACCAATCATTGTGGCAAGTTATTTTATTGGCTGAACCAATTTGGTTCCAATCAACTTCTCCAAATAATCGGAACCGCCTTTCATCAACATGTGTCAGAAAATTTGTCATTGTGCTTTTATGAACATACTAGTGTAGAAACCATCACAATGGAGAGACCAAAAAATACATACAGTAAGATATAGGACTTCTTTCAAACTGATAACCCGGCCGACATGAAAGCGATTAGCAGAAACCCTTTGGTCATCGGTTCACTGTCTTACCAGGTTGACTCCAAACAATATTGATGCTAGGTCAAGAGGTAAACCATCCCTCTTGCCTAGTTTTCAATTTCCATCCAAAACATATCCCAAAGAGACTGCTCCTGAGTAATCTGCAACAGCAAATCTAGCAATGTCATGAAACAACTACGCACACCTTGAAAGTTGCCTGCATGATGATGAAATGGGATACAACTGAAACATTCATACAAGCTGGATGATCCTGTCTACCTTTTGGACATTGCATCCAAAAAACATCTTCAACAGAAAAATCACTTCTTGCTGGAAAAGACCTGGCCTCAAAGGGGAAGTTTATACTCCTATATGTACAAGGTAGTTTTCATTAACTCAGTAATGGTGGTCAACCATGATTGACTCAAAGTATGCCATGACCAGGCTTGTCATTTTGAAAATTGGAGGATGGCCATTATGGTTGACCTCAAATCACCCCAGGAGAGCCATTTTGGTTTGCGAGGGTCATTTTGTTTCAGCCTGCTGGGTAGACAACTAATATCATTTTAAGGTACATGGTTTGTGTAATTATGATGTACATCATCACGTAATGTATAGATGCAGGCTTGAATATATGGATGCAAGATACCAGTTTACCCATGACACTCACTAACAGTGAGTTTTATAGTTATCTTGCATCCAAATAATCAAGCCATGTTGGGGCGAATCAATCAGATTTGAAGAACGAATCGTCCCATTTTGGATTTTGGAATGAAACGTCCCAGGAGAATCGTCAGGGGTCGAACTGACTTGGGGATGATACGTCCCGTAAGCGCGCGTGACACGAGGGTTGTCACAGTCTGATGTACAATCTAATAACTAACTACAACTTTGGAACTGGAAGATCTCTCGCTCATATTTGGAAAGTTACTTACTGTCTCTGGGTGACTGCGTCGACGACACACTACAAACTTAACAAATTGTGCTACCTCCTTCAATCTGCGAAAATTGACATTTGAGACAGACGATTTTGAGGTGCTTTCGACTGAATTATTGGGCTGCAGAAATCGGGATTAGGCGTTTACCGTCCGTGGAATTTTCAACTCAGGTGGGCGACTGCGGCCCAGGGCGATCGCCTGCCTCAAAATGACAAGCCTACATGACAAAGTATTATCTCTATGGGGGGGGGGGGGGGGGGGGGGGGGGATGTGGGGCTTGATTTGAACAATCTTGAATCTCACCCTCATAATAATGATGTATTCCAAACATTAAAATATTCTGACTGGTGATCCTGATAGAGCATGGAGGTTTTTCGGTTCAGTTTTGGTTTTTGCTGCCAAAAGAACTGTCCATACTGTTTTTGCAAACTTTGACGTTAAACTTCGAAATTTACAATGACCCCCTCGTAATCGCATTTTGAAAATGACAGCGAACGTCAGCAGAACAGGGAAATCCAAAAGCACTTATTTCCGTATAATTGTGTCTGTGTTTTAGTCGCTCCCACGTATAAGTCGCACCCAATATTTTCAGCCAAAATACCTCCTCTGCGACTATTACTTTTGTATAAGTCGCACCCAGACTGTGAGAATAGCCGGGGGGGGGGGGGGGGGGGGGAGGGGGGGGACCTACACAAGAACGAATATGGCCAGTGGGCTTTTACTGCACGAAAGTCGGAACACGTGAATGTTTTTTTTATTTTTTCATTTCCGTCATATTTATCTCATTAAATGCATGAAATAAAATAATAATCCAAATGACAAGGGTTATTTACTTTGACCATCTATTCCCCAAGTGATACTCGTTGATGCCGTAAATCCATTTTATTTTGCACATAACAGCATGAGGGAAAGCTCATACTCTGTACTTCAAAAGGAGGCGAGAGGTCCAGTGAGGGATCGAGGAAAAGGATAGGGAATGGAGTCACTGTATTATGGCGATGTTAAACATAACAGAAAAGTAACAAGTGAAAATTATTTATTTTATCGAAATTAAAACTGAACACAAAATAACAGAGCAGGTATATAATGTATAGCAGTGGCGGTGCCAGGTTTTTGGTCAGGGTGGAGGGTGTGGGGGAGGGATTTGGAGGGGGGGGTGCTAAATAAGATGTGGGGGTCTAAGGTCGAGATGTTTACGGTATCTCCCGAAGGTCGTAGGCCTGAGCCAGGGGTGAGGGCATGGGAGAGTGTGCCCCCACCCATTGGTTTGCGATCTGTGGGCCATGCCCCAGGAAAAAAAAAAAACACATTTGAATAATTTGGACGCCATCGGAGCAATATCTGAGCATTTCTACAAGGCCTAACTTAGTCTTCAAAGGCGCCCAGGTTGTGTCAGATAGCAATTTGAAGTTTAGTTGTTTTTTTTTTTTGGGGGGGGGGGGGGGGGGGAGTAGGGGGGGCTATCCCCTCTATGGCACTGCCACTGATGTATAGCATTTACCAAATAGAACATATACAACAGGAAAATAATCAAATGACATACAATCTACCCCAAATTCATATTAACCATTCGGCAACTGAGTGCTAGTGAAGTGTGCTATGTCTCAGTACTGCCAGTAGGACGTAGCACGCTTTCACTACTTCTCTGTGACATTTCTGTAGTCTTTCTAATAAGACGATAGCGATTTAGAGTAATTGAAGGGACAGGAAAAAATACTGAAAAAACGAACCGAAACCGAGGTTTTAAAAAAAATAAAACCAAAACCGAATCTGGAAAAAAAACCTCTCCATGCACTAGATTCTGAGGAAGATTTGTAAAGATTATTCTCCATATTGCCCTAAGTTATAATTTGAGCTCCTGTATTGAGCCCAAATATAAACCAAGGGGCTTAATTTTAACAAACTTGTACCTGTTTCCCCTGTTTAAGTCAGCCTGGCTAAAAATTCCTTAAGACTGGGTCAAATCAACTGGCACAGTGCCACCTTGTCCCACAGATCTTTCGGGATAGTGGATGACAATGCTACAGGATTACCTTTACTGCTGGACATCCTACATCTGCCAGAACCCTCTCTGCACCTGCCGGGCTATCCTGGTACACTTAGTCCAGAAATGGAGTTCTGTGATGATGAGCTGACAAACTATTTGAAAGGGGGGCGCATCACAGAATTAAACTGGGCTTGAACCTGAGCTGGTGTGTTGTCATTGAAAGAGTGGTTTTTTTAACCCTTTACCTAACATGAACAGCAGACAACACTTGCAAAAAAAATTCTAAAAACTAATTTTTTTCATTTTTTGTCTCAAAAACATAGGTTATGACCCCTCATTTGAACGAGCTCGTTCCAAAGAGAGGTCATGACCTATGTTTTTGAGACAAAACATGAAAAAATAATGAAAATTAATTGTCGATTTTTGTGAATAGCGCTGGCCGGCTTTGGGCCGTTATGTTGGATGAATCATGAAGGGTTAACATGGAAAAGAAATCTTTGAAAATCCACACCAAACATGCCACTACAATCCTTACTGGCATTAGGAAAACTTACCATTTTCTGAAATCACTGTTTCTGTGTCTGAAAAAAAAAGAATTATACGGTTAAGTATGCATCAGAATTATAATTTGGTAAAATATTACTTATCATCCGGCAGCCAAATGACCATGTTGTAGCTAACCTTGCAATGTCGGGATGTAGAAAGGTTTTTGGTAGTTTGAAGGAAAACTTTTTGCACTGAATTCAAATCTGAATTATGCAACTCTGTAAATCTTGGGCAACCAAAGATATTCAAGATGGCATCCAGTATGGCCGTCAGAAATGTTAAGTTTATTGTTATGCACATTGTTATGTTGCATTTGTTTCATATATGTTTCTTGTAATTCACAGATGCTGGAGTCTAACATAGATGTACAGGTGCTAAATAAACAGATGCAGGCCTTTAGATTACCCCAATGTCACACCTTTCACAGGTGTCCCCAAATTAGAGAAGGTGTGAATACATCAAGAAAAATATATAAATTCTCTGTGCCTATTCAGCATTTCAGAAGAACTTCCATCATAATTTGACCATAGAAACACAAAGAAAGGCATTCAATAAAACATGCATGTCCATAACCCGGTTATCAATCATATGCCGGTTGTCAAATCTGGAACCTTTGTTCAAGTTATAATGCCAATAAGTTCAGAATTATTAAAAATCAATTAAGGCCCAGAACTCTGTAATGAAAAATCATGCTGGGCCAGTTTTTGAACCCACTTGAAATATTTTTTCAAAAGACCTGCATGGCAAATATTAGTTAAATCGGAGAACGTTTATTCAAGTCATTGTGCTAACGAGCTCAAAATTTGTAAAAATTGACTAATTAAGAACAATAACTATGTAACGAAAAATTGGGCTGGGACAGTTTTCGAACTTGCTTGAGATATTCTTGCAAAAGACCTGTATGGCAAACACTAGTCCAATTGGAGAACTTTGTTGAAGTTATTGCGCTTACGAGCTCAAAATTCGTAAAAATGATAAATTTAAAGTAAGTAAGTAATTTGTATATTTTTTATACTTACAAATGGCCCAGACTTAGCTGGTGCAAACTCATTAATTTCCAGGGCCAAACACAAATTTTGACCCCCCCCCCTCCCCCCCACTCAATCCCCGAAATTTGCATACAAAACCAACTAGAGTGATGTCACGCATGCAGCCCGACTGTCCCAGGAATGGCAATGCTTAGATGCAAAATAGTCGGAGCCATTTTTTGTTAACAGTTTACCTAACGAATCTGCCATACCTGCACTCGCGATATACAAAATTTGCTATTCAAATTTTATTTTTTCATTTCTCTACTCAAAACATACCTCATGACCTATTAATGGAACAAACTTGATGAGCTTGTTCCAATAAGGAGTAATAAGCCATGGCTAGAAGCAGGGACCAGCCTAGGGGGGAATTTTAGGGAGACTTCATGTCTCCCTCCAGAAAAAATAGGGAGACTGCAGAGTCAAGTAGGGAGACTTCATAGGCAAGTGGGGAAAATTAAGAATATTTATGTACCACCCCCTGCCGCCCCTTCATATTTTCAGCTTGTGGTCCTCCATTAACGTCTGATTAATCCAGGTCCAGTTGTCTGTGATGCATTTGTGCCAGGTTAAAAAATCACAAAGTAATTATTGACTGAAAATCCCCCACTGCTACCTTCTCCTTCATGACCCCTCCCCTCTTCTTCGTGCCAATCCCCCAGCACCCTCCTGTGGTTGCCTTCCACCAAAGTCCAACTAAGCTAATAATTGCCTAAGTCTGAAAGGGTGAACAGGACCAGATGTAAGAAGGTTGCTTGGAGGGTACTTTGTTAGTTAATAAACAAAATACATTCTGGGGTCGAGTATTTTGTAAAATAAATGTCATTCCATGTCATCTTTATAGCATTCCGGTATCATTCCGCATCATTTCGCGTCATTCCGGTGTTTAAGAGGACCCCTTTCTCAAGATCCTTCACATGTACACTTGCGTCCTGTACAAAGCTTTTCTTGTCATCCCTAAACCTTTTTTTCATGTGTTTCAATTCCATTCATGTTTTTCTGGGAATAGACGGCCCAACAGTAAACAGTCGTCAGCAAAACAAAATAAAAATACAGTGTTAGAAAATACACCCGTTGTGTATACATTTTCTGCATCCTAAGCGAGGTAACCTACTTTCAAACTGGGTTATTTTGTTGAGTCGCATGAGTCACCTATTTTTGTTTCGACACTTGAAGCTCCGACTGAAACGGAACAAAATAGAAATAAAAAATCCGCCAAAAGCGACAATGGACAATTGATTGTCATGTGATTTCAAATAAATGGTTGTTTATTTCACGAATGAAAATGCCCATTTATCACACTAAAGCACATTCGATTCTTGAAAATATTCGTTTTTATGTAAACCTCGGATCACTCAGTGCAGCCTTTCCTCATTTTGGCCAATTTTTAGAGGGCGACTTGTAGTCGCCCCGACTATTTTTCTAGGCGACTCTGGGCTTAGAAGGGCGACATAATCACCCTAGTCGCCCTCACGGCTGGTCCCTGGCTAGAAGTAAATAAATGAAAGAGTCAATGACACGGTAGCTCAACTTGGATATGACAGGAATTAGTACTTGTTTTGGCCCAGTCAACAATAATAAAAGAATTACAAGGTGACTGTAATGGACTACAGATTAAGACCAATCATTGTAGATTATTATTTTTGTGTGGAAATTTTCAGTCCCAAACAAAATATTTTCAGACTAAATTTTTTTCTTCTTTTTCTTAAAATTGACCAAAATGCATCAAAACACAAAAAACTAATTTCTGGATTTTGGTCCAAAATTTTCCAAGTCCCACCCGGACCCCAAATTTTCAGTGTAAAAAAAATTTTTTTTTTTTTGTCTTAAAACTGACCAAAACGCATAAAAAACCAAAAAACTAATTTCCGGATTTTGGTCCAAAATTTTCTAAGTCCCACCCGGACCCCTAATTTGCATAATTTATTCACGAGAAAAACTCTGTATTATATGTAATGTATCCCATGGTACTAAACATTCATACAAAAATTTATTCAAATCAGATCTTTCATTTGGAAGTTCTGCGCAAAAATTTGATTGCACTTAATTTTGAACAAAATGGCTGCTAGCGGCCATCTTGAATTTCAGACTGGACCCAAAAACACTCCCTCTCATCCCACAGTGATAACATAACAAAGGTACCCAAGAAGTTTCGTGAAGATCGGTTCATAAATACGGCCTCTAGCCTGAGCCGTATTGGGATTTGCACTCACAGTGCTGAAAGTAACACTAAATAAATCAAAGTTAGCCTAATTTGCATAATTTACGCACAAGAAAAAAACCTGTAATATATGTAATGTATCCCATGGTACTAAACATTCCTACAAAAAATTATTCAAATCAGAGCTTTCATATGGAAGTTCTGTACAAAAAACAGATTTCGGCATCATCGGTACAAAATGGCTGCTGGCAGCCATCTGGAATTTGGGACTGCACCCAAAAACACTCGTTCTCGTCCCACAGTCATAACAAAGGTACCCAAGAAGTTTCGTAAAGATTGGTTCATAAATACGGCCTCTAGCCTGAGCCATAACAGCTTGGCACTTACAGCTCTGAAAGTAACACTAAATAAATCAAAGTCAGTCTAATTTGCATAATTTACGCACGAGAAAAAAACCTGTATTATATGTGATGTATCCCATGGTACTAAACATTTATACAAAATTTTATTCAAATCAGAACTTTCATACAGAAGTTCTGTACAAAAAACTGATTTTTGCATCATCGGTACAAAATGGCTGCTGGCAGCCATCTTGAATTTCGGACCACACCTAAAAACACTCATTCCCGTTCCAGGGTCATAACAAAGGTACACAAGAAGTTTCATAAAGATCGGTTCATAAATACTACCTCTAGCCCGAGCCATAGCCAATTGTTGACGTACAGACAGACGGACCATGACAATAGCTCAAATTTGACTTCGTCAAAGTTGAGCTAAAAATGAAAAAATCTGAGGTTTCAGAAAAATAATTTGTACTGTTGGCTTCAACTTGTGTAAGGTAAAGGATTAAAGATGCAGTACATAAAGCAATGTTGGGCTATATGAGTCACTTTTCTTTTTTGCATGTAATAACTCCCAATCCTTCAAAATGCATTTTGGGAATAATTGCCTAAGTGACAATTTGTGTGTATGTGTGTGGTGTGTGTGTGTGTGTGTGGGGGGGGGGGGGGGAATACCTAACTGGCACCATAGGGGTGGGGGTGGGTGGTGGTGTTTGTCTGGGCTTTTAATCACAAACATTAACCAAAACTGTAAAAAGCATTTCTGACGAAAGAAAAAAAAAGTGCCTAATTGGCCCCCCTGGGGGTTATGTGAGTTTAAAAAAAGGTTCTGCATGTAGTGACTGTAAATAGTTCAAAATGCATATTCGAGGAAAGAAAAAAATAAGAAATGCCTAATTGGGAAGGAGGGGGGGGGATAATTTCTGTCTGGATTTTTAACAACAAACTTTAACCCAAACTGTAAAAAAGCATTCTGCATGTAGTGATTGATAAAAAAAAGCCTAATTTGGGGGGGGGGGGGGGGGGGGGGGAAGCAGTGGGGTTTGGGTTTTTAACCCAAACTGTAAACAAGCATTTTTAACGAACGAAAAAAAGTGCCTAATTGGCCCCCTGGCAGGAGGGGGGGAAGGTGATGGGGGAGGGGGTACATAAGTTTAAAAAAAGGTTCCGCATGTAGTTACTGTAAATAGTTCAAAATGCATACTGGAGAAAAGAAGAAAACAAGAGGCCCCACGTGGCCTTAATCGCTCACCTGACAAAGTGACTCTAAGAAGTATTTTAGGTCACCTTCACCATGTCATGCCTCATCAACATTAACTGGTTGAGTGATAGATTTTGTTTGAAGTTCAACATTTGTTACCTAAAATTAGTTTTATTTAAAATCATTGGTGTGTGGCCAATCTCCAATGATTTTTAATAAAGCAAATTTATCTCTGCAGACAAACTGGTTTAGCATGAAGCACAAACAAGGAATGTGAAGAGATAGCCTTGGACATCTCTCCCCAACTGTGGATATCTTCCATGTGCTACAAGTATATATTTGCATGCAAGAAAACAAAAATTTTCACAAATTTAATTTTTTTTTATCATCATTGGAACAAGCTCAAACAGCTTATTCCAATAGGGGTATGGGAAGATCAGGTATATTTTTAAGACAGAAATGTGAATATATAAATAATGGTGTTTTTTTGTGAATGATGCTGGAGAATTTTGCGTAAAGATATGGTAAATGGTTTGTTCTAGATACAGAATGATGCAAAAGTATTTAAATTTGATTAGGCAAGTTGTTCCTATAATGCATTTAAAAATTGAAGTAACTGTTTTTTTGCTGACGAACTTTTAGATGTGTGTGTCTGTGTTTGTGTGTGTCTGTGTGTTTGTATGTGTGTGTGTGTGTGTGTGTGGGGGGGGGGGGGGGGGTAAGAGTGTTCTTGCAAACAAAATTCCTGAATAAATGGAGAATTTTATTTTTTGTGTGAAAGACATAGTGCGTGAATGTTGATTGGAACAAGCTTAGAGAGCTCATTTTAATGTGAAGTCATAAAGCTGTGTTTTACGTACGAAATTCTGGAATAACTAAAAAAATTGCTTTTTTGACTCAAAAAGCATGGTGTGCGACCTCTCATTGGAATGAGCTCAAAAAGCTCATTCCAATGGGGTATTTACAAGCGATAAGTACATGTATGTTTAAGAGACAAAAATTAAAATTTGAATAGCGATTTTTGCGAAGAATGCTGACAAGTTTTGGCAGTTATGCTGGTAAAAAGGTAAGATATGCAAAGTGGTTGTTTTTTAGAGGCGACATTTAATTAAGGGGAATTAACACTTGATTACTGAGGTAACTTCTAAAAGTACTGAAATTTCATGAAGCAATGTGAATAACAGACAACAGTTGCCTAAAAATTTCATGAATAACTAAAATTTTTATTCCTTTGTCTCGAAAACATGGCATATGACCTTTGTTGGAATGAGCTGAATGCGTGTGTTCCAATGAGGGGGTCATAAAATTTGAACGAAGATTTGTGTGAATAATGCATTAGTACTGCTAGATTTGGGTAAACGGTTCACCCTGGATACCACCCCTTCTATAGTAGATCTTTTCTGCAAGTTTTGTCTAAGATTCTATCAACTTTACAAATAAATACGTTCATGAATCACAATCAGATCCACCCTACAATGTTGCATACCAAATATCAAAAGATTCTGCCTGCTGGATCTGGAGAAGAAGATTTTTTAAGAAATATGCCTGAAACGCACTAAGTTAAAATTTGGGCTCCTATACGGAGCCCAAATATAAACCCAGGGGGCCGATTTGAACAAACTTGAATCAGATCCACCCCACAATGTTGCTTACCAAATATGAAAAGATTCTGAAGCTGGATCTGGAGAAGAAGATTTTTTAAGAAATTTGCCTGAAATGCACTAAGTTCGAATTCGAGCTTCTATAGTGAGCCCAAATATGAAACTAGGAAGCCGATTTGAACAAACTTGAATCAGATCCACCCCACAATGTTGCATACCAAATATCAAAAGATTCTGCCTGCTGGATCTGGAGAAGAAGATTTTTTAATAAATTTGCCCGAAATGCACTAAGTGCGAATTCGGGCTTCTATATTAAGCCCAAATATGAATCCAGGGGGCCGATTTGAACAAACTTGAATCAGATCCACCCCGCAATGTTGCATACCAAATATCAAAAGATTCTGCCTGCTGGATCGGGAGAAGAAGATTTTTGAAGAAATTTGCCTGAAATGCACTAAGTGCGAATTCGGGCTTCTATATTAAGCCCAAATATGAATCCAGGGGGCCGATTTGAACAAACTTGAATCAGATCCACCCCGCAATGTTGCATACCAAATATCAAAAGATTCTGCCTGCTGGATCTGGAGAAGAAGATTTTTGAAGAAATTTGCCCGAAATGCACTAAGTTTGAATTCGAGCTTCTATAGTGAGCCCAAATATGAATCCAGGGGGCCGATTTGAACAAACTTGAATCAGATCCACCCCGCAATGTTGCATACCAAATATGAAAAGATTCTGCCTGCAGGATCTGGAGAAGAAGATTTTTTAAGAAATTTGCATGAAATGCACTAAGTTCAAATTCGAGCTTCTATAGTGAGCCCAAATATGAATCTAGAAAGCCGATTTGAACAAACTTGAATCAGATCCACCCCACAATGTTGCATACCAAATATCAAAAGATTCTGCCTTCTGGATCTGGAGAAGAAGATTTTTTAAGAAATTTGCCGAAATGCACTAAGTTCGAAATCGGGTTCCTATACTGAGCCCAAATATGAACCCAGGGGGCCGATTTGAACAAACTTGAGTCAGATCCACCCTACAATGTTGCATACCAAATATCAAAAGATTCTGCCTGCTGGATCTGGAGAAGAAGATTTTTTAAGAAATTTGCCTGAAATGCACTAAGTTCGAAATCGGGCTCCTATACTGAGCCCAAATATTAACCCAGGGGGCCGATTTGAACAATCTTGAATCAGATCCACCCCACAATGTTGCTTACCAAATATGAAAAGATTCTGCCTGCTGGATCTGGAGAAGAAGATTTTTTAAGAAATTTGCCTGAAATGCACTAAGTTCGAATTCGGGCTTCTATAGTAAGCCCAAATATGTATCCAGGGGGCCGATTTGAACAAACTTGAATCAGATCTACCCCGCAACATTGCATACCAAATATCAAAAGATTCTGCCTGCTGGATCTGGAGAAGAAGATTTTTGAAGAAATTTGCCTGAAATGCACTAAATTCGAATTCGAGCTCCTATAGTGAGCCCAAATATGAATCTAGGGAGCCGATTTGAACAAACTTGAATCAGATCCACCCTACAATTTTGCATACCAAATATCAAAAGATTCTGCCTGCTGGATCTGGAGAAGAAGATTTTCAAAGAAATTTGCCTGAAATGCAGTAAGTTCAAATTTGGGCTCCTATACTGAGCCCAAATATAAACCCAGGGGGCCGATTTGAACAAACTTGAATCAGATCCACCCCACAATGTTGCATACCAAATATCAAAAGATTCTGCCTGCTGGATCTGGAGAAGAAGATTTTTTAAGAAATTTGCCTGAAATGCACTAAGTTCGAAATCGGGCTCCTATACTGAGCCCAAATATGAACCCAGGAGGCCGATTTGAACAAACTTGAATCAGATCCACCCTACAATGTTGCATACCAAATATCAAAAGATTCTGCCTGCTGGATCTGGAGAAGAAGATTTTTTAATGTTTTTCCCATTGCCTACAGTGTTAAAAAGTGCTGACTCAGCACTTTTTCAAAGTCCCGAAACTGTACCCTATGATAAAACCGATGGCAATTTTTTTTTACCAATCCTTTCTGTTGGTCCTAAGGAAGCTGCACACCAAATAAAAATTCTCAGTGCCGTGCAGTTTTGGAGATATGGGCGTTTTAAATTTTTTCTATTTTTAGCTCCTGCGGTTCCCACGGGGCTGCGGGAAAAAAATTTTTTGCATAAATCAAGTACTCATGACCCAATAAGCCCTCACATAAAATTTGGTTCAAATCAGCCTCTCGGTTTGGAAAATAGAAATTTTGGGCGGGGCAAAAAATTTTGCCCCTCTCATAACAACGTCAAGTATAGCCCCACAAACTTCTCTTGAACAAATCTGAGTCTACACCTCAAAAGGAAGCTGCACACCAAATATCAAGTCTCTGCTACTGCTGGTTCATGAGAAGAAGATTTACAAAGATTTTGGTGCCCCTTGGGGGTGTGGCACCACCCAGGAGGAGGGGCAACTTCATTTGAACAAATCTGAATTGGCATTAGGTAATAAACATTTAGCCAACATTTGAATAAAATTGGGCTAGTGGTTTAGGAGAAGTCGATAATGTAAAGTTAACGCCGGACGGACGACGACGGACGACGGACGCCGGACAGAAAGTGATTAGTAAAGCTCCCCTTGAGCTTCGCTCAGGTGAGCTAAAAAAGCCTAATGGGGGGGGGGGGGAGGGGGGGGGGGGGGTAGGGGTGGTGGTGTTTGCCTGGGTTTTTAATCACAAACTTGGAGTCATCCTACCAAGCTACAATGAAATCCCTTCATAATTATGGCCTGTGGAATATTCTAAAGGTTTTTGGGCTTTGGGCTTCTGTTGCCGTCACAGTTGCCCAAAAGGGGACGTTCTCATCTACACATTATATGAAGTCAACCTATCAAGTTACAATGAAATCCCTCCATCAATATGACCTGTAGACTGTGCTAAAGGTTTTCAGGCTTCGGGCCCCCGTTGCCGTCACAGCTGCCCAAAAGGGGACGTTCTCATCTAGACATTATATGAAGTCAACCTATCAAGTTACAATGAAATCCCTCCATAAATATGACGTGTAGACTGTGCTAAAGGTTTTCGGGCTTCGGGCCACTGCTGCCGTCACAGCTGCCCAAAAGGGGATGTTCTCATCTAGACATTATTTGAAGTCAACCTATCAAGTTACAATGAAATCCCTCCATAAATATGACGTGTAGACTGTGCTAAACGTTTTCGGGCTTCGGGCTCCTGTTGCCGTCACAGTTGCCCAAAAGGGGACGTTCTCATCTAGACATTATATGAAGTCAACCTATCAAGTTACAATGAAATCCCTCCATAAATATGATTTGTAGACTGTGCTAAAGGTTTTCGGGCTTTGGGCTCGGGAAGGCATCATGGTTGAATGATCGCAACCAAAAGGGGACATTCTCATCTGGGCATCATGTGGATCGATCCTACGAAGTTACAATGGAATCCCTTCAGAAATATGACCTATAGACTGTGCTTAAGGTTTTCGGGATTCGGGCACCTGTAGCCATCACAGTTGCCCAATCACGTCCAAAAGGGGACTTTCTCATGTGTAGAAATTATATGAAGTCAACCTATGAAGTTACAATGAAATCCCTCCATAAATATGACCTGTAGACTGTGCTAAAGGTTTTCCGGTTTTGGGCTCAGGCAGTCGTGACGGTTGATAGATCACGCCCAAATGGGAAAATTGTCATGTAGACATCATACGGAGTCATCGTATCGAGTTACAATGAAATCCGTCCATATTAAACAAGACCTGCAGACTGTGTTAAAAGTTTTTGGGTTTTGGGGTTGGGCAGCCATCATGGTTAACAGATCATGCCCAAACGGGGACATTCTCATCTAGGCATTATACAGAGGCATTCTATGAAGTTGCAATGAAATCCCTTCATAAATACGACCTGTAGACTGTGCTAATGGTTTTCGGGTTTTGGGCTCGGGCAGGCATACCGGTTGACCAATCACGACCAAAAGAGGACATTTTCATGTTGACATGACCTAAAACCTGCATATGAAATTTCGTGACGATCAGACAAGAAATACCGGGTATAGTCTGTACTTGAAGGTTGAATAAAAAACTTTACCCACAAACTTTAATCCAAAACTCCAAATGTCAACTGAAAAGGAATAAAAAAAAAAAAAAAAAAAACACTTGAACCTTCAGTAAAAAACTTTAACCAAAACTCTAAATATTAACAGAAATAGGCAGATGGACGGACGGACAGACGGACGGACGGACGGACAGACAAAAGTCATTACTATAGCCCTCACAGTCGAGCTAAAAATTAGAAGTCCTATCTGGTCCTCCATACTTTTGCTTACTGCACATGCGCACTGTGCAGTAACCAGGAAGGTAACGAAATTGGCGCCAACATCATTCTTCCTAGTTATGCCTGTTAAATGTTATATATACATATATATTTTTCATTGGGGAGGTATGAGTGCCCACTCATAGGAGGGCCATCCCCGTCTGGGCCATTGGTAAGTATAAAAAATATACAAATTACTTTTAATTTATCATATTTTTACACAAAAACCAATGGCCCAGACTTAGCTGAATCGTAAAAAGTCTGGATGCCTAGGACTAAGATGCATGTAATATTTTTATTACTCCATAATAAAGAATAGCTCCTACAGGAGAATAGCAGAAGACAGAGGAATTACATATGTCTTTCTCTTTTTTAATAAAAAAAAGCGAAAGACATAACACCAATCATATACTGGAGTAATACACAATAATTTCTCCATTTAATGCCAGCAAAACCCTTTATGCTAATTCGGTGAAGGAAACCAGGTATAAGGTAAGTCCAGAGAATGAGATGCCTTATACTCATTTAAAAGTGTCCGAGGATTGTATTAATGCTTGTATGACACTTGACATATATAAATGCTTCACACTGAGCTACACTTTAAAAGCAATACATAAATGAGACATAATTGTTGCTTCACACCGAGCTACATATTAAAACCACCCACCACCAACGCTGGACTACCGACACTGGAGGAGGTATTCCCTTGCTTTTCATTATAAAGCCAGATGATATTAAGGGAACTCCCCTTCCCCTTGTTCTGAAGGAAGAATCCTCAAAGCGAAAAAAGCAGCGGAATGGCGTCAGTGCTCGAGCAGACTGCCTAAGACATCACTGAGATATATTATTAATGGACATCATTCTGTGCGACAGAAAGAGGACCCAATGATCAAAGGTCACTGGAGATTGACTCTAAATTTCTAAGACAGAACTCAGTCAATGAAGACGGTTGCGTCCAGTAGGCTGCCTTCATTAAATCAATAATAGCAATACTATTAGAATAAGCCCAAGAAGAAGACAGTGCCCTAACCTCATGTGCTGAAATCTTATTGACAGAACGTTCATCAGCCGATAGATTCTAGTAAGCGATTCTTTCTGCCAACTGAATCCATCTAGCGACTGAATGAACAGAAATATCCTTTCTGTTAGGTATAAGCGAAAGGAAAAAACATTTTCTTCCTATTCTAATGAAGCTTGATCAACGTTTATAAATGTGCATTGCTCTCACTGGACACAACAGCGGCATATGGTTGTGTGAGGATGGTAAGGCCTTGATGACAATAGGCTCCGGCCGCTTATCTGGAATCTGATTCTTTGCCAAGAATCCCACTTCCGTAGAAAGAGTAATAGTATTACCCACACTATGGTAATGGAAATCTTCAACAGATAATGCATGGAGTTCACTAACTCTTCAGGCAGAAGCGAAAGCTAAGAGAAATGCCGTTTTATAAATCAGGAATTTAAATTCTACATCATCTAACGGCTCAAAAGGAGCTTCTTGAAGCTTCAAGAGAACCCAAGCTAAATTCCATTTGGGAATTAATCTGAGGGTTCTTGGTTTCTGACTAGTTTGGATAAAGAAGGATTTGATCCAATACTCAAGTTATCATGATGAGAATATGTGTCTGATAACATAGACCTAAAGCCCTTAATCATGAGGGGCTGCAGGTAGACCAGAAAATTGGCAATTTGAGGAATAGATAGATTATAAATATCCACCGACCGGTCTGTACACCAACGAAAGAAAACTCTTCATTTCGCTGCATAATTCAGTGAAAAGGAGGTCCTCCTACAGTTAGAAATTGCGTCCATAGCTCGTTCAGTAAACTGCTTCCCGTGCAAGAAGGACCACACAACGGAAATACGTGAAGGTTGAGACCTTCCGGGTTGTGATGCACTGCCTGGGAGTTCTCCTGATACAGAAGGTCCTTGAGATGAGGAAGCTTCCATGGAAATGTTCCATAACAGACACCTGACCAGGTTGACCCAATGTTTCCGAGCGGACAGAGGTGCTACCAGCAAGATTTTGCAGTGAGCCTGTTTGATTTTTAACAGAATCTGCTGAATCAGCTGAGTTGGAGGATATGCATATCCTATTATCCCATTCCATGAGATCGATAGAGCTTCTACTGCAAACGTTCGGTGATCCAGACAAGGCGACACGAACATTGAAAGCTGATTGTTTAGGCCCGTGGCAAAGAGATTTATCATGGGATGATCCCTCTGGTAGCAAATCTGCCTAAATATTTGTTTGTTGAGAGTCCACTCCGATGGCAATAGGCGACCTTTCACTGAGAGCGAGTCTGCTACTATGTTCAGATGACCCGGAATATGACGGACTGAGAGATGAACGTGATGACTCAGAGCAAATTGGAGAATTTTCTCCGTCAATTCGTATAGAGGAATTACTGCCCTGGTTCCCGAGATAAGCCACTACTGTTGAATTGCCTGACAGAATCTGCACATGGATGTTGGCTACGTGAGCAATCCAGTGTTTCGGTGCAAGCCAAATAGACATCATCTCTTTGATGTTTATGTACTTTTCCTGGAACGAAGAGTACAAAAGACCCTGGCACTTC
Organism: Pictodentalium vernedei; assembly: GCA_031216915.1. Lineage (NCBI taxonomy): Eukaryota > Metazoa > Mollusca > Scaphopoda > Dentaliida > Dentaliidae > Pictodentalium > Pictodentalium vernedei. Next base: position 576,348,237 of record CM062297.1, on the reverse strand, counting down.
AGGTCTGCAGGAATCAGGGACGCACTCCCACCTGTCAGACTCGCATCTGTCATAACAGTAAAGACCGGATCCGGTACTTGAAGCGGAACTCCTTGAGTTAACCACTCGAGATCTGCCCAAATCTGAACCTTTTGTTTTATCAGATCTGTTAAAACAATCTGGCCTTCGAGCGAATGCGTCTTGACACTCCAATTCTGAGTAAAGAATATCTGGAGAGGATGCATTGTTCACTCGAATGCTCGCTTTTACCAACCGAAGGGTTTCCATATAGAACTTTGGAACGAAAATCAGTTTGTTTATCCAGCTCAAGTCTATGACCGGTTGAAACCGTCTGTTTTCGGCACAAGAAACAGGTGACTGTAAAATCCCAGTGAGTTGGGATTTTCTATGACCTCTATTGCTTCCTTTACAAGGAAAGACTGAATTTCTGCAAGAAGAGACTCCTTTCTTGAAAGATTAGACGGAAAATCTAAGGCTCCATCACGTCTTATCAATTCCATATTAGCCATTGTAAGGGCGGAATGATGTGTGGCAACCATAACTGCCCTTGAAAGAACTCTGAGAGATGAATTCTTTCCCAACAAGATGATGGTCCAAAGCCCTGGTGATATGATCTGCGTAGGACATAGCGCCCCAAACTGTCCGACTCGAATCAATTGTAGATTCGATCACATCTGAGCAGATATTGAATGATGCAGGTAGCTATCCAGATCTGAAGCCCAATCATCCAGATGCAGAGGAGCACTCTGAACATCTTCTCCAACCGTTTTAATTTAATACATGTATCCTACTATAAATATGATAACTGTGCTATATACTATAATATAAGAATACTATAAATTAAAGTGTTGTCAAAGTGAAAACAACATCAACAGGAAAAACCGGGAACTAAACAACAGGCATACAATAATCCAAAGGTCAGTAACCGATCAATTACTACCTGATGCAAAGCCAGATCTTCATGAGAAGAAAAAACAATGCATCTGGTAGAAGATGCAAGACTAACTATGTCCTAACACCCACAAGATGAGGACATAACCATGGGGATAACCAGAATAAACATTCCGTATATCACGTTAAACTCCCAAGAAATTTAGTAAAAAATTTCAATAAAAAAGCCAACAAAGCTTGGGAGTTTAACAGGAGGGTTCATGGGAAGAGAGGGAAGGAACATTTAACAAACAGTAGGTTTAATCATTAGCAAGAATGGAGACGTTTAGGCCCATGTCCCAAAAATAGGAAACATGAATAATTTTATATAATTATTTTAAAGTTACAGCCCTGAACGTCTAAAACCGCCACAGTTCACTTCCAGCATCCTTTCACATCCTTGAATCCACCATACTCATCAATGATTTGTGTCTGGCATCTTCATTCAAGAGGTTTTAAAGCACAGATGTCAGTTCAGTTGCTACTGACTTTGGGCCAAACAGAAGATTGGTGTTTGTGCCAATATCCTGGTTACTGCGCATGCACAGTAAGCAAAAGTATGGAGGACCAGATAGGACTTCTAATTTTTGGTTTTGTATGCAAATTTTGGGGATTGGGGGGGTTCAAAATTTGTGTTTGGCCCTGGAAATTAATGAGTTTACACCAGCTAAGTCTGAGCCATTGGTTTTAGTATAAAAATGTCCACTAATTGAGGCCCATAACTCTGCAATGAAAAATCAGGCCGGGCCACTTTTCAAACTTGCTTGAGATATTCTTGCAAAAGACCTGTAAGGAAAATATTAGTCCAATCAGAGAAAGTCTGTTGAAGTTATTGCGAGCTCAAAATTTGTAAAAATAGACTAATTAAGGCCCACAACTCTGTGATGAAAAATCAGGGCGGGAAAGTTTTTGAATTTGCTTGAGATATTCTTGCAAAAGACCTGTATGACAAATATTAGTAAAATTGGAGAACGTTTGTTCAAGTTATTGTGCTACTGAACTCAAAATTCGTAAAAATTGACTAATTTAGGCCCATAACTATGTTACGAGAAATAGGACGGGGTGAGTTTTCAAACTTGCTTGAGATATTGCAAAAAACCTGTATGGCAAATATTAGTCAAATCGGAGAATGTTTGTTCAAGTTATTGCGCTAACAGTGTGAGGACGCCTGCCAGGACACACACCAACTATCACCAAACCATAGGTCCCGGTTGTTAACACAACTCGACCAATAAACAGTCCTTTAAATTCATTTATTTTGGGCACTCCATTTTGCCCTAACTTGGGCACATTAAAAAATTTCAGAAATAACAGCCTTATCCTGTCATGTGTTATTGCCATGCCTTTTTTTGCGTTTCTACGGTCATATTATGAATGGAAGTTATTCACAAATGTAGAAGTGGCACAGCGAATTTATATAATTTTTCTTGATGTCTTCACAGTTTCTCTAATTTGGGCATACATGTAAACAGTGTGAAATTGGGGTAATCTAAAGGCAGGCCTGGCATTCTTTAGGAGTGCTGCACGCCAAGAAAAAATTGAGGAGGGCAATTTTTTGCACCCTTTGATTTTTTGGAATGCCAGACGTGTTTGGGACTGCCTTTAAAATCTATTATCATTTCGTCCCCTGAGTTCCAATATGTTCTCTGTGCTTACTGGCACAGGGAACACAATGGAACTCAGGGGATGATTTGTCAATGTTGCATTGATTCGCAATAATTCATGACCCATTCTGTGTTTCATTTCGATACATTTTGAGTGTAGACGACAGTCACATAAGAATTGTATAAAGCATTTTGAATAATGAGAAGATGTGTGTGCCAATTTTTCCACTGTGTAGCTGAATGTAGTACAATTTTTCAGTCACAATATTAATACTTTGAAGTGAATATAACCGAAATAGCATACAGGTTTTTGCATTGAAAAGTTCAGGTGCAATTGCACTCCCAAGCAATCTGAGGAGGGCAACTGTTTTGCACTCCTTGATTTTTAGATTGCCAGGCCTGTAAAGGCCTGCAATAAAACTGTTATTTCTGGTTTTAATTTCCCCAAATTAGGTAAAACGGTGTCCCCAAAATAAATTAATTTGAAGGCCTGTAGATGGTAGCATAGCGAATAAGATAAAAATTGATGTTGTATTTGATGTAACCTATGTGTGAAGACTTTGAAGATGTGATTCTTGTCAGAGAGACGATATAGAGGACATCAGTTAGTTGGACAATTCTAGCAAACAGTGAAACAGCATACTTCAGTGACATTGTGATCAGTGTGCGATTCACCAACCACGTGAAATAATAAGTTTTCTGAAGTGCTGGTGTGATATAAGACAGTGTTCAGAGATAGCAGTGACTTTTAGTGTTCTGACAGTAAGGCTGTCACGATTAACCGATTAATCGATTGTCGATCGGTCATGCCAAAATCGATTAGCATTTTTCGTTGGCGAAGAATCGGTAAATTTTACCCCATTTTAGACATTTAATTATTAAAAAAAAATTGATGAAAAAAAATATTGTTTTCTGAAGGTAAAAGGCCAAGAACACGTACGTTAAACCTCAAGAAGCCGCTAGAAGCATTTGTCTTTTAGGTGCATTCAAAGCTTTGATGTTCTGAACTTTTGAACCGTCAGTGTAATAATCAAGACCCGTTGGCAGTTGCGAACTTCGCAGTTCGCAACTGGCGACCAGTCTTGATTATTACACTGACGGTTCAAAAGTTCAGAACATCAAAGCTTTGAATGTACCTAAAAGAGGATCGTCTTCGTTGTTTATTTGAGGTAGGTCAACTGACTTGAACTTCATAAAAAACGACTTCAAAGCGAGGGCGAGGGGGGTGTGGGGGGTCATCTATGGACGATTAATTGATTATTATCAATTATTTGCGACGATTAATCGATTCTTAAATTCAAAAATTGTGACAGCCCTATCTGACAGATCTGGAGAATGGAAACCATGGGTTGGTTATCATTACCAGAGGACAATAACTCAATTCATGACAAAATGTCATGACAAAGTGTTCAGTGAGATGAATATGGATGATCTTAAGAAGGATAAAGACATGCAGACCCAGATAAAGTTTATGGATGGTATTTTTAAAAAGGATGCATTGTGCGAGGCATTTAATTGAACAATACAGGTAGGACAACTGATTACTTTTGAGGTTATTCACAAACAGGAAGTAGAGGTCAGGTGTAAACGTGTTTCCAGAACAACAACAATGGTTCAATAAGAGGGGTGTGTCCATCAAGCCAGAAAATAAGCAGACTGTCATCTGCAAAATGAGGTCACCAGAGGGTGAATTTACCCTCTGTAAACCTCAATCTAAATCAGGGCCTCAAACCTAAACAAAAAGAGGAACCCAGAGGTTAAATTGGCCAACTGTATGGGATAGCAACGTCGCACCCCATCCGGGATCGCTGGCATCTGCCGTCAGAACGTGATCGGACGTGGGTAAGTCCAATGGAACACCCTGCGTAATCCACTGAACATCTGTCCAGGGAAGAAGGTGAGGATAAAGAGATTCCGGAAACGGAAGCACCTGATCCAGAGAATGTACATTCGGCCTTCAGCGACTGAGCAGAAAATGTTGGAGAGGTCTGACACGCAGCCGACCTAGAGGAATGAGATCTGTCACAGAACCGCAGAGACCGATCAGCCGGAGAAAACTCCGAGCGGACGTGGACTGGGACAGAGTCAGAGCAAAAGCTGAGAGAATCACAGCCTTGGCCTGAGGAACCGCTACCAAATTGAATTGGGTTTCGAAAGCCATCCCCAGATGACAAAACGACTGAGAAGGGACCAGGTCCGACTTCTCCTCGTTGACTCTGAATCCTAGCGACGTGACGCAAGCTCAAAAGAGTGGCGACATCCGACTCCAGTAAGGCAGCATTGGAATGCCTCTGGAGGATATCGTCCAGATATGCCGAAGTAGTCACCCAGGACTGTGTGCGATGGAACGCTATCACGATATCAGTCTGGTGAAGGCCCAAGGAGCCAGGTTGAGGCCGAAAGGCATGGCCTTGAACTGGTAAACTCGCCCCAGAAAAGCGAACCTGAGATACTTCCGTGACGCCCGATGCATCGGAACGTGGAAGTAAGCATCTCGCAGGTCGATGCTGGCAGCGAAATCTCCCTGGTGAATCGATTGGCGGACCAACCTGAAAGTCTCCATGCTGAACTTGGGAGCAATGATAGACTGGTTCAGGATACTCAGATCGATAACCGGTCGGAGTCGGCCGTCCTTCTTCGGCAACAAGAACAGGCGGGAATAGAAACCCACCGACTGAATGTTCTTGACGACCTCTATCGCCCCCTTTGCCAGGAGATTGCCAATCTCCGTGGACAAAAGTTCCCGACGTAAAACGTCTGAAGGAACTGAGGTTGGAAGAGGCACCCCTGACAGAGTAGGGTGCCGTCGGAAGGATATTCGCAGCCCGGACGGAACAACATCTAACACCCATGGATCGGATGTGATGGTGGCCCAATGGTCTGCGAACTCTGCAATCCTTCCTCCAACCTGGGACGAGTCGAGGTGAGGACCTTCATTTCGAGGCCCGCGAGAGGAGAAACCACCTCCTCTACTAAATGAAGAATCCTGAGACTTCCCTCGATTCTGCTGACCTTTACCCTTACCCCTTGAGTAAGAAGTAGAGGCGGCGGCAGAAGGACCAGCCTTTTGCTTCACAGAGGAAGCAGAAGGGTACTTGTTAGGCTTGGAACACCCTTGCCTCCCCTAGAAGGCTGATCAAGCTGACGAAACAGCAGCTGATCTTTGGAATGACGTAGGACGTCATCCCGGACCGTTGACACGGAACCATGGAAAAGTTGCGGACCTGCCAAAGAAGCAGATCGAAGAGCAGCACACTGCTCCTCAGGAAGGGATCGTCCTGTTCCAGCACAGCATCCCTTCGAACTAATTCCAGATTAGCCGTGTTACAGGCATGCGTGTGAGTAAGATGCATAAGCACCTTGGACAGCACACGCAAAGGAGCCTGTACCTCGCCAAACTTATCTGGAGGCAGATAAGCAGCCAAAGCTGAGACGACGTGATCTGAGAGAAAGCATGCCAAGCATCTCTCTAGATAAGCCCAACGTGGACTCCAGAGTCGTCATTGGAAAGACGGCAGACTTGGGCTTGGAAAGCCCGAGGGAAGTGGAGTCCTGATCCAGAATCGTCAAAGTCTGGCATACCAACGGATTGGCGGAATCGTAGGAACGATAACGCACAGTAGGCAAAAAGGTGTCAACCCTGGTGAAGAACGAAGTCTTCAGAGCCTTGGAATTCAGCTTGGAGTCCAATGCTGAAAAAGCTTCAACCACCTGTACCGACTGGCACGGTCGAAGGCGCCCAGAAGCAGGCTGTAGGCGCGCGACCGATGATCGAGGCCTGGCTGACACTGTCGGCTGCTTAGTAGGTTTGAGATCAGGCAGAAACCCAAACACAAAGTCAAGAGCTGCCCTCAAGTCTGAAGACTGCTGGCCCTCGACATCAAGCATGTCGGACTCCTCCCCAGAGTCGGAAGACACATAGCCCATCATTGGCAAACCAATCCCGGGAGGCGGCGCCACAGGAGGTGCCTGGAAACCACTCGTTGCCTCGCTGGAAGCAACAGGAAGGCTCTTTGATAGAACCTGAGTGAGTAAGGAGAGGGCCTCCTTAAGCTCACTGACCGTACTGGCCAGTTTGACAGGGGAACGAACCGGCAAAGTGGCTTCACCTCTGACCCTCTTAACCAGCGAAGGGTCACGATCCTCCAAAACACCCAACGCGGGACGACGGGCGGCAGACTAAACATCTGAAGGCAGACGTGTATAGGGGTACGAGGCACCCCGAGGATCAATATAGCGAGAACTCATGAGAATCACCATGGACCTCTGCGGGGCAGAAGGTCCAGGCTGCACAAAAGGCGTTGCTCCCCCAAAACTGGTCGTGTGGCCAGAATGAGTGGACGAAAACACCACGGAGGTCATAGTGTCTCCACAAAGAACATCCGAATCCAAAGACACAACTGTGGTGCTCGACGGCATAGAGACCACAGAGAAGGGTTCGGCCGGCAGCCCCTTCCAACTTCGCCGAGTTGAAGTCAGGGAAGGCTGAGGCCGATATCCCACGTCTACAGTACCAGACATTCCTGCAGTCCCCCGCAGTGAAAAGCCGAGGCCGGCTGAAACTGACGGACCAGCAGTAGTAGTAGATACGTCGGGAGTCGTTGAGGCTGGTGGAATAGTGGAGAGAGCACACCTGCTCGGCTCCGAAGGAGGAGTCACAACCCTAGTGACAGGCTCAGATGTCGACTGGAGGGGGACCGTAGTCCTGGAACCAGGCACCTCTTCAACAGAACACTCAACGGCTCCCGCAGTATCCACTACAGAAAAAGACTGCACATCCCTCACGGAGGAGGAATAATTCTCACCAGACAAGGTCAGCTCGGGAGCCCCCGAACGACACATTCTCCTTTCCCACGGGAGCAGGAGGCACGGCCACGAGAATGAACGACATGGTTAACTGACGCCCAGAAAGTGGATGACCATGATGCGCAGACACCACATGGCCGCTCGGCCGAACACGCATTACAGGAGGAACAAGAAGAATGTCAATCGTCCACATGCTTTGGCAGCAGACATTGCCGACAAGGTATTGTCCTGGGCATGATAGAGGTGAGAGGAGCAAAGAAGGTGAAATCAGAAAACAGAAGAACACCCCCAAAGAAGAGAGAAAAGTGACAGAAACAAAGACCCCAGACGGTCGACCGGGAACCACACAACAGGATGACTACTCTCAAAAGAGAGAAGAAAAACTGTAGGGGTGGTACCCCGCTGACACCTAACTCTAACACAATTAGAAAATTTGGCAAATTAAGCATTAACAATAATTGTGAAAAATAATAAGTCCGAACAGCATGGCACACGAAATTCGCACGCGACTCGAGAGAGAACAATTAAAATACATTATGGATATATAATATTGAAGAGAATATAAAGTAAACTGTTCCTGAGAATACAAAGGATACACTGATGCACTATGAATCAGGAATCATCAAACAACGAGCTGCATAAACACTGATAAGCGTGCAGAACATCTCAACACAAGGCGGATGACAAAAAGAATGAGTCTTTAGCAACGGTATATGCGCACTGGCAACAGAAGTCGTGGAGTTGTACTTGGGAGAGAGCGTCCCGTACTGGGTCTGCGCCGGTTGCACTCGACCCAGTTTTGGCTTATTTTTTCTTGGTGCTTTTGCACCACTTTTCTTTCCCAAATTGCTTGGGAAAGACTAAAATAGAGAGTATTTTATCCGAGTTAGGGACTTCCACTGTAGTGCAAGCCTGTAGTAAACAATTGTGAATAGGTTGATAAGAAACTAACAAAACACCAAAGAACATTACTTAAAATGGGTGTCAAGTTTGTCCCAACAGAAAGAACTTTGGATATAGCGAACCTTATCGTTGAGATAAAAGAATGGGAGCACAAAATGCGACTATTTCCTAGACAATAAACAGCAATATACTAATGATAAATTTAAAGAGCGCAACCCGTGGACTCCTAAAGAAGGTAAAGATAAGCACCTTGAGCTTTATTTAGAGATAGTATGGGAAGATATTTTGAAGGGCATAAAAAAACGTGTGAGAAACAACATAACAAAAATGGAAGAGAAGGCTCTGAAAGAGTTGTTAAATGATAATACAATAGTCGTGTGACCAGCCGATAAAGGGTCTGGAATAACCGTTTTGGAAGCAAGTAAATATGAAAATGAGATCTTGATGGAGTTGGGGGACCAAACAACATACAAAGAAGTACCTGTAAATCTGATAGAGAAAATAACAAACAAGATTAAAAGCCAACTCAAAAAACTAGAAAAAAACAAACTGGAAGACAAAAATGTATTAGCGTACATGATACCTAAGCAGCCACAGGCTGGTAGAGTAAAAGGTAACCCCAAAATGCATAAAAATGAAGGCTGCCCCTTTAAGAACAATAATTTCGGGAATAAACCACCCGTCAGAGAAAATAGCAGAAGTGATGGAGTCTGAATTAAAACAACACGTTGAGTCATTACCATCCTACATACGCGACACCACACATTTCTTGAACAGACTGGACTGTATATCCCAACCACTCACTGAAAACAGCATAATGTACTGTATGGACGTCAAGAAACTATACCCAAGCGTCCCACGTAATGAAGGTATATTAGCATGTAAAAAAGCACTAGAAAACTCTAAAAGAAAATTATTCCCAACAGAGATTGGTCTTAAACTAATAGAAACTGTTTTGGACAATAACAATTTTTCATTTAAAGGAAGACATTATTTACAAACGGACGGCGTTGCAATAGGTTCGCGATTAGGGATGAATTATGTGTTCACATATATGGGTGAATGGGAAGAGAAACTGTCAAAAGCATTGAAGTAACACCCCCTTGAACAGGTACAGTACGTTGATGATATCTGGGGAATATGGACGCATGGGTTGGAGTCTCTGAAACAATATCATTCTTTGGCAAATACGATACCCCCAAGAATACAGGTTGATTTAAGGTGGTCTGAAAATGGGATAGAATTCTTAGACACGATAGACAAAATTGACGACGGATTTCTTAAAACCGGTTTATATACAAAACCCACGGACACGCATCAATACCTGCACGCAAAGTCAGATCACCCAATCAACACTAAAAGAGCGAAACCATACGGAATAGCCTCAAGAGTAAAAAGAATTTGTTCGGATAATGCTGAATATGAATGCCACAAAAATGATATAAAACAACACCTGCATGCCAGAAGTTACGACGAAACGTTTGTAAGCGAACAACTAAAAAAGGTCAACCAAATCGAGCGTAAACAGTTACTTGAAAAACGATCCAACAAATCAACCGGCGAAAGAGTCCCGTTTGTGGTCACCTACTCGCGGCACCACCCTGACATCGGGAAAATAACGCGGAAGCGATTGCCCATTTTACACCGCTCAAAATGCATGAAGTTGGCATTCGAAAAACCTCCCCTGATTTCGTACAAAAGACTGAAAAATTTGGGAGATATCATAGTCCATAGCAAGCATAATAAAATGTTCAACAATCAAGGGACGGGATCTGATAGATGCGAGAGAAATTGTGCAATCTGTGGGCTTATGCTCCAAACAAATTCGCAGACAAGAACGGGACGGCCTACCACATAGGCAAAAAATCACCCGCATGTCCAGGAATGTGATATATGGGATTCTCTGCGACAAGTGCAATGAAGTTGTGTACGTGGGAGAGAAGGGGACAAAATTGTATGAGAGAATGCAAAACCATCTGAGTAGAATAAAACTTGAGGTTATGGATGAACCAATACCACATCATTTTCTGACCAAAAACCATAGTATAAACAATTTTAAGATTATTGGGATTGAACAAATTAATCAACAAAATACAGCTTCCAGGAGGGGTCATGAAGCATTTTGGATTAACAAACTGCAAACATAGAACCCAATGGGCTCAATAGACAAGCATAATTCCAAATATTCTCATTTATAAACTTGCTGAACGGGGGAAAGGGGGGTGAGATATAAATTAGTGTATAGAGCAATTACACCTAAAAATGCATTGGTATTGAACATAGCGTGTATATGTTGTGAGATTATGATCATTGGGTATATGTCAGTGCGTACATCATGTGTATGTGGGGGGGGGGGGGGGGGGTATGGAATCCTAATCTACGATTGTCAGTGTAGACACTATAGGAGGGGCGGCACTTAGATCAGTGGTGGAGGGTATATATATGCTGCAATAGTGGGTGGGGACAAGACATTTACACCCCCTGGAAGGATCGGGTGGGGGTGGGGGTGGGGGGGGTATTACTACGCAAGGAGGGTATAAAAAGATTATTTTTCATCAGCGGTATTGAGGTCTGATTGACGCGGGTTGGGTACTGGGGCGGAGATATAGAGGCGCGCTTTTAGATCATTGAATGATTCGGCACAAGGAGTGGTTGGATGTGTGAATACGGTATACGAACCTACTTGCCTCCGCCTCTGTTACCAGGGCGAGGTTTTAGAAATAGTGTCTAATTCATACTTGCTTTTTGCGTAATAACGCGAAACATATCTTTACTTGTTGTCACCCAAGGAAGATATTATACAGTATTTTTTGCATAATTTACACTTGAATACAAAAAGCAAAGTGAAGCGTGGAACATATCTTTACTTGTTGCCACCCAAGGAAGATATGATACGGTTATTTTGCGCGTAATAGACTCAGATACGGGGAACATGATATGGGGAACATATATTTACCACTCAAGGGAGGTACGATACGGTGATTTTACAATCAATACACTTGAATATGGAGAACAATGCGTTTGAACAATTCGGGTCAAGGAATGGTTAAATGTATGAATACTGCATGCAAACTCGCTTCTGCCTCTGTTACCAGGGCGAAGGTGAGATAAATGATTGAATGCTCCTAATTCTGAGGCTGAGAACAAAATTTGCGCGTAATAACGCGGAAAATATCTCCACTTGTTGCCACCTAAGGAAGATATGATACGGCATTGTTTGTCCATAATTTACAATTAAAAACAGTGAACAACGTGTAATGCGGAACATATCTTTACTTGTTGCCACCCAAGGAAGATATGCATCGGCGATTATATAGACGGGTTCATGATTAGGAGCTAGGCGGCCACTTGCCAAATAATAAATCGACCTGTAAGACGTACGCGCATCTCAATCAATTTTATAATTCCCATTCAACAATTAGGATCAGCGTGACGCTAATTTTTACGTTCCCATGACGCGATACACATTGGTACGGCACTTAACATAACGGAATAAGAATTAGTCAAAAATGAAAACCGCTCAGAAGGAAGTAAACTTCCGAGCATGACGGCAAATTGACGAAGTTATATATATTTTGGCCTATATACTGGATCCACTAATGTGCGGTTAATTTGGATTCACCGTGTTCAATGTTATCAATATTCGTGTTGTGTTATGCCACCTCCAAACTTAGAAGAATGTTTTTTTTCAAACCATTTTTGTTATGATACCCCCCCCCTCCTCGATTATACTAGATGAGATGTCTGCGTGAATATTTTCCCTCAATTCGCGATATTCCTGTAGCCTACGTTTAAGCATTCTGCTTTGTTTATTTTGTGACTGTGTGGAGGGGTGGCCAGGAGGGGCAAGAGTTTTCCAATTTTTTCTTGAATGGATATCTTAACTACCAAAGTGTAGCCACCCACCCAGACAATACTTGGAGATGGTGCCAGGGCAGTTTCTCTCAAAATCACCTTGGCAGAGGCATTTTGTCACAAGTTTTGTATTGGTCAATTCATCCAAAAAAGCTTATCTTGTGGGGGGGGGGGAGGGGGGGGGGAGTTTTTGTGTATGGGGAGGAGTGCCCTTTCAAGTGTTTTCGAGGAAGATATTAACCCCCATATCCTGGAACCCTGTCCAATAAACAGGAAATTAACTACTATAATTCCTTGTGAATAACCAGTCACAATACTTTGAGATGTGGTATTTACCTTCTTTTAGTGATAGAGATTCTTCTTTGTTCACAGAATGTGTCTTGTTTATGTTCTAATACAAAGAGATTGTATAATTTATGCACAAAATAAGTGTTTTCATGGGCATTTCTTTGCACGCTTGTGCTTGCACAAAACGTTTTCTTGTTAATAACAGAGTAGAAAAATTTGTCACTCTATTAACTAAAATCTACTTGGTGTTTCCAAGGTTACCAACAAAAACAAAACAGTTTAAAGCAACCCATATTTCGTGTGATTGAGTACAAAACAATTTTTCTGAAATCAGCAATTCTTGTTTTATAACTTTATCCCCAAGCTGCGACCATACATGTAAGATATGAAATGAAACCAAACTCCTTGGCAACAGTCATATAGCATCAAAGGGTTAACAAACATACAATATGCAGCTTGTCTATCAATTGTTTATAATCCAATTACAGCTGCATTCAAATGAAAGTCGCTTTTCTAGAGAAATTGGTGTACTTATGTACCCATACAATGCGACCAACACAAAACACACTGTATTTAAGTATCAACAAAATTTTGATAATCTCACACTTATGTACGACTAGCAGAGGTCACCATGCTATGCACAATTATTCCACCACCTCTCCAGGCTCCCAGAGTTGCTGTGATTGAAGGTTTTACCAGTGTGGCAACATAATTCCCCAAGTCAATCAGGACTTATCCCATATCCCTTTTCTGGTAAAATTACCTCAGTTGACACATTTCAGCTTGATATCTGTAAATGTATGAGTGCAGGACAGTGTCGTACAAAAGGTTGATGAATGAAGGGTTAACCCTTTACCTAACACGAAAAGCAGACGACACTTGCAAAAATAATTCTTGAATAACTATTTTTTTTCATTTTTTGTCTCAAAAACATAGGTTATGACCCCTCATTGGAACGAGCTCGATGAGCTCTTTCTAACGAGGGGTCATAACCTATGTTTTTGAGGCAAAAAATAAAAAATAATGAAAATTAATTGACCTTTTTTGAGAATAGCACTGGCCGGTTTTGAACGTTAGGTTGGGTAAAGGGTTGAATAACTTTGTACCTAAAACTCTCCTGTCATGTTAGTCCTAATAAAAAATACACCTTGGTTACAAAATTTCAGCCCCATACAGTGGTGTGATCACAAAAGTGGCAGAAATTTCGTTTCCGCATCGATAAAAACGAAGCGCAATGGAAACTGCAATCGCGACTTAATTGATAATGCGTCAAGTGGATCGAGCCGAAATAGAAGCGGAATCGAAATTGGACAACTTGCGGTTTCATTGATTAAAACGACGGGATCGCGATTTGCATGAAATGATTGCTCAGCTGACTTGTACTATAAAATTTCAGCTGAAGGTGTAATGAAGTTAAACGATAGGGACACTCGTGCAGTCCTGAAAACGTGGAAAGTGAATTTTTTTATGACAGCGTTGTGGAAAAAAATAACAATTAAACGTTACTAAACAATCATTCTCGTAATCCCAACGAACTTACAAAGTTGTTTATAAAGCATATATTTATTTCCGATTCAGTTCCGCGGGTTACCAAGCGACATTTATCTCGGAACAATTTGAATTTGAATGCATTATATTTCCTAAGTTCATTGCAAAATGTAAAGTTCGTCCCCCCAGCTGAACACGCCTTGCAGTTCGGACCTCGACTAATTCGGATCCAGGCTAAATTGGACGCAAAAGCACAAGAAACTTGACCACATAGTCAGTTTATGAACCATACTGGGTACGACCAGTAATTTAATTTAACCTTTAAGTGACGAAAGTATTTTGATGTTGAAGAACATACAGTACAGTCGCCATGAAAAAGTCGTTTTCCACGCAAAGGCAGCGATGTCCAGGTAATGCGTTTTCCAGGTAATAAAAATCATTATCAGCAAAAATTTAATTAATGATGCACCGGGTTGTGCCCGGTACTTCATTCATTAAATTTTTGATTACTCCTATAATTAGTGTTTGGAATCTAATATTATTTGCATCCGTGAAAATATTCCCTACTCGTTTTCTTACAAAAACATTCCTTACAGCTTAGAAGACTTGGAGCAGCCTCCCTCTTTTCATTAGATGCTAGAACCAATCTGATAGCAGATATTTTTGCAATATTACAAGTGCTGTAGCTGAAGAAAGGTGTTGAGTGAGATGGGCTCAGTGTAAAAACACAACTGGAAAGAGGTTGTAAAAAATCATAAAAACATATCCACCTGGCCTAAATCACACCGGGGTATGTCAAAGCCTGCCACCTCAGTGAAAAGCAATAATAGTGAACCATAATCAGAACACATTGTGCCTATTGTTTTAAATTACCATCTGGACATATGCTGCTTGACATTTGGGTACATGTCAGCTTGTTTGTTTATACCTTTCATATGATTGGCACAGTTTTATACTGGATACCCATATATACTTCCAAATCACAAATCTTTCCACTGGAAATCTTTTCACTTCAAACAGTTCTTATTATTGGGAGAGGGTGGGTTTACCAAGTATAACGTATGGCACGGACGTGATTCCATTAAACCAAACCGTTACTAAGAAGTTGGAAAATACTCAAAATGATGCCGGCAGATGGATAACAGGGTCGAGTAATGCTGCAGCTTTGGAAGCAGTAAGGGGGGAGCTTGGGTGGATGAAAATCAAGGACAGGGTAGATTTGGGAAAACTGTGTTACTTTAACTACTTGAGAAACCTGCCTGACAACCGGTGGTGCAAATTGATGCTCGATACCATTTGGAATTCTAATATAGAAACGGGGTGGTCAAAACATGTGAGGGAACTAATGGACAATTACTCTATAGAGGTCACAAACATAGAAGTAGGAATGAAAGAAGGCAAAAGGTTTGTCAAAGAGAGAGTCATGGAAGATTGCAATCGAAACTGGCGAGCAGGGGTTAGCGTGAAAAGATCACTGCAGGGGTTACAATATAAAGAAAAGCCAGCTTTTGAGAAGTACCTAGATGGCACCTTTGGAGGGTCACTGCTGTTCAAACTGAGATCAAGATCACTGGAGCTTCGGGGAAAAATTGGGAGAGATGGGGAAAAGGGATGCCAAATGTGCCACTCTGGAGTAGTGGAGACCCTGGAACATTTTCTCTTGGAATGCCCACAGTACATACCTCATAGAATAAAATTTACTGGAAGAATAATGCAGAAGTGGGGTGAAGAAACAAAGGATAGATGGCTGAAGGGGGACACGAGGGAGAGGGTAGGAATGCTTATTGAAGAAAGTGAAAAAGAGGAAGTGAGGGACACTATTAAGCAGTTTATATCTGAATGCTGGGAGGAGAGGAGGGGAAGAGGGGGTGGGGTGCAGGGGGAATGATGGCCTTCTCTTATGAGGACCGCGACAAATCAGCGGCTGGCCAAAGAGTTATTATTATTATTATTATTTGTAGCCCGTGTCATTCGAAGAAATAATTTAATTTTGCCAACGTGTCTTTTAAATATATAAAACATGATTGAATTCGTTGTTAACCAGAAAATTCAAGCGATAGACTCGGACATTTTCCGTTGGTGCAATGCGAAAGTTGTGAACGTTGTTTCGGATGCTAAATATGAAGTTTCTTTTGATGGTTGGAAGAGTTCTTTTAACAGAGTTTTAGATCGAGGTAAGAGCTAAAATATTTTAACTTTTTAATACTGAACCGAAACTATCATTGATAATTATGCAGATTTTCCTCGCGGCATTACGCCAACAGGCCAGATACGAAATGTAATCCTAACTCGAGCTATGGCGTATCGGAACTAGTGGAAATAGGTAATCGAATAACCACAAGAGTTTTTTTTATTATCCTATTTTCCACCCGTTGATAGCTGATAATTCCAACACTTGACATCTTTTCTGGGAAGCTCTCGAACCGAGAATGATGACAATGTTACGAAGAAACAAAATGAGAAGTTTCTAGTGGTTATTCTACCACCGTACTTTAGTTTCAACTGAATGGTGGGATGGGAATGAAATTCGGGGACGGGGCAATAAATGTCTGGACTGGTAATGCAACCTGTATGTACTCTAAAATCAATGGGTTAAAAAGTAACCCAAATCTACTGGGTTGAGTGAATATGAACCCAATTGAGTTCATATTCAAACCAAACCTAGCTGATTTGGTTAATTTTTTAACCCAATTGATTTTAGAGTGTGTATTTGCATTAGAAAACTAAAAACAGTCGACTGAGATTGGAAATGAATACTTTTAATTCATTATTTCACGATCCTAGACAAAATATGTAACAAATATTTTAGACACTGTGAACAAACATATATTTTAGACACAATGTAAACTTCATTATCCTACAGCTGTAGCTCCCTCACTTCGGTACCTGTAAACTTATTGGAAATTGAACCGAATGTTCCAAAAGCCTAATCTTCATCACGTGCCTCATTAGATGGTGATGCAGAAAAGTCGGCCCATTGCGAACTACGCACCGGGAGAAGTAGTCCCAAACAACTTGGAAAAGTCGGCCTACGAGAGAAGTCGGCCCCGCAAACCACAGGAGAACTCTGCCCATAGGAGAAGTCGGCCCCAACCATTTGGGAGAAGTCAGCCCCACAAACTACCGGTCAACTTCCAATGGTCTTGGGACCAAACCACAGGAGAACTCGGCCCATAGGAGAAGTCGGCCCCAACCATTTGGGAGAAGTCGGCCTACGAGAGAAGTCGGCCCCATAAACTACCGATCTACTTCCAACGGTCTTGGGAGCTGCTGTCGGCCATTTGATGAAATAAGATGCTGAGAACCTACCCCCCCCCCCCCCCCCCCCCCCCCCCCATAATAAGTGTAGCGTTTAGTTCAGCATTTTATTTCATCAAATGGCCGAGAGCAGGTGCCGATGGTCTTTTAGGACAGTGGTCGAGCTCACTTTCTGCAGAGGGTGTGTGTGTGGGAGGGGGGGGGGGGTGGATGCTTCGATGGAAGTGGACAAAACATAAGATGGTTCTTTTGATGAGTGGCAAAAAATTGAATTTTGTGGTTCGTGGGTTTTGTAAGATCCTTTCAAAGGACATAAATGACAAGATAATAGTTTTTTTTCAATATTTAATTAAGATTCTACTTGCGGTTAATTCCGACACTTGACGCCATTTTTTAGGATGGGTTTTTCCCAAGGAATGCTTTCAAGTCTTGGAATTATCCAAATAATGAAAATTGGGTCACAACATATTAATGTGTTTACACTCCCAACACATAAATCTAAAATAGAATGACTATTTTCTTGTGACCTACATGCCTGTTGGGCCACCACGCTGTGAGATAACTTCAGGCAAAACTTTATACACATGGTTAATGTATCTGTTGCATTTTTTGACACCAAGGCCCGGATTAAACCTATCAGTTTGGAGTCGAGTGTACCAAAAGTGATGTATACCTTGAACTAACTCAGAAAGTGTCGATGGCTTAGATTTAGTTCTTAAGAAATGTTTAAGCTCATGCCATACAAGTTCTATTGGATTCAAATCTGGCGAAGCAGGTGGTGTCTTCCAATGATTAATTCCGTTATCGCGCATAAATTGCTTGGTTGAATTGCTCGAATGTTTAGGATCATTATCCTGCATTAAACGATGGTGATCTGGAAATTTTTGTGCTATGAATGGAAAAAGTTTACTTTCCAGAATTTGTTGAAACCCTTCACTGTCCATTATCCCTTGAAAAACGGCTATGTCTGTTGCACCTCTCCTAGAAATGCCTGCCCACACATGAACTTTAAGCGGATGTTTTGCCACAGGCTTCACTTTTGTTTCAACACCATTCTTAATAAAGCACTTTCGTGCATACCTTTCTATTTTAATGCTCTACTCGTCGGTGAATATGACATCCTCGAAATTTTCCTTAGAATTAATAATTTCCATAACATGCTGTAATCTAAGTTTCTGATTTTTCAACGAGACCATGGAACCATATTTTGGTGACGACCATGACCACCCCAACTGTTTTCTCACTTTCCTGATTGTCGAAGTTTCAATTTTGATGGGAAACCTTTTCTCTAATTTTCTCTTCATCTCGTAAGAAGTGAGTTCATCGTTTTCCATATACTCACTATTTATGAATTCTATATGGTCAGCTTTCAATTTCCTGGTCTTCTTTTTGTTCTGGTTACCTACACTACCGGTATTTTCATAACGTTTTATGAATGCAGATATTGCCCTTGGTCTTATGAAAATTGAGTCCCTTAACTGGATCGTCTTGCTGATTTCCAGAGGTTTGAGTTTTTTGTTTTTGTTCTTTTGTTGCGCCTCGTTTAGTAGCCTGATAATATATCTCCTAACATGCAAGGGTATCCGCGCTGGTCGATGCATTTTGTTATTTTTTTGTAAAATGTTCTGGATCCGGAAAATTTCATTCATAAAATCCCAAACTAATGTATATAGTGGACATTTTTGCCTTGTTGGTGTTCAAATATCACCCAAACCAACAATGAAGTTGCGAAATTCGACACATGTAGAGCAGCGAGCCAATTATACAGATAAAAATAAGACGTGTAAAACTAGTCGATTAATTTATATTAAGTGATTACGTAGCAGACAAAAGATGACTACTCCGGTTGATTTAATTTTAATCCCCCAACAATGCTGACATATCATGGATTTGAATAACTTAGCGCCTGCACATCTACAAATAAATTCTAGTGGCTTTTTATTAACGTTAATCCTGTTTCAATAATAATAACATAACTGAGAGCAAAATAATCTAGTTTAAACAATATTTATTCAGAACTGAACATGATATAATACATACAAGAGATTGATAATATTACAATAACTGGTTTTTTTTTTAATTTTTACACCCACAAGTTTGCGACTATTAATAGCATTTCTTAGCTACGTGCTCCATCGTCTGTACTGAATAATGACTTTTTGTCAATAGTTTTTCATGCAAGTTTGTCCCTGTGAAGTACAAATAGCACAGTTTCGACGATTCTGTGGTCAAATACTTGTACATTACAGCGATATATTCAGAATTTGGTGGTAACCAGAAAATGGTGGGGCATATGTATATATACTTAGATAAATAGCACCACACTGGTACATTAATTGACTAACACAAAGATCCAGCGAAAAGTTTAAACTTTAATTTTCGAGTGACACAGCAACCTTGCAATAATGCTATGAAAACCCTCCTTGCGAGCGATGCAACATGCCCGAAATGCCGAAGCCTGGTTGTTTCACACTGTTGCGGCTTGCCTGATCGTTGAAATAACACAATAATAAGTATACGTAAATCCTCGGACTCTCATCGAGGGATATTCCCACACTTGGGACAAATACATAGAAATATCGGATATTAAAATGCTTTAATATTATATTTCAGAAATGATAAGGGAACCAATAGAGGATTCAAGCATCTTACGGAGGAGGTTTATTAGAAACGATGACAATTCCATGTCAAGATCGGAGGCGCAACGACTGATCAGGGGAGATGTGATAAACTATATGATGGGAAATGAGGACAAGACAGGTGAAGTCTGGGCGAACGATCCTTTCTTGGATGTCGTTACCCTTTCTTCAAAGGAAGAAATTTGCTATTCTCAATTGACAAATGCTAAGAAGCAGGCAACAAAAAAACGGAACACACCTAAACGTTCCAAATGTACAAAAAAAGGAGTGAATGATTCAGAAAACATTCCACCCAAAAAGAAGAAAAGGACTGAAAAAGGGGTAAGATTAATTTTTCTGCAACTAGTATTATCTATTTGAATCCCTGACATCTGCCCCCCGGATGCTTGCCCCCTCTGTCAAAATTGGTAGAAGAGGACACCTGCCCCCCCCCTCCTCGCCCCCTACTAAATTTTATTAACAGGACACCTGCCACCTACTAAATTTGTGGATAATTTGAATGACAATGTTGTTTGTTAGTTGGGTTAAAATTTTCAACTACCAAGCGAGTGTTGACAAATGTGAAATTCATATGAACCTTCTAGAAAAAATATATGTGCAATGGTGGGCAATATACTTGAGTGCTATTAAAATGAGATGAAATGGGTTCCTATTGAATTGCTGTGCTGTTTTGGTAATAAATCAAATTGACACTTTTAGTTTTTATTATTAGATGTGTTCAAGGTGTATAAACCAGCAAGGGGGTGGGGTGGGGGGCAGGTGTCAACGGTATAAAAATTAACGAGGGGGAGGGGGGGCAGGTGTCCTGTTAATACAATTTAGTAGGGGGGGGGGGCAGGTGTCCTCTTTTGTAAATTTTGACAGGGGGGGGGGGGGGAGGGGGGGAGGTGTCAGTATCCCTATCTATCTATTTATTTATTTGTTGGTGCTTAGCGCCACATCAACAACATCTTTGTTGTGCTTTGAAAAACAGTTACAAAACGTTTCACCTCCTCTAAATGTTTCCAACGTTCCTACTGGGGTTAAGGTTTTTCATGGCTTTATAGAAGTAAAATTCAAGGTTTTTCAAGGTTATCAACTAAAAATCTGGATTATAGTACCATCGGAAATAGGTTGGATAATGCACGGCGAAATTGTGATGGGTTTTATATTTTGAAAGGTTGTTTTCAGGGATTTTCCAAGTCAGTTTGGGGGAAATTCAATGACTTTTCAGGCCATAAAAATTGATTTTCAAATCCAAGGCTTTTCAAGGCCCTGTTTTACGTTCCTTAATTTTTATACCACGTTTCGTACCTCCCCAGCTTCGCTAATCACGGTATGTTGATGGTGAATTAATACTAAATAATGGCAGGAATGTTTTCCACCCGACAAATGCAAAGAAACACTAGCTAAATTTCAGCTCATGAACCAAACGGGTGGAAACCAAGTGGTCTGTGAGCTGAATTTTTGCAAGTGGTTCTATGCCATTAAACACCGCGCTCGGTCTGCTTCGAGTTGAATAATTTAAAATTTGTTAACATCTAAAATATTTAGCAAGTCTTTCTTGTTTTTTTCAGATTACTTTCATCGCAGATTGTTTTGATTTTAACGTTTCCCCGACATCAGGTACTGAGTCTGAAGAGGATAATGTTAACCAGATACCGGAGATAGTTTTAACTGAGCAACAGAAAAGTGCTTGTGATGTGTACTCAAGAACTGGCGATTTAAACGAAGTTGTTTCGGAGCTGGGGTTGCAGCCATTCCCCGACCAAAACAGCACTGTGGATGAGACACCTGTTACAAATCCGTCAGCAACTATTGGCGCCACCTCAGAATCTACAGGTAGTGTTGGTGACCCTGTGACCACCCTTCCCGAAGACCCTTACCTTTTCAGTGATACTGACACTGCTACCTCAAACTTCAATAATTCCCCAATAGTTTGCTCCCCTGTAGTATCTGACGACTTTGAATCCTCCACAATATTGAACTGTGTTCCACAAGATACTATGTCTACAATGATGACTGAAATAGTGGGGTTACGGAGTGAAGTGAGAAACCTGACCTCGGAAGTTGTTCAGCTGAAAGCTCATTTACTAGAAATGGTACAAATGGTTTCACACCCAAAACAAAAGGAACGTGCGTTAGTTTCGGAAAAGGTGCTACCATTCAGCAAAATCACTGTCTCTGACAAAATGTTTTGGGATATTTCTATAAAAGACTTTCCATCACAAATGTCGGAGGATGCTTTAAACAATGCTATTCAAGATCTTGAAAAGAAACAACCTGCCGGGAGACACACACAAGACGGCTACTATCACATACACAAACATTTGGTGAGGGATGCCGAAATTGAGGAACAAGCCGAGGAGGATAAATTTGCAAGGTGTCTGTATAAAAGTGTATTTTCGGTAGGCGAGGTTTTTGAAAGAAACGTTAATGGAAGAGCTAAAGTGAAGGGTGGCTCAGAGAAACGGCCGATGAATGTAAATAAGATGGCTGCCATAAAATTTGAGGTTTTCCGTTTCTTCCCAGTGAATGGGTCAGCAGACAAACAAAAAACATGGCAAAAATGTGTGAACGAAATCAATAGACATGTCTTGTATATCAATAGCAAAATAAATGATTATGTCAATTTTGCATTGATTGGTGGACCCGAAAATTAAATAATTGTATTAACCTTGGCTGCTATCAAACTCCACCCCCCCCCCCCCTCCCACACACCTCTCTCTTGACCATCTATGCTACATTTTAAGTTTATTGAGAGCATCAACAAACTTAAAAATGAAGCATAAACTGTCAAGGGAGGATGGTGTCTCTGTGACAACCGTGAAGCGTTAAGAAAAAGAAGGAAATTTCAGATGCTATTATAATAAAATATAAGTGCTATTTTTAAGTTTATTTGTTTTGTAATTACTTTTTATGTTTGAGAAGTTCGTCATTCTTGGGGCCAATACAGAAATTTCCGATGAGGATTGTCCGCATAGAGAAATATCAGATGGGGAAACTGTAAATAGAATTTCTGTTTTAGTTTTGACAACCATACCCCACCAAGTTTGTAAGTTCTGCCCCCACCCACAGACACCCACTTTCCGCTCCTTGATAATCTATGTTACATTTTAAGTTTGTTGATAATCCACGTCGATTGTTGGGATCACCAACAACCTTCAAATGAAGCATAAATTGTCAAGGGAGGAGAGTGTCCGCTGGGAATAAGAGACAAAGACATTTCACGTGCTAAAAAAAATACGTGTGCTATTCTTCAAGTTTATTTGTTGTGTAGGTCGTTGGCAGTCATGAGGCTGGAGCTGCACGATATTCAAATTTCAATATCGGTATCGGTATTGAAAAAAATACCGTGATCTTCCGGTATATCGTAGACTAGTTCAGAATCTGAATGAAGTTATCAGTACATGTACCTGTCACTGATAGTCACTGATACTGATGATTACGTTCAAATTGCTGAACTAATTAACAGAGTATTTATTTATGACGCGAATCCACGAATCGATTCGCCCAAATCTCCAAGTACGCAAATCTTACATGTATAAAGTCAACTTTATCCGGCCGGTGTACAAGTCGCAGTTTTTCCATAAAAAATGATTCCTGAGTTATAGGTGAATCACATACATCAGTAGGATAGACTATCCAATTTGGGGGTAAAACTTGGGCGATGTTCTGGGCAGCTGAGTTTATAGCCTCATAAACAGTGGACAACACAGTTATAATTTGGGCAACTAAAAATTGAATAAGATGCACATGTACTGTACCCGCAACCTAATGTTCAACTGAAACCAATATCTTTAATAAGGCATTTTTTTTACAAACATGCACAGCGATATTTTGTTTTCATTTAAAATCACACCACAGATACAGCTCAGACATGAGAGAAAACAAATGTGACATGACTTTTTTGTTCGAAAAAATATCCCACAAATCGTCACTGTAGTATTTTTTTGCACCCTGCATTTTCCTCTCCATTGTTTGATTCTTCTTATGACCTATTGTGTTTTAAGAGTTGATAGTTATAGTTGGTGGTATGTTTGTGTTAGTAATTAATGTTCACATAAGCGGTCGCTATTAATGTCTGAATTATCATTCCGCAGCCTTTCCTTTCCCTTTGTTTCTGTTTCTGCACCGTGTATGTACACCTACAACTGCACTTGATATGATGCGTGATTTGCAGGTTTTAAAGGGTTAAGGTATATACTATGTTTATTTAAATTATTTATTAATTTCTGGGATAACATCTGTAAAACCATTTTTTTAATGTTACAAAAAGTAGTTTTAGATTGCTGGTTGTCATAGTTTTAAAACTGGTACGAAAAGTGACTGGGACGTCCAACCCACGTCTTCATTGCCATTGAACAGCTTATTAATATTCATAAGTTCAAAGTTCTGAATGACAGGACTGAGGTGGTAAAAATGTTGATCAACTTGACCTCAGGTTTTATCTGTTTTTGAGAGGGATAGAATAAATAAAACAAACACTCCCTACAATGATTTTGTGAGTTATTTTATTATCCACACGGGAACACATGAGATTACATTCACAAATGTGTCAAGGTATTCATTTCCTGAATTCACGATGCGGCCTGTGGAGAAATGTCCAATGAGGATTACCTGCATAGAGAAATGTCAGATGGGGAAATTTCAAACAGAATGTCTGTTAGATTTAGTTTAGTCAGCGAGACCCCGCCAAGTTTTGTCAGTTCAACGCTCCTTGCCCCCCCCCCCCCCCCCCCAATCCCTTGACAATGTATGCTATATTTTAAGTTTGTTGATAATCCACGTCGAGGACTGGGAACATCAACAAACTTCAAATGAAGCATAAATTGTTAATGTCTCTTAACGAGACTACAAAAAAAAAAAAAAAAAATTGTGCACTTATTTCTTCCCACTTGCGGTGTTAATATAATAACATGATTTTCAAGGGCACTACGGTTCATTAGCTGCCCAACAGAAGTGATTAACAGCGGAGGTCTTATAGGGCACTGCGGTTCATTAGCTGCCCAACAGAAGTGATTAACAACGGAGGTCTTATAGGTGGCACGAGGCGAAGTCCAGTGACGCTAATAAGTCGAGGGCCTGTTAATCATTTCTTGCAGGGATAATAAAATAACTGCAAGTCAATGGTTTAAGCAAAATCCGAGAATTATTCAACATACTTGTGTTTACATCAATAGAATTTCTTTATAAGGCTACACATGCTACCCATTCTTAGAACATATAATTTTGGATCCGAGGTGGAGGTTGGATGGGGGTGGGGTAATGACCGGAGGATCATAGTTAGAACTAGACCCCACCCCTACAGTTTGCAAGATTCTAAACGCCCAAATTGAATATGTCTATGATGAAGTGTTTGCAGCGTGTGATATTTCAAAAAGAATTGATTTCTGTTTTATGTATTAATGTTTTTGATCCTTCAAATGACTTGTTTTACTCGTTTGCAGGATGTTTATATTTCTCTTTAATAAAAAATATCTTTAAAACACAATGTTTTACTCCATTTATTTCGTCAGTCATGCAAGTGTTGAGTTGATTAAAGGTGTTGGGTTATTTCTTGGTGCTGACAGCTTGGGAGCACTTTAATAATGACACTTTGGCCTGTCGTTGATTTGAATAATGACACTTTGGCCTGCCGCTGATTTGTCGCGATTCTCGGGTAAAGAAGGCCTTAGTTACCCACGTACTCCCAACTGCCTCCCTATTCCCACGCTTCTTCTCTTCTCTTAACACTCGGGAGACGAACTGCTTGACAACATCCTTTGCCCCATTCTTCCCAATCTCTCCGATTACCATATTAACCCTCTCATTTGAGTATCCCACTAACCACATGCCCTTCGTTCTCCCATCACACTTCCCCATTATACTCCCAGGAAATCTTATTCTTTTAGACTGGTATTTTGGGCATTCTAGAAGAAAGCATTCCAGGGTCTCCACCACGCCCAAATTACACATCTGATACTCCTTTTCACTGTTTTTTCCCTCAGCTCCAGGGACCGTGACCTCAGCTTGAATAACAGTGACCCCCCCCCCCCCAAAAAAAGGTGCCATCAAGGTACTCTTCAGAACCAGGCTTCTCTTTATCACGCATGCCGCCTAAAGACCTCTTTGATTTGATCCCCTCTAGCCAATAAATGTTACCATCCTCCACGACCTCTTCTCTGACGATTTTGTTTACCCCGGTTTGCCCCTACGTCTACATGTAGGTCCGGATCTCCAACGAATAGTTCTCTGTTAGCTCCCTCACTTGGACCATCCACTTTGTCTTCATATTTTGAGTTGTTGAAAATTCTCTTGAACATTACTTTACACCATCGGCTGTCGGGGAGATTTACCAAAATAATTAAGATAACAGAGTTTCAATAAGTCTATCCTGTCCTTGATCCTCATCCACCCAAGCTCACATCCCTGATTCCTTCTAGTGCTGCGCCACTACTCGACCCTGTTATCCATCGGCCTGCATCGTTCACATTTATTTAAGAGATTAACACGAAGAAACCAGTTTCGACTCTGCTCGACTCGGACTACCACTTTTAGTGACCACCGTTTTGGCTGGACTTCTGATGTATACATGGCCTCCACCATGTTATTAGGATGAATTATCCTGGGCCGAATCACCCGGCGGTCCATAATACGGGGGTCGTACCGATATTCCCAGCTTCCCTTATGGACTGAGCGGTCTAAATTGTAACATGTATTCGACAGAAAAGATTTCGGAACAGAACGACTCGTACTTTTTGACGGGTTCTGTCTTGAAATCAGGTCAATTCTGTGCGAATTAGCAATAAATCGCATAACGTGGGTTGATATTATACGAGTGTTCTATAAAGTCAATTGTTGTCTTGCGTCAGAAATTAATCGGCCGAAAATGTCAAGGGTTGAATCAACATTTAACCACCATGTCAACATGACTGCATGCGTTCCGTCCCCAAAGGCATGCATTTCGACCTTTGGTTTCCATTTCTTCTTTCAGTTTCCTTTCTTCCACACACACAACAGTCATTTATTCGTTTCAGTTTTGTTTTCAAAATATCACGCTAATTTGTTTTCTTTTAATTTTTATCACCCCACGTGTAAACAAAGTAAGGACGGAGTGTCGCAAAATAGGTATCACGAGACCCGATTTCTATTTCTCAAGACAAAATTTACCTTGGAACTGCCCGAATTGGCATATACCCCTATTCATTCTGTATATGTGGAGTTTTCCATTTAGAGAGAAAATGCGAGCGTACACATGTACATGTAGGTTGATTGTGGCAATTGTAAAAATCGCGACTGCGTTGATTAACATGTTCACACTCGTAAACTTAATCGGGAATTTGCATCGATTCGATCGCGCTTTAATTGTTGTGAGTCTCAGAAACCTCATCATGTCGACCTCGATTGCGTTGCGACGCGGTCGATAGTCCCCTTCCACTTTTGTGATCACACCACTGTATCTCTAAACATGAAGGTGTGAAAATCAGTATTGTCCTGGTTGAAGTATTAACACAAAGTTAAACTTATACGAGTCATCAGTAGCTTTCCTTAAATTTTTCCCAGGTGGGCAGTACTCTCTAGATCGAAAACTACTCATTAATTTAATAGATAGTATTCAATAGTAAACTTAGTATCTGAGCCGATGTAACAAGGCAAGTAAACACAGCAAAGTTACTATTAAAAGGGTTAATAGTCCCAGAATGCCTGTGCCTGTGGTAAATTGCCTGAAGATGAAGGAAAAAGAGAGACAACTTGACTTCAACCAAGAACAACAATGGTCACACACACAGCCAATATCAGTTTTTTATGGTTTCCGTCCATGACAAAAAGTAAAGTTACTGTATAGAGGGAGGTAATAATAATTCACTATGTTCAATTTCTTCAGTCACCTGTTTTTGCTTTCAAAGTTTGTTTCTTAATACAGTAACAAAGGGCAGATATTTCTTATTGGACAACAGGGTATTTGATGACTGGATTCGCATCGCAAAATTTAGTCAAAAATGGCCATTTGCTAACCAGTTTTCTTTCATATTTGCCTCATATTCACTATTTATCATCACTTTTTGAAACCAAGATGGAAATTGCTAATCAAATTCTTAAAAACAAAAAATACCCTGGACAACAATACACAGGTTATGGTCCAGAGAATTTTCAGGGAAAGTTAAGTTTTGCTTTATTTCTATTCAATATTTTTCCTTATTAAATGACAATTCACTGTGACACACCTTTGAACACCGCTGGCGTACGCAATTCCATCATGTACAGAAATGTTGTCTTTTATAAGAACACTTAACAGACGGAACCTTGCACGCTGTCTTTGAGCTAAGAACTTTCTTATTAACCCTTTACCCAACGTAACGGCCAAAACCAGCCAGCGTGATTCACAAAAATCGCCAATTAATTTTTATTATTTTTTCGTTTTTTGTCACAAAAACATAGGTTATGACCCCTCACTGAGCTCGTTCCAATGAGGGGTCATAACCTATGTTTTTGAGACAAAAAATGAAAAAGAAATAGTTATTCAAGAATTTTGGTTGCAAGTGTCGTCTGCTTTTCATGTTAGGTAAAGGGTTAAGAGAAAAAAGTTGGTTAGCGTTCTAAATTGAAGGAATGCATGCTCTGCATTGGGCTGGTTTGGAGTTCCAGCTTAAACGTCCCCTGGAGAGCTTAAAAAAACTTCAGCTTCTTACCTTTAAATGACAATTTTCAACTTGATGTACGTGAAAATAAATAGTCAATTTTAAGGCCTCCTTTTGGCAGAATTTTTTTTGTAAACTTTCGCTAACAATTTGTGATTGTAAGTTTATTTCTGACCAACCTGCAAACAGCACTATTGACATATACTCTGCCTTGTTGCCCCCACCCTAACAGGGGTAAAGGGATCATAATGTAATATGGCAATTCTCTTCTTTTTCTGCATAAAATCACTCGAAATCCTTAAAAAACTCTTTTTAATGCAGAAAAACAATACCCAAATAGACACTTTCCCTAACCTGGGTTAAAGGGATCATAATGGTCAGATTCGGATTTTATCTTTTTTTCCCCATAAAATCACCCGAAATGCTTCAAAACACATTTATAGCAGAAAAAAAGCACCCAAAATGATTTTCTCCCTAACTGAGATCAAGGGGTCATAATGGTCATGGTGAATTTCTTTTTCTCTTTTTTTTTTGTTGCATTAAAAATCACTTGAAATCTTCAATTTTCATTTTAAGGCAGAAAAACTAACCAACATCACAACCTTTCTGTTTTGTCGCACAAACTTGTTTGTACCAGTAATTTAAAAAATGTCTTCAATGATGGCAACGTTCGCCCACCGCAGCAAATCATGTATATCCCAGATACATCATTGTAGGTTGCGAATGCATTGCAGTACCATAACCTAAATGCCCACTTATATGATAAACATTTATCACTTTCTCCCTTGTGTCAATCTGGATTGGTTGAAACACCTGGACATTTTCTCTCACACTGCCCAGTCAATGCAAATTTCCACAATGATACAATCAATGTTCTGGCTTTCACTCTAGATCTCTCCACATTAATGTCTAGGTCAGAACTGCAAGAACAATGTTGAGATCATCTTATTTTTGTAATTTGTAGTTGTATAAACTTAAACTTTCATTTTGATAAGTGGACACTTCGGGTGTTGCAATGCTCTCCAAACCTACTCTGATTCAGTCAAGTACGATGAACACTCTCCTGACCATGTTCTTACATGTATACCTCAGCAAGCTGGTCATGTTCTTCTCCCTACATCAAGCACACACAGGTTATTGACCAGTACAACGTCAAGATGAATTTACATGCTGTCTTTGAATTGGCTTATTATTAATCTTCTCCCAGCACCCCCCCCCCATACCCTCCTCTTATTTTCTCTCTTCTCACTGTTTCACTTTTACTCCTTCATCTATTCTCTCTCTGGACATAGGATAACTCCCAATATCAATCTAGCATGGCAAACAAAGATTCCATGTGAACACTCATAGAGCAGCATAGTAATATTACTAGGAAATTCGCTATGAGCTTTTCTTCCTCTCATGCTTTTCTCATTCGGGGCTTGCTCTGGGAACTCAGCTATGAGATAGGAAAGTCTATACAAAATAGAGATGACCACCCCAGCTTCACTTCACTTCACAACTTCCCTACCATCTGGGGAGTAAGCAACCCAACATCATGTATCCACCTGTATGCATACTAAACGTGGAATGCACCATATGTCCCACACTATCTAAACTTCTCTTTTTCCTTTATATTAATTTAAATAATTTCTATGATAAATTAAATTGACCCAAGCCTCCAATTAACTTGTGTATAGCTATAATTTCACTAGGGAGAAGACTGACAAAAGTTCCAAACTTTCTGTCGGATCCCTATTTACTAGTTGTTCTCATTGTTATTTTGTGTACTATTATTTTGGATTTCACTTTGTTTCATCTTCTTTCTTCCCAAACATGATGTGCACATATCAGATGGGGTTTTTTCATTGAAATAAAAAATGTTGTATTAACTGAAAACTGTTGGTCAAAAGCAGTTAGATGATTCAAAGTTGAGGGCCCACTTATTAGAATGCTTTGAGCATAAATATTTGTCTGCATTTCCAACAAAAAAAGCATATGACATTGGGTCATGATTGCAAAGAATGTCATCTACCAAACTTGTATGATAACAAGGTTATGTGTAGTAATGAAAACTGTGACTTCCAGGCCCATTACATGTGTGTGGATGACATGTGATATATTTGATTACAATTGCAAGAAATGTTACTTATATACCTTACATCATGCTTTCGTATCCTATTCACTTAGGAATAGTTCCTATTGCTGCTCTCTTCGTCACCATCAGTGACTCACATTTAATATGGATAACAGTGGCGCATGGTCAATCGCTACATGTATGTGGATTGGATACCATGAAAAATATCACTAGAATCCCACAATTGGGCATGTATGTATAACATAAGATATTGGTATCCAATGCAAAATTTACAATACAGTACTGGTCGTAATCCACACATGAGCAGTGTTGTCCATGCATGAGTTTATCACGTAATAAAAATCATCATAAGCAACATTTTAATTAATGAAGAACCTGGTTGTATTCGGTGCTTCATCAATTAAATTTTTGATGATTGTTCCTATAATTAGTGTTTGCAATCTTATATTACTGCATCCATTGGAATACTGCCCACCCCGTGAAAAATGACTAGTCCACAGTGGATCTGCTGTAGCTGCAACTGTCTTCATCACTGTTGGTGACCAGTATTTAATACAGATAGCAGTGGTAGCACAGTTCAGAGTTGGTATGTCAGTTGGGTACCAAGGAAAATTTTAAATAAAAATACCAAGGCATTGACTCATATAAGCCTACATATGACATGCAGTTCATGTGTGTGTATTATTATACTTTCTGTTAACTAACTTTTCTTATTATTTGCAATAAAAATATGCATTCAAATTTTGTTGATTTTTTCTTGACCAAAACCTGTTTTCAAGCAAATCCTAAAAAAAAAAGATTCCTATATATGCAGATTCATTTCCTACACATCTTTCAAGCCGGGCATATCATTAATCTTGGGCAATTCTATAAAAATTCAGATAACACTAAGAAAAAAAACATAATAATAATAATGAAAGTGTCAATGACACTGTAGCAGTGGCGTAGATAAAGGGGGGGGGGGGGGGGGGGGGGGGGAGGGGGGGGGGCAGTCCCCCCCCCCCACCACAGGGCTCGCCTTGAGTAAAATGGTCGGGGCCTAAAAAAAGTGCCCCACATATTGAGGTCGGGGCCTGTTCGGGGCTGATTTTCCATTTTGTCCATTATTGTTAGTGCTTTTTTGTGGAATATGTCGGGGCTTGAAAAAAAGCCCCCAGCAAGTGCTCCTCAGGGCTGATCTCGGGGCCTGGGCTGATCAGCCCCGACTCAAGGCAAGCCCTGCCACCAGAAGTTTTGTCAGAAATTTTTTGGGACCATTTTTAGGCGAATTTATGCCTAATAACATTAAAATGCTGGCTTTGGGGATAAAAACATGCCATTTTGGGTTAAAAAGACCAATTTTCAGTACATTTGCAGTAAACAACAGATTCTTTCTGTTTGTTTGGGTTTTTGTTGTTGTTACACTGTCGGAAAATTTTCGGTCTGTCGGAAAATTTTGGGCTTGCCCCTCCGCCAGTGAAAAGCTATCTACGCCACTGCACTGTAGCTCAACTTGACAAACTTGAACTTAGTAAGTTATAAGTGAAATGGCAAAATTGAAGATCATTGGTACCAATGTTATTTGGTGAAATTTCAACATAACAGCATTGTGTGTGCACAACGTCAGAGTAATCCATGCATTTTTAAATGTAAACTGTAAAACTGGCTAAAATAAGAATGTTGATACAGAAATGCAGTAAGTTCAGAGGTTATTGTAAGCGGCAATTTTTTTCACAGAAGTGAATGCTAATCAATAGCTCTAACCTAAAGGTCTCGCCAAATGAGCACACAAAGTTCAAAAACAATCCTATGATAAATGTGGCCTGATGGCCATGTCAAAGAAGAATGTTGATGCACAAATGCAATAAATTTAAAGATTGTTGCTAACAGCAACAGTTTTTGATGGAAATGAAAAGAAAATCGATAGCTCCAAACTTTGTCACCCTGCATAAGCATACAAAGTTTCAAAACAACCTGATAATGAATGTACCCTCTGAGGTATGCCAAAAGAAGATGTTAATGCACAAATGCACTAAGTTTGAAGATCATTGCTTGTGGCAATGTTTTTTTCACTCTTTTTTATGGAAATTAATAAATATACCCTGCAGAGAGTGCACAAGGGATAAGTTGCTCCACAAATGCAGTAAGTTCAAAGGCTGGTGATAACAACAATAATTTTATAAAGGAAATGAAAAAAAATCAATAGCTCACATCTAGTGGTCACCCCTAACACATATACTAAGTTTCAAAGTGAACCGATCATAAATGTGCCCTGAAGGGTGTGCCAAAGGGAAATATTGATGCCTGACTAAACTAAGTTCCAAGGTCGTTGCCAGAGGCAACATTTTTTGACAGAAATGGAAGAAAATCGATAACTCCCATATAGATATCACCCCACACAAAATGAAAAAAAATCAATAGTTCACATCTGGAGGTCACCCTGAACACATATACCAAGTTTCCAAGTGATCCATCTCATAAATTTGCCCTGTAGGGTGTGTCAAAGGGAAATATTGATGCATAATTGCAGCAGTAAGTTTTTACTAAGTTCATCAGAGGTTGTTGCCAATGGCAACTATTTTAGATGGAAATGGAAATAAATCGAAGGCTCCCATCTAGAGGTCACCCCAAACAAGCACACCAAGTTTCAAAGTGATCCAGTCAAAAATGTGCACTGCAGGCTGCGCCAAAGGGTAATATTGATGCATAAGTGCACGAAGTTCATTGGTCATTGCCAGCGGCAACAATTTTTGACAGAAATTGAAGAAAATCGATAGCTCCCATCAAGAGGTAACCCCAAACAAACATACCAAGTTTCAAACCATTCTGATCATAAATGTGCCCTGTAGGGCATGCCAAGGGAATATATTGATGCCTGACTAAACTAAGTTCAAAGGTTGTCACCAGCGGCAACATTTTTTGACGGAAATGGAAGAAAATCTATAGCTCCCATCTAGAGGTCACCCCAGACAAGCATGCCAGGTTTCAAAACAATTTGCTCATAAATGCGCCCTGTAGGGTGTGCCAAAGGGAAATATTGAGGTCTGACTTAACTAAGTTCTAAGAATGTTGCCAGCAGATACATTTTTTGACGGAAATCGAATAAAATTGATAGCTCCCATCTAGAGGTAACACCAAATAAGCATACAAAGTTTCAATTTGATCCGATAATAAATGTGCCCTGTATTGAATGCCAAAGGAATATATTGATGCCTGACTAAACTAAGTTCAAAGGTCGCTGGCAGCGGCAAATTTTTTTGATGGAAATGGAAGAAAATCAATAGCTCCCATCTAGAGGTCACTCCAAACAAGCATACCAAGTTTCAAATCGATCCGATCATGAATGTGCCCTGTAGGGTGTGCCAAAGGGAAATATTGAGGTCTGACTAAACTAAGTTCTAAGAACATTGCCAACGGCAACAATTTTTCGACGGAAATAGAAGAAAATCGATAGCTCCCATCCAGAGGTCACCCCAAACAAGCATACCAAGTTTCAAATCGATCCGATAATACATGTGCCCTGCAGGGTGTGCCAAATAGAAATTTTGATGCATGACTGCACTACGTTCAGCAAAGGTCATTGCCAGCGGCAACATTTCTTAGCGGATATTGAAGAAAATCGATAGCTCCCATCTAGAGGTAACCCCAAACAAGCATACAAAGTTTCAAACCGATCTGATCAAAAATGTGCCCTGCAGAAGTGCCAAAGGAATATATTGATGCCTGACTAAACTAAGTTCAAAGGTCGTTGACGGAAATGGAAGTAAATTGATAGCTCCCATCTAGAGGTCAACACAAACAAGCATGCCAGGTTTCAAAGCAATCTGATCATAAATGTGCCCTATAGGGTGTGTGAGGTCTGACTAAACTAAGTTCTAAGAACATTGTCAGCAGCAACATTTTTTTACAGAAATTGAAGAAAATCGATAGAGGTCACCCCAAAGAAGCATACCAAGTTTCAAAGCGATCTGATCATAAATGTGACCTGTGCGGTGTGCCAAAGAAAATTGTGGACATACGTACTACACACGTACACCCGGACGTACTTACATACGCAGACAGACAAGAAGTGGTGGCAATAGCTCAGCTTGACTTTGTCAAGTTGAGCTAATAACACATCATCGGTCGGGCACAGATCTCTCGCGGTTCTTATGAGACAAGGCCTTGGTTACCCCTGTGCTCCCAACTGATTACCTATTCCCACGCTTCTTCTCTCCTCCCAACACTGAGAGACGAACTGCTTGATGACATCCCACACCCTATTCTTCCCAATCTCTCTGATAAGCATATTTACCCTCTCCTTTGTATCACTCACTAACCACATGTCCTTCACCCTCCCATCTTATTTCCCCATAATGGCATTATACTCCTTGTGAATCTTATTCTGTTAGACTGGTATTTTGGGCATTCTAGTAGAAAGTGTTCCAAGGTCTCTCCACCATGCCTAAATTACACATCTGACACTCCTTTTCACTGTTTTTTGCAATTTTCCCTCTCAGCTCCAGGGACCGTGGCCTCAGCTTGAATAACAGTGTTCCTCCGAAGGTGCCATCAAGGTGCTCTTCAAAATCTGGCTTCTCTTTATCACGCAGGCCAACCAAAGACCTCTTTGATTTGGCCCCCTCCTCTAAGTCTCCCATAAAGGACTTTACAGAAAACTTTTCCAATGTTGCTACTGACAGAAATCCCCCGATAAATGCCCAATACATCCTTTTCCCCCTTCTTCTATATAAATGTAAACTTGCTTTCTCTCCACTCTTTTGGAACCTCTTGTTTTTCTATGGCTAAACTGAATAAAGCTATTAAGCTTTTACAGAGTTCCTCTCCCACATTTTTAGAAACTTGTCGGCAATTTTGTCCATCTTTGCCGCTTTTCCATTCCTTAATTTTGAGACCACTTTTTGTACCTCTTCGTTTTTAATTTTGCTGCATACAAAGTTCGATACATTTTCCTCTACCTCATTGTGGCATTCTGGTGGGTTCCCCATCGCTTATCTTTTCTGGGTGCTTCACTAGTTCTGATGTAATTTGGTCTGGATTGTCTGTATTTCTGGCCTCTATATTTTAAATACTCTGTGAATTACTCCTTTGTTCCTTTTATTCACCCATTTCCAGAACAAGTTTGAACTTGAACCCTGTCATTCTTATCGTCCTAATGAGATTGCAGTTTCGCACTCTCTGATTATCATCTTTAATCTTATTCACTTTATTTTGTGCTTGTGATTATCATCTTTAATCTTATTCACTTTATTTTGTGCTTGTGATTATCATCTTTAATCTTATTCACTTTATTTTGTGCTTATTGGTATTCTTCTTTTGCTACCCTGGCCTTGTTGTTTTCCACCCCAGGCCTGGCAATCTGGAAAATCAAGGAGTGCAAAACAATAGACCTCCTCAGATTGCTTGGGAGTGCAAGTGCACCTGAAATTTTCAATACAAAAACTTGTATGCTATTTTGGTCATATTCACTTCAAGGTATTAATATTGTGAAGAAAAAATTCAGCTACACAGTGGAAAAATTGCCACACATATCTCCTCATTATTCAAAATGTTGCATTCAATTCTTATGTGACTGTCTTCTCCACTTAAAATGTATTGAAATGCGACACAGAATGGGTCATGAATTATTGCGAATCAATACAACATTCACATTGGAACTTAGGGGACGAAATGATAATAGATTTTAGAGGCAGCACCAAACAGGTCTGTCATTCCAGAAATTCAAGGGGTGCAAAAAATTGCCCTCCTCAATTTTTCTAGGCATGCAGCACTCCTGCAGTCCTAAAGAATGCCAGGCCCACCACCCCCTTGAGCTTTCTACTCCTTCTGTATGCAGCACATTTGACTTTTCTGCCCTTTACCGCCTTTTTTAGTTTGTCATTCACTCTGTACCCAAGTTCCCGTGTTGGCACCCTGATCTTCCTATGCTTTCCTTCCCTGCCTCCACTAGGCTCGCAACTATGGCATCTCATGACCTGCCATTTCCTTGACATTGTCCCCACCCTGTGTAGGGTTACAAGCTTTGGTTTCAATTTTTGTTCAAACTTCGTCCAATTAGCATCCTTCCTGAGTCCCCAAAACTCCTTGAAGCTTTCCTGGATTCTTGCCCCAGATAGAAAGTGTAATCAAGTTGGGGTCAGTATCCAACTCCCT
This sequence comes from Pictodentalium vernedei, assembly GCA_031216915.1. Lineage (NCBI taxonomy): Eukaryota > Metazoa > Mollusca > Scaphopoda > Dentaliida > Dentaliidae > Pictodentalium > Pictodentalium vernedei. The sequence goes on along the minus strand of CM062297.1, from coordinate 576,311,657 downwards.
TTCACCTTCATCGTCTACTTCTACCTCTATCACCTCCCTCCATGAATCAGTATCTGTGAGAATATAGTCGATTACTGGTCTTCAGTCATTCCTCTCCCAGGTCCATTTCCCCTTACACCTCGTATCTCTGTTCAGAATCTTCAGACCGAGCTCACTTGTGAAGTCCGACAGTTTCCTTCCATTCCTGTTGACTTCCTGTTCCCCTTCCTGAATGTCTTCTTCCTTACAAGTCCCCTATGTGTCCATTAAAATCTTCCTTTAGAATTATACCAAGGCACTTATTTTCTAATTCTGTGATATTGGACCCAAGTGTTGAGTACCGGTATATTGAGTCATTCCACCCTGGATTGCTTCCCTCCACCGTACAGTATACAATCCCAATGGCAACACTTGTACATTTTAGATTAACCTTTACCCATCAAATTTCTTTAGATACTTCAGTCAGGTACTGACATCTGCTGGATCTGTGATCACAGATGGTTTTAAATCCTCTTTTATGTTCATGCCTACCCCTCCACCTTTTTTTCGACCCTACAGTTCGTCCTACACCTATCTACACGCACCCCCTTACTTGGTCTACCTGTTCCTCATGTCTTAACCATGTCTCACTTAAGCCCATGACATCAGAGTCCTCTCCCTCGATCGGTGTAGCTATTTCACTTACTTTCCTGTGGAGACCCTGGATGTTGGTGTACCCCACTTTCAGATTACTGGGATTCCTTGGCTTCCCCTATTGATTCTGTTGTTTCCTGATGTTAACATTGATAATCTCGTTCTTCCCCCTCGCTCTTGTTCATCCCATCTTTGTCCACTCTTGATATTGCCTCTGAACTCCCACTCCACTCCTCTCAAAAAAAGGCTCTGCTACCTGTAGAATTGTTTCACCCAACACTTGTGTCCCCATCCTGCTAAGAAGCAGCCCATCTCGGCCGTACATACTCCCCTTACCCCAGAACAGTAACAATTGGTAATCATCAATCATTCAGTGTTAATCGGCATTGTCAAGATTGATGTGAAAAACGTGCAGTCGAGTTACAGTGACCTCGGACCTTTGCAACTTCGGCCCATTTTGGTGATTTCGGACTAGAAATCTGTTGGTGACTTCGGACACCTTGAAGTTATTTCGGACCAAATAAATTTTATATATTTATTAAATCAATGTGAAAAAAAAACATACTCACTACTCATCATGTTTTAATAATCTAAGAGATGAACAATGAGATGAAAGCTTGAAGTTATTTCAAACCAAATAACTTTTATTTATTACTTTCCATAGCGTGATAATTGTGATTTACTGGGATTTCCGGGTTTGATTATAAACAATAACTTCACAAGTGAATTATGCAATCAAAAATTATGTCATGTATCCGTGCGCGCAAACGAAGACACTTTGCCGTGGGTGTAATGGGGACTTCATTGTTTTTTTAACATCAGACGACACTTGCAAAAAAAAATTCTTGAATAACTATTATTTTCATTTTTTGTCTCAAAAACATAGGTTATGACCCCTCGTTGGAATGAGCTTGACGAACTCGGTCCAATGAGGGGTCACAACCTATGTTTTAGAGACAGAAAAATGAAAAAATAATGAAAATTAATTGGCGATTAGTGAGAATAGCACTGCCCGTTTTTTGCCATTTCGTTTGGTAAAGGGTCAAATAATATAATTATGGTTAATAATGAAAAGCAATAAACAGAGTAACTGCTTGGCTGGACAGGTTATTTGAAATAATTCATTCGTGACGAGGGACGATATTGTAAAACACTTGTGCACATTCACACACTCATGTTTGTACAACGTCCCTCACCTCTCATGAATTATTTCACGTAATCAGCCCAGTCAAGCAATTATTATCTATATATTTATTAAATCAATGTGAAAAAAAGCCATACTCACTACACATCATGTTTTTAATAATCTAAGAGATGATCAATGAGATAAAAGCGGAGAATTGTAATAGTTATAATTAAGTCTTGATTAGAACTCAGTTCGGAACAGTAACACAGTAAAGAGCAAATGCACCACCTACAACAACACATCATCGGCATGGGAAGGATGTTGTTGCTGGTAGAGAAAACAAATCTATGATTACTAAAGGTGAGTTGTTATTATAAACAAACGCTCCAACAACAACACAGTCCAAGCTCACGGTAGGAAAAAAGTATAAAAATGGATTGTGTTGTCGAATTATTCATCATTCTTTCGCAATTGTTCATCATTTAATTCAAATCTACAACCATGAAAGTTGACATTGATAACACTTGTATTCACATTAATCAGGAAGTCAGGCCCAGACAACAAGGCCTTTGATGTGAAAATTGTGGTCGGTGGCAGCATCGTACTTGTGGTGAAACAAATGTAAGCCAGGCAGAATACCGTCTCGCAGTCAAAGGATAGTTAACACTTCAGTTTAGCTCTTCAACTTTCTGTCCCACACAATTTGATAGATGAATAGATATTTTATTTAACGGTATGTAACGGTATATCATATTTACATCAGGTGATAATATTAATTGTCGAAGATACAATATTCTGAATGCATCTGCCAGCAGAAGTGGGGATGGGGTAGCAGTGGGATGAGTGAGCATGTGTGCATGAGCATGTTGATGAGAAATTTAAGTTTGTTAATATTTCTTAATTGTGTTTGCTGTTTTCTTGTTTTAGGTTGCCTCATTGAGTAGTGTACAGAGAAAAATGGGTCATTTTGAAATAAATGCATCAGTAATAATAATAATAACACTTCAGCCGGCCGCTGATTTGTCGCGGTTCTTGTATGAGAAGGCCTTGGTTACCCGTGTTCTACCAACTGCCTCCCTATTCCCGCGCTTCTTCTCTCCTCCCAACACTCAGAGACGAACTGCTTGATGACATCCCTTGCCCCATTCTTCCCAATCGCTTCGATTAGTATATTAACCCTCTCCTTTGAGTCTCTCACTAACCACATGTCCTTCATTCTCCCATCCCACTTCCCCATTATACTCCCCGTGAATCTTGTTCTTTTAGACTGGTATTTTGGGCATTCTATAAGAAAGTGTTCCAGGGTCTCCACCACATCCAAGTTACACATCTGGCACTCCTTTTCACTGTTTTTCCCAATTTTTCCGCTCAGTTCCAGGGACCGCGACCTCAGCTTGAACAACAGTGACCCCCCCCCCAAAAGGTGCCATCAAGGTACTCTTCAAAACCAGGCTTCTCTTTATCACGCAGGCCACCCAAAGATCTCTTTGATTTGACCCCCTCTCGCCAATTACGGTTACAATCATCCATGACCCTTTCTCTGACGACCTTTTTGCCCTGGTTTGCCCCAACGTCAAGGTCCGAGATCTCCAATGAGTAGTTTTCTACTAGCTCCCTAACTTGAACCATCCACCCCGTCTTGATATTTGAGTTGAAAGTTCTCAGGAACATTACTTGACACCACCGGCTATCGGGAGATTTACCAAATAATTAAGATAACCGAGTTTCAATAGGTCTATCCTGTCCTTGATCCTCATCCACCCAAGCTCACCCCTGATCGCTTCTGGCGCTGCGGCATTACTCGAGCCTGTTATCCATCGGCCTGCATCGTTCTGCAGGATTTCCAAGCTCTTAACTAGAGTATAAGAGAGCTCAAGAGTGTCAGATGCTCCCTCCTACAGCATTCCACCATGTTTTGATGGATCATCTATTGCTGAAGAGTCGCCACCCAGTAACGACATCACTCAAAATAGTGTGAATCCTAAATTTCAAATATTGAAAACATCTTCTGTGCGTAGGCAAGATAAATTGTTTGATGATATTGGTTATTCATATAAATTTAAAAGAAAAACAACGAAAGCAACAATCTGGCGCTGTTCATCACATGCACCCAAGGAATCCTGGAAATCTTGTAGCTGCAAAGATAGCATTGGAGGTTAAAACAACGATAAAGAATCAGATATTTAAGTTAGCACAAATCATTGTAAATGAGGTTCTTGTGAAAGAGCTTGGTGATGAACCTCGGGATGCTCTTCCCAAACCTAGTTATCTGGCCAGGAATGCAAACTACATCAGGCAGACCATGAGACCAACTGAACTGACAAACCTTGGCTTTACACTTCAAGAGCAGCACATTCCAGATGGATTTTTAAGAAAAGACATTCTATTGGATGGGAGACGGCATATTGTATTTGCTACAGATTAGCAACTGGAACTTCTTTCACAGGCCAAAAAGTGGTATATTGACTCGACATTTAAGGTTGTAAGAAAACCATTCACCCAGTTGTTTTACACCCACGCATTCGTAAGGTCAGGTGATGTGATGAAATAGGTTCCCCTTGTGTATTCAATGTCTGGAAAAAGAAAAAAAAGACTACAAAAAACGTTTTCAAGTGTGTAAAATCTCTGTTGCCATCAGATATTAAACTTGAGGGTGTTGTTGCTGGTTTTCGAGGCCACAGCTTGGAAAGCTGTTCAAAGAGTCTTCCATTCAGCAGACGTCATAGGGTGTGCTTTTCATTGGACTCAAGCGTTATGGAGAAAGGTGCAGGATGTAGGATTAGCTCAACAGTATATGAATGACAGTTCAACAAACACATTTATAAGGAAATTTATGGCTCTACCGCTTTAACCCCATGAATAGATAGGGTACATTGTTAATAAACTTCAGAGTGATGCGACAAGTACAAAGCTGGGAGAGTTTTCTGATTATGTCAAAGCCACGTGGATAGAGGGTTCTTTATGGTCCCCAAAAAATTAGTCAGTGTTCAATCAAAGCATTCGCACAAATAATGATGTTGAGGGCTGGTACTGTAGACTGAATTATACTGGCTAAGCTGGAATGCCCCTCTACACATTGATTCATAAACTGTTCCAAGAACGTAACTTGGTTACTCTTCAGGTGAAACTTGTTTCTGGCAGAAAACTTATGAGAATGCAAAAGAAAAAATTCAGAAATCTGGAAGCCAAGTTGTTCCGTGCTTGGGATGATTTCATTGCTGGAGAAATATCTGCCACTACTGCCAGAAAGTTATTGAAGACTTGTTTAAAACTAAATGCACCACAGATAAGACACTAAACCACCAATTCCATATTTGAATAATATGATCATTATTATTAACAACGTTCCCTTACTATTCTGAGTATCATAAGATACACATATCTAATGATACTTACAACAGTAATGAAACCTTGTTGATAATTTAGAATGTTCAGCTGACTGAGTGTCAGCTTTTTGTAATTTAAAAGTACTTTACAAGGTTTCCTTACTTGGAGTACTGTGCTTAGCAAAATGTTCCCTTACTATTCTGAGTATCATAAGATACACGTATCTAATGATACTTACAATAGTAATGAAACCTTGTTGATAATTTAGAATGTAATTGAGTACTGGTATTTCACAACGTTTAATTATTTTTCTTAGTATAAGATAAAGGTGCACAATATAAAACATCATGTAATTTTTTTTTTCAAAATCAGTCTTCCAGTTGAAAATTAAATATTTTTTTTTATATTTTTGTTGTTAGTTGACTATATCCCCCTACCCCCATCCCACCCCCTCAAAAAAGAAATATTTTGGTCCTATGAAATTGGAATGTGTTTTAAACCACATTGTATTTTCATACATCCAAAACATGAGGCAAGTTCACCTCAGTGAAGTGACAAAGTGGGTCCAACATCACCTTGTCGGTCGTCCAATACAAACTGGCCGAAATCACTTTCATTGGGTCCGAAGTCACTTGGACCAAAATCACTTTTAGTGGTCCAAAGTCACCGAATTGGGCCGAAGTCACTTGGTACGAAGTTGCAGAGGTCCAATTCACCGGATCCTACACAGTCAACCTGTGAATTAATTTGCTGGTAATCCTTTAGAATAGCGGGTTTTGCAACATCAGATTAGGGTCAGTAACAGCTGGGGCCAGGGTTAGGGTACCCTAACCCTGACCCCACCTACTACTGACCCTAATGATACTAGCTTTCTGTCGAATCCCTCCCCTACATATAGTAATCTGCTTTCCTTGCTTTGTGTATACTATTGTATCTAGTGCTGTTCAGAATTTTTTGTTATCCTTTTGTTATTGTGATATGTATACACATGTCAATTATTGAATAAATACTGTTTAAACTAATGATACTAGTACCTAACCCTGGCCCGAGCGGTCACGGGTCGTTTCTCCCCTTTTCCCGTTCGCCCAGGGCCATTTCGCCCCCAGAATTGGGGCGAAACGACCCGGGGTAAAAATTTTTTTTTTTTTTTATTTTCAATGGTAATTTTTCAGTCCATATGGTAGTCTTACCTTATTGTAAATCCACCTTGATAAAAGACGTTCCTTTGTCATTGTGACTGAATGTCTATCATGTTAATCAAGTGACTGTCTCTAACATCAATCAGACAAAAACAATTAATCCACCTTGATGACAAACAAATGATTCCTAAAAACGTTCCTTGGTCATTGTGACTGAATGTCTATCATGTTAATCAAGTGACTGTCTTTAACATTAATCAGAAGAAAGGAGTTAAACAATGTTGTTGTAAGATAAACAAAATATTAATCTTCTGAATTTCAATTTCAATCAACATCAATTGTAAGCATAATTTGATATTTCACAGAGAGACATCACGGACGAGTTGCCTAGACCAGTTGATGCATTTTATGAATCAGAAATGCCGGAAGAAAGTATCCAGTGATGGTTTCTCCTATGGTGTGAAGGTAAGGCATTTTTTGATTTTATTTTAATAAAATTTACAGATTATACTTGCCCGGGGATTAGCAGAGTAACAGCACAGTGGCTGAAGAATAGCAGAGAAATAACAAAGTGGCAGATTATACTTGCCTGATGAATAGCAGAGAAATAACAAAAGTGGCAGATTATACTTGCCTGAAGAATAGCAGAGAAATAACAAAGTGGCAGATTATACTTGCCCGAAGAATAGCAGATAAAAAACAAATGTAGATGTGTGTTTTTGCATTGTAACTGTTTATCCAACATTTCACTGTTCAGACATCCTATCTTGTTTAAACTGTTTCGGTGTTATGTATATGCTGTATATTTTAAGATCATTGTATTACAGCAAATGCATTTTCTATCAGTCAACCGTAAACTGGATGTGTTATATAAAATTTTATATAAAAATAAACTGAATTATCATTTCAACTGCTAGTTCTGGTTTTTTTTTTTTTCTTTATCAAACCCACCCTATACCCCGGCGAAACGACCTGGGGCGAAACAACCCGGGGTGAACTGGTATGGGGGTGAAACGACCCAGGGGGCAAACGGGATTTGGGGCGAAACGACCCGACACCACCCAAGCTCTACTAGGACTCACCCTAATGATACTAGATCCGCGCTAGTCAACAGATTGTTGAACTAGCTTGGCACTAACCCTGGTAAACATGAAGAATAGCGGACCCAACAAATTATGCAAAAAATACCAGCTTTTCCCAACTTTTCATGATTTCCCTACATTCTTTAGTGTTTTTTCTTCACATATGTACCAAAAACCCTGAGTTTTTAATACATTTAGACATTATTTACAAATTTACAATTTTTTTCTTCACATAAGAGAGGCACGGAAAAGTCGTCTGATCGTGTTTATCAACAGCGACGTTCTTTCAATGGAAACTGTCAAAGATGTGACGTCAGGGTGGGCGTCTCGTCCCATTTGTGGAGAATTCGGGTCTGTCGTTTCACCCAATTAAACCCAATTAACACCTAATTAAACCCAATTAATATATACGTACACGAAGTTATTGTTTCTTGGGACAAATTTCGAAGCAAGACTACAGCGCGCAAGTCGAACTTCACCCATTAGTACTAACTAAGTCGGAACAGGTAGAGATCGTTCAGGTAATTTGGGAGAAACTCCCCTCCCCCACCACATGGGTACTTTACTGTAGCTCATTTAGACATGTCTTAAACTTATAGGCATATGTGACAAATAGCACTAGATTTGTCAAGTGATGATGAATCCAAAGTTTGGTTGGAATTTATAGTAAGTAACGCTTATCATCTAACAATAAAAGTAACTCAAATTATGAAAACAAAGTTTATTTAAAAACATGATGCACGTGTTCGGTCCTTTGCAAGCTGAACCTTCAAACACATGAAACATGGCGAGTAGACTATAAACACACTTGTTACAGTGTGTGTTTACAGTGTAACAACACTTTCTGCTCGTAGAAACATGCAAGCTGTGGATCTTTCAACAGCGCCGACAAAAAAAAGGTTTACAACACTCGAGAAGCGCAGTGGATATACCGAATTTTGTACGTCTTTACTGCAGGGGCATTGGAAGGTCAAATACATGTACACTGATTCGATATCTCCCATATTAACTGACTGCTCCCTGCCTAGTCACACTAAATATATCAATGTAGACATTCTTTACTCAGACACTGAACGATCTAAAACTGTCCGACGAAATAACGGGTTCCATCAGCACACTATAGTCTTCTTCCTAGAATTCACCCCAAAAAACAATTTTTTGACGTTTTTTATTAATTGGGTGTTAATTGGGTGTAATTGGGTGTTAATTGGGTATAATTGGGTGAAACGACGGACCGGAGAATTCAGTATTACATCAGTTCCGAAAATCGCACTGTGTTCAACAGATTAGGGTCAGTGTAGGAAGGGAATCAGGTTAGCTAACCCGAACCCTTGCAAGACTGACCCTAACCCGTCAAGCGTGGTGCTATTTATTACATAACATACCTCAATAATGAAAAAAGTGAAGAAAAAAAATATTGTACTTACTGACTTCTCCTTGTGGTACCAGTGCAGAACAAGTGCGCTTCAAAATCGAACACACACTTTCCAATAGAAAAGATGGTTGACGCGAAAGTTGAAATGCTTCGTCTCGGAAGTTAAAAACTAGTAAAAAAAAGCTAAAAAGTGATTTTTATTCCCCCAAATTTATGAATATGTAAAGAAAAAACACAAAAGAACGTAGGAAAACCATGAAAAGTTGGTAATTTTTGTATAATTTGTTGGGTCCGCTATTCTTCATGTTTACCCTAACCCTCTTAGTGTCCCTCACTGAGATTATTTCCCTCACTGAATATAAATGACCTACCAAACTCTGTCAAATCAAAAGTCAGATTATTTGCCGACGACTGTCTACTGTACCGAGAAATCAATAATCCTAAAGACCAAGATATGTTACAACAGGATCTACATGGTCTTGAAAAATGGGCAGATGACTGGGGAATGAGGTTCAATGCCAAAAAATGTTATATACTCAGCACAAAGAAGACCAAAAGCAAATTTTACAGCCTGAACAACCACATCCTGGGGGAAGTAACTTCAAACCCATACCTTGGCTTACAAATCCAAAACGATATGAAGTGGAAAGAACGGGTGCTGGTCAAAACGTCCCCAAACCAAAACGTCCCCAAAAATAAATTGGTCAAAACGTCCCCAAGCATTGGTCAAAACGTCCCCAAGCATTGGTCAAAACGTCCCCAAGCGTTGGTCAAAACGTCCCCAATGTAATTTCCTTTTAAACCATCAACTATTTTGACTATTCCACAAGATTTTACAAAGGAGAAGCTGGTGGAAAGGTGGGAGAGTGAGGGAACTGTCCGTCACAGGGGTTAGGAGGAGCAGGAGAAAGTGAGACCTGTGACATTGTTGAAATCGTCCCCAACCCTTGGTCAAAACATCCCCAATACAATATCCCCTCAAACCATCAACTATTTTATGAAAACAGCCAAGCCCCATCTTGTAAATCAGCCAAGCCCCATCCTGTGACAATGAATAATGGATTGGATTGATCCTCCCTCTCCCTCGACTTTTATTTTGATCTCAGATAAATAGAAAAGCATCCAAAAATATGGGCAGATCTTGGAAATTTTGAGGGGGTGCTAATGGTTCACAACATCATTCGAGTAGTGTTTTAACATAACTTAGGCAAAAATAGTGGAGACCCCCCCCCCCCCCCGCCCCGCCCCTCCCCCCTCCCATTAAGCTTGAAATGGTGAATTGAAACCATTCTCCCTGACAAAAAGTCCTCTAAATGCCGCTCAGTCGTGGGCCTACCCCCTTCTTAGCAATCCTATGATTGCCCATGTCCTTGTTATACTGATAGCGGGATTTTTTTCTGATCATCCTTAATTACCTCTCAAATGCATTCTTGTCCATATTTTATTTATTACAATGGGTAACTCACAATAGAGAAACATTTCGAAAAAGAATCTTTTTGTGTTAATGCTTTATTCCCCTTGATAAAGACAGGCAGTCATGTGGCCTGTTTTTTGTGACCAAGATTTGGGGATGTTTTGACCAAGAGTTGGGGACATTTTGACCAAGAGTTGGGGACGTTTTGACCAAGTGTTGGGGATGTTTTGACCAAGTGCTGGGGACGTTTTGGCCAAAACGTGTCCTAATTTTCTGCGGGTTTTATCAAGTTAGGGACAGGGTTTTACTTATGTTAACTGACGAAAAATATGACAACAATTGAAACACTTGAGGGTTTGGGGATAAATATAGTTAAAATAGGTAATAGTTTGGGGAAAAATATCTGTGGACGTTTTGACCAAAGGTTGGGGACGTTTTGTCCAAAAGTTGGGGCCGTTTTGACCAGAATTTGGGGACGTTTTGGTGGGGACGTTTTGGTTTGGGGATGTTTTGACCAGCACCCAAAAGAACAAGTAAACAGCACAAGTAAAAAAGCCAGTTCCACACTTGGCTTCCTAAGAAGAAATGTACAACACTGCCCAATTGAGTGCAGAAAAATGACCTATATTGCACTGGTAAGGTCAGTATTGGAATATGGTGCCATCATCTGGGACCCCTATAGCAAATTAGATATCAACGAGCTCGAGAACATCCAACGAAGGGGAGCCCGATTCATCGCGAAAGACTACAAGTCCAGAACACCAGGATGCATGACGGCAATGTTGCAGAAGCTGGAACTCCCTGAATTAGAACAACAGAGGAAAGAACTCAGACTTAGCTTTTTTATAAAGTGGTGGAGGGGAAGATACCAGCAATACCTCCTGAAGAATACTTACACTTCACAAAAAACCAAAGACAAATAAAAGTAAAACACTACACAGACTGTGAAAATTCCAACATTCTAAATAAATTTGTTAAAAACAATTCAAAATCAGTGACTGTAATAACACCAAAAACAGATCAGTACAAGTATTCCTTCTTCCCAAGAACCTCGATTGAGTGGAACCACTTACACGAAGAGGTAGTCCAAGCCAACACCATAGAGGCTTTTAAGAAGGCAATTACCACCAGCCGGGACTAAGAGCGCCCTCCTCCCGTCGTATTAAAGCCTAACAAGGTTTCTACGACTATTCATACAGGAGTTCATTAGGAGTCCATCTCGGAAACCAACAGGGAGTATAGCCATTTCAGTTGTCAAAATTTAGCTTTAATAATTTCATACTTTTCTTCCGGGTGTTTTTGCTGATCGATATAGTGTTTTAGTGTTGTATAGGTGTGATTTGTAATAAAAGATAGTTATATTAGTGTTTAGTTTAGTTTCTCTGTCGGGTTTTAGTGGCGTGTTCCCTATCTTCGCGTGGGTCATTTTCGGTGTTTTGTTTTGTTGTGTTTACGTTTTCGACCGCTTTCTCAAATTTTTAGTTCCTCTTTGTAATTTTGGCTTTGTAATTATTTGTAATCATGAGTGGTAAGTGTACGACGGGTGTTCAGACGGAGGTAAGTATGGGTGTTAAGGGAGGTCTGAGGGAGGTGAGTCGAGGGGTGCAGGTGGGGGAGAGTGAGGATTCGGAGGCATGCAGACAGTGTAATATGAGGTATGGTGGTGGTCGGTCAATGGAGAGTAGTGGGGTATGTGCGAATTGCAGGGATATTTTACAGTTGTTAGAGAAGTGTGTTGGATTCGAGCGGGAGATTGCAGAGCTGAGAGGGAGGTTGGGGAGGGCCGGTGTATCTGGAGTTACCCCGTTGAAGGTTACCTACGATGGTGGGTGGAAGGTCATTGTGGACTCAAGGAGGAAACTGGGAAGCAGGAAACGTGGGGAAATAATGCTTGATGTGGGGGGTGTAACTGAGGAGGGGGGTTCTACTAGGAAAATTCGGAAGGTGGCGTCAGGTCAGGGCTGCGTCGAGTCCGGAAGCCAGAGTCGGCGTAAGGCTGCCAAGGTTGCTAGGCGGTGTTTAGAAAACAGGTTTAGTGTTTTAGACTCTGATACCCCTGGGGACGAGAGTGAGGGGGAAAGTGTGGGGGGGTGAGATGGTTGTTGATGATGATAGGCCAGTCGGGGTAAGGAGGGCGGTCAAGAGAAAGAGGGGGCCAGGAGCTTGCAAAACGAGAGGAGGTGCAGATGATATAGGAACTGGGGCCAGAAGAAGAAAATTAGTGGTAGCGGGGAGCAGCATTGTACGTGGGATTGACAATGTACTTTGTGGTCCTGATAGTTCCAATCGAACAGTCTTGTGCTTTCCGGGGGCGAAGGTGGAGGATCTCAGGGACCGGGTAGATGGCATTGTGGCAGGGTCAGGACCGGAACCGGTAGTGGTGGTCCATGTGGGGACCAACAATATCAGGGAGAGAAGGTCAGTAAGTTTGGTGGAGTCATATAGAGGCTTAGTCGGCAAACTGCTAAGTAGGAATGCAAGGGTAGTCGTATCCGGGGTCCTTCCTGTCCTTGGAGGTGGGGACGAACGGAACTCAAGGATTTTGGCGCTAAATGAAGAGTTAGAGGACTACTGTGTTGATCTAGGAATTCCCTTTATCGACCATTGGGACACGTTTTGGGGCAATGGGAGCATGTACGGGCGTGACGGGCTGCATCTTAGCAGGGCGGGGAAATGGGTATTAGGGGATAAAATTCTACGGGTAGCAGAGCCTTTTTTGGAGAGGAGCGGGGTGGGAGGCCAGAGGCAAGTATAACGAGAGTTGACATAGGTGGGGTGAACAAGAGTGAGGGGGACAGAATAAGTTTACCAAGACTAGCACCAGAAAACAATGGGCCCAATAGGCGGAAGGCAATGAACCTCGGTACCCTGAAAGTGGGTTATAGCAACATCCAGGGTCTCCACCGAAAAGTAAGTGAAATTGCTACATTGATCGAGACAGAGGAGTTTGATGTCATGGGCTTAAGCAAGACGTGGGTAAGACACGAGGAACGGGTAGACCAAGTAAGCGGGTGTGTGTGGATAGGTGTAGGGCGAATGGAAGGCCAGAAAAAGGGGGAAGGGGTAGGCATGTACATTAAAGAGGATTTAAAACCGTCGCTGATTACAGATCTGGAAGATATTATCACCTCGGCTGATGTGTCAAAAGAAATTGGATGGGTAAAGATCAGTCTGAGAAACAAAAGTATTGCCCTTGGGATTGTGTACTGTGCGGTGGAGGGAAGTAAACCCGAGTGGAATGACTCGATATACTCAACACTAAGGACCAATATCACTGAACTAGAAAACAGGGGGCTCGGTATAATTCTGATGGGCGACTTTAATGGACACATAGGTGACAAGGAAGAAGGCATAGAGGGTGGGGACAAGAAAGTCAACAGGAATGGAAGGAAGCTGTTGAACTTCACAAATGAGCTCGGTCTGAAGATTCTGAACAGGGACGCTAAATGTAAGGGGAAATGGACCTGGGAGAGAAACGACAGAAAATCAATAATTGACTACATTCTCATAGATATGAATTTATGGAGGGAGGTGATAAGGGTAGAAGTGGATGATGAGGGCAAAATGGAGTTGGATAGTGATCACAACTTGATTACAGTGACGATGAGGGCCAAAAACCTAGAGAAAAGGAAAGGAAGCTTCAAGGATATTTGGGAACTCAAAAAGGATGCCGACTGGGTGAAGTTCGAAGAAAAACTGAAACCAAAGCTTGCAGCCGTACACAAGGGGGGTAGTGTCCAGAAGATGGCCGACGCCATAGTTGCGAGCCTAGTGGAGGCAGGGAAGGAAAGTGTAGGAAAGATTAGGGTGCCAACACGGGAACTTGGGTACAGAGTGAACGAAGAACTGAAAAGGGCCATAAAGGTTAGAAAAGCTAAATGTGCTGCATACAGGAGAAGTAGAAAACTTAAGGGGGTGGAAAGCAATGAGGCCATGGTAGCAAAGGAAGAATACCAACAAGCACGAAATAAAGTAAACAAGATAAAAGACGACAACCGGAGAGTGCGAAATAGCAGTCTTATTAGGACGATAAGAACGACAGGGGGGTCGAGTTTGAGCGTATTTTGGAAATGGGTGAACAAACATAACAAAGGGAATAACCAACAGAGCATTAAAGTAGATGGCAGAGTTACAGAAGAGCGAGATCAAATCGCATTAGAACTAGTCAAGCACTGGGAAAAGGTAAACGATAAGCGATGGGGCATGGGGAACCCACCGGAGTGTCCGAACCAGGTCGAGGAAAATCTCGGACTTCGTGTGCAGCGAAATCAAAACTGAGGAGGTGCGAAGGGTGATCTCAAAATTGAGGAATGGAAAAGCGGGAGGGGTGGACGAAATTCCTAACGAGTTTATCAAAAAAGGGGGAGAGGAACTCTTGGAAAGCCTAACTGCCCTATTCAATTTAGCCATAGAAAAACAAGAGGTCCCAAAGGAGTGGAGGGAAAGCAAAGTGACATTTATTCACAAAAAGGGGGAAAAAGACGTTTTGGATAACTATCGAGGGATCTCTGTCAGTAGCAACATTGGAAAGGTTTTCTGTAAAGTCCTTTATGGGAGACTGGAGGAGGTAATTGAGGAGAAGGGTTTTTTGGGAGAAATCCAGAATGGCTTCAGGAAGAGAAGGAGAGTTACTGACCATCTTTTCACACTATCCCAAATGATAGAATCCGCGAAAGCAAAAAAGAAAAAGATGTTTATGGCCTTTTTGGATATCAAGAAGGCATACGATAGAGTATGGAGGGAAGGTATGTGGCGCAAACTGGAGGCTATGGGCTTAGGAGGCGAGTTTGTTGGAATTATGAAAGCATTATATCAAGATGTACAGAGTGAACTTAGCCTGGGAAACATTACAACGAAACGTGTGCCTATGGAGATAGGCCTAAAACAGGGGTGTATCCTTTCGCCGATCCTGTTTGCATTGTACATCAAAGGCTTAGGAGATGAACTCCTGCGTAGCGAGGAGGGGGTAGCAGTTGGTGACGTGAAGATCCCAGGGCTATTTTTTGCAGACGATATGGTTCTAGTGTCAGAGAGCGAAGAGGGGCTAACGAAAATGCTGGGAATTATTGGGAAATATGGGAGCAAATGGAGACTCGAACTTAATGAAAGCAAGAGCAAAGTTATACCTGTGGGCTGCAAAGTGGACCCCACTCGAAGGTGGAGAGTGGGTGAGTTCTGCATTCCGGAAGGGAGCAGCAAACTTCTCAATGTGGGAGAGATGGGTGATTACGAGTATTTGGGGGTAAATATAAACATTACAGGAAGAGGCATCTACCGGAACCACACAAATAAATTGATTCTGAAGGGGAAGCGAATCCTTAACCAAATGAAACTTATAGGGAGAAACAGTTTCAATAAGGTTTTCGTGGGGAAAACCATTTGGGAAATGGTGGGGCTGCCAAGTATAACATACGGTACGGAAGTGGTACCCCTAAACCAGACGGCTGTAAAGAGCTTGGAAATCCTGCAGAACGATGCAGGCCGATGGATAACGGGGTCGAGTAATGCCGCAGCGCTAGAAGCAATCAGGGGTGAGCTTGGGTGGATGAGGATCAAGGACAGGATAGACCTGTTGAAGCTCGGTTATCTCAATTATTTGGTAAATCTCCCCGACAGCCGATGGTGTAAAGTAATGTTCCTGAGAATTTTCAACTCAAATATCAAAACGGGGTGGATGGTCCAAATGAGGGAGCTAGTAGAGAACTACTCATTGGAGATCTCGGACCTGGACGTTGGGGCAAACCAGGGTAAAAAAATCGTCAGAGAAAGGGTCATGGAAGATTGTAACCGTAATTGGCGAGAGGGGGTCAAATCAAAGAGGTCTTTGGGTGGCCTGCGTGATAAAGAGAAGCCAGGTTTTGAAGAGTACCTTGATGGCACCATTGGGGGGTCACTGTTGTTCAAGCTGAGGTCGCGATCCCTGGAGCTGAGGGGGAAAATTGGGAAAGACGGTGAAAGGGAGTGCCAGATGTGTAACTTGGACATGGTGGAGACCCTGGAACACTTTCTTCTAGAATGCCCAAAGTATCAGCCTAAAAGAATGAGATTCACTGGGAGTATAATGGGGAAGTGGGATGGGAGAATGAAGGACATGTGGTTAGGGGGAGACTCAAAGGAGAGGGTTAATATGCTAATCGGAGAGATTGGGAAGAATGTGACAAGGGATATCATCAAGCAGTTCGTCTCTGAGTGTTGGGAGGAGAGGAGAAGCGTGGGAATAGGGAGGCAGTTGGGAGTACAGGGGTAACCATGGCCTTCTCGTCCGAGAACCGCGACAAATCAGCGGCTGGTCAAAGTGTTATTATTATTAGATACAGATTTCCCAGCTACCCTTTTTCCTCAGCTTGGGCTCAGGCTACACTTTTAAGTGTGTGGCTGTGTCCCATTTTTATAGTTTGTTTACTGTTTACCCAAAACAAGTCGACAAGTCAGATTAATCAGGAGTTCAATTTCGACTCCCTATACATACCTGCATTAAGATTTTTATCTGATATACATAATAGTCCAACAAACATGGCTGAGAAAAATGTAGCCCACATCGTGATAAATTTATTGGATTACTACTGCTTGTTGGTCGAACAACTGCACTGAATAAGATATCAACATAAAACGTACGTGTCGAATTTAGTAAGGGAGATAACTTTTGATAACATGGGTTACTAAGCAAAAACACGGGTCCTCCTAAATACCAGAACCAAACAGACCCCCCCCCCCCCCCCCCCCCCCCCCCCTCTAAAGTACATTTGCGCAGTGTTTTACGATGAAATATATTTATTTTATGTAACAATCCTTAGAGGAAAGAAGAATAGAAGAAGTAACTTCATTCTTATAGTCGCCTTTGTATAGGTGGTTCTGGGGAGAACGGGTCAACTCGCCCTCGGGTCAACTCGCTCTCGGGTCATGTCGCCCTCAGGTCAAATCGTCCCGGGTCAATTCGCCCCGGGTCAACTCGCCCCGGGTCAAGTCGCCCCCAGTTGAAAAAACGTAACTCTAGTTATATCAGCATTTTTTTTATTTTAATACTATAGTCTATTATTTACAACAATATTATGAAGTCCAGCCAGACCAGCATTTTTTATTTCAATAATATATATTTTATTATTTTACAATATAAATTACAATATAAAGTTGGTTACAGCACCCGTACAAAATACGTAAGAACACATTTATACTAATTAAATGTGAAAATGTATTGAAATCGCCTAGAAATATATGACGAACAATGAGGAAGTAAAACCTATTTCCTTTTCGCCGAGGAATGGGGAAACGTTTGTTTTTTCCGAAGTTTGAGAAAATGTATTGAAATCACAAATGATTTTGAATGAATGAAAGGTTTTAGCGAGCAGAAGGCGCGCAGAGCCGATGTGGGATTTACAAATCCCTTGCGACCCGGTTAGCCTTATTTTATTTCACTTGGATCTTGGATCACACAGGCCTAGCTTTCCTATTGCCTCAAATGGGGTCTGAAGTGGTATGCTCGCGGTTAGAATTCCCGGCAGTTTGCATTGGAGTGACAGATTGTCAAAGATCAATCCCTCAACGCCATTAAGACTATTAGAGAGTGGGCTCTATTCGGTTCCAGCTTGGCGATGGTAGAGGTTTGAGTCCCACCATGGTGGCGAGCCAGAATATAATGTTGTGCGATGGCAATTTTAAGGGAAAAAGAAAAAAGAAAACCAAACAGCAACGCCGGTTTGGTAGCGGCCCCGGTATATGACCATAGCGGTTACAAGAAAGGAGTGGAGAAAGCTCCAACAGTTTAGTTTGAAAAAAACCGGGAGTCATCCATCAAGTTTTCTGGGAGATAGGATGCCGTATGTGACTCTGGCTATCCTTCGGGAATTCCAAATGACCTCCAACACCCCCCCCCCCCCCCCCCCCACACACACACACACACACACAAAAGGGCCCTTAAAAGGGTTGTTTGCTGGCAAGATTGTTTCAATCCTTGCCTTGGTCTGATTGGTTTTCTGCACATCTTTGCATGAGGATTGTTTCAATCCCTCATAGTTTGTCATTCCGTTTGGTCGTGTGTCTGGTGAGATAGAGGAGGTAGAAAAGATAATAGAGAGCTGGAAATTAGAGCAACTCGGTTTTTAATTTACAACTGTTCCGTCCGTGACGACCAGTGACATGTGGATGGGGAAGCCAGCATTTTTTCGGCGAGATTTATATCTCAGGGAGGGGAGACCCGGCAGCAGGTGGAGATTTTCCTCGCTGTTTGCAACTCCCACTGGTAACAGAGGCAAGCTTTCGTGCGTATCGTGTCATCCGCAGCCAGTTCTAAATTTAGGTCACAGAATGCCTGGCTCACCCCATCACAGTGATGTAATCTTTAACGCTTTCGATAGACACGCCCCAGATTATTTAGTTTTCCTATTGAGGACACGACGCGCATTGAGTTCTGTTATTAATTCGCTGTCTTGAAGTCTATTTAGAGTTTTCATTTGAAGATCTTTTAAACGCATTGCTATAGTGTCTACTTTTGCTATCTCGTGAAGTTGTTTTATCGATGTCCACGTGGGCTTGCGCAGAGTCACGCGCAAGGCATGATTTTGGACCAGTTGTAGTTTTTCAATGTTGGTTTTATTCAGGTCACTTGTTATTATAGCCCCATACTCTAGTACTGGGCGTATATATGATTTGTAAAGATTGAGGAGAATTTCTTGGCTCCCCAATTTTTACCTCTAATCATTTTCAGGAAAATGATTTTCGCCGGGGAATATATTTTATATACTTGGCAAGCGGCTGATAAAAGTGATGCCTAATCAACACTTTTGAAAACATGATGATGAAAGGCAATCAGCCACACAATCAATCTCAAATAAACACCAACTGGTATGTGATTACTGTAAAAACAAACATCTTGACTGTTAACAAAAAAATAATTCATCAAAGATGTTTTTGAAGAACCGCTATTCAGTTTGAGTAATTCGTGTCAACTCGGTCCCTGTAGATTTGTTTTTTTATTCAATCATTGTATCGTCTGCCTTCAAGATGTTAGTAATTTGTACCTTACCTTAGGATACCTTAGGATCATCATATGGATGCAGGTGTTTCTTCCTCTATGTCCGTATCTATCGTCTCCATGGTGGAGTTTTTAGTATCTGGTCTTGTATATTCTGCCTTAAGGTTGTACTTGATATACGTGTCTGACCAGTATTTATCAATTCTTACTTCAAATTGAAATACGTTTATGCAATTTATTATTTTTTCTGGGAGGCTATTCCAAATGTCGATTGACCTGTTCCAGAAAACCATTTTCTTGGTGTCTGTTCTACATCGCTCTTTTTTGATTTTCAGCCGATGCCCTCTTGTTCTAGTTTCTGTGCTGTATTGGATAAGCCCATCTGTTATTTCTTCATCATATATTCCATGTGTTATCTTAAATAATTCAATCATGTCTCCTCTCAGTCTTCTGTACTTCAGGGTTGGTAGTTTTAGTTTTCGGAGTCTGTCTGAGTATTTTTTATCTTTCAGACTGGGGATTGATTTAGTTGCTCTTTTCTGTACCTTTTCCACCTCCAAAATATCTTTCTGTTTGTATGGGCTCCAGATGCATACAGCATACTCCAAATTCGGTCTTACCAGAGCTTGGTACATTAGCTTAAAAGTACTCTCATCAAGACATGTGAATGATCTCCTTATGACACCCATCATTTCGTTGGCTTTCTTTGTTTGAGCCAATACATGTGGCTCGTAGTTTAATCGATTATCAACTATTATGCCTATATCTTTCTCGCCATCCGATTTGCCCAGCATATTTTGTTTCTCTTGTCACCCAGCAGAAAATAATTTCTCTCCTTGTTCTTATGCTCTTTCTTAGATGATACAATCATGTACTTACACTTCTGAGGATGAAACTTTAGCAGCCAGGTATCAGACCATTTCTGTAGTGCCATCAAGTCTTCTTGGATGATTTCTTCATCTTTATCTGTTTTAATTTGCCTGTATAATTTGGTGTCGTCTGCAAACAAGTACACTTCTGAGTCCACTACATCTGGCATGTCATTTATATAGAGGACAAATAATATGGGTCCGAGCACACTTCCCTGGGGGATACCACTGGTTACAGATTCCCATTATTAGTTTCTCAAGAAGTTTACAAAGTACACTAGTAAGACTGACAGGTCTGTTATTTCCTGGGGCAGATTTATCGCCCTTCTTAAATAAAGCAGTAATGTTAGCAATTTTCCATTGTTCTGGAACCTGCCCAGCTTTTAGTGATGTGTTAAAGAGTATTCTTAGTGGATGGCAAAGTTCCTCACTACACTCTTTTAAGATTCTAGGATGTACCTCATCAGGCCCCTGCGACTTCTGTGGATTTAATGAATTCAACAATTTCTTGATTTGGTCGACTGTGAAGTTTGCATCTATTAGCTCATTATCTACTTCAAGTTTTGGAAGTGTGGGAATTTCTTTGTCTGTTTCTATTGTGAAGACACTGGTGAAGAATTCGTTCAGTTTATTTGCCTTTTCTTCGTCTGTTTTGAATATACTAACTTCTCCTTGGCTGTTGGTTTCTTTCAGCTCAGCTATTCCTGTCTTGACTTTTTTGTTGGAATTTACATATTGCCAAAATTGTTTGGGATTGCTTTTTATATTTTGTGCTATTGACCTTTCCTTCTGCATTTTGCTTTTTCTGATGAACCCTTTCACTTGATTTCGCATTTTAGCGTAGTCCTTATATTTTTGGCCGTCTCGGGTTTCCATATATCTTTGCCAGCATCTGTGTTTTTTTTAAAATTTTTTGTATAGTTTTTTCATCCAGTGGTAGGAACTTGTGTTTTCTTATGTGATCATATTTGGAGCTGCTTGTTCTTGGTACGTTCCGTTCAACAACTGTATTGTATTTTTCCATAAATGCCTCTAGCATAGCATTGATGCCCTCTCCCATTAGTACATTATCCCACTCCAGTTTAAAGTCTTGTTTCATCTGCTCGAAGTTAGCCTTTGCGTAGTTTCGCCTTGATGCCTTGTTCTCTTTGTATTCTGTTGAGCAGTTGAAGTTGAAACATAGGGTACAATGGTCACTCTTACCTAATGGACTATTGTATGTTAGATCATCAATCATCTCATTCTCATTTGTCAAGATTAAATCCAGTAGGCTAGGTTTGTTGCTTCCTCTACAGCGAGTAGGTTGGTCTACATGCTGGAACCAATAAATTTTTTTAAGACATTCTAGGAATAATTCTTCCATCATATCCTTACTCGTCCAATTCTCCCAGTCAATATGGGGGAGATTAAAGTCTCCCACAATTAGTATGTGTGTGATCTTCTCTCGTTGCTGTAGCTCTAATATGCTTCTAAGTAGTTTCACTAATTCATTTAAGTTTTTCTCGTCAGATGTAGGGCTTCCATATATACAACCCATTAGCATATTGTTGTTCTGAGCCAAGCTGATTTTAACCCATATGTTCTCTTTAAATTTGCTATTTATTTTCATTTCTTTTGCCTCCAGTGTTTCTTTACAGTGAATTGCGACCCCTCTTTTTTATTTTCTTTATTGTCTTTGTTGTCGTCATTCATAAATAGTGTATAGCCATCTATCTGTCTTTCTGCCAATGTTGGTGTCCATCTTGCATTCTTCGATTCAGTCTCTGTTATGGCTATAATATCGGCCTCTTCTCCCACGTTTTGTGTTCTAGCTTTAAGTTCATCAAGTTTGTTCATCAGGCTGTCTGCATTAGTATACAATGTTTTTATATGGCTCCTTTTGAAGGTCTTGTTAAAATCCACTTCCTTAAAAGCATTTACATTTCTTTGTAACGTATCTACATGGTTGTTATTTACATTTTTTCTTCTTAGATTCCACTTATCTTTACTCTGATAATTTTTCTGTCCCAGGGTGGACCCTGTAGTATATATTTGTAGTCCCCCGACTGTGACTCCTCATTCATCTTTTTTAGTTCAGCTCTTTTAATCTGATATTCTTCTCGTTCCTTTCTTGTCATATCGTGCTCAATACTGATGTTCCTGTATTTATCCTCAGCTGTTGATAGTTTCCTGAGGTTCTTCATAAAGAATGTTTTGTGTTTCTCCTCTCTGAAGCAGACTTTCATCGGTCGGGGTTTGCTCGTGCCATCATCCTTCTGGCTTCATTTTCCTAGTCTGACTACTTTATCCGCCATATCTGGATCAATTTCCACAATTTTACACAGATTTTTTACAAATGTATCTTCTTCTTGTCTTAACTTGCCCTCGGCTGCCTCGCTCTCTGTACATCTGTATATGATGATATTACATTTGTAACAGGGGTGGGGTGAACGACTCCCCAGGGGCTAGAACCCTGGCCGAAATCTCCCTGTTGTTCTTCAGATTCGTGAGGATCTGGGTCAACTAGCAAACCATGGATAAAATATAACTCAACACTAGAGGTCGAATAACCATTAAGTTATGTGTTGTGGTCTGGATGAATTCACAATAACATAGAAAAACAGTTTATACGTGGTTTATTAAGAAGCCAAAAAATAGTGTGATATGAAATGGATATGAATATGAATGACGGATCAAAAACCACAGACCCACTACACTTTTCTCCAAAAGAGGGTTAAAATTCCACCCAACATATGTTCAGTAATTGTGGATGGTTCCCTCCGAACTCGGACCTAGTGGGAATCACTGTCAGAAACGTTGATTCTCACCAGAACCGAGTTGAACGGGTTCCAAAATGACGGTACCCATTACGGTTAACCTTTATTACAGGTTACAAAGTGTCTCCATAACTAACCTCAACAGGCAGTTGTGCTGGCGCAGCTGAATTAGAGCTTTACTGCCAAGACGTGGGCGGCGAATTATGAGCGAGACTGCTCTTATATAGGATAATTTCGCGGGGAAAGATTTCGAATCCTGGAATCTGATTGATCCCTCACTTTCACCTCGACGAATGAAACGACAGCACAATGCACTACGGCGTGAACCAATTAGGTACATCGATTCATTTTAAACATGGAAATGACTTGACGCCAACAAAAATAGAATTACACCTCTGTTATGAGCAGACGAATTATAACAGAGTAATTTAGAACTTCTGTTGTATATTATTTTTCAACTGCTGTTACCAAATCCGTTACACTTCCCCCTCCTTAAAAAGAAAATGTGTAACATTTTTAGAACCATACAGCAGTTGTTAAATAGATTCAAATAAATCTTTTAATATCTTATAATTTTAATTTAAAATGTGGCGTTCCACATAAAACATTCTCATTAAACTTTCATGAGACCCTGCTTACCAAGCCAATTCCCCTGAAAACATTATACACAAAATTTAAATTGATGATATGAAGGAAATGAACAAGGTGTTACAAAATTACACATGATTACTCTACCGACTATTATATAGTTTAAGTTATTGTCTCTTTTTTAGAAATTCTGTCAAGTCTTGATCTTGTCTCTCTGCTTCTTCTGAAGTAGTCCTCTGGTGTTCACTGCTGTAATGTTTCCAATTTCTTTTCACTATCTGATAACATGATAATCCCCTTCTTCTTCACAGCATGCTAAACCATACGCCGTTCTGTTCTGGAGAAGTGAAGTGCTCTTCCATTATCACCACTTATGTCGGATCTGCTGCAACACGTTCATCCAATTCTGCTCTCTCTGCTAGCACTGATAGGCATGGCAAACGTGCGTCAACAGAATCAAGAATTCTTTTCTGACACACTGCATGCAACATCACCCTACTCCGCTGTCAGCTGCTTGTGATGGTGTACACTCCATTAATGTGAAACAGACAGTCACTTTCTAGAGGGAGGAGCAAACAAATTAAATCTACAGCAGTAACAGCAATTCTAATTGCTTCCCCTGCTCTATGATTTACTGAAATTCCAAAATACGAAATACTGGATATACTGGTTAATGTTTCCAGTAAGATAGATGATATATCCAGAATACAATTAATATAGATGAAATTCTGGATAAAATTATTTCTCTCAGTTGGATTTTACAATTCCGCCAATAATTTTAAAACTATTCAAAATTTAATTGTAACATTCTAAAGGTCAACAAGGCCACGTGGTTTTTAATCTAACACATGTGATAGCTCCCCAGTTCTTTCACTATCAACCATATATTACTATCAATGGGACGTATCAAGATTCGAGCAGAATAAGCAGCTGTATTCAGCTTTTTTATATATATAGACTGCTCACAATTGTGCCCCATTTTAAATTTAATGGTCAATTTGGAAATTATATTTTGGGCTATCCATGGAGAACATAATTCCTAACCAACAACTATTTTACACTAGCATTCAAGAAAAGTTTTTATATTTTAGTAAACGAACGAGAGATTGGCCACTACCCACAAAACAACAAGCCTCAGGATTGCAATATTTCCTCCACCGTAAATTACTTGCCCTATATAAGACACTCCAAATGTACACCTCTAAGGTTAGTTCAATTTGACATATCAGTAACAGCTTCAGTTTTCGCTAGAGCTAAATGATGTATCGCAATGACATCTACAAATATTATCTATGTAATATTAAAATAGCACCCAGACTACTGAAGACAAACCACCCATTATTATCAGAACCCAAGACGCCGGGAGCATAACTTAAAAAAGAAATGTACAAATATTTACAAACTCCTACACGTCGCGATTGCTGTTTAATAGGTAAGGTTCCACGTACGTCAATGCCTATTGCCAACAGAAGTTTGACACACCAACACACTGTGTACTACCTACTTTAAATAAGCAGACTACGAGGTCTTATTTCGCTTTCTAGGAAAAACATCCTTTCTGGTCACTACCGAGTGTTACCTACAGTAACACAAAATACATCCAAACTAATGAGCAATGCAATCATCTAGCATTTTAGCTTTTAATATCGACTTACTAAAAGATTCTTTCTTGAATCAAGTTTACCTAACAGTTAATGCCTTAACGAACATCTAACTTGGGCCTGTTTATTAGATTTAATGTTGACCATAAACATTTTCAGCAGTTGAAAGAAAATTTGTGGGCTTAAATCCCGTATAAACCCAATGCTACTTTGTACTAAAGGGCATATAACTCGGCTTCACTTCCTATTTACCCATAGCTGAGTTGCCTCAAATGCCCCACAGATTGATTAACCAAATGGGTTATCTTCATAATGAACCTGGAAAGTGAAAGAATTTCAGAAAAATTGTAATTCAGCTAGAAATATTTTTTACGACCAATACCACTCACAGCCTTTCATGAACAAGCTTTTTGAGCTACACTGGCACTTTCAATACCTTTACTAGACTCAAAATAAATCCATCTATAACAATATGCTAAAAAGCCTCTATCGGGTATTTTCCACATTCGTGTCATAAGTGTTTGGGCTGAGTTGACTGATCAGCTCAGACCATCTCAAATTCTCTGTCTCAAATTACTCCGATCGCCAACGAGCATACAAAATATGTATTATGTGTGTTTGTGGTGGTGCGGGGGGGGGGGGGGGGGGGGGCATTTCGGCCCCTGTTAATCCCAGTATAGTGATATATTGGGGGTTTAGTGCAGAGTAAAATAGACAAAAGAACGAACAATCTATAATCTTAGACTTCAGCTCACTCATAGAATGACTTTGTATACCAAACTTCAATTATACCGAGCTTATGAGCTTCCACTTCACCAGCAGTGGCATACTTGGGCTCATTGTGCCACTCTAAACCACTAAGTTGAATTCCAAAGGTTTACAATTGCATTCAATTGGGGAGCTACTGTTTTTATGCATACCAACAATCTAGCTCTATTTTCCCATGAATTGAATTCATCTAAATCGTTCACAGAATGCAGACCTTGTCGAGAACAATTACCCATAATGTAAGTAGCTGGAATAACCAGATCTGGTAGCCTCGCCAATTTGTAACAGGGGTGGGGGTGAACGACTCCCCAGGGCTAGAACCCTGGCCGAAATCTTCCTGTTCTTCTTCAGCTGGAATAACCATATCCTGGTAGCCTCGCCAATTTGTAACAGGAGTGGGGTGAACGACTCCCCAGGGGCTAGAACCCTGGCCGAAATCTCCCTGTTGTTCTTCAGCTAGAATAGCCAGATCCTGGTAGCCTCGCCAATTTGTAACAGGGGTGGGGTGAACGACTCCCCAGGGGCTAGAACCCTGGCCGAAATCTCCCTGTTGTTCTTAAGCTGGAATAGCCAGATCCTGGTAGCCTCGCCAATTTGTAACAGGGGTGGGGTGAACGACTCCCCAGGGGCTAGAACCCTGGCCGAAATCTTCCTGTTGTTCTTCAGATTCGTGAGGATCTGGGTCAACTAGCAAACCATGGATAAAATATAACTCAACACTAGAGGTCGAATAACCATTAAGTTATGTGTTGTGGTCTGGATGAATTCACAATAACATAGAAAAACAGTTTATACGTGGTTTATTAAGAAGCCAAAAAATAGTGTGATATGAAATGGATATGAATATGAATGACGGATCAAAAACCACGGACCCACTACACTTTTCTCCAAAAGAGGGTTAAAATTCCACCCAACATATGTTCAGTAATTGTGGATGGTTCCCTCCGAACTCGGACCTGGTGGGAATCACTGTCAGAAACGTTGATTCTCGCCAGAGCCGAGTTGAACGGGTTCCAAAATGACGGTACCCATTACGGTTAACCTTTATTACAGGTTACAAAGTGTCCCCATAACTAACCTCAACAGGCAGTTGTGCTGGCGCAGCTGAATTAGAGCTTTACTGCCAAGACGTGGGCGGCGAATTATGAGCGAGACTGCTCTTATATAGGATAATTTCGCGGGGAAAGATTTCGAATACTGGAATCTGATTGATCCCTCGCTTTCACTTCGACGAATGAAACGACAGCACAATGCACTACGGCGTGAACCAATTAGGTACATCGATTCATTTTAAACATGGAAATGACTTGACGCCAACAAAAATAGAATTACACCTCTGTTATGAGCAGACGAATTATAACAGAGTAATTTAGAACTTCTGTTGTATATTATTTTTCAACTGCTGTTACCAAATCCGTTACACATTTTCTATCATCACTATCCCGCAGTTCGGCTATTTTATTGTCAATTCCTTCCATTTTACTATTTGTAGCACCTGAGTGTTCCTCAATTATTGCTTTCACCTCGTCAGTCTCAACTTTTTTTCCATCTTCTTTTCAAGTAGTTCAACTCTTTTTTTCAAATTTCTCCAAAAAAGCACTGCATCGTTCTTCGATTTCTTTTTCCATTTTTAAATTCTTCATGACTTTCCCCTCACATTGTTGGAGGCAGAACCAGTGTAATTCAGAACGTTTACTCAAAAGTTTATATTCAGCACTTCTAAGATTGAGACATTTCCTACAGAAATGTTCGCTGCACATTTCACATTCCATCAGCTCAGCCTTTTCACCAGAGAAAATGTTACCACATATCTTGCATACCCAACTTTGTTTTGTTGAATCTCGTCTTGTAGCCATTTTGTAGTTTACTTTAAGTTGAAATTTATTTTATATTCAGTTTATATTCAGGTTTGGGTCGAAACAGAGCAATCTCAAATTTCGAACTCTGGTTGTCTTATATTCTTCTTGCTAATCGGAACAGCCTTAGTAACCAGAGTCTGGCTAGGTCGCTTCCAGGGTGAATTCCATTCAAAAAAATGTCAAAATGAATTTTATATTTAGTTTTCCTGTTTCTCTTCTTGGAAGATATCATTAAGTCTTGACTTAGTTTTGGCGTAGGTATGCTATTTAGATTATGAATGCCTCTATTCAATTCAGTTATAATCACTTCAAGCTTATTATCTTGTTCCGTAAAACGTTCACAATCACGATGACCTTTGTCAAAGTTCCATTTTTTTATTGAGAAGAAAGGACACTCAATAAAAAGCACCTCACAATGTCTATTAATTCTTAAAAATTTTCGTTTTAATGATATCAAATTTTGAATTGTATGTTGCACTTGACAGCTGTTGTTCCTTTCAGGAAGATAAATAAATTTAGACTCTTAATAATAACATAATAACACTTTGGCCAGCCGCTGATTTGTCGCGGTTCTCGGACGAGAAGGCCATGGTTACCCCTGTACTCCCAACTGCCTCCCTATTACCACGCTTCTCCTCTCCTCCCAACACTCGGAGACGAACTGCTTGATGATATCCCTTGTCCCATTCTTCCCAATCTCTCCGATTAGCATATTAACCCTCTCCTTTGAGTCTCCCCCTAACCACATGTCCTTCATTCTCCCATCCCACTTCCCCATTATACTCCCAGTGAATCTCATTCTTTTAGACTGATACTTTGGGCATTCTAGAAGAAAGTGTTCCAGGGTCTCCACCATGTCCAAGTTACACATCTGGCACTCCCTTTCACCGTCTTTCCCAATTTTCCTCCTCAGCTCCAGGGATCGCGACCTCAGCTTGAACAACAGTGACCCCCCAAAGGTGCCATCGAGGTACTCTTCAAAACCTGGCTTCTCTTTATCACGCAGGCCACCTAAAGACCTCTTTGATTTGACCCCCTCTCGCCAATTACGGCTACAATCCTCCATGACCCTTTCTCTGACGATTTTTTTACCCTGGTTTGCCCCAACGTCCAGGTCCGAAATCTCCAATGAGTAGTTCTCCACTAGCTCCCTCACTTGGACCATCCACCCCGTTTTGATATTTGAGTTGAAAATTCTCAGGAACATTACTTTACACCATCGGCTGTTGGGGAGATTTACCAAATAATTAAGATAACCGAGCTTCAACAGGCCTATCCTGTCCTTGATCCTCATCCACCCAAGCTCACCCCTGATTGCTTCCAGCGCTGCGGCATTACTCGACTCCGTTATCCATCGGCCTGCATCGTTCTGCAGGATTTCCAAGCTCTTTACGGCCGTCTGGTTTAGGGGTACCACTTCCGTACCGTATGTTATACTTGGCAGCCCCACCATTTCCCAAATGGTTTTCCCCACAAAAACCTTATTGAAACTGTTTCTCCCTATAAGTTTCATTTGGTTAAGGATTCGCTTCCCCTTCAGAATCAATTTATTTGTGTGGTTCCGGTAGATGCCTCTTCCTGTAATGTTTATATTTACCCCCAAATACTCGTAATCATCTGTCTCTCCCACACTGAGAAGTTTGCTGCTCCCTTCCGGAATGCAGAACTCACCCACTCTCCACCTTCGAGTGGGGTCCATTTTGCGGCCCACAGGCATAACTTTGCTCTTGCTTTCATTAAGTTCGAGTCTCCATTTGCTCCCATATTTCCCAACAATTCCCAGCATTTTCGTTAGCCCTTCTTCGCTTTCTGACACTAGAACCATATCGTCTGCAAAAAATAGCCCTGGGATCTTCAAGTCCCCAACTGCTACCCCCACCTCGCTACGCAGGAGTTCATCTCCTAAACCTTTGATGTACAATGCAAACAGGATCGGCGAAAGGATACACCCCTGTTTTAGGCCTATCTCCATAGCCAAACGTTTCGTTGTAATGTTTCCCAGGCTGAGTTCACTCTGTACATCTTTATATAATGCTTTCATAATTCCAACAAACTCGCCTCCTAAGCCCATAGCCTCCAGTTTGCGCCACATACCTTCCCTCCATACTCTATCGTATGCCTTTTTGATATCCAAAAAGGCCATAAACATCTTTTTCTTTTTTGCTTTCGCGGATTCTGTCATTTGGGATAGTGTGAAAAGATGGTCAGTAACTCTCCTTCCCTTCCTGAAGCCATTCTGGATTTCTCCCAAAAAACCCTTCTCCTCAATCACCTCCTCTAGTCTCCCATACAGGAATTTACAGAAAACCTTTCCAATGTTGCTACTGACAGAGATCCCTCGATAGTTATCCAGAACGTCTTTTTCCCCCTTTTTGTGAATAAATGTCACTTTACTTTCTCTCCACTCCTTTGGGACCTCTTGATTTTCTATGGCTAGACTGAATAGGGCAGTTAGGCTTTCCACGAGTTCCTCTCCCCCTTTTTTGATAAACTCGTTAGGAATTTCATCCATTCCTCCCGCTTTTCCATCCCTTAATTTTGATATCACCTTTCGCACCTCCTCCGTTTTAATTTCACTGCACATGAAGCTCGATAGGTTTTCCTCGACCTGATTCGGACACTCTGGTGGGCTCCCTATGCCCCATCGCTTATCGTTTACCTTTTCCCAGTGCTTGACTAGTTCTGATGCGACTTGATCTTGCTCGTCTGTAACTCTGCCATCTACTTTAATACTCTGTGGGTTACTTCCTTTGTTACGTTTATTCACCCATTTCCAAAATACGTTCGAACTCGACCCCCTTGTCGTTCTTATCGTCCTAATAAGACTGCTATTTCGTACTCTCCGATTATCGTCTTTAATCTTATGTACTTTATTTCGTGCTTGGTGGTATTCTTCCTTAGAAACTGTGGCCTCATTGCTTTCCGCCCCCTTAAGTTTTCTACTTCTCCTGTATGCAGCACATTTAGATTTTCTTCCCTTTATGGCCCTTTTCAGTTCTTCGTTCACTCTGTACCCAAGTTCCCGTGTTGGCACCCTGACCTTTCCTACACTTTCCTTTCCTGCCTCCACCAGACTCGCAACTATGACGTCGGCCATCTTCTGGACACCGCTCCTCTTGGGTATGGTTGCAAGCTTTGGTTTCAGTTTTTCATTGAATTTCGCCCAGTCAGCATCTTTTTGAGTTCCCAAATCTCCTTAGAGCTTCCTTTGCTTTTTACTAGAGTTTTGGCCCTGATCGTCATTGTAATCAAGTTGTGATCACTATCCACCTCCATTTTACCCTCATCATCCACTTCTACCCCTATCACCTCCCTCCATAAATTAACATCTGTGAGGATGTAGTCGATGATTGATTTTCTGTCGTTCCTCTCCCAGGTCCATTTCCCCTTACACCTCGCGTCCCTGTTCAGAATCTTCAGACCGAGCTCGTTTGTGAAGTTCAACAGCTTCCTTCCATTCCTGTTGACTTTATTGTCCCCACCCTCTATGCCTTCTTCATCATTACCTATGTGGCCATTAAAGTCACCCATCAGAATTATACTGAGCCCCTTGTTTTGTAATTCGGTGATATTGGACCTTAGTGTTGAGTATATCGAATCACTCCATTCGGGTTTGCTTCCCTCCACCGCACAATACACAACCCCAAGGGCAATACTTTTGTTTTTCAGACTGATCCTTACCCATCCAATTTCTTTCGATGCCTCAGCCGGGCTGCTGATGTTTTCCAGGTCTGTGATCAGCGATGGTTTTAAATCCTCTTTAATGTACATGCCTACCCCTCCCCCTTTTTTCTGGCCTTCCGTTCGCCCTACACCTATCCATACGTATCCCCTTACTTGGTCTACCCGTTCCTCGTGTCTTACCCACGTTTCGCTTAAGCCCATGACGTCAAACTCCTCTGCCTCAATCAATGTAGCAATTTCACTTACTTTCCGGTGGAGACCCTGGATGTTGCTATAACCCACTTTCAGGGTGTCAAGGTTCATTGGCTTCCGCCTACTGGTCCCATTATTATCTAGTCCCTGTATGTTTGTATATCCTACTTTGTGTACCTGTGCTTTCCTTGGGAATCTATTCCTATTGATTTGGATTTTTGGTCCCTTTTCCTTATCACCCTTGTCCCATTTTTTACACCTTCATGGTTCGTGACACATTTTCTGTGATTATTTCCCCCTTCACTGACCCCTCCCCCTCCCCTCCCTATACCAAAAAAGTCTCCACTACCTGCAACATATTTCTTCCGAAAACCTATGTACCCCTTGGGCTAAGATGGAGACCATCCCTTCCATATAGGTCATTTCTGCCCCAAAACGATCCCCAATTGTCTACAAAGGGTATCCCAAGTTCCTTACAATACTCTCCCAATTCCTCGTTGGTCCCAATGATCCGCGAATTACGCTCGCCCCCACCACCTCTTTATACGTCATTTCACATGTGCCAAACCATAATAAAACAACTGGATTTGATACTGCTCCTAGAACTGGTACCAGTTCTCGTATGACTCGACTGTCTATATTTTTTGCACCACTTACCGAAACAATGTCTGTGTTTACATTATCTGACGTACGAAGCTCATTTTTCAAATATCGTCCTTTACTGTCAGTGACAAGAACAACTCTTTTTCGGCGCAAAAGTCCGTCTCTTCTCTCCGCCT
This sequence comes from Pictodentalium vernedei, assembly GCA_031216915.1. NCBI lineage: Eukaryota > Metazoa > Mollusca > Scaphopoda > Dentaliida > Dentaliidae > Pictodentalium > Pictodentalium vernedei. The sequence goes on along the minus strand of CM062297.1, from coordinate 576,279,518 downwards.
CTTCCAATTTCTCAATTTCCTTCCTAAGTTTGTGCATTGACATCAGAATAGATGAAATGTTGACATGAAACGAGATACAAATGGTGGCTGAGGTTTTGAAGACTCATCACTTAAGAATTTGTTTGCGAGCAAATTTCAGGTTTCTTTTCCAACAAATTTTCGGAAAAACTATAAATTAAAGTTCTATTATCCATAAATACTAGTCAGACACAGATATTTCTTAATGATGGTCGCGATTTTTCTTAGATTTTTACATAAATTACTCTCCGCGAAAATTCAACCGTCCACCATAAGAAGCTACTTATTCCCGGTTCCTTATTCGACATTCGACACTAACCGATTTTCGCCAAATAAATTGCATTGTGGGGTGGCACAAATAGATTCATGAAGATTGCCACCAAAATTAGGCTCCTCACCCTCCCAAAATTGGGCACCCTAGGAGCCCAAAAGAGCTGAGTTGCTCAAAATCGCATTTATCAACCGATTTTCACCAAATAAACTGCATTGTGGGGTGGCACAAATACATTCATAAAGATTGCCACCCAACTTAGGTACCTCACCCTCCCAAAATTGGGCACCCATAGGAGCCCAAAAGTGCTGAGTTGCTCAAAATCGCATTTATCAACCGATTTTCGCCAAATAAACTGCATTGTGGGGTGGCACAAATAGATTCATGAAGATTGCCACCAAAATTAGGCTTCTCACCCTCCCAAAATTGGGCACCCTATGAGCCCAAAGGTGCTGAGTTGCTCAAAATCGTATTTATCAACCGATTTTCGCCAAATAAACTGCATTGTGGGGTGGCACAAATAGATGCATGAAGATTGCCACCAAAATTAGGCTCCTCACCCTCCCAAAATTGGGCACCCTAGCAGACCAAAAGTGCTGAGTTGCTCAAAATCGCATTTATCAACCGATTTTCGCCAAATAAACTGCATTGTGGGGTGCCACAAATAGATTCATGGAGATTGCCACCCAAATTAGGTACCTCACTCTCCCAAAATTGGGCACCCAAGGAGCCCAAAAGTGCTGAGTTACTCAAAATCGCATTTATTAACCGATTTTCGCCAAATAAACTGCATTGTGGGGTGGCACAGATAGATTCATGAAGATTGCCACCCAAATTAGGTACCTCACCCTCCCACAATTGGGCACCCTAGGAGCCCAAAAGTGCTGAGTTGCTCAAAATCGTATTTATCAACCGATTTTCGCCAAATAAACTGCATTGTGGGGTGGCACAAATACACTCATGAAGATTGCCACCAAAATTAGGCTTCTCACCCTCCCAAAATTGGCCACCCTAGGAGCCCAAAAGTGCTGAGTTGCTCAAAATCGCATTTATCAACCGATTTTCGCCAAATAAACTGCATTGTGGGGTGGCACAAATAGATTCATAAAGATTGCCACCCAAATTAGGTACCTCACCCTCCCAAAATTGGGCACCCTAGGAGCCCAAAAGTGCTGAGTTGCTCAAAATCGCATTTATCAACCGATTTTCGCCAAATAAACTGCATTGTGGGGTGGCACAAATAGATTCATAAAGATTGCCACCCAAATTATGTATCTCACCCTCCCAAAATTGGGCACCCTAGCAGCCCAAATGTGCTGAGTTGCTCAAAATCGCATTTATCAACCGATTTTCGCCAAATAAACTGCATTGTGGGGTGGCACAAATAGATTCATGAAGATTGCCACCCAAATTAGGTACCTCACCATCCCAAAATTGGGCACCCTAGGAGCCCAAAAGTGCTGAGTTGCTCAAAATCGTATTTATCAACCTATTTTCGCCAAATAAACAGCATTGTGGGGTGGCACAAATAGATTCATGAAGATTGCCACCAAAATTAGGCTCCTCACCCTCCCAAAATTGGGCACCCTAGGAGCCCAAAAGTGCTGAGTTGCTCAAAATCGCATTTATCAAGCGATTTTCGCCAAATAAACTGCATTGTGGGGTGGCACGAATAGATTCATGAAGATTGCCACCAAAATTAGGTACCTCACTCTCCCAAAATTGGGCACCCAAGGAACCCAAAAGTGCTGAGTTGCTGAAAATCGCATTTATCAACCGATTTTCGCCAAATAAACTGCATTGTGGGGTGGCACAAATAGATTCATGAAGATTGCCACCCAAATTAGGTACCTCACCCTCCCAAAATTGGGCACCCTAGGAGCCGAAAAGTGCTGAGTTGCTCAAAATCGCATTTATCAACCGGTTTTCGCCAAATAAACTGCATTGTGGGGTGGCACAAATAGATTCATGAAGATTGCCACCCGAATTAGGTACCTCACCCTCCCAAAATTGGGCACCCAAGGAGCCCAAAAGTGCTGAGTTGCTCAAAATCGCATTTATCAACCGATTTTCGCCAAATAAACTGCATTGTGGGGTGGCACAAATTGATTCCTGAAGATTGCTACCACAATTGGGCTCCGAGCTCACCCCAAAATTGGCACTAGGGGTGCCAATGGTTCTGAGTTGCTCAAATTAACATTTATTAGCTAACGTTCCCCATTTCAACGCTCCTTTTAAAGCTGTGACTATTCCAGTGTCATTTGTAGACAGTTTATCCCAGAATAAATTTCGCATTCACTTTGAGTGGTTTATGTCACCCTCGATCCATGAGTCAAAGAGAACTGTGGGTTCAGAATAGAGAACACGAGAAAGTTTCTAGGTTGTCTAGAGTTGCTCACATCATTAAAAGCAGTTTTATTCCCACCAGTAGAAGAAGCAGGGAATCGCTAGAGGAAGAGAAATATTCTCGAGATTTCAAAAATTAACACTGGAATCTTGTGATCTCCATTTGAACTATTTTCTGAATGTGTGTATGACGTTCGAACGGAATCACAAGTCCTTGAATTAAGCATGACGCTTAAATAATTAGGCATGATGCTAAATAATAGAGCATGATGCTAAAATAATATAGCATGTTGTCTGAATAATACAGCATGATGCTTAGTAAATTAAGCATCATGCTTAATTATTTAGGAATCACGCTTAATTATTTATCCAGCATTCATGAAATCATACCAAATAATATATCATTCAAAAAGAGTTGAAAAATAATACAGCATGATGCTTAAATAATTAAGGATCATGCTGCATTGAAATGCATGATCCTCTCGTAATTCAGCATGATGCTTCATTATTTCGGCATCATGCTAAATTAATTCAGCATCATACTAAAATAATTAAGCATCATGCTATATTAATTCAGCATCATGCTAATCAGCACATTCTGCTAACCAATCAGTGGCGCCGATACACACACGCTGGTTGTCTAGTCGGATAGGAACAATGGAGCATGGTCCAGAAACAAGAAAATGTTGATGCAAACATCAAGCTGCAGAGTTAGAATCTTGCACAATAAATCTTTTGTATACATATCATGAAATCGGTCATTGGATTCTCTTTTCATGGTACATAATAAATTAAAAATTAAACACTGAGAATTTGAGCAGTGCTTGTTTACGTTTGTAAACGAGTTATGTTTCATTGTTGAATTATGACTCGTTAATTATAGTCTGGATTGTGTGCTCTAAGGTGAGCATGAAAGGTAAGAATGGTTTGAAAATCTTGACATTGCACTTCTGTGGTGACCATGATATAGCTACAGACTGAAATCAGCTTTAAAAACCAATGAATAATTGTAAATATGAAAATGTACAGGTATCAGAAAGCACGCAGTCCCCCGAGTCCCCAGTATCAATGACTGACTTTTCCATAGCCTCTCACTCACTATTTTAACCAGTTGAGAGTTTTGGTCTCCCGAAAAGGTGAAGGACTATCTTACACAACCGTAGTACAGCACGTATGAATCGGGTCCGGTTACCCGAAACTTTGACAGAGCAACTACAGTTTTGTAGGCCTGCTCGGTTGTCTGTGGAATGCAATTTCGAAGTTCGACCACAGATTCGTGATCTCGACACGCTACCTCTCCACATCTCATCAACATTTAATGCAAATGGTCTAAGACTTTTAGAGCGTTATTTTTCCACCTCATACTTGTGTTGAGGCTGAGAATGTTCAGACAGTATTCTTGTATAATTTGTAATTTCACTTTAAATCGAAAATACCGCGACACACAGCAGAAGTTTGACTGGTAGACCATCCTTTGCCTGATGTTCCAAATCATTGACGCAAGTCAAAGCTATGATCGTAATATATCCTCCTTTCATTCATAAAAAAGTTGTATGCTCTGTTTATGCCCTTTGTGACTGATGTACAATTAGAGAAAAGTTTAACCCTCCCCGCGTCACTTATCCAAAGTACTCCAATATGTTCGCTTTGACAGGAGTTCCAGTTGAAAGTAAACATGAGATCCTGCTAGATCCTCAGAAAGATATGGCCTGTGGGAAGTTCGCATTTAAAAAGATTCGTTCACACTATCTGGTTTACATCTTCCATAAAAGTAACCGTAGGTGAACAGATACACCTTCAGCCCCCCCCCCCTCCCCCCCCCCCCCCAAATCGCCGATCAAATGTAATTATCTTTCCATTTCAGTCCTAAAGAAATATGGGCTGTCACTCCTTACTGTAACAAGCTATAGTTCCAAATAACAAATACGGCACATAAGCTATATGTTTTCGGTGTCGAGAAATATGATCCGAAGACCCCCCCCCCCCCCCCCCCCCCCATAAAGTTCTGTCAGTGATTAGTAAAAATGTTTGGTGCTGATCAAGAAGTAATCAATCGAGACTTTCGGAAAAAAAATAAATATACTACTCAAAGTTTGCTAAGCACCAAGTATATCCAACTACCTGTTTTACGTTTTAGTTGAAATATTGTAATGAAAAGTTATATATTTTTTATTTAATTATATCTTTAATGATTTAAGTACAGAAATTAAGATTTTAGTTGTGTTTGACATTATTTCTTAGCTTTTGAATACGACAACCATGGAAAATAAATATTATTGGCAAAGAGGAAATTTTTCAATTTGCCAAAAAGTTGACGGAGCGAACTGGTATGGGTTCAATATCGAGTATGAGACCCATTACTATTAATTACAGCTTGAGAACACCTTCTCATGCTCCCAATCAGGTTCCTGGTGGTCCTTTATGGAATGTTGTTCCATTTTTGGGCCAGTATGGCACCCAGCTCCTGGATACTTTTTGGCTGGACTGGACGGGATGAAATTGCAAGCTGCAACTCATTCCAGACATGTTCGATTGGATTGAGGTCAGGGGATCTTGTTGGCCAGTCCATATGCTCAATCACCTCCCTCTGTCGGTACTCCCCGACAGCATGTGCAACATGAGGACGAGCGTTATCGTCCATCAGAATGAATCTGTCACCCACTGCACCTGCATACAACCTGACGTGGGCATCCAGGATCTCATCAATATACCGCTGTGCAGTCAATGTGTTGCGAAATTAAGTAAAAAGTCTATCGATCTGTGATCGTAAATTCTGACCCCAAGCGTTGTGTTTACTGGCAGTTCTGTGAGATTCCACCAGCCCGTGGTGATTTGTGATTCCTTACCAGACGATATCAAACACAGGCTCCAGATTTTAGGTTCAGTTCAGAAGGTAAGTTCACGAACTTGTCGTGTACATCAGAACGAAGACAGATTCAAATTATCAACTATTTTAATAAATCAATCATTTATTCTATTAACAAATTCGCGACTAACCTGTCGTTTTCTCTGGCATAAAAATATAAATTGTATCAAACAACAAAGTTCATTCTTTCAATAGCAGTGGCGGCATCCAGGGTTCTCCTTGTAGACCGTTTAGTGTTCGTCAGGAGCCCAGAGACAACTTTAACTTTTCTAAGCAGTCAGAAATTGGTGCTTATCATAGTGTACACCAAATTTCTGATGCAATATCTGGGGTACGTGACGACCGTCAGCAAATTCTCCCTGAGTTTTGGAGAATTTAGGGAAAGTCCCTTGACGTGGCGGTAGCCATTTTGTGGACTCTATTACTGCCATGCAAACTGTCGGTTACTCTGCATGCAGTCCATGGAATATCTGCTATAAAATAGTATCCTGTCGTGCGTCAGTTAACCGACAGAATGATCGGGTGACTTGTGCAATTTTGCATCTCAGCATCCCAGATATCCGGGGGAGCCTCACCAGGTACATGTTATGATTTGTTGGACAGTTCGAACACCAACATCCCAGGAATACTGCTGAATGTTATTGTTCCATCTATCAACAAATCCTACAATTTTACTTGCTTGTTGACAATATTGGCCTGCAAAGGCATGCCTAATATTGTCAACAGAACATCTGGCGTGTACCCACAAAGAACGCCTGTACTCTGGTCGCCAGTTTAATACAATTCCATGTATTTTATTGTCATGTTCAATTTATGTTATTACTGTTAATAAAACTTGAATCCATGTTACCAAATAAATCCTCATAACACTTTCATGGACTCGAGTTCTTTATCCGAGCTTGCCAGCTTGATTAACCCCTGTGGGCTCACTTCACAACAAATGCACCACGTTCAAGGATACAGAGGTCTGTACGTCCATTCCTGCTGACGTCGCCCCTGACCATCATTGGCCCTCCATCATAGGGGTCATGCTCAGCAATGTTGGCTGCAATGAATCGCTCTCCTGGTCTTCTCCATACCCTAGAACGCCTATCTGTGTAAAAAGGATAGGTCGCCAATCTTCTCTGGCCCATCCAACTTGGTCCATGGTCCTTTCATATGGTGCTTGGCGGTGGTTCTGGGACAGCGGAATGCGAATACATGGTCTTCTAGATCGGAGACCACATTCGTGCAACCTTGCCCGGATAGTCTGCGTCGAAACATTTACCCCGGATGCATTCTGAAGGTCACTGCGAAGCTGGGTTGCTGTGGCAAAGCGGTTCCTACAGGCCAGAATTATCAAAAACCGGTCTTCAGCTGCAGATGTTGCCCTGTCTCTGCCACCACCATGCTGTCTTACTGGTGTGCCATACTGCTGAAATCTTGCCCAGGCTCCGATCACCGTATGGTGCACACCAAGGGCTTCACCAACCTGACGATGGGTAGCCCCTTGCTCCACCATCCCTACAGCCCGCCACATTTCTGCTTCAGACAAATGTCTTCTTACATTTGCACTTGCCATATTCTGTCATTAAATCACAAGGGTTTGTGTTGAAATGAAGATTGTATGCACTACACATGCCATTTACATGTAGACAGTACACGAAAACATCATGAAAATTAAGGGGTACATGCTTTCCTTGACTATCACGAAAAAGTTTGCCTGACAAAGAGAGGTTATGAAAACACTGGGGACCATCTCAATACATTCCTCAACCATATCCACCAAAAATATCGCAAATATGTCACAAGCAAATTTCACAATAGACACCCGCCCCCACTCTCCCATTAAAATCCAAAATAAAATTATAAACTTAGTAGGAACAGCTGTCTTTAGGGGGGTTTCATAATGTTCTTTAACTGGTACCACCAATTTAAACCTCTGTGGGCTGATGTGGGCCGCAATCTACAAATGACAAGCTGTTCATTATCAGGCTTGGCCAGAGCAGGTGTACATATACGGGAACAAATTTTCATTTGAATTGTTCTGTCAGTATTCTCAGGTGTTTGCTACTTTCCTCTTCTATCCATACAAATTCTATTAATAAATAAATAACTTGGGTTGAATTTAATGCATCAGAGAGAATTTTCCCAAAATATTGTCTGCACATTTTCTGCATTTCGAACAAGACACCCACCCCCTACTAACGTGTGACATTTTCCCAGATTAAGCCCAATATTCTCACATTTGAAGTCTCCTGATGTCGTATTTATGTTAAGAGTGTGATGTACAACATCATCTTTAAGGTTTGAAACACAAATGATGGTATATATTAGCTGATATATTGATATATTTTTAAAAAATTCAACAAATTGCACAAGTTGGAAATGCATATTTTTGGCGCACTCAAGAGACCCACCCACCCCCACGTCACGTCTTGCAAATTTTTGGTGCCCCCCCCCCCCCCCCCCCGATGATGTGTCAAATATTTGGTGCTTAGCAAACTTTGAGTAATATAGAAATATATAAAGAGCCTTCTCCACCAGTGATGTAGTACTGCTGTTTAAACCTGGCCATACCAAAAATAAGCTATTTATCTCTGGAGCAGTCAAAAGGCAATATTGTTGTTTATGCATCAGCTCACCATTGGAGAAGGGCGTCCATTTCTGTGATTCGATATTCTGCACTTATTGTGGTAAAATGATAAAGGAAAGCGTACTCAAATAACAGAGATCAGTGAAAATGTGTTTCAACTATTTATTCCACAATAATGTTTGAAAGAATACGTCAGGAAGCGTGTGCGTTTTCACGATGGCAAAGTTTTTTTTACAAATTTCAGACATGTGCATGGGAAGTCGGATATAAATTTTGATAAAAAATTTCGCTCCTATGCATATCGACCCATTCTAATAAATTGAGTCAAACATGATCTTATATGCGTGGGCAAATTATATTTTGCTTGAGGTTGTCAAGTAGCCTGGTGCAAAACACAGAAACAGTACATGGATAGCGGACCAATTTGGAAACACCCATCAAGTGTAAATTTCACCCAGATAATAGCTCACGTTTAGTGAAACTGCGCAAAAAACATTAAAACATTAGCAAGGCAGCTCCCATATGTGATCAGAAGCTGTATGATTAGTGTTTTGTCCAGTAATTAAACCAGTGGCAATGATCTCGCAATGAAAGAGACACCACACTAGCGTATTATTGACATAATCAAACAAATACCAATCATTGTATGAACCTGATGTTTTCAGAAGACGATTATTGTGGATGTGTTAATTTGAAATTAGCGTTCCAGCAGAATAAATTGACAATGTCCATAGCCTAACACCTCACCCATTTGATACAGAAAATTAGGGTTTTTTTTTAAACTACCATTCTCTCTCTCTCTCTCTCTTTCTCTCTCTCTCTCTCTCTCTCTCTCTCTCTGCCTCTGTCTCTCTCGGTCTCTCTCTGTGACTATCTGTCTGTCTGTCTGTCTGTCTATCTGTCTGTCTGTCTGTCTGTCTGTCTGTCTGTCTGTCTGTCTGTCTGTCTGTCTGTCTGTCTGTCTGTCTGGCTGGCTGTCTGTCTCCCACTCTATCTTCACACACACACACACACACACACACACACACACACACACACACACACACACACACACACACACACACACACACACACACACACACACACACAGAGAGTCTTGTCTACCCTACATACCGAGGTACCCCATTGTTTGTCCTTTGTGTGGACTAACGGTTTCTACCTCGTTTTGCCGGTACAGTTCTGGGAAAACAACCGAGGTAAAGGGTTTCTTTTGTCTTTTTTACCTCGGTAAGGCGAAACACGCAAACTCTTTTGTCTAGTTACCTCGTCAAGTTGGTAAGACAAACGCACACACACACACACACACACACACACCACACACACACACACAAAATTCAATAAGATCTTAAAATTTCTCCTCGACGAAGGTCACATTACCAAAAAACAATTGAAATATTTAACAGCTAAGCTCAGTGCTCAAACAAGACAATTTTATATCCTACCAAAGATCCACAAGGACCGTTCTTCATGGACGGATGACTTAACTCCACCCGGGAGGCCAATTGTATCAGATTGTAATTCGGAATCTTATGCGATCTCGGAATTAATTGATTATCATCTGAAACCTATAGCAAATAGACATCCGAGCTATCTAAAAAATACACAGGATTTCCTGTCAAAAATTTCGAAATTGAAAATATCGAGAAATGCAATTCTGGCTACTTTGGATATCGACAGTATGTATACGAACATTGATATTGATAAAGGTGTTAAATCAGTTAAAAATGCATTTGAAAAATATCCGGATGCGAAACGCCCGGATGAACAAATTTTGGATCTTTTAGAGCTGAGCTTAAAAGGTAATGACTTTCAATTCAATGGAGAATATTTTCTACAAATAATGGGTTGTCCTATGGGCAAAAGATTCAGTCCTAATTTTGCAAGCATTTATGTAGCGGAATGGGAGGAAAATGCCTTAAGCAAATGTGCAAAGCATCCTCTCGTATATCTCAGGTATTTAGATGACATTTTTATTATTTGGGAACATTCAAAAGAAGATTTTGATGAATTTTTAGAAATTTTGAACAATCACGATCCAAATATTAAATTGAAAGCTACTATCAGTGAAACTTCTGTTGATTTTCTCGATGTGACCGTGTATAAAGGCAAGCAATTTCAGGCGTCCGGTCATTTAGATTATAAAGTGTATTTTAAACCAACTGATTCACATCAATTGTTGCACACAAAATCATTTCATCCTCAACATACATTTAAAGGTATCATCAAATCACAACTCATTCGTTTCCACCGCAATTCAAGTGATAAGGTAAATTTCAATGAGGCTTGTTCTACTCTATTTGGCGCCCTCAGATCGAGAGGGTACTCGCTGCGCCTCTTGCGTAGCCTGAAATCCCAAACCCTGAAAAAGCTCGAAAGTCCAGCTGAAACTACCGATTTCGAACCACTGAAGATTGAACACAACAGACCGTTGCAGAATGGTAGTGGCGCGGTATTTAATTGCAAAAAGCCTCGTTGTAGACTGCATACTTTTATGCCTGATCAGAAAGAGGAATTTTCCTCCGAACAAACGAAAAATCATTATCAGATCCGTAACCCCCTCCATTGTGATTCACCAAACATTATTTACCTTATCACTTGTAAGCGATGTCGGAAACAGTATGTTGGTCAAAGTCAAAATCCTTTTCGAGAGCGTGCTACTAGACACAAACAGGATATAAAACATAATGCTGATGCCCCAGTAGCACAACATTTTAACCTTCCTGGCCATTCTTTGGACGATTTCGAAATCCATCCTATTGAACAACCACCAATTAAAGACACATTAGAAGAAACGGATGAATTTAGAAAAAAACGTGAAGCTTTTTGGATCAATACGCTTCAAACCCTCTGGCCATTTGGTATGAACATATCAGAGGGCGAATGCGAAAGGAGGTCCATCATTCCTTTCACTTTAACGTACAACAGAATGAATATCGAAATAGCAAAAATGTTAAAAGATGAATTCAATTTTACCAATGCTAAATTAAATGAACCTTTGAATCTTCGACCTGTCATCGCCTATAAGAAAAACAAAAGCTTGCGTAACATCCTTGTAAGGACTAAATTAGAGCCCATCAATGAATAACATCAATTATTGCCAGTCAGTTTAACCAGTTCCTAAGCTCATCACTTAGTTTAAATCAATTTTGTGTCATGTTTGAAACCCATCAGGGTTCAGTAAATGAAAACAATTTTTCGGCGGCATATTAAAAAGAAAAAAAACGTTTCAGTATGAAATGTCTGTGCCAGTGCGATTTTTTAACCTCAAACACACACAGAGAGAGTCTTGTCTACCCTACATACCGAGGTACCCCATTGTTTGTCCTTTGTGTGGACTAACGGTTTCTACCTCGTTTTGCCGGTACAGTTCTGGGAAAACAACCGAGGTAAAGGGTTTCTTTTGTCTTTTTTACCTCGGTAAGGCGAAACACGCAAACTCTTTTGTCTAGTTACCTCGTCAAGTTGGTAAGACAAACGCACACACACACACACACACACACACCACACACACACACACACACACACACACACACACACACACACACACACACACACACACACACACACACACACACTCACACACACACACACACACACAGTCTTGTCTTCCCTACATACCGAGGTACCCCATTGTTTGTCCTTTGTGTGTACTAACGGTTTCTACCTCGTTTTGCCGGTACAGTTCTGGGAAAACAACCGAGGTAAAGGTAAAGTTGGAAACATTTTCCTCAAAGTCTCTTTGAAAAAGCCAAACCAAGCGAAACGCGTCGAGACAGACGGATTATTTTCTACCTTTGCTGAAGACTACAACCAATCCAGGTATCTTCTCGAATAGGTAATATCTAGATTTCATTTTAATTTATTTCATTTCTTCATTTTAATTTCATTTTAAATTCATCTACTTATTCTTCAAATGGCTCAAAAAAGACAGAAGCATCAGGGAAAGAGAGTTGCCCAGTCTGGAAGGGGCCAGGAACAATCGTTCCAGGCCTATTCTAGATTGGTCAAGGCCCTTTTCCAGGTGATTCAGTGTATGCACCATATTGGGCTCCTAGAGCAGCATTTGGCCAACCGGGATTTCCCGAAGCAGTTGGAGAAGAAAGTAGATGAGTTAGGGGGCTTTCTAAAGCCGGCTCTTCCCACCCCACACATTTTTTTCTGTTTTTCGACAGATTAGTGTGGGATGGGCCAACCAAACGTTAAATGCTTTAATTGAGCATTATAAGATAAATTTAAACCAGTTGAAGTCTAAGATAACTTTGGCTATGTGACCACCTCCTGGACTCGAAAAGTTAGACTTCAACAGCGCTTCGGCGCGTGCCTTGATCTGGGCTCAAAAAAACTTTAAAAACAAGTTGACAGGTAAGACGATTTCGGCCTATGAGTCTTACATTTCGGAACTTCGCCCAGCGTCTGGAGTAAGGAACAATACGGGAGGGAGCAAGCAAACTCCGGCCCGTGTTGTCCCTCTACCCCAACGCGAAAAGCAAAATAAGAAAAGATCAAGGCAAAGCACTTCTCCCTCTTCTTTTCCTTCTACTTCTTCTTTCTCTCAGAGTAAGCGCCTCAATTTGCAAACATCTCCGGTCCATATTGTGACTGAAGATGCTCGCAAATTGAGTAACGCTGTCTCGCCTCGTCTTGTTCCTCTACCTCCTACTCCTCCTCAGCCTTTCTTCTCTGGTTCTCCTAGTGCTCTCACTAGAACTCCTCCTCCTCCTTCTGTTTCTTCTCCTGTTTCTGTTTCCTCTCCTGCTTCTGTTTCTTCTCCCCCTTCCCCTGCATCTAGTGTGGTTCAACCAGGTATATCGTACTCAGAGAAAGTCAAATCACCGAGCCGCAACTCGGGCCGCTCATTTGATTCTAAATTCTCCCAGTTTCGGCATAAAAGCGGAGTTAATTTTGACAAAAGGAATTGGCGCCTCCCCGATGTTTGTAAAAACATCCTTATGATTGGAAGTTCAAATTTAGGACGCATTGATCGAAATCCCCATCCGGACATCCAGGTGGAGTGTTACCCCGGCGCCAAATTCAATCATCTGCGCTCTATGTTTAAAGGGCACAGGGGCCAGTCCAGTCCCCAAAAAATATTATTAAATATTGGCGTGAATTCTCGAAACGATAATTCTGATCTCGTAGTTAAGCAGTTGCGGAATATGCTTAGCGATATCAGGGTCAAGTTTAGATCAGCAAAAATTTATTTCGCTGAACTAAACTTTTCGCAAAAACTCCCTCAGGATTTGCTCAGGATTTAATCCATTGGACCACGAGAATCGCCAATATTATGTACGATCTCTGGTTGAACCACCTAAATTTAAACTAAGTAAAGGCAAAGGTAACAGCCGCCTAACAGATGTGGGATTAGGAACTAATGTGGTTAACCTGTCTGGCACCAATGACCTAACAACCCAAGAGAAATCTCTTTTAGATCGCGGTTTAACTTTTGTACCAGCACCAAAGCCTAAAACTGATAACCAAACAAATTTACCATCATACAACTGTAATTTTCTTAGGCAAATGAAATTAGCCGACCGCTTTAGAAACTCCAGCGGTCGGAAACTTCCTTTTACAGAATCATCTGGTTGGTCACCTCCAGATAGTGAAGTAGATCCCGAAATTATTGAGGCTAGCAAACGAATCATCAAAAAGGTGTTCAGCATGAACATACTCTCCGATAAAGACAATTTAACAGCTGGTGAACGGAGAGCCCTCACGAAACTTCGAAAAAATAAGAAATTAGTAATTAAACCAGCCGACAAAGGTGGGTCGGTAGTTGTTCTATCTCGGGATAATTATATAAAGGAAGCCATGAGACAACTCAGCAATACTAAACATTATAAGAAAATAGATTCACTTATTTGGCCTAGTAATATCGAAAAATTCAATAAGATCTTAAAATTTCTCCTCGACGAAGGTCACATTACCAAAAAACAATTGAAATATTTAACAGCTAAGCTCAGTGCTCAAACAAGACAATTTTATATCCTACCAAAGATCCACAAGGACCGTTCTTCATGGACGGATGACTTAACTCCACCCGGGAGGCCAATTGTATCAGATTGTAATTCGGAATCTTATGCGATCTCGGAATTAATTGATTATCATCTGAAACCTATAGCAAATAGACATCCGAGCTACCTAAAAAATACACAGGATTTCCTGTCAAAAATTTCGAAATTGAAAATATCGAAAAATGCAATTCTGGCTACTTTGGATATCGACAGTATGTATACGAACATTGATATTGATAAAGGTGTTAAATCAGTTAAAAATGCATTTGAAAAATATCCGGATGCGAAACGCCCGGATGAACAAATTTTGGATCTTTTAGAGCTGAGCTTAAAAGGTAATGACTTTCAATTCAATGGAGAATATTTTCTACAAATAATGGGTTGTCCTATGGGCAAAAGATTCAGTCCTAATTTTGCAAGCATTTATGTAGCGGAATGGGAGGAAAATGCCTTAAGCAAATGTGCAAAGCATCCTCTCGTATATCTCAGGTATTTAGATGACATTTTTATTATTTGGGAACATTCAAAAGAAGATTTTGATGAATTTTTACAAATTTTGAACAATCACGATCCAAATATTAAATTGAAAGCTACTATCAGTGAAAATTCTGTTGATTTTCTCGATGTGACCGTGTATAAAGGCAAGCAATTTCAGGCGTCCGGTCATTTAGATTATAAAGTGTATTTTAAACCAACTGATTCACATCAATTGTTGCACACAAAATCATTTCATCCTCAACATACATTTAAAGGTATCATCAAATCACAACTCATTCGTTTCCACCGCAATTCAAGTGATAAGGTAAATTTCAATGAGGCTTGTTCTACTCTATTTGGCGCCCTCAGATCGAGAGGGTACTCGCTGCGCCTCTTGCGTAGCCTGAAATCCCAAACCCTGAAAAAGCTCGAAAGTCCAGCTGAAACTACCGATTTCGAACCACTGAAGATTGAACACAACAGACCGTTGCAGAATGGTAGTGGCGCGGTATTTAATTGCAAAAAGCCTCGTTGTAGACTGCATACTTTTATGCCTGATCAGAAAGAGGAATTTTCCTCCGAACAAACGAAAAATCATTATCAGATCCGTAACCCCCTCCATTGTGATTCAGCAAACATCATTTACCTTATCACTTGCAAGCGATGTCGGAAACAGTATGTTGGTCAAAGTCAAAATCCTTTTCGAGAACGTGCTACTAGACACAAACAGGATATAAAACATAATGCTGATGCCCCAGTAGCACAACATTTTAACCTTCCTGGCCATTCTTTGGACGATTTCGAAATCCATCCTATTGAACAACCACCAATTAAAGACACATTAGAAGAAACGGATGAATTTAGAAAAAAACGTGAAGCTTTTTGGATCAATACGCTTCAAACTCTCTGGCCATTTGGTATGAACATATCAGAGGGCGAATGCGAAAGGAGGTCCATCATTCCTTTCACTTTAACGTACAACAGAATGAATATCGAAATAGCAAAAATGTTAAAAGATGAATTCAATTTTACCAATGCTAAATTAAATGAACCTTTGAATCTTCGACCTGTCATCGCCTATAAGAAAAACAAAAGCTTGCGTAACATCCTTGTAAGGACTAAATTAGAGCCCATCAATGAATAACATCAATTTTTGCCAGTCAGTTTAACCAGTTCCTAAGCTCATCACTTAGTTTAAATCAATTTTATGTAATTTTTTGTCATGTTTGAAACCAATCAGGGTTCAGTAAATGAAAACAATTTTTCGGCGGCATATTAAAAGAAAAAAACGTTTCAGTATGAAATGTCTGTGCCAGTGCGATTTTTTAACCTCAAACACACACAGGCGAGTGCCAGAGTTCATATATGCCCAAAAACAAAATAGGTTCTAATTTCAATCATGTGTATGTATTTCCTAAATAAAATTATTATTTATATATTTATTTATTGATTATTTTAAATTTTTTATTAATTTTTATTTATTTATTTATTTATTTATTTATTTATTTGGTTGATTCATTTATTTAAATTATTATTTTTATTTTTATTTTTAATTTTTCATACCTTTCACACAATGTAGGGGTTCAGAAGGTAAAACACACAATTTCTACGTGGTGTAAAATATTTTCCGTCATAAACCTCCGTCGGGGGATTTTCATTCCAACTGATAACATTCGTGCGGCATCATGATCTTTGGCGTTATTTTTTCATTTATTTCTTTAGTCTCAATATATTTTATCAAACCATTTTTTCATATTATTTTCACATACTTCTGAAGCCAGTAAAGCAAACCGCTCCCGATTGGTTTTACTTAAATCAAAGCCAACCAATAGGGCTTCATGGGGTCAGTAAAGCAAACCACTCACTGACTGATTAAAATTCAATGGAAGCCAATCAATAGAGCTTCATCTAATTTGTTTGGACGACACAAACTGAGTTGTGAAAAACAAACTTGGGACATCTCAGATTGAAAAGAATTAATTAGATGAGTGACATTTGTCAGCTTGTTACCGAGTTTAATTATATACTGAGCTGTGAAAAACACCCCCAGCCCACATATGGATATATACCATGCATGCCCTCCCAAAGTTGGATTCATTTTCCTCAAAGTCTCTTTGAAAAAGCCAAACCAAGCGAAACGCGTCGAGACAGACGGATTATTTTCTACCTTTGCTGAAGACTACAACCAATCCAGGTATCTTCTCTAATAGGTAATATCTAGATTTCATTGTAATTTATTTCATTTTTTCATTTTAAATTCATCTACTTATTCTTCAAATGGCTCAAAAAAGACAGAAGCATCAGGGAAAGAGAGTTGCCCAGTCTGGAAGAGGCCAGGAACAATCGTTCCAGGCCTATTCTAGGTTGGTCAAGGCCCTTTTCCAGGTGATTCAGTGTATGCACCATATTGGGCTCTTAGAGCAGCATTTGGCCAACCGGGATTTCCCGAAACAGTTGGAGAAGAAAGTAGATGAGTTAGGTGGCTTTCTAAAGCCGGCTCTTCCCACCCCACACATTTTTTCTGTTTTTCGACAGATTAGTGTGGGATGGGCCAACCAAACGTTAAATGCTTTAGTTGAGCATTACAAGATAAATTTAAACCAGTTGAAGTCCAAGATAACTTTGGCTATGCGACCACCTCCTGGACTCGAAAAAATAGACTTCAACAGCGCTTCGGCGCGTGCCTTGATCTGGGCTCAAAAAAACTTTAAAAATAAGTTGACAGATAAGACGATTTCGGCCTATGAGTCTTACATTTCGGAACTTCGCCCAGCGTCTGGAGTAAGGAACAATACGGGAGGGAGCAAGCAAACTCCGGCCCGTGTTGTCCCTCTACCCCAACGCGAAAAGCAAAATAAGAAAAGATCAAGGCAAAGCACTTCTCCCTCTTCTTTTCCTTCTACTTCTTCTTTCTCTCAGAGTAAGCGCCTCAATTTGCAAACATCTCCGGTCCATATTGTGACTGAAGATGCTCGCAAATTGAGTAACGCTGTCTCGCCTCGTCTTGCTCCTTTACCTCCTACTCCTCCTCAGCCTTTCTTCTCTGGTTCTCCTAGTGCTCTTACTAGAACTCCTGCTTCTGTTTCCTCTCCTGCTTCTGTTTCCTCTCCTGCTTCTGTTTCCTCTCCCCCTTCTCCTGCCTCTAGTGTGGTTCAACCAGGTATATCGTACTCAGAGAAAGTCAAATCACCGAGCCGCAACTCGGGCCGCTCATTTGATTCTAAATTCTCCCAGTTTCGGCATAAAAGCGGAGTTAATTTTGACAAAAGGAATTGGCGCCTCCCCGATGTTTGTAAAAACATCCTTATGATTGGAAGTTCAAATTTAGGACGCATTGATCGAAATCCCCATCCGGACATCCAGGTGGAGTGTTACCCCGGCGCCAAATTCAATCATCTGCGCTCTATGTTTAAAGGGCACAGGGGCCAGTCCAGTCCCCAAAAAATATTATTAAATATTGGCGTGAATTCTCGAAACGATAATTCTGATCTCGTAGTTAAGCAGTTGCGGAATATGCTTAGCGATATCAGGGTCAAGTTTAGATCAGCAAACATTTATTTCGCTGAACTAAACTTTTCGCAAAAACTCCCTCAGGCTGAGAGGAGAACCCTGAGCATCATCAGCGAAACCATTCGGAAAGTGAAGGACGTTAACGTTATACCTAAAATTGATGACGCGAAGTTTGATGTTGCTCAGGATTTAATCCATTGGACCACGAGAACCGCCAATATTATGTACGATCACTGGTTGAACCACCTAAATTTAAACTAAGTAAAGGCAAAGGTAACAGCCGCCTAACAGATGTGGGATTAGGAACTAATGTGGTTAACCTGTCTGGCACCAATGACCTAACAACCCAAGAGAAATCTCTTTTAGATCGCGGTTTAACTTTTGTACCAGCACCAAAGCCTAAAACTGATAACCAAACAAATTTACCATCATACAACTGTAATTTTCTTAGGCAAATGAAATTAGCAGACCGCTTTAGAAACTCTAGCGGTCGGAAACTTCCTTTCACAGAATCATCTGGTTGGTCACCTCCAGATAGTGAAGTAGATCCCGAAATTATTGAGGCTAGTAAACGAATCATCCAAAAGGTGTTCAGCATGAACATACTCTCCGATAAAGACAATTTAACAGCTGGTGAACGGAGAGCCCTCACGAAACTTCGAAAAAATAAGAAATTAGTAATTAAACCAGCCGACAAAGGTGGGTCGGTAGTTGTTCTATCTCAGGATAATTATATAAAGGAAGCCATGAGACAACTCAGCAATACTAAACATTATAAGAAAATAGATTCACTTATTTGGCCTAGTAATATCGAAAAATTCAATAAGATCTTAAAATTTCTCCTCGACGAAGGTCACATTACCAAAAAACAATTGAAATATTTAACAGCTAAGCTCAGTGCTCAAACAAGACAATTTTATATCCTACCAAAGATCCACAAGGACCGTTCTTCATGGACGGATGACTTAACTCCACCCGGGAGGCCAATTGTATCAGATTGTAATTCGGAATCTTATGCGATCTCGGAATTAATTGATTATCATCTGAAACCTATAGCAAATAGACATCCGAGCTACCTAAAAAATACACAGGATTTCCTGTCAAAAATTTCGAAATTGAAAATATCGAAAAATGCAATTCTGGCTACTTTGGATATCGACAGTATGTATACGAACATTGATATTGATAAAGGTGTTAAATCAGTTAAAAATGCATTTGAAAAATATCCGGATGCGAAACGCCCGGATGAACAAATTTTGGATCTTTTAGAGCTGAGCTTAAAAGGTAATGACTTTCAATTCAATGGAGAATATTTTCTACAAATAATGGGTTGTCCTATGGGCAAAAGATTCAGTCCTAATTTTGCAAGCATTTATGTAGCGGAATGGGAGGAAAATGCCTTAAGCAAATGTGCAAAGCATCCTCTCGTATATCTCAGGTATTTAGATGACATTTTTATTATTTGGGAACATTCAAAAGAAGATTTTGATGAATTTTTACAAATTTTGAACAATCACGATCCAAATATTAAATTGAAAGCTACTATCAGTGAAAATTCTGTTGATTTTCTCGATGTGACCGTGTATAAAGGCAAGCAATTTCAGGCGTCCGGTCATTTAGATTATAAAGTGTATTTTAAACCAACTGATTCACATCAATTGTTGCACACAAAATCATTTCATCCTCAACATACATTTAAAGGTATCATCAAATCACAACTCATTCGTTTCCACCGCAATTCAAGTGATAAGGTAAATTTCAATGAGGCTTGTTCTACTCTATTTGGCGCCCTCAGATCGAGAGGGTACTCGCTGCGCCTCTTGCGTAGCCTGAAATCCCAAACCCTGAAAAAGCTCGAAAGTCCAGCTGAAACTACCGATTTCGAACCACTGAAGATTGAACACAACAGACCGTTGCAGAATGGTAGTGGCGCGGTATTTAATTGCAAAAAGCCTCGTTGTAGACTGCATACTTTTATGCCTGATCAGAAAGAGGAATTTTCCTCCGAACAAACGAAAAATCATTATCAGATCCGTAACCCCCTCCATTGTGATTCAGCAAACATCATTTACCTTATCACTTGCAAGCGATGTCGGAAACAGTATGCTGGTCAAAGTCAAAATCCTTTTCGAGAACGTGCTACTAGACACAAACAGGATATAAAACATAATGCTGATGCCCCAGTAGCACAACATTTTAACCTTCCTGGCCATTCTTTGGACGATTTCGAAATCCATCCTATTGAACAACCACCAATTAAAGACACATTAGAAGAAACGGATGAATTTAGAAAAAAACGTGAAGCTTTTTGGATCAATACGCTTCAAACTCTCTGGCCATTTGGTATGAACATATCAGAGGGCGAATGCGAAAGGAGGTCCATCATTCCTTTCACTTTAACGTACAACAGAATGAATATCGAAATAGCAAAAATGTTAAAAGATGAATTCAATTTTACCAATGCTAAATTAAATGAACCTTTGAATCTTCGACCTGTCATCGCCTATAAGAAAAACAAAAGCTTGCGTAACATCCTTGTAAGGACTAAATTAGAGCCCATCAATGAATAACATCAATTTTTGCCAGTCAGTTTAACCAGTTCCTAAGCTCATCACTTAGTTTAAATCAATTTTATGTAATTTTTTGTCATGTTTGAAACCAATCAGGGTTCAGTAAATGAAAACAATTTTTCGGCGGCATATTAAAAGAAAAAAACGTTTCAGTATGAAATGTCTGTGCCAGTGCGATTTTTTAACCTCAAACACACACACAGTCTTGTCTTCCCTACATACCGAGGTACCCCATTGTTTGTCCTTTGTGTGTACTAACGGTTTCTACCTCGTTTTGCCGGTACAGTTCTGGGAAAACAACCGAGGTAAAGGTAAAGTTGGAAACATTTTCCTCAAAGTCTCTTTGAAAAAGCCAAACCAAGCGAAACGCGTCGAGACAGACGGATTATGTTCTACCTTTGCTGAAGACTACAACCAATCCAGGTATCTTCTCGAATAGGTAATATCTAGATTTCATTTTAATTTATTTCATTTCTTCATTTTAATTTCATTTTAAATTCATCTACTTATTCTTCAAATGGCTCAAAAAAGACAGAAGCATCAGGGAAAGAGAGTTGCCCAGTCTGGAAGGGGCCAGGAACAATCGTTCCAGGCCTATTCTAGATTGGTCAAGGCCCTTTTCCAGGTGATTCAGTGTATGCACCATATTGGGCTCCTAGAGCAGCATTTGGCCAACCGGGATTTCCCGAAGCAGTTGGAGAAGAAAGTAGATGAGTTAGGGGGCTTTCTAAAGCCGGCTCTTCCCACCCCACACATTTTTTTCTGTTTTTCGACAGATTAGTGTGGGATGGGCCAACCAAACGTTAAATGCTTTAATTGAGCATTATAAGATAAATTTAAACCAGTTGAAGTCTAAGATAACTTTGGCTATGTGACCACCTCCTGGACTCGAAAAGTTAGACTTCAACAGCGCTTCGGCGCGTGCCTTGATCTGGGCTCAAAAAAACTTTAAAAACAAGTTGACAGGTAAGACGATTTCGGCCTATGAGTCTTACATTTCGGAACTTCGCCCAGCGTCTGGAGTAAGGAACAATACGGGAGGGAGCAAGCAAACTCCGGCCCGTGTTGTCCCTCTACCCCAACGCGAAAAGCAAAATAAGAAAAGATCAAGGCAAAGCACTTCTCCCTCTTCTTTTCCTTCTACTTCTTCTTTCTCTCAGAGTAAGCGCCTCAATTTGCAAACATCTCCGGTCCATATTGTGACTGAAGATGCTCGCAAATTGAGTAACGCTGTCTCGCCTCGTCTTGTTCCTCTACCTCCTACTCCTCCTCAGCCTTTCTTCTCTGGTTCTCCTAGTGCTCTCACTAGAACTCCTCCTCCTCCTCCTTCTGTTTCTTCTCCTGTTTCTGTTTCCTCTCCTGCTTCTGTTTCTTCTCCCCCTTCCCCTGCATCTAGTGTGGTTCAACCAGGTATATCGTACTCAGAGAAAGTCAAATCACCGAGCCGCAACTCGGGCCGCTCATTTGATTCTAAATTCTCCCAGTTTCGGCATAAAAGCGGAGTTAATTTTGACAAAAGGAATTGGCGCCTCCCCGATGTTTGTAAAAACATCCTTATGATTGGAAGTTCAAATTTAGGACGCATTGATCGAAATCCCCATCCGGACATCCAGGTGGAGTGTTACCCCGGCGCCAAATTCAATCATCTGCGCTCTATGTTTAAAGGGCACAGGGGCCAGTCCAGTCCCCAAAAAATATTATTAAATATTGGCGTGAATTCTCGAAACGATAATTCTGATCTCGTAGTTAAGCAGTTGCGGAATATGCTTAGCGATATCAGGGTCAAGTTTAGATCAGCAAAAATTTATTTCGCTGAACTAAACTTTTCGCAAAAACTCCCTCAGGATTTGCTCAGGATTTAATCCATTGGACCACGAGAATCGCCAATATTATGTACGATCACTGGTTGAACCACCTAAATTTAAACTAAGTAAAGGCAAAGGTAACAGCCGCCTAACAGATGTGGGATTAGGAACTAATGTGGTTAACCTGTCTGGCACCAATGACCTAACAACCCAAGAGAAATCTCTTTTAGATCGCGGTTTAACTTTTGTACCAGCACCAAAGCCTAAAACTGATAACCAAACAAATTTACCATCATACAACTGTAATTTTCTTAGGCAAATGAAATTAGCCGACCGCTTTAGAAACTCCAGCGGTCGGAAACTTCCTTTTACAGAATCATCTGGTTGGTCACCTCCAGATAGTGAAGTAGATCCCGAAATTATTGAGGCTAGCAAACGAATCATCAAAAAGGTGTTCAGCATGAACATACTCTCCGATAAAGACAATTTAACAGCTGGTGAACGGAGAGCCCTCACGAAACTTCGAAAAAATAAGAAATTAGTAATTAAACCAGCCGACAAAGGTGGGTCGGTAGTTGTTCTATCTCGGGATAATTATATAAAGGAAGCCATGAGACAACTCAGCAATACTAAACATTATAAGAAAATAGATTCACTTATTTGGCCTAGTAATATCGAAAAATTCAATAAGATCTTAAAATTTCTCCTCGACGAAGGTCACATTACCAAAAAACAATTGAAATATTTAACAGCTAAGCTCAGTGCTCAAACAAGACAATTTTATATCCTACCAAAGATCCACAAGGACCGTTCTTCATGGACGGATGACTTAACTCCACCCGGGAGGCCAATTGTATCAGATTGTAATTCGGAATCTTATGCGATCTCGGAATTAATTGATTATCATCTTAAACCTATAGCAAATAGACATCCGAGCTATCTAAAAAACACACAGGATTTCCTGTCACAAATTTCGAAATTGAAAATATCAAAAAATGCAATTCTGGCTACTTTGGATATCGACAGTATGTATACGAACATTGATATTGATAAAGGTGTTAAATCAGTTAAAAATGCATTTGAAAAATATCCGGATGCGAAACGCCCGGATGAACAAATTTTGGATCTTTTAGAGCTGAGCTTAAAAGGTAATGACTTTCAATTCAATGGAGAATATTTTCTACAAATAATGGGTTGTCCTATGGGTAAAAGATTCAGTCCTAATTTTGCAAGCATTTATGTAGCGGAATGGGAGGAAAATGCCTTAAGCAAATGTGCAAAGCATCCTCTCGTATATCTCAGATATTTAGATGACATTTTTATTATTTGGGAACATTCAAAAGAAGATTTTGATGAATTTTTAGAAATTTTGAATAATCACGATCCAAATATTAAATTGAAAGCTACTATCAGTGAAAATTCTGTTGATTTTCTCGATGTAACCGTGTATAAAGGCAAGCAATTTCAGGCGTCCGGTCATTTAGATTATAAAGTATATTTTAAACCAACTGATTCACATCAATTGTTGCACACTAAATCATTTCATCCTCAACATACATTTAAAGGTATCATCAAATCACAGCTCATTCGTTTCCACCGCAATTCAAGTGATAAGGTAAATTTCAGTGAGGCTTGTTCTACTCTATTTGGCGCCCTCAGATCGAGAGGGTACTCGTTGCGCCTATTGCGTAGCCTGAAATCCCAAACCTTGAAAAAGCTCGAAAGTCCAGCTGAAACTACCGATTTCGAACCACTGAAGATTGAACACAACAGACCGTTGCAAAATAGTAGTGGCGCGGTATTTAATTGCAAAAAGCCTCGTTGTAGACTGCATACTTTTATGCCTGATCAGAAAGAGGAATTTTCCTCCGAACAAACGAAAAATCATTATCAGATCCGTAACCCCCTCCATTGTGATTCACCAAACATTATTTACCTTATCACTTGTAAGCGATGTCGGAAACAGTATGTTGGTCAAAGTCAAAATCCTTTTCGAGAACGTGCTACTAGACACAAACAGGATATAAAACATAATGCTGATGCCCCAGTAGCACAACATTTTAACCTTCCTGGCCATTCTTTGGACGATTTCGAAATCCACCCAATTGAACAACCACCAATTAAAGACACATTAGAAGAAACGGATGAATTTAGAAAAAAACGTGAAGCTTTTTGGATCAATACGCTTCAAACCCTCTGGCCATTTGGTATGAACATATCAGAGGGCGAATGCGAAAGGAGGTCCGTCATTCCTTTCACTTTAACGTACAACAGAATGAATATCGAAATAGCAAAAATGTTAAAAGATGAATTCAATTTTACCAATGCTAAATTAAATGAACCTTTGAATCTTCGACCTGTCATCGCCTATAAGAAAAACAAAAGCTTGCGTAACATCCTTGTAAGGACTAAATTAGAGCCCATCAATGAATAACATCAATTATTGCCAGTCAGTTTAACCAGTTCCTAAGCTCATCACTTAGTTTAAATCAAATTTGGTGTAATTTTTTGTCATGTTTGAAACCCATCTGGGTTCAGTAAATGAAAACAATTTTTCGGCGGCATATTAAAAGAAAAAAACGTTTCAGTATGAAATGTCTGTGCCAGTGCGATTTTTTAACCTCAAACACACACAGGCGAGTGCCAGAGTTCATATATGCCCAAAAACAAAATAGGTTCTAATTTCAATCATGTGTATGTATTTCCTAAATAAAATTATTATTTATTTATTTATATATTTATTTATTGATTATTTTTAATTTTTTATTAATTTTTATTTATTTATTTATTTATTTATTTATTTATTTATTTGATTCATTTATTTGATTCATTTATTTAAATTATTATTTTTATTTAATTTTTCATACCTTTCACACAATGTAGAGGTTCAGAAGGTAAAACACACAATTTCTACGTGGTGTAAAATATTTTCCGTCATAAACCTCCGTCGGGGGATATTCATTCCAACTGATAACATTCGTGAGGCATCATGATCTTTGGCGTTATTTTTTCATTTATTTCTTTAGTCACAATATATTTTATCAAACCATTTTTTCATATTATTTTCACATACTTCTGAAGCCAGTAAAGCAAACCGCTCCCGATTGGTTTTACTTAAATCAAAGCCAACCAATAGGGCTTCATGGGGTCAGTAAAGTAAAGCACTCACTGACTGATTAAAATTCAATGGAAGCCAATCAATAGGGCTTCATCTAACTTGTTTGGACGACACAAACTGAGTTGTGAAAAACAAACTTGGGACATCTCAGATTGAAAAGAATTAATTAGATGAGTGACATTTGTCAGCTTGTTACCGAGTTTAATTATGTACTGAGCTGTGAAAAACACCCCCAGCCCACATATGGATATATACCATGCATGCCCTCCCAAAGTTGGCTAGCCCAACCGATAGAGCGACGTACGCCGATAAAGTAAAAGCCAAAACGCCCCCTAAGGTGGCCAATAAAACCAACAAGACACAGGGCCACCCGCAACCAAACCCCTGTGTCGTAATCACACGCGTCCACCCCAAAACGGAAAAAAACTCGATTGATAAAGCCCTTCCAGGATGCTCGTGGGAGAGACTAATCTCCAAAGCCACGGGTAACCATACTTGGAAAATAAAAGTAAAATGCCCTAATAGAGCAACGAAATTAAATCTGATAAGCAAAGGGGTAATTATTAATGGCAAAAAATACGAAACCGAGGAATATCGTGTTCTTCCGCAACCCGTTCAGTGTCACAAGTGTCAGAAATTTGGGCACTTGTCACACAAATGCAACGGGGAGCAACGATGTATGAAATGCGGTGACAAACACATCGCGAAGGCATGTAGTGCTAAAACTCTGAAATGCCCGAATTGCGGTGGTCAACACCCCAGCAACTACCGGGGTTGTAGCCACTTCAAAAAAGTTAAAACAAACATCCAGCTTAAAGCTCTAAATGTAAGTAATGTCGAGAACTCATCTTCCCCTTATTCCACGTGTACTCTAATGGCTGGCTCTATTTTCAGCATAATGAAGAAACACTTGGACACCAGTCTTTCGGACGTTTGCAAAGAGATTAGTAAAACAGCCTCCAAGTTATATAATACTCAAATATCTCACACGCTATTAGAAGCGGCCGTCAACAGAATATAATTATGTAACAATATTACAAATAGTAATTAAACTTAAATAAACTTAGTACAGTTATTCCTAAACCATTCATGGATACACTAAAAATAGTCCAGTGGAACGCTCGAAGCGTTAATCAGAAAAATTTGCAAATGTCACATTATTTAAAAAATACGGACGTAATTGGAATTAGCGAAACCTGGCTTAAACCAAACAAACAATTCTCGTTATGTGGTTTTGATATTATTAGAAGAGATCGCCCCGCCCAAAAAGGCGGCGGTGTCGCTCTGTTAATAAGGCAGGAGATTAAATACAAATCAATACCATGCGACCACCTCAATGCTGAAGTGATTGCAGCTGAAATTGAACTTGACCACAAACACGTGGCCATCATATCATATTATAACAAGCCGCAAGCAACAGTAGACAGTAAAGTATTTGAATTTTTTACCAACAAGTACAAGCACTGCATATTCTTGGGTGATTTCAATTCCAAACACCAGGTATTCGGTTGTCATAAGACTGAGCCTAATGGTGACGCCCTTTTCCATATCATTGAAGAACTCGATCTATTCGTGGTAAATAACGATCAAGACGTAACATACATAAGCAACAACCCACTCCATCAATCAGATATCCTAGACTTGATTATCACCAGCAAATCACTAACCAGCCAAATGCAAGACATATTTGTAGGAGATGATGATCTAGGCAGTGATCACCTGCCGGTTCACGCCACTCTGAAATGTAATACTGGTCCCGCAAGGTATCCTCCCGTGAATAGGAGGAACCTATCAAAAATTGACTGGAACCTCTTCAGAAACATTATCGAAGTAAAAATAAAGGCAAATGACCCCTCAAATGTTCATGAACTAGAAAAAGCCTGCACCCACCTTAACGACGTTATCAACAGTACGCTAGATGAAATCTGTCCCAAGCAAACAGTAAAGACGCGGATAAACAGAATAACCAAAACAACTCTTCAAATAATCAAACAAAAAAGAAAAGCCTTCCGGGCTTACCAATCAGAGAATGATCAAATGAAAAGAGCAGAACTTAAAACCGCGTATAATCGCCTTCATGGGGAAGTAAAAAAGGCCATAGCTAACGACAATCGCGTGAGATGGGAAAAAGCAACCGAAAACATAAATGGGCTGAGAGAACCTAAGAGGTTCTGGGATACATTTAAAACTCTTACTGGCCAAAAGAGCAAAATTGCCAATAATAATGCGCTAAAGACTAGCGACGGATCTATGGCCATAGACGACAAGGCAAAGGCCAGTGCTTTTGCCGAACTTCTAAAGAAGGCACATCGTCCACAAGAAGGGAACAGATATGACAACGATTTTAAGGTACGAGTAAATAAATTTGTCCAAGATAACAACTCAATCTTCAATGAACCGAACTTCGACCAAAGGCATGAAGACGGGGACGACCATGAATTAACCGAACCAATAAGCGTAGAAGAGGTCATGGGTATAATCAGAAAATGCAGGTCATCTTCGTCCCCAGGAGAAGACGAAGTCTCTTACAAAATAATGAAACAGTGCCCCAACATCTTCTACTGCAGACTTACCAAACTCTTAAACTGCTGTCTCTCCTGTGGGTACTTCCCAAAATGCTGGAAAGTGGCCACGGGAGTCATGATACCTAAACCCGACAAAGACCTTACCAACCCTTCTAACTACCGCCCAATCAGCTTGCTTAGCTGTGTTGGGAAAATATTTGAGCGGATTCTCACTACGAGACTTCGCAGCTATCTCGAATCAATCAATTTTTTCAACAAATGGCAAAGAGCATATAGGAGTCAGAAAGAGGGAATCGAACACGTATATAGACTGGTCGATTATATGAAAACAGCATTTAGTCAAAACGAAATCGGAACCGCGCTTTTTTTGGATGTAGAAAAAGCGTTCGACTCGGTATGGCACAATGGCGTGAGATATAAACTAGCGAAAATGGGATTACCCACTAAAATTCTAAGGATCATATCATCATTTCTAACTGACCGAAAAATCAAGGTGAGGGTTAATCGCGAGGTGTCAGAGGAAGTAATACTCGAAGCGGGAACACCACAAGGGTCGGTTCTAAGTCCGCTTCTTTTCATAATATATGTGAATGATATAGAAAAAGTAGGGAAAAACTTTGTTGAACTATCGCAGTTCTCAGATGACAAAGGCATTTGGACAGCCAGCAAGTCCAGAAACATAATTAAAAATCGTCTGCAGGATACCATTCGCGATCTTGAAAGCTGGTGTGCCCTGTGGCGCATCAAACTCAATGCCGCCAAAACTCAAAAAGTTACGTTCTTCAAAAAGCAAAGGAAAAAACCAGTCCCGAGTATCGATCTCCAGTTATACGATCACAAACTAGAAGCAAACAAAGAGGCCAAATTTTTGGAATTTATCCTAGATAGCAATCTCAGTCTAAACAGTCACGTAAACTCCATTACGGTTAGAGCTACTAAACGTATCAATTTTCTGAAGATGATCAGAGGTAGAAATTGGGGAGCAAACAAAGATGTGCTTCTCAAGCTCTACAAAACATTTATACGTCCGGTACTAGAATACGGTGCCATAATAACAAGCGACCTAAGCAAAACCAACATTCAGAAGCTACAGAGGGTTCAAAATTATGCCCTGCGAGTGGCACTATGCAAACCGAAATGGACACCAATAAAGGAACTTCACGAGCTAGCAAAAATAGAAACTATTGATACGCGATTAAAAGACCTACAAGCCAAAACCCTCAACAGACTCCAAGATAGTGAATTAATGGTTGAGTTGAACGAACACCGATCCCTTAACAGAAAAACAAAATAAGTTTCCAGAAAATAGAAAAAAAAAAAAAAAAAAAAAAAAAAAAAAAAAAAAAATAATAAAATGAAAATAAAATAAAAATTATACAATATAACTAAATCGCGTGGAGTCAGTGAGGATTGCCTCGCTACTCATTGGGAACTTTAGGATAGAGTCTGTGAGGACTGCCTCGCAACTCTGCTGAAGCGCGATTGAAACGCGTTTAATAAGATCT
The DNA here is from genome assembly GCA_031216915.1 of Pictodentalium vernedei. NCBI lineage: Eukaryota > Metazoa > Mollusca > Scaphopoda > Dentaliida > Dentaliidae > Pictodentalium > Pictodentalium vernedei. The sequence continues at coordinate 576,249,921 of CM062297.1, read as the reverse complement.
ATATAACAAAACCCTCCACATACTCCAGGATAGTGAATCAATGGTGAAGCTGAACGAACACCGAACCCTAAACAGAAAAACAAAATAATCCACAGTAAATTAAAATTACTCAATAGAATTAAACTGCGTGGAGTCAGTGAGGATTGCCTCGCTACTCATTGAGGTCTTTAGGATTGAGTCTGTGAGGATTGCCTCGCAACTCTGCGTGTTGGGAGTGGACTCCGAAGAAACACACCCCTTACCCCATCCATAGCAACAATCACACAGCAGGCACAATATACAATAGCGGATACCTATCTTTCTCTCTACCTTTTACTTTTCTAACTGAACATTCTCAAATTTTCTTGCAACACTCTTATCAAGAAGACGCATGGAAATGGTAGACAAAGCGTAGGAGGAAGTGGTGCAACCTACCTTTCTGCAACATATACAAGAAACCACCAAACGCTAGGCAAGGATTGAAACAAGCTTGTCTGGCTGGGAACGAGTGTACATTTGATATAAATGAACATTTGAATAAAGATTTAACAGCCCTTTTAAGGGCTTGAGGGTGTGTGTCAGTGATTTTTTTTTTTTTTTTTTTTTTTTTTGGGGGGGGGGGGGTTGGGGTGGGGTGGAGGAGGTCATTTGGGATTCCCGAAGGATAACCAGATACCTCAAAATCACATACGGCATCCTATCTCCCAGAAGGCTTGATGGATGACTCCCGGTTTCTTAAAACTAAACTGTTGGAGCTTTCTCCACTTCTTTTTTGTAACCGCTATGGTCATAGACCGGGGCCGCTACCAAACCGGCGTTGCTGTTTGGTTTTCTTTTCTCTTCTTCCCTTAAACTTGCCATCGCACAACATTACATTCTGGCTCGCCACCATGGTGGGACTCAAACCTCTACCATCGCCGAACTGGAACCGAACAGAGCTCGCTCTCTAATAGTTTTAAAGGCGTTGGGGGATTGAGTATTGACCTCCTAACACTCCAGCTTAAACTGCCGGGTATTCTAGCCGCGTGCATAACCCCCTCAGACTCCATTTTGGGCAATAGGAAAGCTAGGCCTGTGTGATGCAAGGAAAAAAAAAATAAGGTTAACCGGGTCGCAAGGGATTTGTAAATCCCACATCGTCCCTGCGCGCCTTCAGCGCGCTAAAACCTTTCATTCATTCAAAGTTGGAAACATTTTCCTCAAAGTCTCTTTGAAAAAGCCAAACCAAGCGAAACGCGTCGAGACAGACGGATTATTTTCTACCTTTGCTGAAGACTACAACCAATCCAGGTATCTTCTCGAATAGGTAATATCTAGATTTCATTTTAATTTATTTCATTTCTTCATTTTAATTTCATTTTAAATTCATCTACTTATTCTTCAAATGGCTCAAAAAAGACAGAAGCATCAGGGAAAGAGAGTTGCCCAGTCTGGAAGGGGCCAGGAACAATCGTTCCAGGCCTATTCTAGATTGGTCAAGGCCCTTTTCCAGGTGATTCAGTGTATGCACCATATTGGGCTCCTAGAGCAGCATTTGGCCAACCGGGATTTCCCGAAGCAGTTGGAGAAGAAAGTAGATGAGTTAGGGGGCTTTCTAAAGCCGGCTCTTCCCACCCCACACATTTTTTCTGTTTTTCGACAGATTAGTGTGGGATGGGCCAACCAAACGTTAAATGCTTTAATTGAGCATTATAAGATAAATTTAAACCAGTTGAAGTCTAAGATAACTTTGGCTATGCGACCACCTCCTGGACTCGAAAAGTTAGACTTCAACAGCGCTTCGGCGCGTGCCTTGATCTGGGCTCAAAAAAACTTTAAAAACAAGTTGACAGGTAAGACGATTTCGGCCTATGAGTCTTACATTTCGGAACTTCGCCCAGCGTCTGGAGTAAGGAACAATACGGGAGGGAGCAAGCAAACTCCGGCCCGTGTTGTCCCTCTACCCCAACGCGAAAAGCAAAATAAGAAAAGATCAAGGCAAAGCACTTCTCCCTCTTCTTTTCCTTCTACTTCTTCTTTCTCTCAGAGTAAGCGCCTCAATTTGCAAACATCTCCGGTCCATATTGTGACTGAAGATGCTCGCAAATTGAGTAACGCTGTCTCGCCTCGTCTTGTTCCTCTACCTCCTACTCCTCCTCAGCCTTTCTTCTCTGGTTCTCCTAGTGCTCTCACTAGAACTCCTCCTCCTCCTTCTGTTTCTTCTCCTGTTTCTGTTTCCTCTCCTGCTTCTGTTTCTTCTCCCCCTTCCCCTGCATCTAGTGTGGTTCAACCAGGTATATCGTACTCAGAGAAAGTCAAATCACCGAGCCGCAACTCGGGCCGCTCATTTGATTCTAAATTCTCCTAGTTTCGGCACAAAAGCGGAGTTAATTTTGACAAAAGGAATTGGCGCCTCCCCGATGTTTGTAAAAACATCCTTATGATTGGAAGTTCAAATTTAGGACGCATTGATCGAAATCCCCATCCGGACATCCAGGTGGAGTGTTACCCCGGCGCCAAATTCAATCATCTGCGCTCCATGTTTAAAGGGCACAGGGGCCAGTCCAGTCCCCAAAAAATATTATTAAATATTGGCGTGAATTCTCGAAACGATAATTCTGATCTCGTAGTTAAGCAGTTGCGGAATATGCTTAGCGATATCAGGGTCAAGTTTAGATCAGCAAAAATTTATTTCGCTGAACTAAACTTTTCGCAAAAACTCCCTCAGGCTGAGAGGAGAACCCTGAGCATCATCAACGAAACCATTCGGAAAGTGAAGGACGTTAACGTGATACCAAAAATTGATGACGCAAAGTTTGATGTTGCTCAGGATTTAATCCATTGGACCACGAGAACCGCCAATATTATGTACGATCACTGGTTGAACCACCTAAATTTAAACTAAGTAAAGGCAAAGGTAACAGCCGCCTAACAGATGTGGGATTAGGAACTAATGTGGTTAACCTGTCTGGCACCAATGACCTAACAACCCAACAGAAATCTCTTTTAGATCGCGGTTTAACTTTTGTACCAGCACCAAAGCCTAAAACTGATAACCAAACAAATTTACCATCATACAACTGTAATTTTCTTAGGCAAATGAAATTAGCCGACCGCTTTAGAAACTCCAGCGGTCGGAAACTTCCTTTTACAGAATCATCTGGTTGGTCACCTCCAGATAGTGAAGTAGATCCCGAAATTATTGAGGCTAGCAAACGAATCATCAAAAAGGTGTTCAGCATGAACATACTCTCCGATAAAGACAATTTAACAGCTGGTGAACGGAGAGCCCTCACGAAACTTCGAAAAAATAAGAAATTAGTAATTAAACCAGCCGACAAAGGTGGGTCGGTAGTTGTTCTATCTCGGGATAATTATATAAAGGAAGCCATGAGACAACTCAGCAATACTAAACATTATAAGAAAATAGATTCACTTATTTGGCCTAGTAATATCGAAAAATTCAATAAGATCTTAAAATTTCTCCTCGACGAAGGTCACATTACCAAAAAACAATTGAAATATTTAACAGCTAAGCTCAGTGCTCAAACAAGACAATTTTATATCCTACCAAAGATCCACAAGGACCGTTCTTCATGGACGGATGACTTAACTCCACCCGGGAGGCCAATTGTATCAGATTGTAATTCGGAATCTTATGCGATCTCGGAATTAATTGATTATCATCTGAAACCTATAGCAAATAGACATCCGAGCTATCTAAAAAACACACAGGATTTCCTGTCACAAATTTCGAAATTGAAAATATCAAAAAATGCAATTCTGGCTACTTTGGATATCGACAGTATGTATACGAACATTGATATTGATAAAGGTGTTAAATCAGTTAAAAATGCATTTGAAAAATATCCGGATGCGAAACGCCCGGATGAACAAATTTTGGATCTTTTAGAGCTGAGCTTAAAAGGTAATGACTTTCAATTCAATGGAGAATATTTTCTACAAATAATGGGTTGTCCTATGGGTAAAAGATTCAGTCCTAATTTTGCAAGCATTTATGTAGCGGAATGGGAGGAAAATGCCTTAAGCAAATGTGCAAAGCATCCTCTCGTATATCTCAGATATTTAGATGACATTTTTATTATTTGGGAACATTCAAAAGAAGATTTTGATGAATTTTTAGAAATTTTGAATAATCACGATCCAAATATTAAATTGAAAGCTACTATCAGTGAAAATTCTGTTGATTTTCTCGATGTAACTGTGTATAAAGGCAAGCAATTTCAGGCGTCCGGTCATTTAGATTATAAAGTATATTTTAAACCAACTGATTCACATCAATTGTTGCACACTAAATCATTTCATCCTCAACATACATTTAAAGGTATCATCAAATCACAGCTCATTCGTTTCCACCGCAATTCAAGTGATAAGGTAAATTTCAATGAGGCTTGTTCTACTCTATTTGGCGCCCTCAGATCGAGAGGGTACTCGTTGCGCCTATTGCGTAGCCTGAAATCCCAAACCTTGAAAAAGCTCGAAAGTCCAGCTGAAACTACCGATTTCGAACCACTGAAGATTGAACACAACAGACCGTTGCAAAATAGTAGTGGCGCGGTATTTAATTGCAAAAAGCCTCGTTGTAGACTGCATACTTTTATGCCTGATCAGAAAGAGGAATTTTCCTCCGAACAAACGAAAAATCATTATCAGATCCGTAACCCCCTCCATTGTGATTCACCAAACATTATTTACCTTATCACTTGTAAGCGATGTCGGAAACAGTATGTTGGTCAAAGTCAAAATCCTTTTCGAGAACGTGCTACTAGACACAAACAGGATATAAAACATAATGCTGATGCCCCAGTAGCACAACATTTTAACCTTCCTGGCCATTCTTTGGACGATTTCGAAATCCACCCAATTGAACAACCACCAATTAAAGACACATTAGAAGAAACGGATGAATTTAGAAAAAAACGTGAAGCTTTTTGGATCAATACGCTTCAAACCCTCTGGCCATTTGGTATGAACATATCAGAGGGCGAATGCGAAAGGAGGTCCATCATTCCTTTCACTTTAACGTACAACAGAATGAATATCGAAATAGCAAAAATGTTAAAAGATGAATTCAATTTTACCAATGCTAAATTAAATGAACCTTTGAATCTTCGACCTGTCATCGCCTATAAGAAAAACAAAAGCTTGCGTAACATCCTTGTAAGGACTAAATTAGAGCCCATCAATGAATAACATCAATTATTGCCAGTCAGTTTAACCAGTTCCTAAGCTCATCACTTAGTTTAAATCAAATTTGGTGTAATTTTTTGTCATGTTTCAAACCCATCTGGGTTCAGTAAATGAAAACAATTTTTCGGCGGCATATTAAAAGAAAAAAACGTTTCAGTATGAAATGTCTGTGCCAGTGCGATTTTTTAACCTCAAACACACACACACACACACACACACACACACACACACACACACACACACACACAGAGTCTTGTACTGTGTTACGAACGGGCTCAGATACCAGTTGGTTAAAAACCGGGCTCACGCTGACGAGTACACTTGATGGGTTGAATGTCTGGTGTGTGTGCCCGATCGTAGGTGTCTACAAATCCACACACAGAGACACAGATACACACATACTCTTTTCCAGAAAACGTTCAACAGGGCTCCCCTCAAACTTCGATTTTTCTTTGATAATTGGGGCCTGGTTATGCCTGTTGTGGTGTTATTACAACCAGGCTCACCCCATTTGTTGGGCCGAGCCCGGTTAGTAGGTAAAATGTCTGGTGTGTGTGCCCGATTGGTAGGTCCGTACTACCCCCCCCCCCCCCCCCCCACACACACACACACAGTCTTCTCTACCCTACATACCGAGCTACCCCATTGTTTGTCCTTTGTGTGGACTAACGGTTTCTACCTCGTTTTGCCGGTACAGTTCTGGGAAAACAACCGAGGTAAAGGGTTTCTTTTGTCTTTTGTACCTCAGTAAGGCGAAACACGCAAACTCTTTTGTCTAGTTACCTCGACAAGTTGGTAAGACAAACACACACACACACACACACACACACACACACACACACACACACACACACACACACACACACACACACACACACACACACACACACACACACACACACACACACAGAGTCTTGTCTTCCCTACATACCGAGGTACCCCATTGTTTGTCTTTTGTGTGGACTAACGGTTTCAACCTCGTTTTGCCGGTACAGATCTGGGAAAACAACCGAGGTAAAGGGTTTCTTTTGTCTTTTGTACCTCGGTAAGGCGAAACACGCAAACTCTTTTGTCTAGTTACCTCGTCAAGTTGGTAAGACAAACCCACACACACACACACACACACACACAGAGTCTTGTCTCCCCTACATACCGAGGTACCCCATTGTTTGTCCTTTGTGTGAACTAACGGTTTCTACCTCGTTTTGCCGGTACAGTTCTGGGAAAACAACCGAGGTAAAGGGTTTCTTTTGTCTTTTGTACCTCGGTAAGGCGAAACACGCAAACTCTTTTGTCTACTTACCTCGTCAAGTTGGTAAGACAATAATTATATAAAGGAAGCCATGAGACAACTCAGCAATACTAAACATTATAAGAAAATAGATTCACTTATTTGGCCTAGTAATATCGAAAAATTCAATAAGATCTTAAAATTTCTCCTCGACGAAGGTCACATTACCAAAAAACAATTGAAATATTTAACAGCTAAGCTCAGTGCTCAAACAAGACAATTTTATATCCTACCAAAGATCCACAAGGACCGTTCTTCATGGACGGATGACTTAACTCCACCCGGGAGGCCAATTGTATCAGATTGTAATTCGGAATCTTATGCGAGCTCGGAATTAATTGATTATCATCTGAAACCTATAGCAAATAGACATCCGAGCTATCTAAAAAATACACAGGATTTCCTGTCAAAAATTTCTAAATTGAAAATATCGAAAAATGCAATTCTGGCTACTTTGGATATCGACAGTATGTATACGAACATTGATATTGATAAAGGTGTTAAATCAGTTAAAAATGCATTTGAAAAATATCCGGATGCGAAACGCCCGGATGAACAAATTTTGGATCTTTTAGAGCTGAGCTTAAAAGGTAATGACTTTCAATTCAATGGAGAATATTTTCTACAAATAATGGGTTGTCCTATGGGTAAAAGATTCAGTCCTAATTTTGCAAGCATTTATGTAGCGGAATGGGAGGAAAAGGCCTTAAGCAAATGTGCAAAGCATCCTCTCGTATATCTCAGATATTTAGATGACATTTTTATTATTTGGGAACATTCAAAAGAAGATTTTGATGAATTTTTAGAAATTTTGAATAATCACGATCCAAATATTAAATTGAAAGCTACTATCAGTGACAATTCTGTTGATTTTCTCGATGTGACCGTGTATAAAGGCAAGCAATTTCAGGCATCCGGTCATTTAGATTATAAAGTGTATTTTAAACCAACTGATTCACATCAATTGTTGCACACAAAATCATTTCATCCTCAACATACATTTAAAGGTATCATCAAATCACAACTCATTCGTTTCCACCGCAATTCAAGTGATAAGGTAAATTTCAATGAGGCCTGTTCTACTCTATTTGGCGCCCTCAGATCGAGAGGGTACTCGCTGCGCCTCTTGCGTAGCCTGAAATCCCAAACCCTGAAAAAGCTCGAAAGTCCAGCTGAAACTACCGATTTCGAACCACTGAAGATTGAACACAACAGACCGTTGCAGAATGGTAGTGGCGCGGTATTTAATTGTAAAAAGCCTCGTTGTAGACTGCATACTTTTATGCCTGATCAGAAAGAGGAATTTTCCTCCGAACAAACGAAAAATCATTATCAGATCCGTAACCCCCTCCATTGTGATTCACCAAACATTATTTACCTTATCACTTGTAAGCGATGTCGGAAACAGTATGTTGGTCAAAGTCAAAATCCTTTTCGAGAACGTGCTACTAGACACAAACAGGATATAAAACATAATGCTGATGCCCCAGTAGCACAACATTTTAACCTTCCTGGCCATTCTTTGGACGATTTCGAAATCCATCCTATTGAACAACCACCAATTAAAGACACATTAGAAGAAACGGATGAATTTAGAAAAAAACGTGAAGCTTTTTGGATCAAAACGCTTCAAACCCTCTGGCCATTTGGTATGAACATATCAGAGGGCGAATGCGAAAGGAGGTCCATCATTCCTTTCACTTTAACGTACAACAGAATGAATATCGAAATAGCAAAAATGTTAAAAGATGAATTCAATTTTACCAATGCTAAATTAAAATGAACCTTTGAATCTTCGACCTGTCATCGCCTATAAGAAAAACAAAAGCTTGCGTAACATCCTTGCAAGGACTAAATTAGAGCCCATCAATGAATAACATCAATTTTTGCCAGTCAGTTTAACCAGTTCCTAAGCTCATCACTTAGTTTAAATCAATTTTATGTAATTTTTTGTCATGTTTGAAACCATCAGGGTTCAGTAAATGAAAACAATTTTTCGGCGGCATATTAAAGAAAAAAACGTTTCAGTAGGAAATGTCTGTGCCAGTGCGATTTTTTAACCTCAAACACACACACACACAGAGTCTTGTCTTCCCTACATACCGAGGTACCCCATTGTTTGTCCTTTGTGTGGACTAACGGTTTCTACCTCGTTTTGCCGGTACAGTTCTGGGAAAACAACCGAGGTAAAGGGTTTCTTTTGTCTTTTGTACCTCGGTAAGGCGAAACACGCAAACTCTTTTGTCTAGTTACCTCGTCAAGTGGTAAGACAAACCCACACACACACACACACACACACACACACACACACACTCTCTCTCTCTCTCTCTCTCTCTCTCTCTCTCTCTCTCTCTCTCTCTCTCTCTCACGAACCAGTGACATGAATGTTCTTCGCGTTAGCTCAAGGCCGAACGTAATAGGGGGCGATTTGTCCTCCAATTAAAAGCACATGATGAGCAGCGACCTTGTTACGAATCTAAAAGGCTGTGTTTTGACTTTGAATAAAGTTTAAAACTGTCGTATGTAACAATGTTAGAGCGAATAAATGGGACAATTAGAAGTCATTCTGCCGTGTTTACTGTTGTTTTGTCTTGTTGTTCAATTCCAGTGAATGAAAGCGAACAGGATATTTAAATACCAAAAACTGAGGTCCTTACAGTAAGGGTGTCTGAAAACCTTGGTTATGAAATTTAGGCCTTTATTCGTAGATTCTTCAAGCGATGGTCGGTAGGGTGGGGATGGGGATGTCATAGACCGGACTCACACCTTTATTCATTGGTAAATAACACTTCACATAACACATTGTGAAAAAGGCGGGGAACTTGCACGTTTTGATGATCATATAGCAGGCCAGGGACAGCGGGGCAGGAGGGGGCACGCCCCCCCCCCCCCCCACACACACACACTTTTTTCACCAATTATAGGTACACAAACGGCATTTTCTGACATAATGTACATAACCCCTATAGACACAACACATTTCTTTCTCATCAATTCTCATTCGATTCATATATACTGTATTTCTTTTCTCGTTTACTTTTACCCTGTGATTTTGCAAAATATAAATTTGCATTCAAAGCAAAGAACTAGTTCAATTCAATTCAATCCATAGTATACGAATTGGGGGGGGGGGGGGGGCGCCATATAGGTTGTAGTGTGTACCAAAATGTAAGATATATAAAGGCGAATACTACTCTTAAATCAAAAACGAAAAAAATAAATCCACCACCACTACCCTAATCTGTGGAAACACCCGAAGACAGCCGATGTAGTACGAACACACCTGATGCCACATGATTCACTTTGGATCGGCCAATATCCAATATCGCAAAATAATAACAATGAGGTTGAGGTTGAGGTCGCTGAGGTTAGTGTCTTAAAGGGGGTGTGAATAAGGGTGAGGGGTAGCGTATATAAATTTATATATTTTGCACGAATAAGCCGCCCCGCAACTATTGACCCCCCCCCCCCGCCCCGAAGAAAAATTATTTTCCAGCCTACACCCTAATGGTACCTATAAAGGTGTGACCCCCGCTTTTGGGTCTGACTCCCCACTTTTTTGGCGCTTCCGCCGCCTCTGTAGCAGGCCTATTTTACAGAGTTCAAAACAATATGTACTAACACACGAGCACATCTCGATACGATAATCATACAGTTTCTTATATGCAAGGTACCCTAGCTTGCACTAGGTCAAGCCATTGTATAGACTGATACAGGCTTGAATAAATGGAGTGATCTGATTGAGTCTAGATTTGGTCAAAGGCAGATATCAAGACAGAATCGGGGGGGGGGGGTAGCCACTAAGTAGTGCCACCATTATTTATTATTTATTGGTGTTTAAGGTCACATATTTCTGCACAATGGCTAATCATGACCACGACAGTTTTACGGGTGGAGGAAGCCGGAGTACCCGGAGAGAACCACCGAACAACGGCGAGCAACTGTCAGCTCCCCAACATACTAACTCCACACAAGCAGGGTTAGCATTGGTTGAAGACAGGTGCATCATCGACGTGCAGTACGCCTTAGTACACAGCGTCACCGTGCCCCCACGTGGGCAATGGGGGTGAAGTGTCTTGCCCAAGGACACGGACAGACGGATTATTTTCTACCTTTACTGAAGACTGCAACCAATCCAGGTATCTTCTTTAATAGGTAATATCTAATTTTCCAATTTTATTTATTTCATCACTTTTATATTTTATTTATACTTAATTCAACTACTCGTTCCAGGCCTATTCTAGATTGGTCAAGGCCCTTTTCCAGGTGATTCAGTGTATGCACCATATTGGGCTCTTAGAGCAGCATTTGGCCAACCGGGATTTCCCGAAACAGTTGGAGAAGAAAGTAGATGAGTTAGGTGGCTTTCTAAAGCCGGCTCTTCCCACCCCACACATTTTTTCTGTTTTTCGACAGATTAGTGTGGGATGGGCCAACCAAACGTTAAATGCTTTAGTTGAGCATTACAAGATAAATTTAAACCAGTTGAAGTCTAAGATAACTTTGGCTATGCGACCACCTCCTCGACTCGAAAAAATAGACTTCAACAGCGCTTCGGCGCGTGCCTTGATCTGGGCTCAAAAAAACTTTAAAAATAAGTTGACAGATAAAGACGATTTCGGCCTATGAGTCTTACATTTCGGAACTTCGCCCAGCGTCTGGAGTAAGGAACAATACGGGAGGGAGCAAGCAAACTCCGGCCCGTGTTGTCCCTCTACCCCAACGCGAAAAGCAAAATAAGAAAAGATCAAGGCAAAGCACTTCTCCCTCTTCTTCTCCTTCTACTTCTTCTTTCTCTCAGAGTAAGCGCCTCAATTTGCAAACATCTCCGGTCCATATTGTGACTGAAGATGCTCGCAAATTGAGTAACGCTGTCTCGCCTCGTCTTGCTCCTCTACCTCCTACTCCTCCTCAGCCTTTCTTCTCTGGTTCTCCTAGTGCTCTTACTAGAACTCCTCCTTCTGTTTCTTCTCCTGCTTCTGTTTCCTCTCCTGCTTCTGTTTCCTCTCCTGCTTCTGTTTCCTCTCCCCCTTCTCCTGCCTCTAGTGTGGTTCAACCAGGTATATCGTACTCAGAGAAAGTCAAATCACCGAGCCGCAACTCGGGCCGCTCATTTGATTCTAAATTCTCCCAGTTTCGGCATAAAAGCGGAGTTAATTTTGACAAAAGGAATTGGCGCCTCCCCGATGTTTGTAAAAACATCCTTATGATTGGAAGTTCAAATTTAGGACGCATTGATCGAAATCCCCATCCGGACATCCAGGTGGAGTGTTACCCCGGCGCCAAATTCAATCATCTGCGCTCAATGTTTAAAGGGCACAGGGGCCAGTCCAGTCCCCAAAAAATATTATTAAATATTGGCGTGAATTCTCGAAACGATAATTCTGATCTCGTAGTTAAGCAGTTGCGGAATATGCTTAGCGATATCAGGGTCAAGTTTAGATCAGCAAAAATTTATTTCGCTGAACTAAACTTTTCGCAAAAACTCCCTCAGGCTGAGAGGAGAACCCTGAGCATCATCAACGAAACCATTCGGAAAGTGAAGGACGTTAACGTTATACCTAAAATTGATGACGCGAAGTTTGATGTTGCTCAGGATCTAATCCATTGGACCACGAGAACCGCCAATATTATGTACGATCACTGGTTGAACCACCTAAATTTAAACTAAGTAAAGGCAAAGGTAACAGCCGCCTAACAGATGTGGGATTAGGAACTAATGTGGTTAACCTGTCTGGCACCAATGACCTAACAACCCAAGAGAAATCTCTTTTAGATCGCGGTTTAACTTTTGTACCAGCACCAAAGCCTAAAACTGATAACCAAACAAATTTACCATCATACAACTGTAATTTTCTTAGGCAAATGAAATTAGCAGACCGCTTTAGAAACTCCAGCGGTCGGAAACTTCCTTTCACAGAATCATCTGGTTGGTCACCTCCAGATAGTGAAGTAGATCCCGAAATTATTGAGGCTAGTAAACGAATCATCCAAAAGGTGTTCAGCATGAACATACTCTCCGATAAAGACAATTTAACAGCTGGTGAACGGAGAGCCCTCACGAAACTTCGAAAAAATAAGAAATTAGTAATTAAACCAGCCGACAAAGGTGGGTCGGTAGTTGTTCTATCTCGGGATAATTATATAAAGGAAGCCATGAGACAACTCAGCAATACTAAACATTATAAGAAAATAGATTCACTTATTTGGCCTAGTAATATCGAAAAATTCAATAAGATCTTAAAATTTCTCCTCGACGAAGGTCACATTACCAAAAAACAATTGAAATATTTAACAGCTAAGCTCAGTGCTCAAACAAGACAATTTTATATCCTACCAAAGATCCACAAGGACCGTTCTTCATGGACGGATGACTTAACTCCACCCGGGAGGCCAATTGTATCAGATTGTAATTCGGAATCTTATGCGATCTCGGAATTAATTGATTATCATCTGAAACCTATAGCAAATAGACACCCGAGCTATCTAAAAAAATACACAGGATTTCCTGTCAAAAATTTCGAAATTGAAAATATCGAAAAATGCAATTCTGGCTACTTTGGATATCGACAGTATGTATACGAACATTGATATTGATAAAGGTGTTAAATCAGTTAAAAATGCATTTGAAAAATATCCGGATGCGAAACGCCCGGATGAACAAATTTTGGATCTTTTAGAGCTGAGCTTAAAAGGTAATGACTTTCAATTCAATGGAGAATATTTTCTACAAATAATGGGTTGTCCTATGGGCAAAAGATTCAGTCCTAATTTTGCAAGCATTTATGTAGCGGAATGGGAGGAAAATGCCTTAAGCAAATGTGCAAAGCATCCTCTCGTATATCTCAGGTATTTAGATGACATTTTTATTATTTGGGAACATTCAAAAGAAGATTTTGATGAATTTTTCGAAATTTTGAATAATCACGATCCAAATATTAAATTGAAAGCTACTATCAGTGAAAATTCTGTTGATTTTCTCGATGTGACCGTGTATAAAGGCAAGCAATTTCAGGCGTCCGGTCATTTAGATTATAAAGTGTATTTTAAACCAACTGATTCACATCAATTGTTGCACACAAAATCATTTCATCCTCAACATACATTTAAAGGTATCATCAAATCACAACTCATTCGTTTCCACCGCAATTCAAGTGATAAGGTAAATTTCAATGAGGCTTGTTCTACTCTATTTGGCGCCCTCAGATCGAGAGGGTACTCGCTGCGTCTCTTGCGTAGCCTGAAATCCCAAACCCTGAAAAAGCTCGAAAGTCCAGCTGAAACTACCGATTTCGAACCACTGAAGATTGAACACAACAGACCGTTGCAGAATGGTAGTGGCGCGGTATTTAATTGCAAAAAGCCTCGTTGTAGACTGCATACTTTTATGCCTGATCAGAAAGAGGAATTTTCCTCCGAACAAACGAAAAATCATTATCAGATCCGTAACCCCCTCCATTGTGATTCACCAAACATTATTTACCTTATCACTTGTAAGCGATGTCGGAAACAGTATGTTGGTCAAAGTCAAAATCCTTTTCGAGAACGTGCTACTAGACACAAACAGGATATAAAACATAATGCTGATGCCCCAGTAGCACAACATTTTAACCTTCCTGGCCATTCTTTGGACGATTTCGAAATCCATCCTATTGAACAACCACCAATTAAAGACACATTAGAAGAAACGGATGAATTTAGAAAAAAACGTGAAGCTTTTTGGATCAATACGCTTCAAACTCTCTGGCCATTTGGTATGAACATATCAGAGGGCGAATGCGAAAGGAAGTCCATCATTCCTTTCACTTTAACGTACAACAGAATGAATATCGAAATAGCAAAAATGTTAAAAGATGAATTCAATTTTACCAATGCTAAATTAAATGAACCTTTGAATCTTCGACCTGTCATCGCCTATAAGAAAAACAAAAGCTTGCGTAACATCCTTGTAAGGACTAAATTAGAGCCCATCAATGAATAACACCAATTTCTGCCAGTCAGTTTAACCAGTTCCTAAGCTCATCACTTAGTTTAAATCAATTTTGTGTACTTTTTTGTCATGTTTGAAACCAATCAGGGTTCAGTAAATGAAAACAATTTTTCGGCGGCATATTAAAAGAAAAAAACGTTTCAGTATGAAATGTCTGTGCCAGTGCGATTTTTTAACCTCAAACACACACACACACAGAGTCTTGTCTCCCCTACATACCGAGGTACCCCATTGTTTGTCCTTTGTGTGGACTAACGGTTTCTACCTCGTTTTGCCGGTACAGTTCTGGGAAAACAACCGAGGTAAAGGGTTTCTTTTGTCTTTTGTACCTCGGTAAGGCGAAACACGCAAACTCTTTTGTCTACTTACCTCGTCAAGTTGGTAAGACAATAATTATATAAAGGAAGCCATGAGACAACTCAGCAATACTAAACATTATAAGAAAATAGATTCACTTATTTGGCCTAGTAATATCGAAAAATTCAATAAGATCCTAAAATTTCTCCTCGACGAAGGTCACATTACCAAAAAACAATTGAAATATTTAACAGCTAAGCTCAGTGCTCAAACAAGACAATTTTATATCCTACCAAAGATCCACAAGGACTGTTCTTCATGGACGGATGACTTAACTCCACCCGGGAGGCCAATTGTATCAGATTGTAATTCGGAATCTTATGCGAGCTCGGAATTAATTGATTATCATCTGAAACCTGTAGCAAATAGACATCCGAGCTATCTAAAAAATACACATATGTATACGAACATTGATATTGATAAAGGTGTTAAATCAGTTAAAAATGCATTTGAAAAATATCCGGATGCGAAACGCCCGGATGAACAAATTTTGGATCTTTTAGAGCTGAGCTTAAAAGGTAATGACTTTCAATTCAATGGAGAATATTTTCTACAAATAATGGGTTGTCCTATGGGCAAAAGATTCAGTCCTAATTTTGCAAGCATTTATGTAGCGGAATGGGAGGAAAATGCCTTAAGCAAATGTGCAAAGCATCCTCTCGTATATCTCAGTTATTTAGATGACATTTTTATTATTTCGGAACATTCAAAAGAAGATTTTGATGACTTTTTAGAAATTTTGAACAATCACGATCCAAATCTTAAATTGAAAGCTACTATCAGTGAAAATTCTGTTGATTTTCTCGATGTGACCGTGTATAAAGGCAAGCCATTTCAGGCGTCCGGTCATTTAGATTATAAAGTGTATTTTAAACCAACTGATTCACATCAATTGTTGCACACAAAATCATTTCATCCTCAACATACATTTAAAGGTATCATCAAATCACAACTCATTCGTTTCCACCGCAATTCAAGTGATAAGGTAAATTTCAATGAGGCTTGTTCTACTCTATTTGGCGCCCTCAGATCGAGAGGGTACTCGCTGCGCCTCTTGCGTAGCCTGAAATCCCAAACCCTGAAAAAGCTCGAAAGTCCAGCTGAAACTACCGATTTCGAACCACTGAAGATTGAACACAACAGACCGTTGCAGAATGGTAGTGGCGCGGTATTTAATTGCAAAAAGCCTCATTGTAGACTGCATACTTTTATGCCTGATCAGAAAGAGAATTTTTCCTCCGAACAAACGAAAAATCATTATCAGATCCGTAACCCCCTCCATTGTGATTCACCAAACATTATTTACCTTATCACTTTTAAGCGATGTCGGAAACAGTATGTTGGTCAAAGTCAAAATCCTTTTCGAGAGCGTGCTACTAGACACAAACAGGATATAAAGCATAATGCTGATGCCCCAGTAGCACAACATTTTAACCTTCCTGGCCATTCTTTGGACGATTTCGAAATCCATCCTACTGAACAACCACCAATTAAAGACACATTAGAAGAAACGGATGAATTTAGAAAAAAACGTGAAGCTTTTTGGATCAATACGCTTCAAACTCTCTGGCCATTTGGTATGAACATATCAGAGGGCGAATGCGAAAGGAGGTCCATCATTCCTTTCACTTTAACGTACAACAGAATGAATATCGAAATAGCAAAAATGTTAAAAGATGAATTCAATTTTACAAATGCTAAATTAAATGAACCTTTGAATCTTCGACCTGTCATCGCCTATAAGTAAAACAAAAGCTTGCGTAACATCCTTGCAAGGACTAAATTAGAGCCCATCAATGAATAACATCAATTTTTGCCAGTCAGTTTAACCAGTTCCTAAGCTCATCACTTAGTTTAAATCAATTTTATGTAATTTTTTGTCATGTTTGAAACCCATCAGGGTTCAGTAAATGGAAACAATTTTTCGGCGGCATATTAAAAGAAAAAAACGTTTCAGTAGGAAATGTCTGTGCCAGTGCGATTTTTTAACCTCAAACACACACACACACAGAGTCTTGTCTTCCCTACATACCGAGGTACCCCATTGTTTGTCCTTTGTGTGGACTAACGGTTTCTACCTCGTTTTGCCGGTACAGTTCTGGGAAAACAACCGAGGTAAAGGGTTTCTTTTGTCTTTTGTACCTCGGTAAGGCGAAACACGCAAACTCTTTTGTCTAGTTACCTCGTCAAGTTGGTAAGACAAACCCACACACACACACACACACACACACACACACACACTCTCTCTCTCTCTCTCTCTCTCTCTCTCTCTCTCTCTCTCTCTCTCTCTCTCTCTCTCTCTCTCTCTCTCACGAACCAGTGACATGAATGTTCTTCGCGTTAGCTCAAGGCCGAACGTAATAGGGGCGATTTGTCCTCCAATTAAAAGCACATGATGAGCAGCGACCTTGTTACGAATCTAAAAGGCTGTGTTTTGACTTTGAATAAAGTTTAAAACTGTCGTATGTAACAATGTTAGAGCGAATAAATGGGTCAATTAAAAGTCATTCTGCCGTGTTTACTGTTGTTTTGTCTTGTTGTTCAATTCCAGTGAATGAAAGCGAACAGGATATTTAAATACCAAAAACTGAGGTCCTTACAGTAAGGGTGTCTGAAAACCTTGGTTATGAAATTTAGGCCTTTATTCGTAGATTCTTCAAGCGATGGTCGGTAGGGTGGGGATGGGGATGTCATAGACCGGGACTCACACCTTTATTCAGTGGTAAATAACACTTCACATAACACATTGTGAAAAAGGCGGGGAACTTGCACGTTTTGATGATGATCATATAGCAGGCCAGGGACAGCGGGGCAGGAGGGGCACGCCCCCCCCCCCACACACTTTTTTCACCAATTATAGGTACACAAACGGCATTTTCTGACATAATGTACATAACCCCTATAGACACAACACATTTCTTTCTCATCAATTCTCATTCGATTCATATATACTGTATTTCTTTTCTCGTTTACTTTTACCCTGTGATTTTGCAAAATATAAATTTGCATTCAAAGGCAAAGAACTAGTTCAATTCAATTCAATCCATAGTATACGAATTGGGGGGGGGGGGGGGCGCCATATAGGTTGTAGTGTGTACCAAAATGTAAGATATATAAAGGCGAATACTACTCTTAAATCAAAAACGAAAAAAATAAATCCACCACCACTACCCTAATCTGTGGAAACACCCGAAGACAGCCGATGTAGTACGAACACACCTGATGCCACATGATTCACTTTGGATCGGCCAATATCCAATATCGCAAAATAATAACAATGAGGTTGAGGTTGAGGTCGCTGAGGTTAGTGTCTTAAATGGGGTGTGAATAAGGGTGAGGGGTAGCGTATATAAATTTATATATTTTGCACGAATAAGCCGCCCCGCAACTATTGACCCCCCCCCCCTCCCGCCCCAAAGAAAAAATATTTTCCAGCCTACACCCTAATGGTACCTATAAAGGTGTGACCCCCGCTTTTGGGTCTGACTCCCCACTTTTTTGGAGCTTCCGCCGCCTCTGTAGCAGGCCTATTTTACAGAGTTCAAAACAATATGTACTAACACACGAGCACATCTCGATACGATAATCATACAGTTTCTTATATGCAAGGTACCCTAGCTTGCACTAGGTCAAGCCATTGTATAGACTGATACAGGCTTGAATAAATGGAGTGATCTGATTGAGTCTAGATTTGGTCAAAGGCAGATATCAAGACAGAATCGGGGGGGGGGGGGGTAGCCACTAAGTAGTGCCACCATTATTTATTATTTATTGGTGTTTAAGGTCACATATTTCTGCACAATGGCTAATCATGACCACGACAGTTTTACGGGTGGAGGAAGCCGGAGTACCCGGAGAGAACCACCGAGCAACGGCGAGCAACTGTCAGCTCCCCAACATACTAACTCCACACAAGCAGGGTTAGCATTGGTTGAAGACAGGTGCATCATCGACGTGCAGTACGCCTTAGTACACAGCGTCACCGTGCCCCCACGTGGGCAATGGGGGTGAAGTGTCTTGCCCAAGGACACAACGCGGTCGCCGCAGGTGGGATTCGAACCGAGGACCTCTCGGCTTGCAGCCTGCACCTCTACCAGCTGAGCCACCGCGCCCCCAGTAGTGTCTTAAATGGGGTGTGAATAAGGGTGAGGGGTAGCGTATATAAATTTATATATTTTGCACGAATAAGCCGCCCCGCAACTATTGACCCCCCCCCCCCCCCCCCGCCCCGAAGAAAAATTATTTTCCAGCCTACACCCTAACGGTACCTATAAAGGTGTGACCCCCGCTTTTGGGTCTGACTCCCCACTTTTTTGGAGCTTCCGCCGCCTCTGTAGCAGGCCTATTTTACAGAGTTCAAAACAATATGTACTAACACACGAGCACATCTCGATACGATAATCATACAGTTTCTTATATGCAAGGTACCCTAGCTTGCACTAGGTCAAGCCATTGTATAGACTGATACAGGCTTGAATAAATGGAGTGATCTGATTGAGTCTAGATTTGGTCAAAGGCAGATATCAAGACAGAATCGGGGGAGGGGGGGGGGGGGGGTAGCCACTAAGTAGTGCCACCATTATTTATTATTTATTGGTGTTTAAGGTCACATATTTCTGCACAATGGCTAATCATGACCACGACAGTTTTGCGGGTGGAGGAAGCCGGAGTACCCGGAGAGAACCACCGAGCAACGGCGAGCAACTGTCAGCTCCCCAACATACTAACTCCACACAAGCAGGGTTAGCATTGGTTGAAGACAGGTGCATCATCGACGTGCAGTACGCCTTAGTACACAGCGTCACCGTGCCCCCACGTGGGCAATGGGGGTGAAGTGTCTTGCCCAAGGACACAACGCGGTCGCCGCAGGTGGGATTCGAACCGAGGACCTCTCGGCTTGCAGCCTGCACCTCTACCAGCTGAGCCACCGCGCCCCCAGTAGTGCCACAAGTAAATAGCAATTGTACGAGGTAGTAATGGCAAAAGACTGTAAGGGTGATAGAAGACTGTAGTATTGGGTAAATACAATAGTATTGGATCACACGACAGAAGTAGGAGATGTGGTTTTCGGCCCCTATCAGGTAGACCCCAGCTGGTGGACCCCGGAAGTGACATCATACCGCAATGTATTATGGGTATCACGTGGTTGTCATGGTAGCCCAGGTGAGCAGCCATGTTGTTACGTCATCGTCATGGTGACGGGTGATGTGAGTGCGCATGCGCAGCTCGTGTTGTTAGGGTGATATTTGTTTCCGTCGTCCATTTTGTTCGCAGGAGGCAGTCATCATTGTTTCTATGGTGGCACATGGTTGCTATCTTACCCAAATGCATCTTATAGGTTAGGGGTATGATCGGATGGTATGTTCGCTTGTTCAAGAGTAATTTGCCGATTCGGAGAATTACCCAAATGAGCCCGAGAATGCCCGTAAATCACCGAAAAGTTCCCTTTTTAACCGAAACGCACCGGCCTGGGGTAACACGTAGTGCTATAGACCCTTGAAAGGTCGTGTTCTATTCAACTGGAGTATTTTTTGGAACGACATCCTTAAATAATTACCTAAATAAACCCGACAATCCCTCCAAAGCACCGAAATCCACCGCAAACTACCGAAACCGACTTGGTAAAGCCTCATTTTGGACAGGGATGTTTTATGAAGGCTCGAATTTTGTTATTCCGGGTCAAAATCCTCGTTTCTCCGACCTGCTTCCATAGAGTACTATTCCGTTCTTCTGTAGTATGACTCGCTTTCGTCCGTCTGTTTTGTTACTACTTCTGATTAAGGAACCAATCAGATTACTTCTCCAGTATTAAACAACCAATCAAATTGCTCTATTAACCTTAGCTCCCGTCCATCATCTTCTTCGTTCCAACGATTGTGATCTACGTACACAATGTGCGAATAGTACATGCAGCACATGCAAAATGTGCCAATATGTGGCTGTGTGCAAGTGCACAATGTGCGCACAAGGCATGCAGTGGCTGTGTGCAAGTGCACAATGTGCGCACAAGGCATGCAGCACATGCGCACATACGGGTATTTGTGGACTAGTGGGGACCAGTGTTTGGGGACTAGCGAGGACCAGGCTTTGGGGACTAGTGGGGACCAGGCTTTGGGGACCAAGGTTTGAGGACCAGTGTCAGAAATATTGTCTAACCACCGTCTTAACCCAGTACCAAAGTTTCTGCTACCAACAGTGTTACCATTGTAACCAAGGTCTTGACTTATTCCGCCACTCTGCTAAATCCATCACCACTACTATGACATGTGAGTGTACACAATGTGCAAATAGCACATGTAGCACACCAGCACATGCAAAATGTACCAATATGAGCCTGTATTCAAGTGCACAGTGTGCTCTCAAAACATGCAGCACATACGCACGTACGAGTATTCGAGGACCAGCAAAGGCCAGTGTTTGGGGACTAGTGAGGACCAGGCTTTGGGGACTAGGACCAGGCTTTGGGGACCAAGGCATGGGTACCAAGGTTTGAGGACCAGTGTCAGAAATAATGTCTAACCATCGTCACCTAACGCAGTACTAAAGTTTCTCCTACTAATAGTGTTACCGTTTGCAACCAAGGTCTTGGATTATTCCACCACTCTGCTGAATCCATCACTACTACTATGAGATGTGCTTGTACACAATGTGCAAACAGCATATGTAGCGGCGCATCGGCACATGCAAAATGTTCCAATATGTGCCTGTGTGCAAGTGCGCAATGTGCTCACAAAACATGCAGCACATGCGCACATACGGGTATTTGAGGGCCAGTGAGGACCAGTGTTTAGGGACTAGTGAGGACTAGGCTTTAGGGACTAGTGAGGACCATTGTGAGGACTAGTGACTACTATGAGATGTGATTGTACGCAATGTGCAAATAGCACATGTAGCACATGCAAAATGTACCAATATGTGCCTGTGTGCAAGTACACAATGTGCGCACAAAACATGCAGCACATGCGCACATACTGGTATTTGAGAACCAGTGTTTGAGGACTAGTGAGGACCAGGCTTTGGAGACTAGTGAGGACCAGTGTGAGGACTAGTGACTACTATGAGATGTGATTGTACACACTGTGCAAATAACACACGTAGCACATGCAAAATTTGCCAATATGTGCCTGTGTGCAAGTGCACAATGTGCGCACAAAACATGCAGCACGTGCGCACATATGGGTATTTGAGGACCAGTGTTTGAGGACTAGTGAGGACCAGTGGCTGAGGACTATTTCTGACCCTGGCCCTCAAACCTTTGTCCCCAAGCCTTGGTTCCCACGCCTTGGTCCCCACAAGTCGCCAAAGCCTGGTCCCCACTTGCCCTCAAACACTGGTCATCAAATACCCGTATGTGCGCATGTGCTGCATGTTTTGTGCGCACATTGTGCACTCCTCACTAGTCCCCAAACACTGGCCCACACTAGTCCCCAAAGCCTGATCCTCACAAGTCCCCAAACACTGGTCCCCACTGGTCCCCAAATACCCGTGTGTGCGCATGTGCTGCGTGTCGTGTGTGCACATCGTGCACTTGCACACAGGCACATTTTGCATGTGCGACATGTGCTATTTGCACATTGTGTACGATCACATCTCATAGTAGTCACTAATCCTCACACTGGTCCCCACTAGTCCCCAAAGTCTGGTCCTCACTTGTCCCCAAAGGATTGCCTTTGCTGGTCCTCAAATACTTGTATGTGCGTATGTGCTGCATGTTTAGAGAGCACATTGTGCACTTGCACACAGGCACATATTGGTACACTTTGCATGTGCTGATGTGGTACATGTGCTATTTGCACATTGTGTACAATCACATCTCATAGTAGTAGTGGTGGATTTAGCAGAGTGGCGGAATAAGTCAAGACCTTGGTTGCAAACGGTAACGCCGTTGGTAGCAGAAACTTTAGTACTGAGTTAAGACGGTGGTTAGACAAAATTTCCGACACTGGTCCGCAAACCTTGGTCCCACACTAGTTCCCAAAGCCTGGTCCCACTAGTCCCAAAGCCTGGTCCTCGCTAGTCCCCAAACACTCGCCCCATTGGTTCACAAATACCCGTATATGCGCGTGTGCTGTATGTCTTGTGCGCACGTTGTGCACTTGCACACAACCAGATATTGGCACATTTCGTGCTGATGTGCTATTCGCGCATTGTGTACGTAGATTATAATCGTTGGAACAAAGAAGATGATGGACGTGATCTGATTGGTTATTTTATCAGAAGTGGTAACAACACAGACGGAAGAGAGCAAGTCATACTCCAGAAGAACGGAAAAGCACTCTATGGAAGCAGGTCGGAGAAACGAGGATTTTGACCCGGAATAACAAAATTCGAGCCTACATAAAATATTCCTGTCCAAAATGAAGTTTTACTAAGTCGGTTTCGGTAGTTTGCGGTGGATTTTGGTGCTTTGGAGGGATTGTCAGGTTTATTTGGGTAATTATTAAGGAAATCGTTTCAAAAACAATACTCCAGATGAATCGAACACGACCTTTAAAAGGTCTATAGCCCTACGTGCTAGTCTAAACAGGTGCGTTTCGGTTAAAAAGGGTACTTTCCGGTGATTTACGGGCATTCTCGGGCTCATTTTGAGTAATTCTGCGAATCGGGAAATTACTCTTGTGCAATCGAACATACCCTTCGAACATACCCCTATCCTATAAGATGCTTTTGGGTAACATAGCAACACGTGTCATCATAGAATCAAAGATGGCAGCCTCCTGCATACAAAATGGTCGACGGAAACAAGTATCAC
The DNA here is from genome assembly GCA_031216915.1 of Pictodentalium vernedei. Lineage (NCBI taxonomy): Eukaryota > Metazoa > Mollusca > Scaphopoda > Dentaliida > Dentaliidae > Pictodentalium > Pictodentalium vernedei. The sequence continues at coordinate 576,226,362 of CM062297.1, read as the reverse complement.
TCCCACAAACATGCGCACTCACATCACCCATTTTGTCAAAGGCTTTTGACACCATAAATCACGAAATACTATTAGGTAAACTGGAAACATATGGCATCCGAGGTGTCACCAACAATTGGTTTAGAGGTTACTTGTCCAACAGGTCTCAATATGTCACGTACGGAGAGCACAAATCGAACTTAGCCAAACAGAGTTGTGGTGTACCACAGGGCTCGATTTTAGGCCCTATTCTTTTTCTTTTATATATAAATGATATAAGTAACTCAACATCACTCAATCTTTTATCATTTGCCGATGACACCACTGCACACTGCCCGGGCTCCGATAATAATCCCATTACATCGTATTTCAATGACGAGCTCCAGAAACTATTCGAATGGTGCTCTGTGAACCAGTTAATGCTGAATGCTAAGAAGACCTCGTACATCATACTTAATCCAAATAAAGGTAGGAACAAAAATCTTTGTCAAGAGGTAAAAATAAATAACCAAAACATTAACAAAGTTGGGGCCACCGAAACAGAAAAATCTGTTAAATTCTTGGGAATTAGCATTGATGAACATTTATCCTACAAGGCTCACATATCCCGATTATGCTCGAAAATAGCACGCGCAAACTATAGTCTAAACAAAGTTAAAAATATCCTCCCCCACGGAGCTATGAAAACTTTGTATTACGCCCTCATACATAGCCATTTGGTATACGGAATCCAGGCATGGGGCAACTCAAGAGCTATCAAAAAACTAGCTGTCCTGCAAAAACGTTCAATACGAATAATTAATAACAAAAAGTACAATTCTCATACAGATCCCCTGTTTAAAGAAAACCAAATACTCAAGGTTGATGATTTGTTTAGGCTACATGCACTACTGTTCGTGTTTGACTGGCAGAACGGCAGATTACCGGTGTCTTTCAATGATATATTTAAAATTACTGACAATCCATCTGGTAGGAGAACTAGACAGTCAGGCCTCCTATACATAGAAAAAACACGGACCCAAACTCTGGATAAATTTCCTTTATACTTCTTCCCGAAACTATGGAATGCTCTGGACGACACAACTCGTAATATTAGCGACAGAAGCATGCTTAAGAACAAGCTAACTTCCACATTCATTTCCTCATATTCCAGTTATGTCAGCTGCAACAATCCCTACTGTCCTGATTGCACTTCGTAAACTTCGTAAATTGTCAAAGTCGTGGTCCGCGTCTAAATCTGGAATCCTCGTCTTGTGCAACCTGTCGCGCTTCCTCCTTACAGTGGTGCTATGTAAAATACTATATGGATATAAGTATGAACTTGCAAATAAAAGTCTACACAAATAAATCAATAACATTCGTCATCCTACGATGATGATGCAGCTAACGTAGACACCACACCCAAACATCATGACCAACCTCCTTGTCGCAGTCTAAACGATACGAACTTCACGATGGGACTTGTTGCCGCCCTCATGTGTTATGATAAGTAGTGGAGGGAGTCCTATAGGCAGGTTGCTTCTTGCCTACCTTGAAGAACTGTCTTTCCGCTGGCGAAAATGAAGCACCAATACTCTAATCCCAGAAAAGTAATGACACGATCGTCATTCTCCATCATGTGTCACATAATTGGCTCTCTGTTCATTCTTTCAGTCACAGTCTGTTTGCAATCACCCCATCTTCTTCCAGGGGGTGGCAGGTAGACAGCCAATCTGGCTATGCCACTTCCTACGGTATACTTCACATTACATTTGTGCAATATGTTTATTTGTAACCATTTTACATGTATGTGTACCGTGAATAAAGAATCTGAATCTGAATCTGAATCACCCACTACCATGACAATGACGTCAAACCATGGCTGCTCACCGGGGCTACCATGACAACCACGTGATACCCATAATACATTGCGGTATGACGTCACTTCCAGGATCCACCAGCCGGGGTCCACCTGATAGGGGTTGAAAATAAAAACCCCTACTACTCACGACCCCCTACTACTCACTACTACCCATGGACAACTGGTGGCCTTGGAGCTTGGAAAGATGTGGGTGGTCTAGAAAGACGGATCAAACAGGTACTAGAAACCATAACTATCATCAGATAGATATCCTGCAAAAGGTATCCTATAAAGGGTATCGTCAACAGGTATCTTCAAAAAGTATCTTCAAAAGTTATCCTCAAAAAGTACAATACTATGTGTCCTCGAATACCGAGAGGAGTCGTAGAGCAGTAAGTAGAGTCACTCGTTCGAGCAATTGCTCTACATTTCATTGGCTCGATGAGATTTGAGTCGCTCGAGCGATCTGATGTAACTATCACGTCTTTCCTATTTTTCAGTAGGCGCGGCAGAAAACTATAGTGTCCGGTAAATAAAGTCGATCATAGGACAGATCACGGTGACTTTTGGTAAGTCAACAGTAATGATCTGAGAGATGTAAAGGTCCAGAATCCAAGCTTTACCCATAACCCCAACAATACCCCTGGGCCTAGCATTAGTAAACTACTTGTACGAACTGTGGGCCAGCACTAGAACACCTAAGATAGATATCTGTACTAAGGGCTAACAATAGGCATATGGGGTACAAAGAGTTTCTCCTATACTACTCTACCCGACAACCAAGCATAACACTGCGTGGCTTAGCATTACGTAGCATCCGTACTTATTTAGGACAGTATAATGAGTAGGTGGATCAATAATACTATGGGCTACCACTGAATCCGCGGGAATACAGACCTTACATCATATCAGGGTTGGGGTATTCGTATTCGTATTCGGTATTCAGTCGTATTCAATACATTTTTTCAAGTATTCGAATGTATTCAGTATTCGTGCAATTTTAAAGTATTCGTATTCGAATACAGTCAAATTTGAGGTGTATTCATGAATACTTTTTGAATACTTTTCTTGTTTTTAATACACACGTATACAGTATTTGTAAAAAAAAATATTGTGATTATCTCTATTAGAAAGTGGTAAAGAATTAAACTAATACTTTTGAAGTGCTTTTTAACAGCACCAGGCTAATTCACTTTAATGGCTGTTTCAAACAGCTTGTTTGTTTCACTGTAAACTGAACATTGTAATTGTACAGATTATTCTTTGGACAAAGGATATCGGTCTGGCCAAAGTATTGATTTTTAATCCCTAAACAACTCCATTATCCAATTAATACTAATCTAATATTTTTCTACAGTAATAGTAGAAATAAGGTGTAGACTGATAGATCTATAAAATTATTGTGCTTGAATTACCACATTTTTCCAATAGTGCAGTAATTGCTTAATTGATTTTTGTGAATAGCACTGGCCAGTTTTTTTATTCTCACCAGCAATGTATGTTTAAATGTTAATAAAAGACATGAAGCAAAGAGGCCACAATTAGCCACGATTAATAGACATTATTGGGGGTCACAAAATGCAGTTTAGAAGAAAAAAACTTTAAAAAATACCCCCAAAATTGTGTTAATTTCTCAGTTTCCTATTTAATGATTTTATTTTTCCATTTTTTCCTTCCAAACTGCATCTTATAACCCTACTTTGGGGTCATAAGATGCAGTTTAGAAGAAAAAAAATCCTGAAAAAATTGGCGTTGATAGTATGTATATGACGATATATATATATATATATATTTAAAACGAGCTCATTCCAATGAGGGGTCATAAACTATGTTTTTCAGACAAAAAGTTAAAATGTCATGTAGAAAAATGGTAAAAATTGGTATTCTTGTTCTGTAATTTTTACATAGAAGTGTTGAAAAACTAATTCTTGACCTATAATCCCTTATACCCTTAATCCCAATAAGAATGATCAAATTGTCATCCATTTACAAGAAAAAATTTTAAAAAGTATTCAAGTATTCATATTTGTATTCATGATACAATAATAATAATAATAACACTTTGGCCAGCCGCTGATTTGTCGCGGTTCTCGGACGAGAAGGCCATGGTTACCCCTGTGCTCCCAACTGCCTCCCTATTCCCACACTTCTCCTCTCCTCCCAACACTCGGAGACGAACTGCTTGATGATATCCCTTGTCCCATTCTTCCCAATCTCTCCGATTAGCATATTAACCCTCTCCTTTGAGTCTCCCCTAACCACATGTCCTTCATTCTCCCATCCCACTTCCCCATTATACTCCCAGTGAATCTCATTCTTTTAGGCTGATACTTTGGGCATTCAAGAAGAAAGTGTTCCAGGGTCTCCACCATGTCCAAGTTACACATCTGGCACTCCCTTTCACCGTCTTTCCCAATTTTTCCCCTCAGCTCCAGGGATCGCGACCTCAGCTTGAACAACAGTGACCCCCCCCAAAGGTGCCATCAAGGTACTCTTCAAAACCTGGCTTCTCTTTATCACGCAGGCCACCCAAAGACCTCTTTGATTTGACCCCCTCTCGCCAATTACGGTTACAATCTTCCATGACCCTTTCTCTGACGATTTTTTTACCCTGGTTTGCCCCCACGTCCAGGTCCGAGATCTCCAATGAGTAGTTCTCTACTAGCTCCCTCATTTGGACCATCCACCCCGTTTTGATATTTGAGTTGAAAATTCTCAGGAACATTACTTTACACCATCGGCTGTCGGGGAGATTTACCAAATAATTAAGATAACCGAGCTTCAACAGGTCTATCCTGTCCTTGATCCTCATCCACCCAAGCTCACCCCTGATTGCTTCTAGCGCTGCGGCATTACTCGACCCCGTTATCCATCGGCCTGCATCGTTCTGCAAGATTTCCAAGCTCTTTACGGCCGTCTGGTTTAGGGGTACCACTTCCGTACCGTATGTTATACTTGGCAGCCCCACCATTTCCCAAATGGTTTTCCCCACGAAAACCTTATTGAAACTGTTTCTCCCTATAAGTTTCATTTGGTTAAGGATTCGCTTCCCCTTCAGAATCAATTTATTTGTGTGGTTCCGGTAGATGCCTCTTCCTGTAATGTTTATATTTACCCCCAAATACTCGTAATCACCCGTCTCTCCCACACTGAGAAGTTTGCTGCTCCCTTCTGGAATGCAGAACTCACCCACTCTCCACCTTCGAGTGGGGTCCACTTTGCGGCCCACAGGTATAACTTTGCTCTTGCTTTCATTAAGTTCGAGTCTCCATTTCCTCCCATATTTCCCAACAATTCCCAGCATTTTCGTTAGCCCCTCTTCGCTCTCTGACACTAGAACCATATCGTCTGCAAAAAATAGCCCTGGGATCTTCACGTCACCAACTGCTACCCCTCCTCGCTACGCAGGAGTTCACCTTCTAAGCCTTTGATGTACAATGCAAACAGGATCGGCGAAAGGATACACCCCTGTTTTAGGCCTATCTCCATAGGCACACGTTTCGTTGTAATGTTTCCCAGGCTAAGTTCACTCTGTACATCTTGATATAATGCTTTCATAATTCCAACAAACTCGCCTCCTAAGCCCATAGCCTCCAGCTGGCGCCACATACCTTCCCTCCATACTCTATCGTATGCCTTCTTGATATCCAAAAAGGCCATAAACACCTTTTTCTTTTTTGCTTTCGCGGATTCTATCATTTGGGATAGTGTGAAAAGATGGTCAGTAACTCTCCTTCCCTTCCTGAAGCCATTCTGGATTTCTCCCAAAAAACCCTTCTCCTCAATTACCTCCTCTAGTCTCCCATAAAGGACTTTACAGAAAACCTTTCCAATGTTGCTACTGACAGAGATCCCTCGATAGTTATCCAAAACGTCTTTTTCCCCCTTTTTGTGAATAAATGTCACTTTGCTTTCCCTCCACTCCTTTGGGACCTCTTGTTTTTCTATGGCTAAATTGAATAGGGCAGTTAGGCTTTCCAAGAGTTTCCAAGATACATTGTAAAGTATTCGTATTCGTATTCAAATACATTTGAAATTTGTGTATTCGTATTCGTATTCGTATTCATAAAATTTCAAAGTATTCGTATTCGTATTCAATACATTTACAATGTATTTGCCCCAACCCTGCATCATATACTACTACTTTATACAACCATGCATTAACCCCCCCCCCCCCACCCCCACCCTCCCCACAATACTGCTTGACCTTGCATTAGGTACTACCCCTACCAGTTATAGGATAATATAAAGCCTTAGATAGATAGCGGTATTAAGGACTAATAGTAGACCAACAGTGATATAGACCGTGCATCCTATAACACCACACTAGACAACCACCCTGCATTACCCCACATCACGTCACAATACCGCTTGGCCTTGCAAAACGTACTACCTATACACTCTGGGGTCCAGAAGACCACCCTAGATAAATAATGAAACGAAAGGCTAAAATTGGACCAGTAGCGATGCAAACCGCACAACCTGTACTTCCACACTCGACAACCATGCATTACCCCCACCACAATACTGCCTAGGCTCGCATTATGTACTACCAGCTATAGAAATATACGAAGCATTAGGTCGATAAGTTGTACCAAGGATTAACAGGGGTATATAGCATCCAGACTACTCTACAGTTCTAAACAACCAAGGACAACCTCGCCATACCACACTGGACGACCATGCATTACCTTCACCCACCCCACGATACCACCTGGACTAGCATAACGTACTGTCTATAGAGGTCAAAGCATTTGATCAATTAGTGGTACCAAGGGCTAAAAGGGGATCTGCATGGGGCATATACGGCTACTGCCATATCAGGCCAGTTCGAGAAACCTGACATCCCTGACTCGAAGTAAAAAGCGGCCAACGTTTCTATGACGTCGCGAGCGCATCGTGGCGTCGCGACGTCAATAGCAACATCAACCGTTTCACGGGGAAAACTTTCAAGAAACCTCGCCTTCCCCCATCGATATTCCATCACATAGTCATACTATATACCAACAGACCTGCGTGTATATGCATCACTATGCATACCTTAGCATACTATATATGCAGGACGTACACCAATTGCAGGATAAAGACGGATAGGGCACAGGAAAGAGTTGCTCCGCCAACAGCTCCGGTTCCTATGGTGATTTAACTCTAGCTGTTCCGACAAAGCTCCGGGTGGCCGAGCATGACTCACACGTGCTATACTGCTGGTTGTGTAAAGTGGATCTTCATCCTTGCGGGTAACAAAACTCATAAGTGGCAAAGATAGCGAGTGAGGGAGCCATACACAAAAAAAATCGGTCTTTGACGATGGTTTCTGATGCCTGTGGATTTTCAGATTTACATTTATTTATTGGTCTATAAAGGTGCTTTCAGTCTCTGACTATGCCATGATCACCACGCAGGTGCAATGTCAAGTTTATCAAACAATTCTTACCTTTCATTCTCACTTTAAAGCACACACTCCCCAGACTTTAATTAACGAGTCATATTTCAACAGTAAAACAGAACTTGTTTACAAAAGTAAACAAGAACTGCTCAAATTCTCGGTGTTTAATTTCTAATTTATTTTGTATCATTAAAAGAGAATCCAGTGAAACGATTCGTAACATATAATTGTTTTTCGGTCATGCTCCATTATTCCGATCCGACCATTCACCCAGTGCGTATGTATCGGCGCCACTGATTGGTTAGCGGAATGTGTTGATTGACAGGATTTCAGCATGATGCTGAATTAATTTAGCATGATGCTGAATAATTTTAGCATGATGTTGAATTAATTTAACACCATGCCTAATTATTTGAGCATGATGTGAATTAATTAAGCAAAATGCTAAATTATTTTGCACGATTTCACGAATGCTACATAAATAATACACAATGATGCCGGATTAATTAAGCATGATCCTGAATTACGAGAGATTCATGCATTTTAATTCGGCATGATGCTTAACTATTTGAGCATGATGCTTTCTTATTTTTCACTATTTTATGAATACTGCAGAAATAATATAGCATGATGCTGAATTAATTTCGCATGATGCTGAATTACGGGAGGATCGGGTATATTAAGTTAGCATGGTGCTTAATTATTTAAGCATCATGCTATTTTATTTTGCGCGATTTAACGAATGCTGCATAAATAATATAGCATGATGCTGAATTAATTTAGCATGATGCTGAATTAATTTAGCATGATGCTGAATTACGGGAGGATCATGCATTTTAATTCGGCATGATGCTTAACTATTTGAGCATGATGCTTTCTTATTTTTCACTATTTTATGAATACTGCAGAAATAATATAGCATGATGCTGAATTAATTTCGCATGATGCTGAATTACGGGAGGATCGGGTATATTAAGTTAGCATGGTGCTTAATTATTTAAGCATCATGCTATTTTATTTTGCGCGATTTAACGAATGCTGCATAAATAATATAGCATGATGCTGAATTAATTTAGCATGATGCTGAATTAATTTAGCATGCTGCTGAATTACGGGAGGATCATGCACTTTAATTGAGCATGATGCCAAATTATTTAAGTATCATGCTATATTATTTTGCGCAATTTAACGAATGCTGCATAAACAATATAGCATGATGCTGAATTAATTTAGCGTGATGCTGAATTACGGGAGGATCATACACTTTAATTGAGCATGATGTCAAATTTTTTAAGTATCATGCTATATTATTTTGCGCAGTTTAACGAATGCTGCATAAACAATATAGCATGATCCTGAATTATTTTTACATGATGCTGAATTGCGGGAGGATCATGCACTTTAACTGAGCATGATGACCAATTATTTAAGCATGATGCTGTACTATTTGGTATGATTTCACGAATGCTACATAAATAACATGGCATGATGCTGAAATCAAGTCCGCGTACTGGAGGGTCATACTCTATAGAGGTCACTTTACTCTATAGAGGTCACAAACATAGAAGTAGGAATGAAAGAAGGCAAAAGGTTTGTCAAAGAGAGAGTCATGGAAGATTGCAATCGAAACTGGCGAGCAGGGGTTAGCGTGAAAAGATCACTGCAGGGGTTACAATATAAAGAAAAGCCAGCTTTTGAGAAGTACCTAGATGGCACCTTTGGAGGGTCACTGCTGTTCAAACTGAGATCAAGATCACTGGAGCTTCGGGGAAAAATTGGGAGAGATGAAGAAAAGGGATGCCAAATGTGCCACTCTGGAGTAGTGGAGACCCTGGAACATTTTCTCTTGGAATGCCCACAGTATATACCTCATAGAATAAAATTTACTGGAAGAATAATGCAGAAGTGGGGTGAAGAAACAAAGGATAGATGGCTGAAGGGGGACACGAGGGAGAGGGTAGGAATGCTTATTGAAGAAATTGAAAAAGAGGAAGTGAGGGATACTATTAAGCAGTTTATATCTGAATGCTGGGAGGAGAGGAGGGGAAGAGGGGGTGGGGTGCAGGGGGAATGATGGCCTTCTCTTATGAGGACCGCGACAAATCAGCGGCTGGCCAAAGAGTTATTATTATCATACATTTTATTTTAGCATGGTACTCTAATAATTGAGCATGATGCTATATTGTTTGGTATGATTTCATGAATGCTGCCTAAATAATTAAGCATAATGCCTGAATAATTAAGAACGATGCTTAAATAATTAACCATCATGCTATATTATTTAGGCATCATGCTACATTCTTTGAGCATCGTGCTATATTATCTAACAGTATGCCTAATTCATGAATTTATGAGCCTGTCCGTACGTCATACCTGTGTTACAAGAATCACTCCATCAACTGGCATTGATATTGTTTGTGTATTTACGGTATATAAAACATTACAATTGTAATATATTTCTAATCACAGTGACACATGAATATGTACCGCAGAGAAATAACATAGCCAGAATGGCTGTCTACCTGTTATCTCCCGTTTCAAAAATATTTCATCGCTGCAACCGACTGTAAATGTTCATTTAGAGATTTTAGTGTTTTTCTTTCACGTTAAGTAACAATGGTGTGGGAAGGTGGGGTTGGTGGTGAGCAGGTTGATGTGTTTGGTGGATATCGGTACTTTCGTGCGTCTGCAGACTTGGCAGTAAGCTAAACTCATTTGTGGACGAGATAACCAGACAAGATAACGAAAGTAATCTAAGGTGCTCACAAGGCCTAAATTTGTTATCTATGTGTATCATATCACGGGTATCGCAATACACATTATTACTTTCCATTTGGGATCATTTCTTGTATCCCCTGGCATTTCACATTAGTAGAATAAGGATAAGGTCAAGTATAGCTGGTTAATTAGGGGAGATCTCTCGATCCGCAAGTACATAGAAGAAGTCTCCTTGGTTACGAATCGAAATTAAGTATTTTTATTGTTTACTAATCATATATATTTCATTTTCAGGTTATTTTATTCAAATTTGTGGGGAGTTAGTTTAGTATAGTAACTGGGACAAAGTTAGGAGGTCTTAAATAAAACTGTGAGCGCTAAGTTGTCGAACGGTTCGTCGCGTTGCCTTTTGTCGCGTGTTTACAGTTTTCCCTGTCCGATCGCGTAATTTTGTCTTGATGATGGCGAGCAAGTCTGTTCAGACGGAGGTAAGTATGGAGGTAAATACGTGTAATATCGCGGTCCAGGTCAACGGTGCCAACGGGGTAAGTATTGGTGTGCAGACAGAGGTCACTGGGGGTGTCGGTCAGAGCCGGGTTGGTGGGGCCACCGATGGCGATATTGGGCTTGAAGTTTGTAAACAGTGTTCTATGATGTATGGGGACTGTCGCTCGGTGGGATATGGAGAGGTATGTGCAAACTGCCAGGAAATCCTCCGCCTACTTGAGACAATTGTTAAGTTTGAGGGGGAGATTGCTGAGCTGAAGGGAAAACTTGGTAGGGCGGGGCTGTCTGGAGTTACGCCTGTGAAAGTAGCTTTCCGAGAAGGATGGAAGGTTGTCGGTGGTTCCAAGAGGAAACATGGGGGTAGAACCTTTGATGTGAAAGAGGTAGGTGATGAGGTGGGGGCTGCTAGAAAAGTACGTAGGACAGATGAAGGGGGCCCAGGCCGGAGCAATGCTGTAAAGCGTTTGGCGTGGACTATCAAAAGTGGTAGGAAAGGGGGGCCAGAGAAGCAGGTAGATAGGGGTGTAAAGTCCAAAGGCAGTGGGGAGTGCAGCATCAGAAACAGATTTGATGTGCTCGATTCGGAAGAGACAGAAGGGGAGATGGAGGTAGATGCAACAGATAGTAGCTTGGGGTCTAGGCCAGGAAAAAGGAGGAGGGATACGGGAGAAGACCAGGGGAGTAGTCCAGGTAGTCCAGGGCCTGGAAAGAGACGGAGGGACAAGGATAGGAGTAATCCTAGGTCAAAGATACCGATACCGATATTGATTCCGAGTGGGGCTGTTGGAGAGGAAGAGGACGCTGTAAACAATAGGAGACTAGAGGAGATAAATAGGGCGAGGGCCAAAAGTAAGTTGGTGGTTGCGGGAAGTAGCATAGTTCGGGGGATCGACAAGGTTGTCTGTGGTCCGGACAGTAAAAATAGAACAGTTCTGTGCTTTCCGGGGGCTAAAGTGGAGGACCTGAGGGATAGAGTGGACGGTATTGTAGCTGGGGCCTGATCCGGTAGTGGTATTACATGTGGGGTCCAATAACATCAGGGAGAGGAAATCAGTTCGTTTGGTGGACACATACAAGGACCTAATTAGTAAGCTACTTAGCAGGAATGCTCGGACCATCGTTTCAGGGGTGCTCCCCGTTATGGGTGGTGGGAATGAGAGGAACTCGCGGATTATGGCACTAAACGAGGAGCTGGAAGAGCACTGCAAAGACTTGGGAATACATTTCATTGACCACTGGGATTCATTCTGGGGACAAGGAGAGTTGTATGGGCGAGACGGATTGCATTTAAGTAGGATGGGTACAGACCTGTTGGGCCAAAACATTTTACAGGTGACTGGGCCTTTTTTGGAGAAAAGGGGGGTAGGGGACCACAGCCGATAACCCAGAGGGGCACAAATGCTGGGAACATAGGAAGAACAACAAACATGCACAACACAGGGACATACCAGGGGTATAATAATGTGCCAGTGAGAACAAAAAACAAAGATTCATTAAGTTTGGGTACTGCAACATCCAGGGTCTGCACAAGAAAGTAAGCGAAATATCAACAATGATGGACGAAGGAGACTTCGATATAATGGGTCTAAGTGAGACGTGGATACGACGGGATGAGCGGGTTGATCAGATGATGGGTTGCGTGTGGATAGGAGCTGGGCGAACTGAGGGTCAGAAACGGGGTGGGGGTGTTGGCATCTACGCTAAAGAGGAATTACAGCCCTCATTGATTACAGATCTCACAGAAGCAAGGACTCAGATTCCAGTATCCAACGAAATAGTATGGGCAAAAATCAAGTTAGGAAGCAGGAGTGTTGCCGTTGGTGTTGTATACTTAGCAGTGGAGGGAAGTAAGCCTGAGTGGAATGATTCAATATATACAACTCTTAGATCGAATATCACAGAGCTTGGAAGCAGAGGGTTCAGTATTGTCCTAATGGGGGACTTCAATGGGCACATCGGGGATAAGGAGGAGGGCATACAGGGAGGTGATAGGAAAATTAACACGAATGGGAGGAAGATGTTGGACCTATCAAAAGAGCTTGGTTTAAAGATCCTGAACAGGGATGCGAAATGTAAGGGTAAATGGACCTGGGAGAGGAACGATAAGAAAACAATAATTGATTATATACTCACTGACATTAGCGTATGGAGGGAGGTTATAGATGTAGAAATAGATGACGAGGGAAAAAATGACTTGGGTAGTGATCACAACCTGATAACAGTTAAGATTATGGGCAAAAAGACGAATAGAGACAGAAATACCTTCAAGGAAGTTTGGGGACTAAAACAAGGAACCGACTGGAAGCAGTTTCGGGAAAAACTAAAACCAAATCTTGAATGTATACCTAGGGATGCAAATGTCCAGAGTATTTCAGATGGTATAGTAAATAGCCTAACAGAGGCAGGGAGGGATTGTATAGGAAGGGTGAGGGTCCCAACGAGAGAACCTGGATACAGGGTTAACGAGGGACTGAAAAAGGCTATAAAAGAAAGGAAGGTAAAATGCGCTGCTTACAGAAGAAGTAGGAAGCTTAAAGGGGTGGATAACAATGACACGAGACTAATGAAAGGAGAATATGAACTGGCACGGAGAAAGGTGAATGAGATAAAGAATAATAATAGGAAGGAGCACAATTGCAGTCTTGCCAGAACAATAAAGAAAACGGGGGGTTCGAGCTCAAACGTATTTTGGAACTGGATAAATAAACGGGGGAAAAGTAGTGTGCAGAGTATCAAAGTGGATGGGGAAAGTACAGAAGATAAAGGCCGTATCGCTTCAGAGTTAGTCAAGCACTGGGAAAAGATAAACGATAGGCGATGGGGCAGTGGGTCCCCACCAAAAAGAAATACACTGGTGGAGGAGAACCTATCCAATCGTGTATGTAGCGAAATAACGGCAGAAGAAGTGCGGAACGTGGTCTCCAAATTAAAAAATGGTAAAGCGGGAGGGACTGATGAAATTCCGAACGAATTCCTCAAAAATGGAGGGGAGGCACTTATTGAAGTCCTGACAAACCTTTTCAACCTGGCTCTGCGAAAGCAAGAGGTCCCCAGAGAGTGGAGGGAAAGTAAGGTGTCGTTCATACACAAAAAGGGGGATAAGGAAGTTCTAGATAACTATAGGGGGATATCAGTTAGTAGTAACATCGGAAAAGTATTCTGTAAGGTCATATACGGTAGACTAGAGGAAGTTATTGAAGAGAAAGGTTTTTTAGGAGAAATTCAAAATGGTTTCAGGAAAGGACGAAGAGTCACTGATCACCTATTTACACTCACCCAACTGATAGAATCAACAAAGGCTGAAAAGAAAAAGGTGTTTCTGGCATTTCTAGATGTGAAAAAAGCGTACGACCGAGTGTGGAGGGAAGGAATGTGGCGAAAGCTCGAGGGCATCGGACTGGGGGGTGACTTTGTGGGAATCATGAAAGCACTGTATACAGATGTGCATAGCCAACTCAGTCTAGGGAGTATCACTACAAAACGAGTCCCTATGGATATAGGCCTCAAGCAGGGGTGTATCTTTTCACCGATTTTGTTTGCATTGTATGTTAAAGATTTAGGGGACGAACTAATTCAGAGTGCGGAGGGGGTAAATGTTGGAGACATAAAGATACCAGGCTTATTCTTTGCGGACGACATGGTGTTAATGTCTAGAACTGAACAGGGGCTAGAGAAACTGCTGGAAATTGTTGGTAGATATGGGAACACTTGGCGGCTCGAACTAAATGAAAATAAAAGCAAGGTAATACCCCTTGGACGCAAGGTAGATATGACGAAGAGATGGAGAGTGTGGGAGTTCTCAATCCCCGAAGGAGAAAGCAAACAAATCACTGTAGGAGAAACGGGAGAGTATGAGTATCTAGGGGTAAGCATAAATATAACGGGAAGAGGGGTGTACAGAAATTACTCAGCCAAACTGATTCTGAAGGGGAAAAGAATTCTGAACCAACTAAAACTTTTAGGGAAAAATAGTTTCAATAAGGTCTTTGTGGGGAAAACACTGTGGGAGAGGGTGGGTTTACCAAGTATAACGTATGGCACGGACGTGATTCCATTAAACCAAACCGTTATTAAGAAGTTGGAAAGTACTCAGAATGATGCCGGCAGATGGATAACAGGGTCGAGTAATGCTGCAGCTTTGGAAGCAGTAAGGGGGGAGCTTGGGTGGATGAAAATCAAGGACAGGGTAGATTTGGGAAAACTGTGTTACTTTAACTACTTGAGAAACCTGCCTGACAACCGGTGGTGCAAATTGATGCTCGATACCATTTGGAATTCTAATATAGAAACGGGGTGGTCAAAACATGTGAGGGAACTAATGGACAATTACTCTATAGAGGTCACAAACATAGAAGTAGGAATGAAAGAAGGCAAAAGGTTTGTCAAAGAGAGAGTCATGGAAGACTGCAATCGAAACTGGCGAGCAGGGGTTAGCGTGAAAAGATCACTGCAGGGGTTACAATATAAAGAAAAGCCAGCCTTTGAGAAGTACCTAGATGGCACCTTTGGAGGGTCACTGCTGTTCAAACTGAGATCAAGATCATTGGAGCTTCGGGGAAAAATTGGGAGAGATGGGGAAAAGGGATGCCAAATGTGCCACTCTGGAGTAGTGGAGACCCTGGAACATTTTCTCTTGGAATGCCCACAGTATATACCTCATAGAATAAAATTTACTGGAAGAATAATGCAGAAGTGGGGTGAAGAAACAAAAGATAGATGGCTGAAGGGGGACACGAGGGAGAGGGGAGGAATGCTTATTGAAGAAATTGAAAAAGAGGAAGTGAGGGACACTATTAAGCAGTTTATATCTGAATGCTGGGACGAGAGGAGGGGAAGAGGGGGTGGGGTGCAGGGGGAATGATGGCCTTCTCTTATGAGGACCGCGACAAATCAGCGGCTGGCCAAAGAGTTATTAATTATATATCTAAGCTGCCCACATTTGGCGAACTTTATCCCGTAAATTGTTTGTCAAGTCAATTCATAGAGTAGAGTAGTGAACAAAGCAGGTGGCTACGGAGGCGATGGTCTAGTCAACCCACTGATAGACATTAGGTCAAAAAGACAATCACCTCAGTAGGTTCCAGTCTGACAATATGGGCAATATGGATTGTTACATTGGACATTAACTGGAAATGAAGATGAAAGCTTTGATATTAATTTTTTTTCAAAACTTGATCCAATTATTAATGTTACGTAGTTCAGATTCCAGCTCGTTCTATATTTTGGGGAAGTTTAAGATGGGTAACTTATGCAGTTTATTTGGCGAAGATCGGTTGATAAATGCGACTTGGAGCAACTCAGCACTTTTGGGCTTCTAGAGTGCCCAATTTTTGGAGGGTCAGGTACTTAATTTTGGTGGCAGTCCTCATGAATCTATTTGTGCCACCCCACAAAGAAGTTTATTTGGCGAAAATCAGTTGCTAAATGCCATTTGGAGCAACACAGCATTTTTGGGCTCCTAGGGTGTCCAATTTTTGGAGGGTCAGGTACCTAATTTTGGTAGCAATCTTCATGAATCTATTTGTGCCACCCCACAATGCTGTTTATTTGGCGAAAATCGGTTGATAAACACGATTTTGAGCAACTCAGCACTTTTGGGCTCCTAGGGTGCCCAATTTTGGGAGGGTGAGGAGCCTAATTTTGGTGGCAATCTTCATGAATCTATTTGTGCCACCCCACAATGCAGTTTATTTGGCGAAAATCGGTTGATAAATACGATTTTGAGCAACTCAGCACTTTTGGGCTCCTAGGGTGCCCAATTTTGGGATGGTGAGGTACCTAATTTGGGTGGCAATCTTCATGAATCTATTTGTGCCACCCCACAATGCAGTTTATTTGGCGAAAATCGGTTGATAAATGCGATTTTGAGCAACTCAGCACTTTTGGGCTCCTAGGGTGCCCAATTTTGGGAGGGTGAGGTACCTAATTTGGGTGGCAATCTTTATGAATCTATTTGTGCCACCCCACAATGCAGTTTATTTGGCGAAAATCGCTTGATAAATGCGATTTTGAGCAACTCAGCACTTTTCGGCTCCTAGGTTGCCCAATTTTGGGAGGTGAGGTACCTAATTTGAGTGGCAATCTTTATGAATCTATTTATGCCACCCCACAATGCAGTTTATTTGGCGAAAATCGGTTGATAAATGCGATTTTGAGCAACTCAACACTTTTGGGCTCCTTGGGTGCCCAATTTTGGGAGGGTGAGGAGCCTAATTTTGGTGGCAATCTTCATGAGTTTATTTGTGCCACCCCACAATGCAGTTTATTTGGCGAAAATCGGTTGATAAATACGATTTTGAGCAACTCAGCACTTTTGGGCTCCTAGGGTGCCCAATTTTGGGAGGGTGAGGTACCTAATTTGGGTGGCAGTCTTCATGAATCTATTTGTGCCACCCCACAATGCAGTTTATTTGGCGAAAATCGGTTAATAAATGTGATTTTGAGCAACTCAGCACTTTTGGGCTCCTATGGTGCCCAATTCTGGGAGGGTGAGGAGCCTAATTTTGGTGGCAATCTTCATGAGTTTATTTGTGCCACCCCACAATGCAGTTTATTTAGCAGAATCGGTTGATAAATACGATTTTGAGCAACTCAGCACTTTTGGGCTCCTAGGGTGCCCAATTTTGGGAGGGTGAGGTACCCAATTTGGGCGGCAATCTTCATGAATCTATTTGTGCCACCCCACAATGCAGTTTATTTGGCGAAAATCGGTTGATAAATGCGATTTTGAGAAACTCAGCACTTTTGGGCTCCTTGGGTGCTCAATTTTAGGAGGGTGAGGTACCTAATTTGGGTGGCAATCTTCATGAATCTATTTGTGCCACCCCACAATGCAGTTTATTTGGCGGAAATTGGTTCATAAATGCGATTTTGAGCAACTCAGCACATTTGGGCTCCTAGGGTGCCCAATTTTGGGACGGTGAGGAGCCTAATGTTGGTGGCAATCTTCATGAATCTATTTGTGCCACCCAAAAATGTAGTTTATTTGGCGAAAATCGGTTGATAAATACGATTTTGAGCAACTCAGCACTTTTGGGCTCCTAGGGTGCCCAATTTTGGGAGGGTGAGGTACCTAATTTGGGTGGCAATCTTTATGAATCTATTTGTGCCACCCCACAATGCAGTTTATTTGGCGAAAATCGCTTGATAAATGCGATTTTGAGCAACTCAGCACTTTTCGGCTCCTAGGTTGCCCAATTTTGGGAGGTGAGGTACCTAATTTGAGTGGCAATCTTTATGAATCTATTTGTGCCACCCCACAATGCAGTTTATTTGGCGAAAATCGGTTGATAAATGCGATTTTGAGCAACTCAGCACTTTTGGGCTCCTAGGGTGCCCAATTTTGGGAGGGTGAGGAGCCTAATTTTGGTGGCAATCTTCATGAGTTTATTTGTGCCATCCCACAATGCAGTTTATTTGGCGAAAATCGGTTGATAAATACGATTTTGAGCAACTCAGCACTTTTGGGCTCCTAGGGTGCCCAATTTTGGGAGGGTGAGGTACCTAATTTGGGTGGCAATCTTCATGAATCTATTTGTGCCACCCCACAATGCAGTTTATTTGGCGAAAATCGGTTAATAAATGCGATTTTGAGCAACTCAGCACTTTTGGGCTCCTTGGGTGCCCAATTTTGGGAGAGTGAGGTACCTAATTTGGGTGGCAATCTTCATGAATCTATTTGTGCCACCCCACAATGCAGTTTATTTGACGAAAATCGGTTGATAAATGCGATTTTGAGCAACTCAGCACTTTTGGGCTCCTTGGGTGCTCAATTTTAGGAGGGTGAGGTACCTAATTTGGGTGGCAATCTTCATGGATCTATTTGTGCCACCCCACAATGCAGTTTATTTGGCGAAAATCGGTTGATAAATGCGATTTTGAGCAACTCAGCACTTTTGGGCTCCTAGGGTGCCCAATTTTGGGAGGGTGAGGAGCCTAATGTTGGTGGCAATCTTCATGAATCTATTTGTGCCACCCCACAATGCAGTTTATTTGGCGAAAATCGGTTGATAAATACGATTTTGAGCAACTCAGCACTTTTGGGCTCCTAGGGTGCCCAATTTTGGGCGGGTGAGGAGCCTAATTTTGGTGGCAATCTTCGTGAATCTATTCGTGCCACCCCACAATGCAGTTTATTTGGCGAAAATCGGTTGATAAATACGATTTTGAGCAACTCAGCACTTTTGGGCTCCTAGGGTGCCCAATTTTGGGAGGGTGAGGTATCTAATTTTGGTGGCAATTTTCATGAATCTATTTGTTCCACCCCCACAATGCCGTTTATTTGGCGAAAATCGGTTGATAAATGCGATTTTGAGCAACTCAGCACTTTTGGGCTCCTTGGGTACCCAATTTTGGGAGGGTGGGGTACCTAATTTGGGTGGCAATCTTCATGAATCTATTTGTGCCGCCCACAATGCAGTTTATTTGGCGAAAATCGGTTGATAAATACGATTTTGAGCAACTCAGCACTTTTGGGCTCCTAGGGTGCCCAATTTTGGGAGGGTGAGGTACCTAATTTGGGTGGCAATCTTCATGAATCTATTTGTGCCACCCCACAATGCAGTTTATTTGGCGAAAATCGGTTGATAAATGCGATTTTGAGCAACTCAGCACTTTTGGGCTCCTAGGGTGCCCAATTTTGGGAGGGTGAGGAGCCTAATTTTGGTGGCAATCTTCATGAATCTATTTGTGCGACCCCACAATGCAGTTTATTTGGCGAAAATCGCTTAGTGTCGAATGTCGAATAAGGAACCGGGAATAAGTAACGGTTGTCGTTGGGAGTGATCTCGATCCGCAAGTACACAGAAGAAGTCTCCTTGGTTACGAATCGAAATTAAGTATTTTTATTGTTTACTAATCATATATATTTCATTTTCAGGTTATTTTATTCAAATTTGTGGGGAGTTAGTTTAGTATAGTAACTGGGACAAAGTTAGGAGGTCTTAAATAAAACCGTGAGCGCTAAGTTGTCGAACGGTTCGTCGTGTTGCCTTTTGTCGCGTGTGTACAGTTTTCCCTGTCCGATCGCGTAATTTTGTCTTGATGATGGCGAGCAAGTCTGTTCAGACGGAGGTAAGTATGGAGGTTAATTCGTGTAATATCGCGGTCCAGGTCAACGGTGCCAACGGGGTAAGTATTGGTGTGCAGACAGAGGTCACTGGGGGTGTCGGTCGGAGCCGGGTTGGTGGGGCCACCGATGGCGATATTGGGCTTGAAGTTTGTAAACAGTGTTCTATGATGTATGGGGACTGTCGCTCGGTGGGATGTGGAGAGGTATGTGCAAACTGTCAGGAAATCCTCCGCCTACTTGAGACAATTGTTAAGTTTGAGGGGGAGATTGCTGAGCTGAAGGGAAAACTTGGTAGGGCGGGGCTGTCTGGAGTTACGCCTGTGAAAGTGGCTTTCCGAGAAGGATGGAAGGTTGTCGGTGGTTCCAAGAGGAAACATGGGGGTAGAACCTTTGATGTGAATGAGGTAGGTGATGAGGTGGGGGCTGCTAGAAAAGTACGTAGGACAGATGAGGGGGGCCCAGGCCGGAGCAATGCTGTAAAGCGTTTGGCGTGGACTATCAAAAGTGGTAGGAAAGGGGGGCCAGAGAAGCAGGTAGATAGGGGTGTAAAGTCCAAAGGCAGTGGGGAGTGCAGCACCAGAAACAGATTTGATGTGCTCGATTCGGAAGAGACAGAGGGGGAGATGGAGGTAGTTGCAACAGATAGTAGCTTGGGGTCTGGGCCAGGAAAAAGGAGGAGGGATCCGGGGGAAGACCAGGGGAGTAGTCCAGGTAGCTCAGGGCCTGGAAAGAGACGGAGGGACAAGGATAGGAGTAATCCTAGGTCAAAGATACCGATACCGATATTGATTCCGAGTGGGGCTGTTGGAGAGGAAGAGGACGCTGTAAACAATAGGAGACTAGAGGAGATAAATAGGGCGAGGTCCAAAAGTAAGTTGGTGGTTGCGGGAAGTAGCATAGTTCGGGGGATCGACAAGGTTGTCTGTGGTCCGGACAGTAAAAATAGAACAGTTCTGTGCTTTCCGGGGGCTAAAGTGGAGGACCTGAGGGATAGAGTGGACGGTATTGTAGCTGGGTCGGGGCCTGATCCGGTAGTGGTATTACATGTGGGGTCCAATAACATCAGGGAGAGGAAATCAGTTCGTTTGGTGGACACATACAAGGACCTAATTAGTAAGCTACTTAGCAGGAATGCTCGGATCATCGTTTCAGGGGTGCTCCCCGTTATGGGTGGTGGGAATGAGAGGAACTCGCGGATTATGGCACTAAACGAGGAGCTGGGAGAGCACTGCAAAGACTTGGGAGTACATTTCATTGACCACTGGGATTCATTCTGGGGACAAGGAGAGTTGTATGGGCGAGACGGATTGCATTTAAGTAGGATGGGTACAGACCTGTTGGGCCAAAAAATCTTACAGGTGGCTGGGCCTTTTTTGGAGAAAAGGGGGGTAGGGGACCACAGCCGGTAACCCAGAGTGGCACAAATGCTGGGAACATAGGAAGAACAACAAACATGCACAATACAGGGACATACCAGGGTTATAATAATGTGCCAGTGATGACAAAAAAACAAAGATTCATTAAGTTTGGGTACTGCAACATCCAGGGTCTGCACAAGAAAGTAAGCGAAATATCAACAATGATGGACGAAGGAGACTTTGATATAATGGGTCTAAGTGAGACGTGGATACGACGGGATGAGCGGGTTGATCAGATGAAGGGTTGCGTGTGGATAGGAGCTGGGCGAACTGAGGGTCAGAAACGGGGTGGGGGTGTTGGCATCTACGCTAAAGAGGAATTGCAGCCCTCATTGATTACAGATCTCACAGAAGCAAGGACTCAGATTCCAGTATCCAACGAAATAGTCTGGGCAAAAATCAAGTTAGGAAGCAGGAGTGTTGCCGTTGGTGTTGTATACCTAGCAGTGGAGGGAAGTAAGCCCGAGTGGAATGATTCAATATATACAACTCTTAGATCGAATATCACAGAGCTTGGGAGCAGAGGGTTCAGTATTGTCCTAATGGGGGACTTCAATGGGCACATCGGGGATAAGGAGGAGGGCATACAGGGAGGTGATGGGAAAATTAACACGAATGGGAGGAAGATGTTGGACCTATCAAAAGAGCTTGGTTTAAAGATCCTGAACAGGGATGCGAAATGTAAGGGTAAATGGACCTGGGAGAGGAACGATAAGAAAACAATAATTGATTATATACTCACTGACATTAGCATATGGAGGGAGGTTATAGATGTAGAAATAGATGACGAGGGAAAAAATGACTTGGGTAGTGATCACAACCTGATAACAGTTAAGATTATGGGCAAAAAGACGAATAGAGACAGAAATACCTTCAAGGAAGTTTGGGGACTAAAACAAGGAGTCGACTGGAAGCAGTTTCGGGAAAAACTAAAACCAAATCTTGAATGTATACCTAGGGATGCAAATGTCCAGAGTATTTCAGATGGCATAGTAAATAGCCTAACAGAGGCAGGGAAGGAGTGTATAGGAAGGGTGAGGGTCCCAACGAGAGAGCTTGGATACAGGGTTAACGAGGGACTGAAAAAGGCTATAAAAGAAAGGAAGGTAAAATGCGCTGCTTACAGAAGAAGTAGGAAGCTTAAAGGGGTGGATAACAATGACACGAGACTAATGAAAGGAGAATATGAACTGGCACGGAAAAAGGTGAATGAGATAAAGGATAATAATAGGAAGGAGCGCAATTGCAGTCTTGCCAGAACAATAAAGAAAACGGGGGGTTCGAGCTCAAACGTATTTTGGAACTGGGTAAATAAACGGGGGAAAAGTAGTGTGCAGAGTATCAAAGTGGATGGGGAAAGTACAGAAGATAAAGGCCGTATCGCTTCAGAGTTAGTCAAGCACTGGGAAAAGATAAACGATAGGCGATGGGGCAGTGGGTCCCCACCAAAAAGAAATACACTGGTGGAGGAGAACCTATCCAATCGTGTATGTAGCGAAATAACGGCAGAAGAAGTGCGGAACGTGGTCTCGAAATTAAAAAATGGTAAAGCGGGAGGGACTGATGAAATTCCGAACGAATTCCTCAAAAATGGAGGGGAGGCACTTATTGAAGTCCTGACAAACCTTTTCAACCTGGCTCTGCGAAAGCAAGAGGTCCCCAGAGAGTGGAGGGAAAGTAAGGTGTCGTTCATACACAAAAAGGGGGATAAGGAAGTTCTAGATAACTATAGGGGGATATCAGTTAGTAGTAACATCGGAAAAGTATTCTGCAAGGTCATATACGGTAGACTAGAGGAAGTTATAGAAGAGAAAGGTTTTTTAGGAGAAATTCAAAATGGTTTCAGGAAAGGACGAAGAGTCACTGATCACCTATTTACACTCACCCAACTGATAGAATCAACAAAGGCTGAAAAGAAAAAGATGTTTCTGGCATTTCTAGATGTGAAAAAAGCGTACGACCGAGTGTGGAGGGAAGGTATGTGGCGAAAGCTCGAGGGCATCGGACTGGGGGGTGACTTTGTGGGAATCATGAAAGCACTGTATACAGATGTGCAAAGCCAACTCAGTCTAGGGAGTATCACTACAAAACGAGTCCCTATGGATATAGGCCTCAAGCAGGGGTGTATCTTTTCACCGATTTTGTTTGCATTGTATGTTAAAGATTTAGGGGACGAACTATTTCAGAGTGCGGAGGGGGTAAATGTTGGAGACATAAAGATACCAGGCTTATTCTTTGCGGACGACATGGTGTTAATGTCTAGAACTGAACAGGGGCTAGAGAAACTGCTGGAAATTGTTGGTAGATATGGGAACACTTGGCGGCTCGAACTAAATGAAAATAAAAGCAAGGTAATACCCGTTGGACGCAAGGTAGATATGACGAAGAGATGGAGAGTGGGGGAGTTCTCAATCCCCGAAGGGGAAAGCAAACAAATCACTGTAGGAGAAACGGGAGAGTATGAGTATCTAGGGGTAAGCATAAATATAACGGGAAGAGGGGTGTACAGAAATTACTCAGCCAAACTGATTCTGAAGGGGAAAAGAATTCTGAACCAACTAAAACTTTTAGGGAAAAATAGTTTCAATAAGGTCTTTGTGGGGAAAACACTGTGGGAGAGGGTGGGTTTACCAAGTATAACGTATGGCACGGACGTGATTCCATTAAACCAAACCGTTATTAAGAAGTTGGAAAGTACTCAGAATGATGCCGGCAGATGGATAACAGGGTCGAGTAATGCTGCAGCTTTGGAAGCAGTAAGGGGGGAGCTTGGGTGGATGAAAATCAAGGACAGGGTAGATTTGGGAAAACTGTGTTACTTTAACTACTTGAGAAACCTGCCTGACAACCGGTGGTGTAAATTGATGCTCGATACCATTTGGAATTCTAATATAGAAACGGGGTGGTCAAAACATGTGAGGGAACTAATGGACAATTACTCTATAGAGGTCACAAACATAGAAGTAGGAATGAAAGAAGGCAAAAGGTTTGTCAAAGAGAGAGTCATGGAAGACTGCAATCGAAACTGGCGAGCAGGGGTTAGCGTGAAAAGATCACTGCAGGGGTTACAATATAAAGAAAAGCCAGCTTTTGAGAAGTACCTAGATGGCACCTTTGGAGGGTCACTGCTGTTCAAACTGAGATCAAGATCACTGGAGCTTCGGGGAAAAATTGGGAGAGATGGGGAAAAGGGATGCCAAATGTGCCACTCTGGAGTAGTGGAGACCCTGGAACATTTTCTCTTGGAATGCCCACAGTATATACCTCATAGAATAAAATTTACTGGAAGAATAATGCAGAAGTGGGGTGAAGAAACAAAGGATAGATGGCTGAAGGGGGACACGAGGGAGAGGGTTAGAATGCTTATTGAAGAAATTGAAAAAGAGGAAGTGAGGGACACTATTAAGCAGTTTATATCTGAATGCTGGGAGGAGAGGAGGGGAAGAGGGGGTGGGGTGCAGGGGGAATGATGGCCTTCTCTTATGAGGACCGCGACGAATCAGCGGCTGGCCAAAGAGTTATTATTATTATGTTAGAGTTTATGGGTTGTGTTTATGTGCTCCCTGTTATTCCATGGGTTTTCTGTGAAAGGATTTACGTTTTTGATTCTTGGATTTTCTAAAGGATGATTAAAAATTTTGAAGGTACATGTAAGTACTTCAGTTATTATTTTTTCAGTTTTTCTCGGCAATTTAACCAATAAAAAATTATTCCTCCCCCAATTTTGTAAAATATTGTTTCGTACACGGACAATATTTATATATATGTTATTTGATTCATTTTTTATTTCATTTGTTAGTTTATTTATTTATATTCATATTTTTTATTTGAAAGCAAATTATCTTTCATAATAAATGAAATGTTAGAAAAATATTTATTCTGTAAAAGGGGCTGATCCATTCCTGAAGATGTATCTAATCAAAGAAAATGTTTTGAAAGCGTTTAATTTAAAAGCGGCTAGTGCCTTTTTGATCAATCCAATCAATGGTAATTTACAGTAAAAAGAGTTATTTTGATGAGATGCTTAATGCTTTGATGTCAGTATAATGAGGACCAATCCCCTCTGATCACCTCTTGAACAGTGTTGTTATTCCCAACAACTCGTGAACATTGTTAATTGATTTGTTATTTCTAGTATTAAAACTAAACCATTTCATCTTCGGTGTTTTTCGAATCTACCAAAGTAACACGCTCGACCATTCGTTTGATTCATTCGCACCTCTAGACATTCATTCGCACCTCTGATTTCAGAGAGCGAACATCCAATCATGGAAATACCGGATAGATTGTTGAAGACTATTTCAGACTTAGGGGTCTCTCGTCCTATCACCTGGACTGCCCAGGAGATAGGAACGAGAGTCCACCTGTCTATGGAATTCCTAGTTGAAGAAGAGAAAATATCACCGCCCTCCTCGGGGAGAGGTAGTACCTTTGTTGAGAGGACCTCCTCTCGCACTGGTCCTCACCCGAAGAGGGAAGGAGGCCCTGAAAAGAGAAAGAGAAGAAAGAAGAGCCCGTCCACCAAGCGGAGGGATTCCCGACGCTTGGAGGAATTCTTGGAGATGAAGAAAGAGAAAGGTGAGGAAAAGAAAGAGCCAGAGGCGGCCACCACTTCCCCTCCCACTCCCACAGACAGCCCCATCCAAATGCCGGCTTCCCAGTCGGTATTGTCGGATGTGGAAGAGTCTGTGGAGACTGAGGTGGAAATGGAAGCTGCCCTCTCGCCTCTTCCTGATCCCCACTCGCCTCTTCCTTCTAAACCAGAATGCCAGGACGCGGACGACAGGATAGAGAACATTTTACGGGAACACGAAATACAAGGGGACCTTCACAGACAACAGATGGACAGGCAATACCAAGTATTCCTCCAAAAAGTCGAAGAAGCCAAAAAACTAATAGACGCCAGAAATCTACAACAACAAAAGACTCAGCAATCACCCCACAACCACTCCAGACTCGGCTAGGACCAGACCCAACAAAACTCAGCAACCACCATCAGGCAGCCCACCAACAACACCAACTACCACTGTCTCTCCTTCCAAACCTCCACCTCTGAAAAAGAAGCTGAAAAGACACAAGCGCCGCAAACAACCCACAACTTCTCCTCCTTTACCACGGTCTGACACTTTCAAATTCTACAGCTAATGAGGGTCGAAAGGGGCTTGCTCCCCAAATCGTCCCTGCGCGCCTACGGCGCGCAAAACCATTTGATTTGGGATCATTTGTTTTGCTTTTCGGTGTTTTTCTAGAATTGAAATTTGAATAAAAAACAGGCCCAAAACTTACTTGATTCACATTTCACCTTTAGTCAGTCATGGCGTATCCATGTAGCAAGTGTGGGAATGAAGTAAGACCAAGGCAGGAAGCGTTATGCTGCGATGAATGTTCGAGATGAAGACATAGAATTTGCGACACGGGGATGTCTCGGACAGAATACAGAGAGCTGATGAAAAAGCAAAGAGAAGGAGAACCATTAAGTTGGCGTTGTTGTGTCAACGAAATAATCAGCGATTTGGCCACTATGGAGGAGAGAATGGGTGATATCGCAATGGACATAGAGTCAGAGCAGTCTACGACAGTACAGGAGGAAAGTCCAATGGAAGTCAGTGGTGATTTCAATGTAGATGTATCCATAGAAGATCTTATAGAGAGGCATGAAAACTCGATTGTATCTGAGTCTGTTCCTGTTGAATTGCCAGAGGAACGACCTTTAAGTTGGGAAATAGTAAAATCAGGGACTAAACGTAATAATAATAATAAAACTTCGGCCGGCCGCTGATTTGTCGCGGTTCTCGTATGAGAAGGCCTTGGTTACCCATGTTCTACCAACTGCGGGACGGTATTGTAGCTGGGTCGGGGCCTGATCCGGTAGTGGTATTACATGTGGGGTCCAATAACATCAGGGAGAGGAAATCAGTTCGTTTGGTGGACACATACAAGGACCTAATTAGTAAGCTACATAGCAGGAATGCTCGGATCATCGTTTCAGGGTTGCTCCCCGTTATGGGTGGTGGAAATGAGAGAAACTCGCGCATTATGGCACTAAACGAGGAGCTGGAAGAGCACTGCAAAGACTTGGGAATACATTTCATTGACCACTGGTATTCATTCTGGGGACAAGGAGAGTTGTATGGGCGAGACAGATTGCATTTAAGTAGGATGGGTACAGACCTGTTGGGCCAAAAATTTTACAGGTGGCTGGGCCTGTTTTGGAGAAAAGGGGGGTAGGGGACCACAGCCGATAACCCAGAGGGGCACAAATGCTGGGAACATAGGAAGAACAACAAACATGCACAATACAGGGACATACCAGGACTATAATAATGTGCCAGTGATGACAAAAAAACAAAGATTCATTAAGTTTGGGTACTGCAACATCCAGGGTCTGCACAAGAAAGTAAGCGTGAATGTCCATCGATACTTGGGAAATGAACTCTTGTGTAATAAGAAAACTTCGAATCATGCCACGGGAACATTGCGCGTGACCTCTCATTGGAGCGAGCTCCCTAAGCCCGCACTGATGAGGGGTCATGAGCTATGTTCTTGGGACGGGAGTACGAAGACGTGTTGGGGATTGAATTAGCACTCTGTCGCTACATTTATAAACAGGTTAACACCCTCATTTGGGTGATTTGTCCCCTTATTACTACTAATTTCAAGCATTTTATTAATACCGAAATGGGTACGTTCAACCCCGACGAGGACAGCTCTCTTCAAGTAATCATAATTGTTTGCTACGGGGTCTTGGGGAGTTTCATTTGGCACTCTCCTTCATCTTGTGGCAAACCTGAATAATTGCATAAACAAATCATTCAAACACCTCTGAAAATGCAATGTCAGTGTCAAGTAACGTAATTTTCAGGTAATGTAAAGTGATTCCTTCGATCCTCCCCTAAATCAGTAACGCTGACGCACATGAACCAGTGAGCTCTCCAAATCCATTTTTAGACTCTGGTAATGACTAATCCAATGTGCAGTATATTAATTAAAAGTACGAGAGCCCGAGTCATTGGTTTGGAACTATGATGCCTTTATAACTCTCCTTGGCTATTTCGCACTTTCGGGTTTTTTTTTTTTTTTTTTTTTTTTTTTTTTCAGAGGTCAATCCAAGGAGGGATTATAGTAGAGGTGAATCATATTTCTTTTATTCTTCGCATTGGACATCGAATTTTGTAAATCTTATCTGACCCACCATGCACTATTTTTTTTACCTGCCGTCTGTAGTTAGATTAGGTTTATGGTTTGGGTATGATTTTTGCCTGCATGGCATAATCATTTTAAATCACTCTCAATGACTCCCGCTCCCGTACTTTTTCGTTCACAACTACATTAATACCCATCTCATAAAAGCAAATCGCACGATTCAGCTGCTGGGTACAATAATCCATATCCTACAAAATCAGCAATGAAGCTGATGTTTTCTGTTGTGTTTGTATATAGCTAGCTTATATGTTGGACTTCTTTTGTCAATAATTTTATAATCTCTTTTCATTCCTTTCCTCCTGAAATTTACTCCTGTCCTTACAAACGTTGTACATTAGCTGTGACTGAGGCGTTCCCGTTTTCTGGTTTCCCGACTGTTCGTGAGTTAATGTGTGACATGCCACCCACTCACAATTTACCAACATTAATTACCAAGACTAGCACCAGAAAACAATGGGCCCAGTAGACGGAAGCCAATGAACCTCGGTACCCTGAAAGTGGGTTATAGCAACATCCAGGGTCTCCACCGGAAAGTAAGTGAAATTGCTACATTGATCGAGGCAGAGGAGTTTGATGTCATGGGCTTAAGCGAGACGTGGGTAAGACACGAGGAACGGGTAGACCAAGTAAGCGGGTGTGTGTGGATAGGTGTAGGGCGAACGGAAGGCCAGAAAAAGGGGGGAGGGGTAGGCATGTACATTAAAGAGGATTTAAAACCGTCGCTGATTACAGATCTGGAAGATATCATCACCTCGGCTGATGTGTCAAAAGAAATTGGATGGGTAAAGATCAGTCTGAGAAACAAAAGTATTGCCCTTGGGATTGTGTACTGTGCGGTGGAGGGAAGTAAACCCGAGTGGAATGACTCGATATACTCAACACTAAGGTCCAATATCACTGAACTAGAAAACAGGGGGCTCGGTATAATTCTGATGGGCGACTTTAATGGACACATAGGTGACAAGGAAGAAGGCATAGAGGGTGGGGACAAGAAAGTCAACAGGAATGGAAGGAAGCTGTTGAACTTCACAAATGAGCTCGGTCTGAAGATTCTGAACAGGGACGCTAGATGTAAGGGGAAATGGACCTGGGAGAGAAACGACAGAAAATCAATAATTGACTACATTCTCATAGATATGAATTTATGGAGGGAGGTGAGAAGGGTAGAAGTGGATGATGAGGGCAAAATGGAGTTGGATAGTGATCACAACTTGATTACAGTGACGATGAGGGCCAAAAACCCAGAGAAAAGGAAAGGAAGCTTCAAGGAGATTTGGGAACTCAAAAAGGATGCCGACTGGGCGAAGTTCGAAGAAAAACTGAAACCAAAGCTTGCAGCCGTACACAAGGGGGGTAGTGTCCAGAAGATGGCCGACGCCATAGTTGCGAGCCTAGTGGAGGCAGGGAAGGAAAGTGTAGGAAAGATTAGGGTGCCAACACGGGAACTTGGGTACAGAGTGAACGAAGAATTGAAAAGGGCCATAAAGGTTAGAAAAGATAAATGTGCTGCATACAGGAGAAGTAGAAAACTTAAGGGGGTGGAAAGCAATGAGGCCATGGTGGCAAAGGAAGAATACCAACAAGCACGAAATAAAGTAAATAAGATTAAAGACGACAACCGGAGAGTGCGAAATAGCAGTCTTATTAGGACGATAAGAACGACAGGGGGGTCGAGTTCGAGCGTATTTTGGAAATGGGTGAACAAACGTAACAAAGGGAATAACCTCCAGAGCATTAAAGTAGATGGCAGAGTTACAGAAGAGCGAGATCAAATCGCATTAGAACTAGTCAAGCACTGGGAAAAGGTAAACGATAAGCGATGGGGCATGGGGAACCCACCGGAGTGTCCGAACCAGGTCGAGGAAAATCTCTCGGACTTCGTGTGCAGCGAAATCAAAACCGAGGAGGTGCGAAGGGTGATCTCAAAATTGAGGAATGGAAAAGCGGGAGGGGTGGACGAAATTCCTAACGAGTTTATCAAAAAAGGGGGAGAGGAACTCTTGGAAAGCCTGACTGCCCTATTCAATTTAGCCATAGAAAAACAAGAGGTCCCAAAGGAGTGGAGGGAAAGCAAAGTGACGTTTATTCACAAAAAGGGGGAAAAAGACGTTTTGGATAACTATCGAGGGATCTCTGTCAGTAGCAACATTGGAAAGGTTTTCTGTAAAGTCCTTTATGGGAGACTAGAGGAGGTAATTGAGGAGAAGGGTTTTTTGGGAGAAATCCAGAATGGCTTCAGGAAGGGAAGGAGAGTAACCGACCATCTTTTCACGCTATCCCAAATGATAGAATCCGCGAAAGCAAAAAAGAAAAAGATGTTTATGGCCTTTTTGGATGTCAAAAAGGCATACGATAGAGTATGGAGGGAGGGTATGTGGCGCAAGCTGGAGGCTCTGGGCTTAGGAGGCGAGTTTGTTGGAATTATGAAAGCATTATATAAAGATGTACAGAGTGAACTTAGTCTGGGAAACATTACAACAAAACGTGTGCCTATGGAGATAGGCCTAAAACAGGGGTGTATCCTTTCGCCAATCCTGTTTGCATTGTACATCAAAGGTTTAGGAGATGAACTCCTGCGTAGCGACGAGGGGGTAGCAGTTGGGAACTTGAAGATCCCAGGGCTATTTTTTGCAGACGATATGGTTCTAGTGTCAGAAAGCGAAGAGGGGCTAACGAAAATGCTGGGAATTGTTGGGAAATATGGGAGCAAATGGAGACTCGAACTTAATGAAAGCAAGAGCAAAGTTATACCTGTGGGCCGCCAAGTGGACCCCACTCGAAGGTGGAGAGTGGGTGAGTTCTGCATTCCGGAAGGGAGCAGCAAACTTCTCAATGTAGGAGAGACAGGTGATTACGAGTATTTGGGGGTAAATATAAACATTACAGGAAGAGGCATCTACCGAAACCACACAAACAAATTGATTCTGAAGGGGAAGCGAATCCTTAACCAAATGAAACTTATAGGGAGAAACAGTTTCAATAAGGTTTTCGTGGGGAAAACCATTTGGGAAATGGTGGGGCTGCCAAGTATAACATACGGTACGGAAGTGGTACCTCTAAACCAGACGGCCATAAAGAGCTTGGAAATCTTACAGAACGATGCAGGCCGATGGATAACGGGGTCGAGCAATGCCGCAGCGCTAGAAGCAATCAGGGGTGAGCTTGGGTGGATGAGGATCAAGGACAGGATAGACCTGTTGAAACTCGGTTATCTTAATTATTTGGTGAATCTCCCCGACAGCCGATGGTGTAAAGTAATGTTCCTGCAAATCTTCAACTCAAATATCAAAACGGGGTGGATGATCCAAGTGAGGGAGCTAGTAGAGAACTACTCATTGGAGATCTCGGACCTGGACGTTGGGGCAAACCAGGGTAAAAAAATCGTCAGAGAAAGGGTCTTGGAGGATTGTAACCGTAATTGGCGAGAGGGGGTCAAATCAAAGAGGTCTTTGGGTGGCCTGCGTGATAAAGAGAGGCCAGGTTTTGAAGAGTACCTTGATGGCACCTTTGGGGGGTCACTGCTGTTCAAGCTGCGGTCGCGATCCCTGGAGCTGAGGGGAAAAATTGGGAAAGACGGTGAAAGGGAGTGCCAGATGTGTAACTTGGGCATGGTGGAGACCCTGGAACACTTCCTTCTAGAATGCCCAAAGTATCAGTCTAAAAGAATGAGATTCACCGGGAGTATAATGGGGAAGTGGGATGGGAGAATGAAGGACATGTGGTTAGGGGGAGACTCAAAGGAGAGGGTTAATGTGCTAATCGGAGAGATTGGGAAGAATGGGGTGAGGGACGTCATCAAGCAGTTCGTCTCCGAATGTTGGGAGGAGAGGAGAAGCGAGGGAACAGGGAGGCAGTTGGGAGTTCAGGGGTAACCAAGGCCTTCTCGTTCGAGAACCGCGACAAATCAGCGGCTGGCCAAAGTGTTATTATTATTATTACCTTATCTCTTAATATCGTATCTATAAATTAGATCAACCAGCTGTGTCTTGTGGGTGATGTAAAGACGTTTTTACATGCCCCCCCCCCCCCCATGACTGTCCGGCTATGGTGATAACCCTTTTAATCTGCTTACACCCATATTTACGTCTATTTGATGTTTTCAAGTGCTGCCTCTTGTGGGTTATATAACCCGTTTTAGAGGCATTCGTGCCCTCCATCCCTTTTACAACGCGCGCCTTCCGCGAGTGTTAACCCATTTGTTTATTACATATTACGTTTGGTGCAGATATTATAGATTTCTCCCTAAGCTTGTGTGTGTGAAGGTGAGGGGGTCGGTGAAAATAGTATGTTTAAAACTTGTTCCACAAATTGTCACATGCAGCGTCATGTGCATGTAGTTGATATACTGAGATTTCTTCCGTGAGTTGTACTCCAAGAGCCAAGAATCTGTACTTCCTGATCCACAACTGAGTGCAAAATCTTAGTCTGATGCAAAGTCAATCCCCTATTGGCTGTATCGTTCTACTGCGCTTTTTTTCTCAAATTCAATAAAACTTGTACTTCCTGATCCACAACTGAATGCAAGATCTTAGTCTGATGCAGAGTCAATCCTCTATTGGCTGTATCTTTCTATTGTCTTATTTTAACCCTTTACCCGACGTGAGTGTCCATCGATACTTGGGAAATGAACTCTTGCGTAATAAGGAAACTTCGAATTATGCCACAGGAACATTGCGCGTGACCTCTCATTGGACCGAGCTCCCTAAGCCCGCACCGATGAGGGGTCATGAGCTATGTTCTTGGAACGGGAGTACGAAGACATGTTGGGGATTGAATTAGCACTCTGCCGCTACATTTACAAACAGGTCAACACACTCATTTGGGTGATTTGTCCCCTTATTACTACTAATTTCTAGCATTTTATCACTACCGAAATGGGTACGTTCAACCCCGACGAGGACAGCTCTCTTCAAGTAATCATAATTGTTTGTTACATGGTCTTGGGGAGTTTCAATTGGCACTCTCCTTCATCTTGCGGCAAACCTGAATAATTGCATAAACAAATCATTCAAACACCTCTGAAAATGCAATGTCAGTGTCAAGTAACGTAATTTTCAGGTAATGTAAGTGATTCCTTCGATCCTCCCCTAAATCAGTAACGCTGACGCACATGAACCAGTGAGCTCTCCAAATCCATTTTTAGACTCTGGTAATGACTAATCCAATGTGCAGTATATTAATTAAAAGTACGAGAGCCCGAGTCATTGGTTTAGAACTATGATGCCTTTATAACTCTCCTTGGCTATTTCGCACTTTCGGGTTTTTTTTTTTTTTTTTTTTTTTTTTTTCAGAGGTCAATCCAAGGAGGGATTATAGTAGAGGTGAATCATATTTCTTTTATTCTTCGCATTGGACATCGAATTTTGTAAATCTTATCTGACCCACCATGCACTAATTTTTTACCTGCCGTCTGTAGTTAGATTAGGGTTATGGTTTGGGTATGATTTTTGCCTGCATGGCATAATCATTTCAAATCATTCTCAATGACTCCTGCTCCCATACTCTTTCGTTCACAACTACATTAATA
This sequence comes from Pictodentalium vernedei, assembly GCA_031216915.1. Taxonomy (NCBI): domain Eukaryota; kingdom Metazoa; phylum Mollusca; class Scaphopoda; order Dentaliida; family Dentaliidae; genus Pictodentalium; species Pictodentalium vernedei. Next base: position 576,192,714 of record CM062297.1, on the reverse strand, counting down.
CCCATCTCATAAAAGCAAATCGCACGATTCAGCTGCTGGGTACAATAATCCATATCCTACAAAATCAGCAATGAAGCTGATGTTTTCTGTTGTGTTTGTATATAGCTTGCTTATATGTTGGACTTTTTTTGTCAATAATTTTACAATCTCTTTTCATTCCTTTCCTCTCATTCCTTTCCTCCTGAAATTTACTCATGTCCTTACAAACGTTGTACATTAGCTGTGACTGAGGCGTTCCCGGTTTCTGGATTCCTGACTGTTCGTGTGTTTATGTGTGACATGCCACCCACTCACAATTTACCAACATTAATTACCTTATCTCTTAAAACGAATAATGTGTAATATCGATACATATAGAATGCGAGTGGGTCTCTTCATTGTTCGTGCGCACAGGGGTGTACACAAAAAGCGCTTATTTCACCAGTCGTGCGTTCTGCTTGTGAACTTATTACTAAAATATCAATGCAAAGGTATTACATTAATGTTGGCTATGATGCATTTCCTGTCTGTCCCATTGGATGTCCAGGCATTCCCTGAAACACAATCTTACCATACACTTAGACGTATCGTGGAAACATTATTACCTGTAAGCAGTAAAACGAATTCCATGCACCCGCCATATTCCTATAGTCTGATCCCGACCAACAAAATAAAGTCACTAATTCATCCACGTGCCCGAGGTTGTGTGTCGATATCACTAGTTCTCTTCATATGCATATGTGTATCGATTCTTCTCATCCATTCCGGTAATATTGAACTTAATCCCGGCCCTTCTCGTTCTCAGTGTGCAAGCTCATCAAGCTCCAACCCATCACTGACCACATTCAAAATTTGCCAATTGAACATTCAAAGCTTAAAACCTAAAATTGACACACTGCAATGTGAAATGCCTGTGTACGATATATGGGCATTTACCGAAACTTGGTTAAAACCAACGGACGATAGCTCTGATCTCGAAATATGCGGGTTCCAAACAGTCCTGAGAAAAGACCGCCCTACAAGGGGGGGAGGGATCGCAATATACATCAAGTCAGGAATCTCCTTCAATATACGACCAGACCTAGAAGTCTTTCCACTTGAAAGTATGTGGATTGAAGTCTATACTGCCAAACGATCTTTTCTGCTTGGTGTTTTTTTATAGACCACCAAACAGCACTAACGATGCCTGGGATATGATTACTACATCCATTGAGAAAGCTAAAGACACTGGGATCTCGGATATAATTGTTACAGGGGACTTTAACGACAACTCACTTCCACCCATTAGTGGAAAATTCAGCGATATTGCTGATTATTTTAATCTTAGACAATTGGTGTCTGTGCCTACATTCTTCACAGAGACTTCGGAAACCTTATTAGATCTAACAGCCGTCAGCGACACTGTTGAAGTGATATCTTGCGAAGTAACAGACTCTTTTATTCCCAATTTAATACGGTATCACTGCCCTGTCTTTATTGAAATAAACTTCAAGAAAAATAGTGTTAAAAGCTTTAAACGTAGAATATGGAAATATGCCGAGGGTAATTTTGACGGGCTCAACAATGCATTAGAAAACTACCAGTGGAACACTATTTTCCATCATACGAACCTGGACACAATGGTGGAAGACTTTTGTTCCGCAGTCCTTGAGTTGGCCTCCGTATATATCCCAAATAAAATGATTACTGTCAGGCGAAAAGAACCCAAATGGATGCATAATGAAATTAGGTTACTTATTCGGCAAAGGAAACGTCTCTACCGTTTAGCCAAATCAAATAGCAGACCTGAGACCTGGGGAAAATATCGCTTAAAGCGTAATGAAGTTGTCTCTGTAATTAGAAAATCAAAGGCAAACCATTACGATAAAATACAGAAGACATTAAACAATAAGTCTACTCCCTCAGCATTATGGTGGAAAACGCTTAAACTGCTTCTGAGTAATAAAGTGACTGAAATTCCAAACTTACTCCACCAGAATAAAATTATTTCAAGTAATGTAGATAAAGCAGAGGCATTTAACGAGTATTTCTGCAATATTGCGACAATTGACGACAGGAATGCATCTCTTCCTCCTGAGCCATTCGATGAACGCCCATCAATAAAGAACATACTGTTAAGTGAGAACGATGTTCGCAAATCGCTAAAATCTCTAAAGATTTCAAAGGCATCTGGCCCCGATCTTCTAAATCCACGTCTTTTGAAAGGGTGTATTGCCTCTCTATCAAGACCCCTTACAATTCTGTTTAATATCCTACTGCGCAATTCCCACTTCCCGACGCACTGGAAGAAGGCAAACGTAACCCCAGTTTTAAAAAAGGATCCCCCAACTTGGTTTCCAATTATCGCCCAATATCATTACTTAGCTGTTTAGGGAAAGTTCTCGAAAGGTGTGTGTTCGAACAACTGTGGAACTTTATTGAGGAGAATAACATTCTTAGTCCTTTTCAGTCCGGTTTTACTCCGCGCGATTCAACTGTTCTTCAGCTTACGGATATATATGATGCGTTTAGTGGAGCACTTGATGAGGGAAAGGATGTAAGAGTGGTATTCTGCGATGTAAGCAAGGCTTTCGATAAGGTTTGGCACAGGGGATTGATCTATAAATTAGATAAAATGGGAGTTTCAGGCGAACTTCTTGAATTCTTAAAATCTTATCTTACTGATCGTCAGCAAAGGGTAGTAATAAACTCGGAAACCTCGTCTTGGAAACCAGTTTCTTCAGGTGTTCCCCAGGGATCAATCCTAGGTCCCCTGTTATTTCTAATATATATAAATGATATAACACTCGACTTGACAAGCTGCATAAGGCTATTTGCGGATGATACAACTCTATATTTAATTATTGAGAACCCTGACAGAGCCTCACAACTCTTAAATAATGACCTGCTGAAAATCGAACAATGGGCTAGTACATGGCTTGTTGAATTCAACCCTCACAAAACAGAAACAATGATTATATCACGCAAAATAGAACCAGCAGGACACCCAACTCTAAATATGGTCAATACTGCCATCAAAGAAGTCACAGAGCACAAACACCTCGGTGTTATTCTTAACTCGCGGTGTACATGGGATCACCACATCAACCACATTTGTAAAAAGGCCTGGCCACGATTAGATTTAATTAGGAAAAATAAATTCATACTGGATCGCAAAACCTTGGAAAAAATTTACTTTGCATTTATTCGACCTCTGCTCGAATATGCAGACACAGTTTGGGACAACTGTACCGATCAGGATGCAATGAAACTTGAAGGCATCCAAATTGCTGCGGCGCGTATTACGACTGGCGCTACTACTAGCGCCAGCAAACATTCATTGTATGTGGAAACTGGTTGGGAAACACTAAAAATAAGACGGGAGAAGCACAAATTGATACAGTATTTCAAAATGTTTCACAACTTGGTCCCCCCTTACATCTCGAATAGAATCACTCCCCCCATTTCGGTTGACCAATCTCGTGACATGCGCAATGCAAGCAATCGCCGACTTCCTTTCTGCAGAACAAAAAATTACCAGTCATCTTTCATACCCTCAACTACGAAACTATGGAACGACCTCCCACTGAACATTAGAGACAACACCTCTTTGGTTGCGTTTAAAAACTATGTGAATAGACATGTTTGTCGACCGCCACAATATTTCTTCCAAACCACCTCCCGAAAGGCCCAAATTTACCACTGTAGATTACGATTACGATGCAGCAGTCTAAATGAACATCTCTATGATAACCATTTATCTAACACACCGCTATGTGTCTGTGGTGAGCGCGAGACTACTGAACATTTCCTACTGAGATGCCCTAATTACAACCGTATAAGAAACGAAACAATAGGATCACTTCCGTATACTCTCGACAATAACATCTTACTATTTGGCTGTGAATTTTATAGTAATGAGGACAATGGAGCAATCTTTGAAGCTGTTGAAAAATTCATTGTCCTTTCTGCGAGATTTAACCGTACCACCCAGTCTTAAGGAGATTATTTCCGACAAGAAATTTACTTATTAAAACATCTTGCAATATTATCTCGAGTTCTTGATCGCACCTTGAATATTTTAAGCGCACCACACATTCCATGAAAAACTAGTTGGAACTATAGACTCATGTAATTCGGAAATCTTAGCTTCAGGTTTCTGATGGTGCCTTCAATATTAAAGCACAACTCCCATCTCACGAATAAATAAGCTGGTCTTATGGACTCATGCGTCTAGTATACCTTCTTTTTTTTTTTTTTTTTTTTTTTTTTTTTTTTTTTTTTTTTAGGTAGGCCCCTGTGATCGTGAGTACATGAATGCATGGGTATATGAACGCACTGCTACCGGGGTCCTGGAAGCGGGAAGGACCACATGTCACACCCTAAAGGACATTCCTCCTATCTCCATAATTCTTATCTTTAAAGTACGGCTACATTTCATTAACCTTATCGGTTACGGATGTTCACTTTGTGAGGTATGAGCGTGTCGTCCGTTCTCTACAGATTATCTGACGAGGCCCTTATGTGACTATACAGCCAAGTATGTGACATCGTCACACATCCGGCATTCATAGACTTCGACGTGCTGCTCAGAACGGAAGCGTGGCCTTTCATCATTTCTCACTCACTGCCTCGTTTTCTTTTTGGATATCGGTATTTTACCTACGCGCACTGATCTTCCTTTATGCTTCTCGGGGTCTAATTAAGAACTAATTTTTTCTTCACCATGAGCCAAATGTCCCAAACCCTCGGCCATTGCCTCCACTACCCACGTCCCTCCTGGAAGGTGGGAATTGGAGGTGATGACCGCGCTGCAGGGGCGGTTCTTCATTCATTTGGTATGCACAAATCACGGAGCCATGAGTTTGAGGTGGTATTATTGAGCATATCTCCGTCATTGGCAAGGAAACACCGAATAATCTCCCTTTAACCGATGCATTACAAACAACACACAATGAAGACGAAGAGAATCCAATGCACTCCATGCACTTACCGTCACACGACGCCCCGGGGCACTTAATCCTAATCTTAACGAATTTTGAAATTCAAATGTGACACCCTCAGCCTATGTTGCCAACCAAGTAACCCACCACAAGCCATTCTCCGTTGTCATTTCAGGCCATGTCTTCCGTTCTGTGGAGTGTGGCGTTTTACAAATTGTAGCCTATCATTACTTAAATGATTACTATTTCTGGTTTTCTCTTTTATTTCTCTTCTTCTTCTTTCTATAATTTCAGAATTTCAGAAATGTGTTTCCAACCTATACCAAACCGTATTATTACTTAGTAAATTATTTACTGGTTTGGATTTAATATATTTTATAGCTGTTTCTCGAATATATTATAGGTAATTAATTAATGGTGTGGAAACGACCTTGTACAAGCCAACGGCTTACTGTCGAATCCACAAACATCTTCATGTTGTATACTGTATTCACTGAGGTTGGAAATAAATATTGTTTAAACTAAGAAAGTAAGCGAAATATCAACAATGATGGACGAAGGAGACTTCGATATAATGGGTCTAAGTGAGACGTGGATACGACGGGATGAGCGGGTTGATCAGATGAAGGGTTGCGTGTGGATAGGAGCTGGGCGAACTGAGGGTCAGAAACGGGGTGGGGGTGTTGGCATCTACGCTAAAGAGGAATTACAGCCCTCATTGATTACAGATCTCACAGAAGCAAGGACTCAGATTCCAGTATCCAACGAAATAGTCTGGGCAAAAATCAAGTTAGGAAGCAGGAGTGTTGCCGTTGGTGTTGTATACTTAGCAGTGGAGGGAAGTAAGCCCGAGTGGAATGATTCAATATATACAACTCTTAGATCGAATATCACAGAGCCTGGAAGCAGAGGGTTCAGTATTGTCCTAATGGGGGACTTCAATGGGCACATCGGGGATAAGGAGGAGGGCATACAGGGAGGTGATAGGAAAATTAACACGAATGGAAGGAAGATGTTGGACCTATCAAAAGAGCTTGGTTTAAAGATCCTGAACAGGGATGCGAAATGTAAGGGTAAATGGACCTGGGAGAGGAACGATAAGAAAACAATAATTGATTATATACTCACTGACATTAGCGTATGGAGGGAGGTTATAGATGTAGAAATAGATGACGAGGGAAAAAATGACTTGGTAGTGATCACAACCTGATAACAGTTAAGATTATGGGCAAAAAGACGAATAGAGACAGAAATACCTTCAAGGAAGTTTGGGGACTAAAACAAGGAGCCGACTGGAAGCAGTTTCGGGAAAAACTAAAACCAAATCTTGAATGTATACCTAGGGATGCAAATGTCCAGAGTATTTCAGATGGCATAGTAAATAGCCTAACAGAGGCAGGGAAGGATTGTATAGGAAGGGTGAGGATCCCAACGAGAGAGCTTGGATACAGGGTTAACGAGGGACTGAAAAAGGCTATAAAAGAAAGGAAGGTAAAATGCGCTGCTTACAGAAGAAGTAGGAAGCTTAAAGGGGTGGATAACAATGACACGAGACTAATGAAAGGAGAATATGAACTGGCACGGAAAAAGGTGAATGAGATAAAGAATAATAATAGGAAGGAGCGCAATTGCAGTCTTGCCAGAACAAAAAAGAAAAAGGGGGGTTCGAGCTCAAACGTATTTTGGAACTGGGTAAATAAACGGGGGAAAAGTAGTGTGCAGAGTATCAAAGTGGATGGGGAAAATACAGAAGATAAAGGCCGTATCGCTGCAGAGTTAGTCAAGCACTGGGAAAAGATAAACGATAGGCGATGGGGCAGTGGGTCCCCACCAAAAAGAAATACACTGGTGGAGGAGAACCTATCCAATCGTGTATGTAGCGAAATAACGGCAGAAGAAGTGCGGAACGTGGTCTCCAAATTAAAAAATGGTAAAGCGGGAGGGACTGATGAAATTCCGAACGAATTCCTCAAAAATGGAGGGGAGGCACTTATTGAAGTCCTGACAAACCTTTTCAACCTGGCTCTGCGAAAGCAAGAGGTCCCCAGAGAGTGGAGGGAAAGTGAGGTGTCGTTCATACACAAAAAGGGGGATAAGGAAGTTCTAGATAACTATAGGGGGATATCAGTCAGTAGTAACATCGGAAAAGTATTCTGTAAGATCATATACGGTAGACTAGAGGAAGTTATTGAAGAGAAAGGTTTTTTAGGAGAAATTCAAAATGGTTTCAGGAAAGGACGAAGAGTCACTGATCACCTATTTACACTCACCCAACTGATAGAATCAACAAAGGCTGAAAAGAAAAAGATGTTTCTGGCATTTCTAGATGTGAAAAAAGCGTACGACCGAGTGTGGAGGGGAGGTATGTGGCGAAAGCTCGAGGGCATCGGACTGGGGGGGGGTGACTTTGTGGGAATCATGAAAGCACTGTATACAGGTGTGCAAAGCCAACTCAGTCTAGGGAGTATCACTACAAAACGAGTCCCTATGGATATAGGCCTCAAGCAGGGGTGTATCTTTTCACCGATTTTGTTTGCATTGTATGTTAAAGATTTAGGGGACGAACTAATTCAGAGTGCGGAGGGGGTAAATGTTGGAGACATAAAGATACCAGGCTTATTCTTTGCGGACGACATGGTGTTAATGTCTAGAACTGAACAGGGGCTAGAGAAACTGCTGGAAATTGTTGGTAGATATGGGAACACTTGGCGGCTCGAACTAAATGAAAATAAAAGCAAGGTAATACCCCTTGGACGCAAGGTAGATATGACGAAGAGATGGAGAGTGGGGGAGTTCTCAATCCCCGAAGGGGAAAGCAAACAAATCACTGTAGGAGAAACGGGAGAGTATGAGTATCTAGGGGTAAGCATAAATATAACGGGAAGAGGGGTGTACAGAAATTACTCAGCCAAACTGATTCTGAAGGGGAAAAGAATTCTGAACCAACTAAAACTTTTAGGGAAAAATAGTTTCAACAAGGTCTTTGTGGGGAAAACACTGTGGGAGAGGGTGGGTTTACCAAGTATAACGTATGGCACGGACGTGATTCCATTAAACCAAACCGTTATTAAGAAGTTGGAAAGTACTCAGAATGATGCCGGCAGATGGATAACAGGGTCGAGTAATGCTGCAGCTTTGGAAGCAGTAAGGGGGGAGCTTGGGTGGATGAAAATCAAGGACAGGGTAGATTTGGGAAAACTGTGTTACTTTAACTACTTGAGAAACCTGCCTGACAACCGGTGGTGCAAAATGATGCTCGATACCATTTGGAATTCTAATATAGAAACGGGGTGGTCAAAACATGTGAGGGAACTAATGGACAATTACTCTATAGGGGTCACAAACATAGAAGTAGGAATGAAAGAAGGCAAAAGGTTTGTCAAAGAGAGAGTCATGTAAGATTGCAATCGAAACTGGCGAGCAGGGGTTAGCGTGAAAAGATCACTGCAGGGGTTACAATATAAAGAAAAGCCAGCCTTTGAGAAGTACCTAGATGGCACCTTTGGAGGGTCACTGCTGTTCAAACTGAGATCAAGATCACTTGAGCTTCGGGGAAAAATTGGGAGAGATGGGGAAAAGGGATGCCAAATGTGCCACTCTGGAGTAGTGGAGACCCTGGAACATTTTCTCTTGGAATGCCCACAGTATATACCTCATAGAATAAAATTTACTGGAAGAATAATGCAGAAGTGGGGTGAAGAAACAAAGGATAGATGGCTGAAGGGGGACACGAGGGAGAGGGTAGGAATGCTTATTGAAGACGGTATCCCCAGGGCATAAAAACTAATTCTGGGGGATACCGAGTAATTTCGTGTGGACTGTCCCAGTTCCATGGACGCTCGATCTGCTAGCATGCCTTTTTGGGGGCTTGTCGGTAGTCGAGTGGTCTATGGCGCTGGTCCAGTTTCGCTAGGCGATTGGTGCCGCAGAAGTCAACTCTCATCATGGCAGTGGTTCGATCCCCATCGGCGTCAGAGTCTTCATCCTATATATATATATATATATATATATATGTCTGAAAACGTCATTTTTTTAAGTTTAGATATTTATTGTTGAATAAAATATATTATTTTAATCAGAACGTTGTTGTCTTTCATCGTATATGTACTCATATATCCCATTTAAATCCCGTGTACGAAACGTCCCACCTTGCGTACGAAACATCCCAGAATCTTGTGTACGAAACGTCCAAAATGGCCGTGTACGAAACGGCAGTGCACGGAACGTCCAGCTCCCAAGATTTTCGATACTCGAGCAATGATGTCGGCTCGAGTTCGATTGGCCAAATCAATGGGTCCTCCTTAAAACCGGAATCCCCCGGAATCATCCGAAATACACCGGAATGCGCCGAAATACACCGGAATCCCCGAAATACCCCAAATCCGCCGAAATACACCCGAATCACCCGAAATACACCGGAATCCCCCGAAATACCCCGGTGTGCCCCTTAAATTTCCCGGTATCCCCATACATTTCCCAGAATCCCACCTAAAGCCCCCGCAACTCCTCTTTAATTTGTGATTTGAAGGTTTTAACTCGCCCACAACGCACGGGTAACTAAAGGTAAAATGTGGGAACACAACCACACGCACACTTTTTTCACCAAGGGTGGGTACCCTAACAGGACGTATTCTGACATAACAACAGTGTCGGCGTCGCTGTTCATTTTATATATTTAGATATTTGCACACCGCTAACCCACAACAGCTCATAACAGACCATAGTAATATTGAAACTAGTCCAAACTTGAACGCAAATTCGGCAATATAATTTTTGGGTTTGGTACGTCCTTGGGAAAAAAAAAAAAAAAAAAACCTCTCACAGACACACACCCTCAAGCCCTTAAAAGGGCTGTTGAATCTTTATTCAAATGCTTATTTATATAAAATTTACACTCGTCCCCAGCCAGACAAGGTTGTTTCAATCCTTGCATGGTGTTTGGTGGTTTCTTGTGTATGTTAACGGAACGGTAGGTTGCACCTATTCCTCCTACGCTTTGTCTACCATTTCCATGCGTCTTCTTTATAAGAGTGTTGCAAGAAAGTTTGAGAATGTTATTAGAAAAGTTATAGGTAGAGAGAAAGATAGGTATCCGCTATTTTGTATTGTGACTATTGTGTGATTGTTGCTATGTGTGGGGTAAGGGGTGTGTTTCTTCGGAGCCCACTTCCCACACGCAGAGTTGCGAGGCAATCCTCACAGACTCAATCCTAAAGATCTCAATGAGTAGCGAGGCAATCCTCACTGACTCCACGCAGTTTAATTCTATTGAATAATTTTAATTTACTGTGGCTTATCTTGTTTTTCTGTTAAGGGTTCGGTGTTCATTCAGCTTCACCATTGATTTACTATCCTGGAGTATGTAGAGGGCTTTGTTATATAGGTCTTATTAAACGCATTTCAGTCGCCCGTCAGCAGAGTTGCGTGGCAGTCCTCACAGACTCTATCCTAAAGTTCTCAATGAGTAGCAAAGCAATCCTTACTGACACCACGCAATTTAATTATACTGTATATTTTTTTTTTTTTTTTTTTTTTATTTTCTGGAAACTTATTTTGTTTTTCTGTTTAGGGATCGGTGTTCGTTCAGCTCAACCATTAATTCACTATCTTGGAGTCTGTTGAGGGTTTTGATTTGTAGGTCTTTTAATCGCGTATCAATAGTTTCTATTTTTGCTAGCTCGTGAAGTTCCTTTATCGGTGTCCATTTGGGTTTGCATAGTGCCACACGCAGGGCATAATTTTGAACCCGTTGTAGTTTTTCAATGTTGGTTTTATTCAGGTCACTCGTTATTATGGCCCCATACTCTAGTACTGGACGTATATATGATTAGTAAAGCCTGGGGAGAACTTCTTTATTGGCTCCCCAATTTTTAACTCTAATCATTTCCAGGAAATTGATGCGTTTAGTGGCTTTGACAGTGACTGAGTTTACGTGATTGTTTAGATTGAGACTGCTATCCAGGGTGAATCCCAGAAACTTTGCCTCATTACTAGCTTCAAGTTTGTGGTCGTAAAGCTTAAGCTCAATATTAGGGACAGCTTTTTTCCTTTGCTTTTTATAGAATGTGATTCTTTGTGTGTTTCGTGGCATTTAGCTTGATGCGCGACAGAGAGCACCAGTCTTGCAGATCGCAGATGGTATCCTGCAGGCGGTTTTGTATTATGTTTTCCAGACTTACTGGCCGTCCACATTCCTTTGTCGTCTGAGAATTGAGATAGTTCAACATGGTTCTTCCCTACTTTGTCATGGTCATTCACATATATTATAAATAGAAGCGGGCTGAGGACCGAACCCTGTGGAGTGTCCGCTTCGAGTTTTACCTCGTCTGACACTTCGCGGTTGACCCTCACTTTGATTTTTCGATCAGATAAAAAAGATGATATGATCCTTAGCATTTTGGTAGGTAGCCCCATTTTAGCCAGTTTGTATCTCATGCCATTGTACCAGACAGAGTCGAACGGTTTTTCTACGTCGAGTAATAGCGCGGTTCCTATTTCATTTTGACTGAACGCCGTTTTCATATAATCTACCAGTCTATAAACATGCTCGACTCCCTCTCTTTGGCTTCTATATTCCCTTTGCCACTTATTGAAAAAACTGATTGATTCGAGATGGCTGCGGAGTCTAGTCGTGAGAATCCGTTCGAAATTTTTTCCAATGCAGCTATATTTGGAGTGTGGTTTCAGTTATTCTGTTGGCCCGCGGTTTAACCGTCTGTTTGGGACAAATCTCATCAAGAGTGTTATTAATGACTTCACTGAGATTGGTATATGCTTGCTCGAGCTCGCAGGTATTCATTGGGTCGTTTTTGTTTATTGTAACATGAATCATGTTTCTGAAGAGGTCCCAGTCAATTTTGGATACATTCCTCCTCCTCATTGTGGGGTATCTTGTGGGTCCGCTGCAACCGTGTAATGTAGCATGAACAGGCAGGTGGTCGCTACATAAATCATCGTCATCCACAAATATGTCTTGCATTTGATTAGTTAGTGATTTACTGGTTATAATTAGGTCAAGGATGTCAGATTGGTGGAGTGTGTTGTTACTGACGTGGGTAATGTCGTGGTCGTTGTGCCGATGGACACTGAATTGAGGACTCGGACTCAAAACACATACTGAATCGAGGACTCGGACTCAAGTTTAGTGTTCAGATTTTTTGTTGAATTACCATTGATTAACCACACGTAACAGCGATCTTGTCGTTGTGATGATCAGCAAAAACCGTTTAACTGTTCAACTGCCGTAACATATTACCAATAGCCATCGTACTTTGTGGAATGCCCCTATATTTTTTTATAAAGCCTATCATTCATTTATTTAGTTGGGATAAGCTGACTTTTTGTGAACTATCGATCGACTCCCTTCCATCTCGATGGCTTCATTTAACCATTTATCTGCAACTAACTACCAAACACGACCACGTCAACGCTCAAAATATCCGTTCAATGCTTTTCCAAACTTGGAACCAAAGGCCGTAATATTATTTTGGTGTGGAATATCCTGTGGGCCCAATACATGCCACATGGATTTAGTGTTGAAAATGTGTTTCCAATTTAAAACGTGTATATCCTGGTGTATTCGGTACGGTATTCCGTGATCCACGTGTGGCAGATTTTCATCTTCGATGACAGTTAATGCTTTACATCTACAAAAATGTGAGAGTTGAGAACTAGAAGTATAACTCTTTTTATCATCGGGATATGATGTATTGTTCTGGTGAGGCAACGTATGAATTGGCAACACATTTTCAACACAAAATCGATATGGTGTACGTTAGAAGCAGTGGGGTTTGTCACGCAGAAAGAGAAGATATTACGATCTTTGGGTCCAAGCACTGGCGGCGCTTCATGGGCGGGTAGGGGGATGATGACATTTTACCCCATAAGCGTAGACTTTGCCTACCCCCTGTCACAAACGCGCACATCCATTCAGCCAGGTACACCCGAAACGTGAACCAATTTCCTCCTCAATTACAAGGTTGGAAAGGCAGCTTGCGTGTGGGACTCTATATAGATTGGTCATAAAATTTTTCAAACTTTCCACACCAGTGCGGGGGGAGGGGGCGTCACTTTCACCACACCCATCGCGACATTACGTGCCTCGATGGTGCCCGCGGAATCACTTCTCGAGCAAAATCTTTCAGCCCCCCCCCCCCCCCCCAAATGCCTCCCTACACCCTTGGATACTCCCTACCCGGAAAATTCTCTAGTTGAAGTTCGGTCATTACCTCTATTTGTAATCAAAAACTGCCCCTACGCCTATGCCTCCAGAAGACTTTATTTGAAAGCACAATTCATTTCATCCCCTCAGAGGGAAGGCGGACACGGACGTTTAATTGTTTGCTCCAATCGATGGTGAATATGAGTCCACCTCTTGCCCGAAAGAAGATTTTGGTATTGTCAGTTTGTGTTGGGAAAATGGAACAACCACAATCATTGAAATCTAACAGACCATGATCAGTAATAAATCAACTACTCAGTAGAAACGAATAGAGTTATTTATTTTTGGAGGCAACATGAAAACAGCACAGTACAAATACAAGGGAAACAGCACTATGTAATAAAATACATGATTTAAAAAAAATCTGACATCAAGAAAGCTGTCATATTTATTTCTAAAAAAGCTCGGATAAAACAAACAGACAACAAGTGATTTTTATCAAAAATGTATAAACATTTAGACCATAGTACTCACACAATTAATAGTTTAAAAGACTAGCAAATGGTCGGTCGTCCATCTGAAACACTTGCGACTTCACTTATGGCTACACCCAGCTGCTATATCATGTTTTAATAAAATATTCAAAATACCCAAAATCAAAGAATTAGAATAATTAGAATACTTTGTACAAACACGAAGTGTTGCGAAGTTATTTTGTCTGATGTCCTCAATAATTGATTTGATACATATTAAAGGGTGTATTTTATTAATTTCGCTCTAAAATAAATTATCAGTTGAGTTTTTCTAACAAAATGGTTCAAACTTTTTGCGTTTAACCAATGAAATAATTGCATGGAATAGGCCACTCCCACTTTACTGACATATTTCGGCAACCGATTTTCTTGCGTTTTGGCATTCATACGGGATTCAATATCCAACATTCAGTCTAAAAACAATTTATTTTCTCCTTGCATAAAATATAAACGTACTATATGTTCAATGATTTGAAACCAAATTATTTTCTCTTCTCTTTTTGTTTCGTCACAGATGGTATATAGCAGTGAAAAACATAACAGAAATTCTAAAACAAAAAAAACATTTTCCACATCTTTTGATACAAATTTTACCTGTTAAATGCATATAGGCTATAAAGCAATCTCCTGCAAATTGAATAAAATTCATTCATTTTTTTGTAATGTTAACAAATTGCCATGGCAGGCATCAAATTTCCCTTGTTTATAGACATATTTAACCTCAGTACATCCAATACAGGCATTCAATCTGTTATATCTTCTTTGACAAGATAAAATAGAAAAAACACTCGGTTTATCTCTAGAATACAGGAAAATTACCCAAATCCCTGTTAACTGAATACTCTTGTTAATTGATTTCTTTTTTTTGGGGGGGGGGGGGACTCTATTCAATTAACAGGGTTCCACTCTATCCCAATTGCGTTTTGGGGATCAGCACACACTATTTATGGACTAACTAAACTAAGATACCTTAACCTGCTACAAAAATAGAAATCGGAGGCCCAACTAGGCAATTGAACCGTTTATTAACAACTGAATAAACTATTTGTAAACTGGCTACATTTGTTACATCCCCCCGACACACAAACACACACACACACACACACACACACACACACACACACACACACACACACACACACACACACACACACACACACACACACACACACACACACACACACACACAGCCCTCACGAAACTTCGAAAAAATAAGAAATTAGTAATTAAACCAGCCGACAAAGGTGGGTCGGTAGTTGTTCTATCTCGGGATAATTATATAAAGGAAGCCATGAGACAACTCAGCAATACTAAACATTATAAGAAAATAGATTCACTTATTTGGCCTAGTAATATCGAAAAATTCAATAAGATCTTAAAATTTCTCCTCGACGAAGGTCACATTACCAAAAAACAATTGAAATATTTAACAGCTAAACTCAGTGCTCAAACAAGACAATTTTATATCCTACCAAAGATCCACAAGGACCGTTCTTCATGGACGGATGACTTAACTCCACCTGGGAGGCCAATTGTATCAGATTGTAATTCGGAATCTTATGCGATCTCGGAATTAATTGATTATCATCTGAAACCTATAGCAAATAGACATCCGAGCTATCTAAAAAATACACAGGATTTCCTGTCAAAAATTTCGAAATTGAAAATATCGAAAACTGCAATTCTGGCTACTTTGGATATCGACAGTATGTATACGAACATTGATGTTGATAAAGGTGTTAAATCAGTTAAAAATGCATTTGAAAAATATCCGGATGCGAAACGCCCGGATCAACAAATTTTGGATCTTTTAGAGCTGAGCGTAAAAGGTAATGACTTTCAATTCAATGGAGAATATTTTCTACAAATAATGGGTTGTCCTATGGGCAAAAGATTCAGTCCTAATTTTGCAAGCATTTATGTAGCGGAATGGGCGGAAAATGCCTTAAGCAAATGTGCAAAGCATCCTCTCGTATATCTCAGGTATTTAGATGACATTTTTATTATTTGGGAACATTCAAAAGAAGATTTTGATGAATTTTTAGAAATTTTGAACAATCACGATCCAAATATTAAATTGAAAGCTACTATCAGTGACAATTCTGTTGATTTTCTCGATGTGACCGTGTATAAAGGCAAGCAATTTCAGGCGTCCGGTCATTTAGATTATAAAGTGTATTTTAAACCAACTGATTCACATCAATTGTTGCACACAAAATCATTTCATCCTCAACATACATTTAAAGGTATCATCAAATCACAACTCATTCGTTTCCATCGCAATTCAAGTGATAAGGTAAATTTCAATGAGGCTTGTTCTACTCTATTTGGCGCCCTCAGATCGAGAGGGTACTCGCTGCGCCTCTTGCGTAGCCTGAAATCCCAAACTCTGAAAAAAGCTCGAAAGTCCAGCTGAAACTACCGATTTCGAACCACTGAAGATTGAACACAACAGACCGTTGCAGAATGGTAGTGGCGCGGTATTTAATTGCAAAAAGCCTCGTTGTAGACTGCATACTTTTATGCCTGATCAGAAAGAGGAATTTTCCTCCGAACAAACGAAAAATCATTATCAGATCCGTAACCCCCTCCATTGTGATTCACCAAACATTATTTACCTTATCACTTGTAAGCGATGTCGGAAACAGTATGTTGGTCAAAGTCAAAATCCTTTTCGAGAACGTGCTACTAGACACAAACAGGATATAAAACATAATGCTGATAACATTTTAACCTTCCGGGCCATTCTTTGGACGATTTCGAAATCCATCCTATTGAACAACCACCAATTAAAGACACATTAGAAGAAACGGATGAATTTAGAAAAAAACGTGAAGCTTTTTGGATCAATACGCTTCAAACCCTCTGGCCATTTGGTATGAACATATCAGAGGGCGAATGTGAAAGGAGGTCCATCATTCCTTTCACTTTAACGTACAACAGAATGAATATCGAAATAGCAAAAATGTTAAAAGATGAATCAATTTTACCAATGCTAAATTAAATGAACCTTTGAATCTTCGACCTGTCATCGCCGATAAGAAAAACAAAAGCTTGCGTAACATCCTTGTAAGGACTAAATTAGAGCCCCTCAATGAATAACAGCAATTTTTGCCAGTCAGTTTAACCAGTTCCTAAGCTCATCACTTAGTTTAAATCAATTTTATGTAATTTTTTGTCATGTTTGAAACCCATCAGGGTTCAGTAAATGAAAACAATTTTTCGGCGGCATATTAAAAGAAAAAAACGTTTCAGTAGGAAATGTCTGTGCCAGTGCGATTTTTTAACCTCAAACACACACACATACACACACATACAACATTTTAACCTTCCTGGCCATTCTTTGGACGATTTCGAAATCCATCCTATTGAACAACCACCAATTAAAGACACATTAGAAGAAACAGATGAATTTAGAAAAAAAAACGTGAAGCTTTTTGGATCAATACGCTTCAAACCCTCTGGCCATTTGGTATGAACATATCAGAGGGCGAATGCGAAAGGAGGTCCATCATTCCTTTCACTTTAACGTACAACAGAATGAATATCGAAATAGCAAAAATGTTAGAAGATGAATTCAATTTTACCAATGCTAAATTAAATGAACCTTTGATCTTCGACCTGTCATCGCCTATAAGAAAAACAAAAGCTTGCGTAACATCCTTGTAAGGACTAAATTAGAGCCCATCAATGAATAACAGCAATTTTTGCCAGTCAGTTTAACCAGTTCCTAAGCTCATCACTTAGTTTAAATCAATTTTATGTACTTTTTTGTCATGTTTGAAACCAATCAGGGTTCAGTAAATGAAAACAATTTTTCGGCGGCATATTAAAAGAAAAAAACGTTTCAGTAGGAAATGTCTGTGCCAGTGCGATTTTTTAACCTCAAACACACACACACACACAGGTGAATGGACCAGAAATGTATTATATGAAAACGTACTAAGGGCGTGGGTACGTAGTGAGAAATATATTATATGAAAACGTACTGAGGCTGGGCTTGCATTTTCACCAGGCCTATCAAACATGATTGTGTCATTTGAAAAAACACACACAAGCCCGTGCCAGTATTCGTCTGAGGCCATCCACAGCACTTTCGTCGTACTGTAGCCAGCGCGTTCCACACTTTCATGCTGCTGCCGAAAGGAAGATGAACCAAGTAATCATAAGGACTTCATCTAAAAAGCTAGATTCCAGCCATCGTTTTTTGACGGTGTGCAATGGTCTAGCGGTTTAGACGCTGAACTCCTGATTGCCAGGCGGTGTTGCCTAGGGTTCGAATCCCGGCGGGGGATCAGAAACCAACATTCAAAATTCCTCTAAAACATGATTGTGTCATTTGAAACACACACACACACACACACACACACAGGTGAATGGACCAGAAATGTATTATATGAAAACGTACTAAGGGCGTGGATACGTAGTGAGAAATATATTATATGAAAACGTACTGAGGCTGGGCTTGCATTTTCACCAGGCCTATCAGCCCAGGCCTGGTAATCAGCCTCAAAACATTTCTGACCAGTCAGCCTGGTCGCCAATCTGTCAAGCCTGCAAATGCATCTGCCACAGTTTATGGGGGGTGGGGGTGGTGGGGGGGGGGGGGGGGTAGCATTCGGAATAATCGATGCTGTCGTCGAACCTAGCGTTAAGAAGCTGTCAACCTCATAAAGCAGCGACGAATCCAGGATTGTTTAAAGGAGGCGCGCTAATTACCCTCACAGTTAGTCCAAACTTGGACCCAAAGTCCGCAATATAATTTTTTTTTTTATTTGGTACGTCCACGGGCCAAGCAGAACAGAACAGGCCTCAATTTTTTAGGGTTCCCATTGTGAACGGGAAATTTATTTATAGTGATACGTAATGTACACAGCAGTAACGGGGTTAGGGAGTTCATACTTCGGTATTTTGTACGGAAAGCGAAACGCTTGTGGAAATAGTGGTCGCTCAGATTGTCGAATTGACAGATATACATGGTGTGGACAGTGAATGGACGTTTAACAGATACCAAGCGCAAATGGTTAAATGAAACAACGTGGATAAAGGCGTCGATAGATAGTTCTTATGAAATCTATTAATTCTAACTTAATAATTACTTAACAAACTCTAGGGCACTCCCCCAAGTACGGCAACCACCGGCAAATCGTCACCGCAGTTTGACGTGTTAAACAGTCTGGACTGACCTCACAGGGATGGTTAATTTTTATTTTCGGCACAATGATTAATAAAGATCGCTATAACGTGGTAAATATCTGGTAATTCAACAAAAAACTAAGCACTTAACTTGAGTCCGAGTCCGAGTCCTTGATTCAGTATGTGTTTTGAGTCCGAGTCCTCAATTCATATTTGAACGTGGTCGTTATTTAATACAAAAGATCAAATTGTAAGATGATATTGAAAAGGGTACGGCAGCGTGGAAGCGACACTCTATGTTTTCTTACTATCTTGTTTAAACGAGATAGTTAAGTTGTTTAAACGAGATAGCTAAGTCGTTTAAACGAGATAGCTATCTCGTTTAAACGACTTAGCTATCTCGTTTAAACGAGATAGCTATCTCGTTTAAACGACTTAGCTATCTCGTTTAAACAACTTAACTATCTCGTTTAAACAAGACAGTAGGAAAACATAGAGTGTCGCTTCCACGCTGCCGTAAGAGGGCGTCGCCATTGGGCTCCGTTTTATTGCATCCGAAAACCTGATGTTTGGCATTGAAATCACCTAAGAAAATACAGTGTTTGTGATTTTTCACAAAGAATTCAAAGACTTTGCTGTCAACTGTTCCGAATGGAATGGTTTCACGAACCGAAGGTGCGGCGCAGGGACGGTATGGGGAACAAGCCCCTTTCGACCCCCAGTGACTGTAAATGGCTAATTTCCACATGTCTACTCGTGTTGAAGAAGGAACAGCTTCAGGTACTCGGCAGGTGTCACCGGTTGTGGCGTGATGGTCTCTTTGACTGATGTTGGTTGAACCCTCGGGTGAGGACCAGTGTGAGAGGTTGGGTCCTCTCACAAAGGTACTACCTCTTCCCGCGGGTGCAGTCGATCTGGTTTTTCAGGCAAGTATAGTCTGCCACTTCGGAGATGATATTGAGTGATTGCCATCACTGGCAAGTATAATGTGCCTCAGGCTGTCTCTGTTTGGTTGGACTCTTTGAAGGAAAGCAACAACGACCCCATTCGGGGACCACCAAAAAGAAGACCCGAACTTCCCTGGTTCGGGGGCAGGCCTTCATTGTAATCCTTTTGGGTTGTGACAAAGGATGCGCAATGCGCTTACAAAAAGGGGCAGAGGCGGGACGCAGGACCAACGCTCGTCTCCCTTAAAGTGGTCGACCACTTCTAGGGATGGAGTGGAGGATGTTCAGGAACCATGGGAGTTACTGCTTCCATAACGGTTGGACTGTCCATGGCGGTTATTGGGGTGCTGATCAAAAAGCATCTTCTGTGTACCTGCTTAAAAGAACTGTTTTTTCGGTTCATTATAATATGAGATTACGAAAACTTTTTTATGATCTAGTTCAATCTCAGCGGCAATAATACCCTGAACCCGAAAGGAATGGTTTCGCGCGCCGACGGCGCGCAGGGACGGTATAGAGAACAAGCCCCTTTCGACCCTCAGTGACTGTAGATGGTTAATTCTCACATGTCTAGGCGTGTTGAAGGAGGAACGGCTTCATGTACTCGGCAGGTGTCACCGGTTGCGTCGTGATGGTCTCTTGGCTGATGTCGGTTGAACTCTCGGGTGAGGACCAGTGTGAGAGGTTGGGTCCTCTCACAAAGGTACTACCCCTCCTCGAGGGTGCAGTCGATCTGGTCTTTCGGGCAAGTATAGTCTGCCACTTCGAGGATGAATTTGTGTGATGGCCATCACTGGCAAGTATAATCTGCCTCAGGCTGTCTCTGTTTGGTTGGACTGTTTGAAGGAAAACAACAACGACCCCTTTCGGGGACCACCAAAGAGAAGACCGGAACTTCCCTGGTTCGGGGGCAGGCCTGAGTTGTAATCCTATTGGGTTGGGACAAAAGATGCGCAATGCGCTTACAAAAAGGGGCATAGGCGGGACGCAGGACCAACGCTCGCCTCCCTTAAAGTGGTGGAGTGGAGGATGTTCAGGATCCATGGGGGTTACTGTTTCCATAACGGTTATAGTGTCCATAGCGGTTATTGGGGTGCTGGTCAAAAAGCATCTTCTGTGTACCTGCTTAAAAGAAGAGGGCAGAATTAGTTTTCATTGGAATGTGTAAGATATAAAAATGTAAAAAGATATAGAAGGATAATTGTAATGTTTTATTATAATATTTAAAGGATGAGAGAAATGTGTCGGTGTTTGTGTGCATGTGTATAATGCTTGTACGTGTTCTGGTTATGATGAGCGTGACTGCTGAGTTGGTGTTCCTTGTCAGTGTTAGTGGATTGCCGAGCGGATTGGTTCAGCTATTGTAGCATGCCTTAAGAAGGACATATCGTACTGTAGGGTCGCAGTAGTGTTGCTGACAATAGCTTGGCCTCCCCAGGCTTTCTCTGTGATGGTTGCGTGATTTCTGAGTTTATGTTGTGTGAGGGGACAGAGTGGTTCGGTTCTGCGTATTGTAGCATGCCTTAAAAAGGACATATCGTACTGTAGGGTCGCAATAGTGTTGCAGACAATAGCTTGGCCTCCCTATCTTTCCCCATTGTAAGTGTGGGTGGAGGCAGAGTGGTTTGGTTCAGCTATTGTAGCATGCCTTAAAAGGACATATCGTACTGTAGGGTCGCAGTAGTGTTGCTGGCAATAGCTTAGCCTCCCCAGGCTTTCTCCGTTTTGATAGCGTGATTGCTGAGTTTATGTTCTGTCTGGGGACTGAGTAGTTCGGTTCAGCATATTGTAGCATGCCTTAAAAAGGGCATATCGTACTGTAGGGTCGCAGTAGTGTTGCTGACAATAGCTTGGCTTCCCCAGGCTTTCTCTGTGATGGTTGCGTGATTGCTGAGTTTATGTTGTGTGAGGGATCAGAGTGGTTCGGTTCTGTGTATTGTAGCATGCCTTAAAAAGGACATATTGCACTGTAGGGTCGCAGCAGTGTTGCTGACAATAGCTTGGCCTCCATATCTTTCCCCATTGTAAGTGTGGGTGGAGGCAGAGTGGTTTGGTTCAGCTATTGTACCATGCCTTAAAAGGGACCTATCGTACTGTAGGGTCGCAGTAGTGTTGCTGGCAATAGCTTAGCCTCCCCAGGCTTTCTCCGTTTTGATTGCGTGATTGCTGAGTTTATGTTCTGTGTGGGGACTGAGTAGTTCGGTTCAGCATATTGTAGCATGCCCTAAAAAGTACATATCGTACTGTAGGGTCGCAGTAGTGTTGCTGACAATAGCTTGGCTTCCCCAGGCTTTCTCTGTGATGGTAGCGTGATTGCTGAGTTTATGTTGTGTGAGGGGTCAGAGTAGTTCGGTTCAGCGTATTGTAGCATGCCTTAAAAAGGACATATCGTACTGTAGGTTCGCAGTAGTGTTGCTGACAATAGCTTGGCCTCCCCATCTTTCCCCATTGTAAGTGTAGGTGGAGGCAGAGCGGTTTGGTTCAGCTGTTGTAACATGCCTTAAAAAGGACATATCGTACTGTAGGGTCGCAGTAGTGTTGCTGGCAATAGCTTAGCCTCCCAAGGCTTTCTCCGTTTTGATTGCGTGATTGCTGAGTTTATGTTCTGTGTGGGGACTGAGTAGTTCGGTTCAGCATATTGTAGCATGCCTTAAAAAGGACATATCGTACTGTAGGTTCGCAGTAGTGTTGCTGACAATAGCTTGGCCTCCCCATCTTTCCCCATTGTAAGTGTAGGTGGAGGCAGAGCGGTTTGGTTCAGCTGTTGTAACATGCCTTAAAAAGGACATATCGTACTGTAGGGTCGCAGTAGTGTTGCTGGCAATAGCTTAGCCTCCCAAGGCTTTCTCCGTTTTGATTGCGTGATTGCTGAGTTTATGTTCTGTGTGGGGACTGAGTAGTTCGGTTCAGCATATTGTAGCATGCCTTAAAAAGGACATATCGTACTGTAGGGTCGCAGTAGTGTTGCTGACAATAGCTTGGCCTCCCCATCTTTCCCCATTGTAAGTGTAGGTGGAGGCAGAGCGGTTTGGTTCAGCTGTTGTAACATGCCTTAAAAAGGACATATCGTACTGTAGGTTCGCAGTAGTGTTGCTGACAATAGCTTGGCCTCCCCATCTTTCCCCATTGTAAGTGTAGGTGGAGGCAGAGCGGTTTGGTTCAGCTGTTGTAACATGCCTTAAAAAGGACATATCGTACTGTACGGTCGCAGTAGTGTTGCTGGCAATAGCTTAGCCTCCCAAGGCTTTCTCCGTTTTGATTGCGTGATTGCTGAGTTTATGTTCTGTGTGGGGACTGAGTAGTTCGGTTCAGCATATTGTAGCATGCCTTAAAAAGGACATATCGTACTGTAGGGTCGCAGTAGTGTTGCTGACAATAGCTTGGCCTCCCCATCTTTCCCCATTGTAAGTGTAGGTGGAGGCAGAGCGGTTTGGTTCAGCTGTTGTAACATGCCTTAAAAAGGACATATCGTACTGTAGGTTCGCAGTAGTGTTGCTGACAATAGCTTGGCCTCCCCATCTTTCCCCATTGTAAGTGTAGGTGGAGGCAGAGCGGTTTGGTTCAGCTGTTGTAACATGCCTTAAAAAGGACATATCGTACTGTACGGTCGCAGTAGTGTTGCTGGCAATAGCTTAGCCTCCCAAGGCTTTCTCCGTTTTGATTGCGTGATTGCTGAGTTTATGTTCTGTGTGGGGACTGAGTAGTTCGGTTCAGCATATTGTAGCATGCCTTAAAAAGGACATATCGTACTGTAGGGTCGCAGTAGTGTTGCTGACAATAGCTTGGCTTCCCCAGGCTTTCTCTGTGATGGTTGCGTGATTGCTGAGTTTATGTTGTGTGAGGGGTCAGAGTAGTTCGGTTCAGCGTATTGTAGCATGCCTTAAAAAGGACATATCGTACTGTAGGTTCGCAGTAGTGTTGCTGACAATAGCTTGGCCTCCCCATCTTTCCCCATTGTAAGTGTAGGTGGAGGCAGAGCGGTTTGGTTCAGCTGTTGTAACATGCCTTAAAAAGGACATATCGTACTGTAGGGTCGCAGTAATGTTGCTGACAATAGCTTAGCCTCCCCAGGCTTTCTCCGTTTTGATTGCGTGATTGAATATATGTTGTGTGTGGTGGCTGAGTAGTTCGGTTCCGCGTATTGTAGCATGCCTTAAAAAGGACATAGCGTACTGTAGGGTCGCGGTAGTGTTGCTGACAATAACTTGGCCTCCCTATCTTTCCCCATGTTGTGTTTGCGTGCTGCCTGATTTAAAACCTTATTATTTCCTATTTTAGTGGTTTTTAGCTTTTGACGTTTTGGGGTTTTCTCTACTATCGCAAATTGCCTGTAATTCGGATGTTAGCTGGCTATCGGCTAGCCGATCGTAGTTCTTCACGGCCAGGGTGGCTAGGCGGTCTTTGATGGTGGGGATACCGGCCCTATATCGTGGAGTGTTTTCATGGGTGTGTCCCATGGGGTGCGGAGCGCGACTCTAAGCGCGCAATTTTGGACCTTCTGGAGTTTTCCTATGTCAGTTTGGTTGAGGTCAATTAGGATAATTGCCCCGTATTCGAGTATTGGACGCACAAAGGGTTTGTATAATTTGAGTAGGGTGGTCTGGTTGGCTCCCCATGAAGTTCCCTTTAGCATTTTCAATAAATTAATGCGTTTGGTGGCGTTTTTCGCCATGTCGTCGGTGTGTTTGTTAGAGAACATTTTTGATCAGTGGTGATGCCCAGGAATTTCGCCTGTTTGCATTCTGGGAGGGTGTTATCCATAAGTTTTAGGTCAAAATCACGTTTATTTTTCTTGCGAGTAAAGGTGATTCGTTGGATTTTATTGGCGTTTAGCTTAATTCTCTATTTGGCACATTATTGTTCTAGGTCATCGAGAGCGCGTTGCAGGGGTTTTTGGAGCAGATTGGCCGTATTGTTAGAGTCCCAAAGGCCCTTATCATCCGCGAATTGGGAGACTTGAACACGATCCTCGGAGAAGTTAAGGTCATTTACATAGAAGATGTAAAGGAGGGGCTTAGGACGGATCCTTGGGGGTGCCTGCTTCAAGGGGGACACTGTCAGACATTTCATTGTTCACTCTGACTTTAATTGCGCGATCATTTAAGAAAGAGGGTAGTAATCTGAGCAATTTCTTGGGGAGTTTCATTTTTGATAATTTGTAGCGCATTCCATTGTGCCAAACGGAGTCAAATGCTTTTTCGACGTCTAACAGGACTGCCGCGCCTATTTGCTGATTGTTGATAGCGGTTTTCATTTGGGTGACTAGTCGGTAGACATGTTCGATGCCTTCTTTACGGTTTCTATAGGCTATTTGCCATTTATTGAAAAAATCGTTGTCTTCAAGGTGCCCCCTGAACCGATTGGTAAGGATTCGTTCGAATGTCTTACCAATGTAGCCGAGTAGGCTGATTGGGCGGTAGCTGGCTGGATCGGAGGGGTCATTGTCCGGTTTTGGTATCATGACACCGATGGCTTTTTTCCAACATTTGGGAAAGTAGCCATGGTTGAGGCATGCGTTGAACAGTTTGTTTAGTTTTTCGATTAGGGAGTATGGGCTTTGTTTTAGAATTTTGTAGCTTACTTCGTCTTCGCCGGGTGAGGAAGAATTTTTGCATTTTTTTACGACGTTGATGATTTCGTCATTAGTGATGGGGGTGGCGAGGTCATCGTCATCCCCGTCTTCTGGCTCATTATCGAATTCGGGGTCACGGTAGATATCAGGGTGTTCATTGATGAAGTCATCAATTTCGTTTATGACGGCGTCATCGTTGCCCTCACCTTGATGTGGGCGATGCGTTTTTCTTAGGAGGTCGGCAAAGGTGTCGGCCTTGTCTTTGTCAATGCGCTTAAGAGGTTTGCCTGCGGCTTTGCGGCTTTTGGTTTTTTTTTTGCCCTGTTAGGGTTTTGAAAGAGTCCCAGAATTTTTTGGCATACTGGACTCCGTTTAGATCGGCTGTTGCCTTTTCCCAGTTGGCTTGTTTATCAGCTTGGGGGGCTTTTTTGATCTCGCCATGAAGGCGGTTGTATGTTTTTTTGAGGTCAGCTTTTTTACCGGGGTCAGTTTCGGTTTTAAGAGCGCAAAGAGCTTTCCGTTTAGTTTTGATTAGTGAGAGTGTGTCGCCCTAGATAGTATTTCCCCAGGGGCGCACTTCTTCTTTTGGGCATATTTCGTTTAGGGTTGAGTTAATGATTCTCTCTATGCCCTCGCATTGGATTTCGAGTTCCGCTGCATTGGATGGGGAGAGGGGGGGGGGGGTGTTTGTGAGTTTGACATCGATGATGTCATGATAGAGGTTCCAATTAATTTTCCTAAAATTTCTGCGGAGAGTGGGGCGCGGGGGGGTGGGTACCTGAGTGGGCCATTGCCTAGCCGCAGTGAGGCATGGACGGGAGGTGATCGCTGCCTAAGTCATCATCGCCGACCCTGTGGTCATCGATGTGGTTTATCAGAGAGTCACTGGCGATAATTAGATCGAGGATATCAGATGAAAATAGTGGGTTGTTACTGATATAGGTTGCTGAGTTGTCGTTCATAACCACATGGAGGTTATGGGGTTTTTTTTGTTATTTCGAGTAGGACTTCACCGTTGGGGCTGGTTTTGTTGCAGCCAAAGTACAGGTGTTTGACATTGAAGTCGCCGAGGAAAATGCAGTGTTTGTATTTCCTCGTAAAGAAATCAAAGACAGTGTCAGAAACAATTTTGCTTGGGTCGTTATATTAACAAACAATAGCGATGTTTTTATTGTCGACTGCGATTTCAGTTGCAATCACCTCTGCATCGAGGTGATTTGTTTTTATTGTTTTAGTTTTGATGTACTGCTTTATTAGAAGAGCGACGCCGCCACCTTTAGTGATTTGTCGGTCTCTTCAAAGAGTGCTGAACCCGCTAACTGAAAAATTTTGGCTGGGTTGAAGCCAACTTTCGCAGATACAGACAATGTCTGTATCTTCGAAGTATCGACTCATTTGAAGTTATTTATTATTAACGCTTCTAGCGTTCCACACGGCTATTTGTAACTTATTCATGGTGGGGTTGATATTTAGTTACGGTGTTCAGATAAGGATAGACGGTGGTTTTAATTAGTGTTGATAGCGGCTTTTACTAAGGATTCGGAGATTTTGGTCTTCAAGAGTCGGGACGCGGATCGGCTGACATCTTGGCAGATTGTCACCCAAATTGGTGTTGACATGTTTTTGTGAAACTGAGTAGAGTACGCCCGCGATAAGGGTATTATTGCCGCTGAGATTGAACTAGATCATAAAAAAGTTGCTGTAATCTCATATTATAATGAACCGAAAAAACAGTTCTTTTAAGCAGGTACACAGAAGATGCTTTTTGATCAGCACCCCAATAACCGCTAGGGACAGTCCAACCGTTATGGAAGCAGTAACTCCCATGGTTCCTGAACATCCTCCACTCCATCCCTAAAAGTGGTCGACCACTTTAAGGGAGGCGAGCGTTGGTCCTGCGTCCCGCCTCTGCCCCTTTTTGTAAGCGCATTGCGCATCCGTTGTCATAACCCAATAGGATTACAATGCAGGTCTGCCCCCGAACCAGGGAGGTTCGTGTCTTCTTTTTGGTGGTCCCCGAAAGGGGTCGTTGTTGCTTTCCTTCAAAGAGTCCAACCAAACAGAGACAGCCTGAGGCAGATTATATTTGCCAGTGATGGCCATCACTCAATATCATCTCCGAAGTGGCAGACTATACTTGCCTGAAAAAACCAGATCGACTGCACCCTCGGGGAGAGGTAGTACCTTTGTGAGAGGACCCAACCTCTCAGATATTCAGACTAACGGTTCCTCTGTGCACACGACTTACGCGGAGGCGGCGGGGGCGTAAAAGCAACACATGAGGTGTCTGCAATGGGCACACTGAGTGTTGAGTCCTCAGTAGTCTCTGCTGACTCTGGTTTGCTGGATCCCGCTGATCCATTGAACAGCAAAGCCTTCTGCCCTGACAAGGATATAGCAGAAATGTTGGCCACGCCGACAGGTCTGGGTGATAGCCTGCCCCAATCTTTAGACCACTGGGTCAGCACCACCACATCCACTAAAACACCCAACAAAAGGAAGAAAATAAGTCTAGAGCCTGAGGTGGAAACACAAGAGTTAGCGGAGGAGGAAGGGTTCATTCACACTGTCGATACACAGCCCAAAAAAAGTGAGGAACTGCCCCTCCTCCCCCTTTGACACCTCTGCCTCCGCCTCCGGTTCAAGATCTAGTCCAATCTCAGCCTCAAAGTTAATAACCGCACCTAGCATACCACCTCTCATGGAGAAACCCTGGAATAAAGTTGTTGCCAGCAATACAAATAATCTTAATCAAAACTCCAACATCAATAAGGGGAAACGGACTCTACCCGCTTCCACCAGCGCCGTAGGAAAAAAGGGGGTAGGAATAGCCAAAGAGACAACAAAGATCACAGCTCCCCTAGATTTGTAGTTGTAGTCACCAGGGTTCACCCCGACACGCCCAGGGAACTCATTAATCAGGGGCTACAGAACTTCAAATGGGAAAGATTTACGTCAAAGGCCACAGGCAAAGCGACGTGGAAAATAAAAGCTGTATGCCCCAATCAGGAAACCAAATCAGGAATACTAGCCAATGGAATAATCATTAACAATAGACGGCACGTTGCGGAAGAATACAGATATACTCCTCCCCCGATTCAGTGCCACAAATGTCAGAAGTTCGGACACATAGCCAACAAATGCAGAGGGATCTTAACCTGCATGAAATGTGGAGGTAATCACCTCAGCAAATCATGCTGATTAGAATCCCCTTCCTGCCCCAATTGTAAAGGAAACCACCCAAGCAGCTACCGAGGATGTCCCCATTACAAGAAGGTTAAAACAAGCATAGAACTAAAAAACCTACACCTAACGAAGCCTGAAAATGCCTCATCCCCTCATGCTGTCTGCTCTCTTATCGCGGGCGCACTCTACTCAGTTTTACAAAAACATGTCAACACCAATTTGGGTGACATCTGCCAAGATGTCAGCCGATCCGCGTCCCAGCTCTTCAAGACCCAAATCTCTGAATCCTTAGTAAAAGCCGCGATCAACACTAATTAAAACCACCGTCTATCCTTATCTGAACACCGTAACTAAATATCAACCCCACCATGAATAAGTTACAAATAGCCATGTGGAACGCTAGAAGCGTTAATAATAAAAAAAAACTTCAAATGAGCGGATACTTCGAAGATACAGACATTGTCTGTATCTGCGAAAGTTGGCTTCAACCCAGCAAAATATTTTCAGTTAGCGGGTTCAGCACTCTTTGAAGAGACCGACAAATCACTAAAGGTGGCGGCGTCGCTCTTCTAATAAAGCAGAACATCAAAACTAAAACAATAAAAACAAATCACCTCGATGCAGAGGTGACTGCAACTGAAATCGCAGTCGACAATAAAAACATCGCTATTGTTTGTTATAATAACGACCCAAGCAAAATTGTTTCTGACACTGTCTTTGATTTCTTTACGAGGAAATACAAACACTGCATTTTCCTCGGCGACTTCAATGCCAAACACCTGTACTTTGGCTGCAACAAAACCAGCCCCAACGGTGAAGTCCTACTCGAAATAATAAAAAAACATAACCCCCATGTGGTTATGAACGACAACTCAGCAACCTGTGTCACTAACAACCCACTATTTTCATCTGATATCCTCGATCTAATTATCGACAGTGACTCTCTGATAAACCACATCGATGACTACTGGGTCGGCGACGATGACTTAGGCAGCGATCACCTCCCGGTCCATGCCTCACTGCAGCTAGGCAATGGCCCACTCAGGTACCCCCCACTCTCCGCAGAAATTTTAGAAAAATTAATTGGAACCTCTATCGTGACATCATCGATGTCAAACTCACAAACACTCCCCCCCCCTCCCCATCCAATGCAGCAGAACTCGAAACCCAATGCGAGGACATAGAGAAAATCATTAACTCAACCCTAAACGAAATATGCCCAAAAGAAGAAGTGTGCCCCTGGGGAAATACTATCTCGGGCGACACACTCTCACTAATCAAAACTAAACGGAAAGCTCTTCGCGCTCTTAAAACCGAAACTGATCCCGGTAAGAAAGCTGACCTCAAAAAAACATACAACCGCCTTCATGGCGAGGTCAAGAAAGCCCTCCAAGCTGAAAAACAAACCAACTGGGAAAAGGCAACAGCCAATCTAAACGGAGTCCAGGATGTCAAAAAATTCTGGAACTCTTTCAAAACCCTAATTGGGCAAAAAAAACAAAAGCTGCAAAGCCGCAAAGCTGCAGGCAAACCTCTTAAGAAGGAAGACGGTTCCTTCACGCACACCGACAAAGACAAGACCGACACCTTTGTCGACCTCCTAAGAAAAACACATCACCCGCATCAAGGTGCGGGCAACGATGACGCTGTCATAAACGAAATTGATGACTTCATCAATGAACACCCTGATATCTACCGTGACCCCAAATTCGATAACGAGCCAGAAGACGGGGATGACGATGACCTCGTCACTCTCATCACTAATGACGAAATCATCAACGTCATAAAAAATGCAAAAATTCACCCGGCGAAGACGAAGTAAGCTACAAAATTCTAAAACAAAGCCCATACTCCCTAATCGAAAAACTAAACAAACTGTTCAACGCATGCCTCACCCATGGCTACTTTCCCAAATGTTGGAAAAAAGCCATCGGTGTCATGATACCAAAACCGAACAAGGACCCCTCCGATCCAGCCAGCTACCACCCAATCAGCCTACTCAGCTGCAATGGTAAGACATTCGAACGAATCCTTACCAATCGGTTCAGGGGGCACCTTGAAGACAACGATTTCTTCAATAAATGGCAAAGAGCCTATAGAAACCGTAAAGAAGGCATCGAACATGTCTACCGACTAGTCATCCAAATGAAAACTGCTATCAACAATCAGCAAAAAAGCATTTGACTCTGTTTGGCACAATGGAATGAGCTACAATTTATCAAAAATGAAACTCCCCAAGAAATTGCTCAGATTACTATCCTCTTTCTTAAATGATCGCAAACTTAAAGTCAGAGTGAACAATGAAATATCTGACACTGACCCCCTTGAAGCAGGCACCCCCCCCCAAGGATCCATCCTAAGCCCGCTCCTTTACATCTTCTATGTAAATAATGACCTTAACTTCTCCGAGGATTGTGTTCAAGTCTCCCAATTCGCGGATGATAAGGGCCTCTGGGACTCTAACAATACGGCCAATCTGCTCCAAAAGCCCCTGCAACGCGCTCTCGATGACCTAGAACAATGGTGTGCCAAATGGAGAATTGAGCTAAACGCTAATAAAACCCAACGAAGCACCTTTACTCGCAAGAAAAATAAACGTGATTTTGACCTAAAACTTATGGATAACATCCACCCAGAATGCAAAGAGGCGAAATTCCTGGGCATTACCATTGATCAAAAATTGTTCTCTAACAAACACACCGACCACATGGCAAAAAAGCCACCAAACGCATTAATTTATTGCAAATGCTAAAGGGAACTTCATGGGGAGCCAACCAGTCCACCCTACTCAAACTATACAAAGCCTTTGTGCACCCAGTACTCGAATACGGGGCAATCCTCCTAACTGACCTCAACCAAACTAACATGGAAAAACTCCAGAAGGTCCAAACTAACGCGCTTAGTGTCGCCCTCCGAGCCCCATGGGACACACCCATCAAAACACTCCACGATAGGGCCGATATCCCCACCATCAAAGACCGCCTAGCCACCCTGGCCGGGAAAAAACATGACCGGCTAGCCGACAGTGAACTAATCTCCGAACTTGGAGCCATCTGCGAAAGCCGACAAAAGCCCAAAAATTCAAAAAGACCGCCCGGAAAAAAAGTCCACAATAAAGTGAATAAACGCTCGCGATCCCCGGCGCCTCCATATAATCTCAGACTATCCTAAATAAGCTCGCAACAAGCGAAGGGTACAACACGAAAGAAACACCCTCGGGTGTGGTTTAGTGTGCTAAACCTGTTACCCTACAGCTGCAATCTCATTTCGAGTCGGGGAAGCTCAGCCCACATAAAACGCTCGCGATAACAGGCGCCTACAAATAAACTCAAACTAATCCAAATATGGTCGAAACCAGCGAAGGGCATAACAGAAACACCCTCGGGTGTGGTTAGTGTCTAAACCTGTTACCCTCCCGCTACAAACTCACCCTCAGCCTAAGAAGGTGAGCTAACAGGCAGATTAACAGCTTAACTGTGGCCGTCTACCAGAAAGGGCTGCCTTCACCACTCAGCTAAAGATCAGATCACAAATTAAAACATAATGTGCTACTTTTATCTTTATTTATTTTTACATATTCTAATGAAAACTAATTCTGCCTTCTTCTTTTAAGCAGGTACATTATTACAATTATCCTTCTATATCTATTTACCTTTTTATATCTTACATATTCCAATGAAAACTAATTCTGCCCTCTTCTTTTAAGCAGGTACACAGAAGATGCTTTTTGACCAGCACCCCAATAACCGCTATGGACAGTCTAACCGTTATAGAAATGGTTACCCCCATGGTTCCTGAACATCCTCCACTCCATCCCTAAAAGTGGTCGACCATTTTAAGGGAGGCGAGCATTGGTCCTGCGTCCCGCCTCTTCCCCTTTTTGTAAGTGCATTGCGCATCTCTTGTCCCAACCCAATAGGATTACAATGCAGGCCTGCCCCCGAACCAGGGAAGTTCGGGTCTTCTTTCTGGTGGTCCCCGAAAGGGGTCGTTGTTGTTTCCGTCAAAGATGTCCTACCAAACAGAGACAGCCTGAGGCAGATTATACTTTCCAGTGATGGCCATTACTCAATATCGTCTCCGAAGTGGCAGAACATACTTGCCCAAAAATCCAGATCGACTGCACCCTCGGGGAGAGGTAGTACCTTTGTGAGAGGACCCAACCTCTCACACTGGTCCTCACCTGAGGGTTCAACTGACATCAGTTAAAGAGATCATCACGCCACAACTGGTGACACCTGCCGAGTACCTGAACCTGTTCCTCCTTCAACACGAGTAGACATGTGGAAATTAGTCATTAACAGTCACTGAGGGTCGAAAGAGGCTTGTTCCCCATACCATCCCTGTGCACCTTCGGCGCGTTAAACCATTCCATTCAGATTGTCATCAGATGCTAAAAGGATTATTTGTTTAAACGGGATTCATTTAAAATCAATATACATAAAGCTTGAGTCATGGCAGAGCGGATACTTTGGCCGCATAATGAAACTGATTGGAAGAAACTATCTGAAGGAGAACAACTTCCTCGACTTGACCTGAATGCACAATTTCAAAGAGATTAGTTTTGGACACAGCTTATAAAGTTGAAAGACTTTTGTTCAGAAAGAAGGGAAAAAATAGTGAGTTAATTGCAAATTTAAATTCTTATTAATTTGTGTATTTAATCAGACATTTTTATCTATTTTGTTCCCACATAATAGTATATATTATTAAGTTGGAACAAAATTGAGTAGAACATCTAATGTGACAGATGGGGAGGGGGGGGGGGGGGGGTAGTAGAAAAATTGCAGACGTCATGCCCCATTTTTCGGTTTAGTCCTTTCTTACACCCACCCACCACCTTGTGCAGTTTTTCTACTGCCATTTTCAGACACCCACCTCCTCTTTCCCATACAAATTGCGAATTGAATAGGTATGGAAAGAAGTACAGTTGTGGCGAAGTAGGGTTAAGTACCCCATAAAAATGATTGTCTAGTGGATTTGGGTTAGGACTTCAATTGTGGCAAATGGCCACAGGACAATTCAAAGAGTTCAATCAAGAAGGCAACCAGTTTCTGTGGAGTCTGTAGAAGTTCTTGAAGTACTGCAGCCGCAGCGAATGGGAGAATTCAAAACACATAAAATGTACTTACAGTTTTCTACTTTTAATCAAACCCTAAGTTACAGTTCCTACAATTTAAACTAAAATTCTCTCTCTGGTAAAACATCAAAATATAAGATACGAAATGAGACTAAGTCGAAACTATCGCGTCGTTCTTATCGCGTCCTCTGTCTGGAATTGTTGTCTGGCCTGGCAGCATTCAGCAGCGTTCTTCCACAAAATTAGGAGAGTGACTTCTGCGCGTGTTGGAAGTCCAGAGAGAAGTGAAGTCTCGGGTCTTTCCGCCGGTTTATATTCTGTTGTGAACGTGCGTTTCCGAAGGTAGCTCCTCACATATACCATCGTGTAAGGTGAAGGCTTACACCACATGATGCCACAAAACGCCACCTATACCCCAAGATGGCAGAGAGGTGTTTCGTAACCCCTCGCTTCCATTCTGGGATAATGGGGGCATCCTGTGCTATCAGTATGAATTCTCGC
Source organism: Pictodentalium vernedei (assembly GCA_031216915.1). Classification (NCBI taxonomy): domain Eukaryota; kingdom Metazoa; phylum Mollusca; class Scaphopoda; order Dentaliida; family Dentaliidae; genus Pictodentalium; species Pictodentalium vernedei. The sequence goes on along the minus strand of CM062297.1, from coordinate 576,158,697 downwards.
ACTAAAGTGACGCTGGCATGCTGTTGGTTGGTATTTATCTGTGTTTATCTAGATCGTCCGATTTATCCTCAAGGTTAGGGAGTCACTCTATGACGTCAATCGAACGTGCTATCTTGCACAATTCCCAGAGCTGAATGTTATTCTGGGTGTGTTGAGGTTAGGCCAGGTCAGTTATACAATACTAAATTCTGTCAAGAGTATTTTGATAAGGTTACTGCAGGGCAGACTACGTCTCATTTTCATGTCTCGTTTTCTGCACCATGTGTGCCGAGTATGAGAACCGAACTTGTAGGTCAATTGCACTTATGTTATGCAGTTTTAATAGGAATATCAGTAAAATACCACGATTGCATAACCGTGGCTTTAAGAGAATTTCCATAGTATGAATATCGAATATCGTAAAATAGTTTGAAGCATAGCTTCCCCTTTAACAAGAACACAGGGAACAGCTTTCATACTCATTAAAGTTTATTCACCAGAGAATTATTACCAAGTAGGACTTGGCCACTCTTCTTAACACTTAGGGAGTCAAAACTCTCAAGTGAAATTATATTAACCCTACATGTTCCATGGAGGGCATTTCGTTACAAACCTCCCAACCAAGACGCGAGGTCCAGTAATATTATCGGAGCTCGAGTCTGGATCGGGTGGATTCAGTAATCCAGGAGAATCATGTGACCAGGATGACCGATCACATGTGACCAGGATGACAATTACATGACTAAGATTGACCAGGATATTATGATCAGGATATTAACAAGACCACAAAATGATCAGAATACCGTGATCAGGATATGACACGACTGAGTGACTAGGTTTAAGGAATAAGAAATGCACTACATGGATTCTGCTTATTAACGATTGGCAATACCAGAACGCTACCAGACAACAAGAATCACCTTTTCTGTAAGGAATTACATCGTGAACCTGAAAAATTAACTGATCATATCTTACGTTCTTACATTAATTGATTGGGAAAGAATTGATAATAAAATGCCGTATAATCGAAACTATGTCTCTTCAAAGGGGTTCCCCAAAGGAGGCCAAAGCGGCACAGAGGACAACTTCGTTTTTCTTGCATCCAAGTTAACCCACAGTGTATATGCACTATTTGAGTACATCGAGGACAACGATATGCCACACGAGGCCCTATGATGTCCATCAAGCATATTGCACATTGTCTCTCATCTCCATCAACTAAATTTTGAGTGGCTTGAAAAATTCGAAGGCTTGCATACAATTCGAGCACGGATTGCAAGACTTGATAACAAAACTGGGCACTTTCCCATTCAAAAGTATGTTCCACCTGCACATGATGGAACGCTTCACCAATTAACATATGATATTGTAGGGGGTATTCTGGTATAGCAATTTGGCTAAATTCACTAGGGCGAAATGGACGGATCAGAGAAGATGAAACGAACGAATCAGTCCCATCCTGTGTTTCATACGGTATTCTTTGGTCATAGTAAGTTCCGTCCCACCGTCGATCATTCCAATAACGAATGACACTTTGACGACTTGATCATGCTGCCTCCAGTGGAGTTGCTAATCGAGCCTCACATTCGATCACCACTAGATGAGGCATCACCAGTTCTCGTCCTACTTCTGTTGTGTGGAGACAATACTGGTACAAGACCTGAGTCATAATCAGTTCTAGATGACCGGTGACTTCATTTAACTGAACCACATCCCATACACGGATACTATGCTGGAAGGCTGAAGTTCCATGTCGAAAGACCATAGGGACAGGTATGCGGTATCTCTGTATCCAGTACTCTAGTTACTCCAGAAGAAAATCTTCTGAAATTGGGTTAACTATACGGAATGCAGATGCAGAGGCCATTTTCATTTTAATTTAAGATTACTTCTAATACTAACCCTTCAGTAACTATTTACTTAGTACTTAACACTTTCACTGCTAACTTGACTGAAAATGTAAAACTAAAACACTGAGTGCAAATTATTCAAAACAAAATAAAAGTGAATGATTATACTCAAAATACACAAATATCTATATTACACTATTCTACAGCTGTGCCGTATGAACAATTCTACTTTCCCCCATTAAAGGTTCTTCGTTAGTTTTTTATTCTGTTGTTGATAGTGACGAAACTAGGAGTCACGTCTAGAATGTCACTATATAATTTTTGTTTAACTTTTGTTTTAATTTTTAATTTAATTACTTTATTTCTTACGATTCTGCTATGAGAAAATTTACAAGACAACGTCCAAAGATGACAACAGTGCCCGACAGCGCGCAGCTGTAGGGAGTCGTATTCTCTAAAACAGATTCGGATTAATTTTGGCTGGTACGGGAAGCTTGGGCTCGTTGCCGATGCCCTACTTCATGGGTGCACGGCAGTGCGGGCAAGCAGCTCTCTCATTTGCAATTGCCTTCGATCTGGCCCATGCAAAACCACAGGAATAGTGGACTTGATGCTTGCACTGGCCACACATGTACAAATCCTGCCAGGTTTGGGGTATCTCCAATAAACAAATACAGCAAGGGTCTCCGAGACCCTTAATATAAGTTTGTACTTCTCTTAATTCATTATGCTTTATAATTTGATTCCGTTCACTGAATCTCTGTAATCGTCTACCCTCGTGTCGTACGAGGGCTTCACGAAGAAGGCCATATTGTTTTTCATGTTTTTTCCAATGTATAGGTTGTCTTTACATTGCCTGGAGGAAAGAATTTTGCAGGGTTGCTTAAGTGCTGTACGTATGCATAACATTCATTTGCATCAGCACTAGCGTCATACAAACTTCCAGGATTGATTTCGTTTTCTCGGAACAGTCGAACCAATCCAGGATTGGCTATCAGGTCGGTGTCCAATGTATTTTGTCTGTGGTCATAATACCGGCCATTCCAACAATGATCATTACAATAATGAATGACCTCGTCAGGACCGGTTCCACTGGCCTCATAGGGTTCAGCAATTCTCTTTAACTCCGGGAGATGTATAAGATGAGGAAAAATCACCTTTCGTTCCTCTGAGAGGTAAAAACGGTAATAAATCTCATGTTGTAACAACTCATTATAGCCAGTGTCAGGATGTAATGTTTTGCTTCCCAGCACCAAATTAGTCTTACGCGACGACGACTCCATAAGTCATGAGGGAATACTAAACGTTGTTCTACGCTAGAAGATAACGCATGCTGGAAGGCTTCATGTTTATGTAATTCGTACATTTCTTGCTCCTCTGCAAATTCCGTAAATTCAACAGTATTTCCTGAAGCCATCCTTAAAATCAACAATTAAGAAAAATAATATCACTAATAGTAAAACAAAGGAAACCACTAAATTTTATAAGAATTATGTTTCTACACTAAAATTTACACTCAATTATTACACTCCCCTGGGTTCGTCTGCAACTTGGTGCACTCAATTAACTCTCTTTCCACCAACTTTCAAATTTGAATGCCTTGATTACTGGAGTCCTGTGTGTAACTTATCTAATACACTCCAGGAACTCTGAATTTATAATGATTTGTTGCACTGTATAACAGAATTACCAACTCTTTTAAGAATTTTTGACTATTATCAAGACAAACACAGACGACCCGTGGTCTTCATGCATCAGATTTCCAATTAAGTGTCATGCATAAAATTGGGAAACCAGATCCATGAAAATCTTATATACATAGTGTGTATAGTCTGTTTAGACTTTTCTGCTTATAATAATAATAATAATTCATTCATTATTCAATCTTCACTCTGAAGGTTCTCATTTCGTGTTGGCAACTGATAATGCCGATACACAGTGTTTGGGCCTGTTCGATAATTGAACGTTGACCCAGTGAAATGTCCAACATAATCTGGATGGTACTGTCGATAGACAACAAAGTGTTGAAAACTCCTTGGTCGTCCATCTGAGTGATATCGTGCTCGTTTTCGACGACTATAGTCACGATATCTTGCACAAAAAGAAGTAAATTCTTCTACATTTCTTGGCATGTGACATCTGTGATGTACATTGCTGGTAGTAGCCACCCGGTGACTATAATACCGCAGAGGTCCACTTATATTACCCTGTTCATCTATTTTTGGATATTGTAAATCAGGGCAATTGTATATCACTAAATATCTAGACCTATTTGCAAAAGTTAAATGAGTATCCATAGCACTGTCATGATAATATATCACTTCACGTTCAACCTCTATATATAGTATATTCATCTCAAAATCAAAATATTGACTTCCAAATTCATTCTCAAATCCTAAGAGAGCTGTATCTTTCATAAAATCTTGTTCATATGTATTGGGTCATATGATATCTCAATCAAATTCATGAGGAGAGGCCAACGGGCGAGGCATCTTAAAAAATTCGCTCCTTTCCTTGCCCATTCCCACGGTCTTGGTTGAATATCAGCTATAGGCTGCGGGACAACGTTAGTTGGTAATGGAGCAAATTGTCTTGCTTCCACATCACTTAGAGGAGGAGTATGCACTTCTAATCCGAGATCAGCTCGCACAAGTTCGTCCTGTATCACATTGATACTGGACTCGGCTGCGTCAGTCTCCAGTACAGTGGTAGAATCACAAGGCATAGAATCACTCGTGGGTGTGGTCATACTAGAAGAAGTATGTGATCCTACTGTAATGTCATAAACAAACCCACCGAGTCCATCTTGGTTCTCGGGGTCTCGATCAATAATTGCATCATGGGTCTAACAGGTAACCTTGGAGGAAGAACTAACGTTTCCATGGTATCCATTGGCGAATATGGTGGAAGTCGAATATAGTAAAATAGAATCAGTAGGGGTTTGAACACTACTTGGAGGGGTCGACAAAAGGTCGGAAGATGCTATTGAAGGTGATGCTCCTATTGATGCCAATACAGGTACACAAATATCAGATGCATTGTTATTTATATTTACATCCAAACTAGATGAATTAGTGTCTTGGAAAAGTTCTCGTGAAACGGTACTATTACTGTCTGTCCCAGTACTAACTGTACTTGAAGTTTCATCGTATAATTCATCATGTAAATTGTCACATTCATTATAATAACTCTGGTAATCAGGGAAATCATCAATTCCACTGTCAACACTAGAATCTGATTCTGCCATTGTACACTGAAACAAAAACACACAATGTGTGAACGATTGTTTTTCAGTTTTTTTGTCTATATCTAACATAGTGACGTGGACAGTGGCAGAATCCACATCATGTTGTACATGGGGATATATTGATTTCCTATTGGGTTGAGGTGAAGGTCTAAAGTTTTGAACAGCTTTTCTCATCATGTCTCTAATACTCTTAGGAGGTTGTTGTGGTTGTTGTTGTCCAGTTGGATCAGCAGGAGCTGAAGGCTGTGGTCTAGGTTCCATACTAGTATAGATTTCATCATCGGCAAATGCAAAATTAGACATTTCACTATCATCAACAGCAGAAAAAGTTGGTTTACTTTTACGGTTTCTTAACCATTTGTATACCTGTTTGTGTCTATTGGTTCGATAGCACTTCCAAAGCAGATATAGTCCTATTATTAACGCAACAGTCGCGAGAGCATAAGCCCACTTAGGGACTTCAAATGATTCCGTCATTTGTAAATTTAGCGAGTCAAGTTCATGGAGTAAGTCATCCATGGGTAAATCATCTAAATGTTCTATTCCTTTCGGTATCGTAAAAGTTGATATGTTCACTCTCTCTATGACAGGTTTCCACATCTGTCGTTGTAACAATGAGAAATTTGGTAACACCGTCTTTGTAATAATCCGAAAAGTAGAATTATCCCTTTTATGGAAATAACTTGGTAACATTAATTGACCGCTCGATGCCATACATAACGGTTTTAATTCCAAAATTCCAATTGATGGAAGAATCTGTTTTGGTTTCGGATTTCTTCGTTTCGGACACGTAATTGAGAATTGTAGTGGGACATCTGTTGTGATATACCACATTCCTTCATCGATTCTAGTACTGAATGGGAGGTCGATATTCAATCGAACTTCCGTTTGACATAATTGCGATATTTCCGGTTTCATATTCAGAAACAAGGCTAACATACAACTTGTCATCATATGTATCGTTTGTACGGCACCTACTAAAGGACAAAACAACTTATTATTATCTACACATTGGTCATGTCCTATTTCTGGGACATACGTCGTCCTTTCTTTATTAACAATTAATATGTCAGATTCAAGTGTATATATTGCTACTAATTTATTTGTGACTCGCGACACATTTTTGGTTACATTGACAAAGGGTACAGGCAAAGCCTGCACCTTGAACACCTCAAATTGCAAGTTTGAATTACGTAAGGGGATCTTCATGAAGATCACCAGTTTATCGTCATCATAAATGGCAGCCGTCGTAAGCAAATGATAGTACTGCCATAGTTCTGTTGTCAGATCTAGCGGCAACATTGACTTATCATCTAATTGAACTTTAATACTCAATAATACTGAGGTCAATAGTGAAGGATCCACTATTTTTGGTGATAATTTCTCATCAGCTAAGATATCCATTTGGTCATGTAATTCCCGCAGGGTTGTTTCTGTGGCAACTATCATTGATTCCATTCGACTCATTACAAACTCAAGCTGATGATAAGCTTGAGATACATTATTCTATCATGATTCTGAACTACTTGATTCACTCGACCTTGAAATAGGATCAGTTCGCGCGATAAATTTAACATAAATTCTCTGTTTTTAAGAATCGCTCCATGATTCATTTTAATGAAGGTTAAACTTTGTCTTTAAACATGTTGTATCTGTGCTTGATTAGTACTTAAATGTCTTAAATTATCTGCTATCCCATTTCAATCTGATTGGGACACAGTTCCGAAGAGAAAACTCAATCCTTCACCTACAAAATCGAACAAACCTTGTTTCTTCTGAGACGAGATTGTATGTCCATGTGTTCTGCGATAATCGTTCAGATCCTCTTGTACTCATGTAGTACGGTTATCTAGGTATCTGATCTCCTGGTGTATATCCGTTATGATCGATCTTAACACAACGGCAAAGGTAGAATTTTCACCATTTAATTCTACAAAAGTTTGTCGAAAAGTTTTTGCAGTAGCATCATACAAGCCAATAGTATATTTCCTACTTCTATCAAGTCTCCGCACATATTGTATAAAAGGTTGAAGTTCATAAACAAACATTGTACTCCAATCACTAGTTACCATATTTACTTCTTTCACTTTCTTAAAGATAACATTGTTTCTAATAATAGTATGTCCATCTATTATTGTAGTCAAAAGACCAACTAACAACATCCAACACAACATCTTGCTCCTACAATGAGAAAGGAAGCAAGAGTTAGCGCAATGAGTAATACTCAATTCAATTACTTTCGCTCTGACAATTTACTTCCTGGGCATAAAGGTCAGAAGGTTAATCTAACTACAAGGAGTCTCAGTCAGTTCGCGAGGCTGACAAGACTTCTAGTTTCTTTACTGAACAAATCATAACTCAATATAATTTTGTTAATCATTTGCACTTTCTCCCGTCTCTCTCAAACTTAAGGAGAGGCATCTACCATTATGTGTTTACGTATAGTTATTATTAGTCTTGTGGTAACATTTTAATCACTAGTACTCCAGGTGGTAGGTGGTATTAGCAAGGTTGCTACCATTTCTTCACCTGGTTCTTTAATCTTGTCATGATCTCTGAACACAGCTTGAATGCAAGAGATCATTTCAGTTATATCTTTACTTGGTTGTTTTGGTTGAGGCTCACTACTTTGGCCTTTTTCTTCAGTTATTCGTAATTGATCAACTTCCATCATCGTCGAATCATCTAATCGATCACTTCAATCATCAGCAATGAATCGTGATGGCTGTTGATCATCTGAATCTGAAGGAGCTCATAGCTCTTTCATATGTTTCTTGTAATCTCATACCTGTTGTACTTGTTGTCTTAATTCTGCTAGTGGAACACCATCTTCTTCTGAAGACGAATGTTCTCGTCTTTGTCTTTTATCCTTAATGAATGATGTTAAGATGGTGTTTCTCTTGAAGCCCTTGGCTATCGTCACTTTCATCATTACTGTCACTACTGCTGCTGTCTTCAGTAGTAGACTGTTCTGGTGGGGCAGCATAACGTTGTACTCATCGCTCTCTGACAGGTTGGACAGGCTGAGGCACCTCCCATTCTTGAGGTGCTTTACTAAGTCTTTCTCCATGACACTTTATTATTCTGTGAGTTAATTGATCTTGTATCTTCTAACTCACTGGACCTGTTCTCTCAATGACTTGAAATGGGTATTCCCATTTCGATTTCTAATTTTCCTTTAGATTTACCTGATAAGACAGGATCACCTACTTCGAAGGTGATATCCTTTGCTGTAACATTGTGCAATCTTCGTTGCTTTAATACTCATTTCTTTTGTGCAGCTTGTTGTTTTCTGAATGCTTTATGTTGTTCCTGAATGGCTATCTTATGGCCTTTTTCTTCAGTTATTCGTAATTGATCAACTTCCATCGTCGAATCATCTAATCGATCACTTCGATCATCAGCAATGAATCGTGATGGCTGTTGATCATCTGAATCTGAAGGAGCTCGTAGCTCTTTCATATGTTTCTTGTAATCTCATACCTGTTGTACTTGTTGTCTTAATTCTGCTAGTGGAACACCATCTTCTTCTGAAGATGAATGTTCTCGTCTTTGTCTTTTATCCTTAATGAATGACGTTAAGGGGTGTTTCTCTTGAAGCCCTTGGCTATCGTCACTTTCATCATTACTGTCACTACTGCTGCTGTCTTCAGTACTAGACTGTTCTGGTGGGGCAGCATAACGTTGTACTCATCGCGCTCTGACAGGTTGGACAGGCTGAGGCACCTCCCATTCTTGAGGTGCTTTACTAAGTCTTTCTCCATGACACTTTATTATTTTTTGTAACTCACTGGACCTGTTCTCTCAATGACTCGAAATGGGTATTCCCATTTCGATTCTAATTTTCCTTTAGATTTACCTGATGAGTATAAGACAGGATCACCTATTTCGAAGGTGATATCCTTTGCTGTAACGTCATGCAATCTTCATTGCTTTAATACTGGTTTCTTTTGTGCAGCTTGTTGTTTTCTGAATGCTTTATGTTGTTGATGAATGGCTATCTTATGAGGTTCTTCAGCTACATATTTTTCTCGAGGTTTAAGTATATTGTCGAGTGGTAAAACCACATCTCTGCCATACACCAGATAAAATGGAGAAAATCCTGAGGATTCGCTACCATTAAACCTGATGGCTGCCATAGCTTGGTTTAAGAATAAATCCCATGTTTCTAGTTCTTCTCGAGCTAGTTTCGCTAAGATGTCATTCAGCATTCTATGTAGCCTCTCTACTTTCCCGTTCAATTGTGGATGGAAGTAGGAAGTGGTTACATGATGTATTTTAAAATAATCAGTTAAATATTTCATCACTGCATTAACATTTTCTGAACCATTGTCGGTTAATATTTCTAAAGGACATCCAAATCTTGGAAAAATTTGATCTATTATCAAGTTAGCAATTGTTTCCGCCTTTTTATCAGGCACTGGAAATGCTTCAGGCCAGCCAGAATATATATCTATAAAGGTCACAATGTATTTGTTACCTGATAAAGTCTCAGGGTGTGGACCACTCATATCCAATGCTGTCTTAGCAAAGGGGTATGGAGGTCGATCAGTCTCTTGCAATGGCAAAGTGTGAGCTCTGGTGTTACGAGCTCGACACACAAGACAATTCTCTACATGTTTATAAATATGTTTATATAAATCTTTCCAATAATATTTTCTACTGATATTATTGTACACTTTGTCTATGCCAAGGTGACCTAATTCGTCATGGTATTGTTTCAATACATCTGAATGTAATTGTTCAGGTATGCACAAGCATACTCGCAGATTATCGTCAACTGTACTGATGTAATATAACACTCCCTCTATCATGAGATATCTACTACTAATGTGTGCAGGGGTATTGTTACCTTGATACTTCTTAATGATTTCTACAATCTTTTCATCTTTCTGTTGCTCTACCTTCATGTCCAAATCTTTGTAATTAATTGCCTGTGGTTCGGGCGGAACCTGAGGTTCATCTGTGATGACATGTACATATCTTTGAGGATCAATTTTGTTACTATTTATAACTCCAATTTGTAATGCTTTTTGATTTTCTACATTATCCATCTCGTACCCGGGGTCAGCATTTGCAATTCCCTCAGGTAAACGAGAAAGTAGGTCAGCACATGTACTCTTTCTACCTGGTAAATATTCAATCTTACAATTGTAGCTAGCTATCTTCAATGCCCATCGTTGTACCTTGGCATTGTTTTGCGGACTTTTCAACAAGTACTGCAAGGGGGCATGGTCTGTTTTAATAACAAACTCTGCTCCCTGTAAATAGTTATTGAATTTGTCCAAAGCATAAGAGATAGCGAAAGCTTCTTTCTCAAATGTTGACCATTTCTGTTGGGTTTCTCCCAACTTATGAGATAGAAAGACAATAGGTTTTTCATCAGGTACTCCTTGTAGTTGACCTGTTTCATCAACACATGGTTGTGCCAAAACTGCACCTACACAGCGGCCACTGGCATCTGTGTAAAGCACGTAAGGCTTTCTGGGATTTGGATACGACAAATGAGCAACTTGAGTTAAGCGATCTTTCAACTCTTGAAAGGCTTTTTTGATGTGTGTCACGCCAATGAAATCTTGCATATTTCTTTGTTAGTTCTAATAATGGTTGAGCAATCTCACTGAACCGAGGAATAAATCTGTGATAGTATGAGGTCATGCCCATAAAAGATCGCACTTCTGTTACCGTCTTCGGCGGACTCAATTTTTGAATGACCTCGACCTTCGAAGGCTCAGGTTTAATTCCATCTTTACTAATTACAAAACCAAGATAAGATGTTTCAGATTGGAAGAAGGAACACTTCTTTGCTTTTAGCTTCAATTTATGTTTTCTTAGTTGACCAAATACTTGTTTAATGTGATCAATATGAGATTTTACGTCATGGCTGAAGATCAAAATGTTGTCAAGGTAGGCTAGAGAAAAGTCCTCTAGACCTTCCAAGACGCTTGTCATGAGTGATTGATACATGGAGGGTGCATTAACGAGTCCAAACGCCATCACATTGAACTCATAGAGGCCCTTATGGCAAACAAAGGCCATCTTGGGTCTGTCTTCTTCATCCATCTTGACCTGCCAGTAACCTGACTTCATGTCAAGAGTGGTAAAGTATTGACATCCATTCAACAAAGTAAATATGTCCTCAATTAATGGAAGCAGCCAGTTCATAACTTTCGTGACCTCATTAAGCTTGCAGAAATCCATGCAGAAGCATTTCGAGTCATCTTTCTTGTCTACGAGCAAGCACGGAAAACTCCATGCACTATTTGATCTTCGGATAATTCCTGATTGAAGCATCTCTTCAAGTGCTTCATTCATAATTTTTCTCTTAAGTAATGGAACTCTATATGCTCTACTTTTTATTGGTGGTGCATCACCAGTGTCAATGCGCATCTTAACTGTATCTGTCTGGGTTAATTCCTTATCAGTTTTGCAAACAAGTCTCTATTATTGTTGATGACTGGCATCAACAGGTGCCATTTGTCTTCAGGCACCTGTAGGTCAGCATCTGTGATCTGGTCTTCAGGTGTATTTTGAGTTAAGATCTGATTAACTTCTAAGACTTTTTCTTCCTGTTCTATTGGCTCAAGTTTTCCAATCAAACACCTCCTCTTTAAGGTGTAATGTTTGTTGGTACTGTTCACCAACAGTACAGGTATGGTTTCATTTTCATTAGTTACTATACCATTACTGACCAAGAGGCCAGGCTGTTCAGCCACGTGACCTTTAGTCAAACCATGATGTTCCAAGTATTTTGTATCAATGACAGATTTTGCACTGGAAGCTTTTGCTGTACACAAACAAGTGGACTGTGGTTTAAGTTCAACCTGATTAATCAGTCGAGTAAGACAACTCACCTGTATGTCTTGAACATTGGGTACATAGTGACCATCTAATCTCAATTTATGAAATTCCCAATATAAATTAACTCGATTGCCCCTAATCCAGTCCATTCCTAACAACATGCTTCGATTCAATTCATTTATCACTAAGAACTCATGCACCTGATAAATTCCTTGAATATAAAATTCAAGTCTAACTTTTCCTCGAGGGATTGTGTCATTCCCAGTAATACCTGAAATGCGAGGCAAAGTATTTTTATCACCAACTAATTTCGGTCGGCGTTTAATATTTTTCCAAAATTTTGTACTAATACAACTTGTCTCTGCCCCTGTATCCAATAAGGCACATACTCGCTGTCCTTGGATGTTCACTAAGACACTATTCAAAGAAGCAGCTCCATAATTTATGGTTATGGTTTCCGGTTGAGAATTTCTAAGTTTTTGTTGCTGTTGTTCCCCATTTGGGTAATCATCATTGTTTGATAAGTGATTTCCCCTGGTTTCCATAGAGTTTTTCACTTCCTGTTGACATGGGTTTTTCCCATTATCTCCCTTTGGGTTTTTCCTGTTTTGTTGTTTTGGGTTTTTCCCAAGTGATTGATCTTGGCTCCTTTTTCTCAGATTCCTATTTCCTGTTTCCAATATTTCCTGTTTCTGCTGGTTTATTGAAGCACAACCCTGCTTACCTGGTTGATTATCATAAGCATTTTTCATATAAATTGTAATATCCAGGTCTACATCTACAATGTGTATCTGTTTTAATTGTTTAGTGGTGAAGTTTTGTAGAACCTTAACATAAACATCTGCACACTTCTGTTTAGGTACACCATATATCCCACTACTAATCAGTGGGATAGCTATATTTGTAAAATTTTTGTTATCACAGACTTGCAATACTTTCTGTACAGTTCTGTATAATACATTTAAACATTTATTTTTATCACTATAATCATTCCAGCATGGTCCTACAGCATGTATTACTTTTAAACATGGCAACCTTCCACAAGTGGTAGTCATATTCTCACCTACTGGAAGATCTCCATGCTGTTGAATATATTGTTGACATTCTTGTTCAAGGGCTGGTCCAGCTCCAAGAGCTATAGCTCTGGCAACACCTCCGCCATGGGTCAATTGGCAGTTAGCCACATTCACCATAGTGTCAGCAGCTACCTGAGTTATACCAGACCTGTATACTTTCACTTCCAGACCACTGGTGGTCTGATAGCTGAAATGATTCTGTGAATTGAACTTTTCATGCTGACTGTCCTTTACAGGGCAGCCATTTTGTGAGTTGGCCTTGAGTTTCTTTGGCCTACCAGTCAGAGGAATGGTTGTAAATTTTACTGTACAATTTTTCCTATTATGTGTGGTCTGTCCACACCTTGTACATTGAATGGCTTTGCTTTTCACTGGAGGAGAATCATGTTTGGTTCTCCTTGTTTGAGACTGAGTACTTGGCTTTATATTACATGTTTTATTACCCGTATTTCCACCAGTCTTGTTATTTACAATTTTATTTGTCCACATATTCATACATTTATTTTGTACATTATTTATCACTTCTCCCTGGTGATTTTCACTTTCACTTCTGTTGGGAGCATGTGACTTCTCATTAACTCTGCTCATTGCCCCATATGGGCAGAGTTTCCTTCGTTTGAATTTACTCGGCAATCGCGAGCGAAGCGGTTTGGCTTCCCACAGCAAAAGCAGCAAAAGGTCACCCCTGGTGACCTTTCACCTGCTGGTTGAATATCAAGTGTTCTCACTTGCTTGGTCAAGTTTACGCGACAATCACGTTTCACATGGCCGATGCGGTTACAGCGATTACAAACCGGACGTGTAAATCGTATCAGTTTCTGATATCTGTCATAATTTTGACTTCCCCTATTCCAGTATTGGTTGTTATACTGATTTTTATTCTGATTCTGATATGGAGGTCGCGCATAACCACCACTGTAGTTCTTAGTATATTAACCTTATGGCACCGGCGCGCTACACTTATGTCCATGGGAGTTTCATCTCTTGTCTCCAAGGGGAGATCTACAGGTTCTTCCTGTTTGTCTATGGGATCGCGAAATACAGGGTCCCGATAGCGCTCATATTCTTCATACTGTCGTTCAAATGCTTTTCCAAAGGGCACTTTTCCTTTGGAAGCCTCAGAGCGTGCGCGAAATTTGATTTTCGTGGCATTTTCGAATAATGCTTGACTAACAGCATTTTCTAGCATCTTTGGCATGCAACGGATCAATTTCATCCAAACATCGGAGTCATACAACCCGTCACAAAAGTAATCTGAGAGTTTTTTCTGGATGGTGGGGTTGTCAATCTCCTGATCAAAGGCGTGTTTTGCAAGATCAAGCAGTTGCTCAGCATATGAGACAAGGGTTTGATTTTTCTCCTGTCGCATATGGCGCAACTGATTGGTAGCCATGGATTTATCCATAGTGGCGCTATAGCGACTTTTTAATTCGCCACACAGTTCGGATCAAGGCATTTCAGGAGTTTTCTTCATTGTTCTTAATATAAAATCGGCGACTACAAAGTCACTGGTTGGAGCGGCGATCTTGGGTCGTCGCTTCTCTTCAATATCATTAGTCTCACAGAAAATGTCAAAAGATTTTATCCAACCTCGAAAGTTTAAGGGGTTCCCGTCAAATTTCTTAATATGGGAATGAATTGATTGGGCCTCGGTAGCGTTAGCAGTCTTTGCATTACCCTTTTCACTTTGGCGCACGGTCTCATGAAGGTCAATGATGGCAAAGGACGTTGGGTCCTTGGCCCTTTTTTCAGCGTCTGCCAGTTGTCTTCTTAACTTTTGCTGCTTTGTTTGCACATTAGGTTGAGCAGCAGCCAGATGTAACTCTAAATCAGCTTTCTGTTTTCCCATTTCTGCATTTACTTGGTCGAGGGTTGTCTGCGTTTGTTGGAGTGTTTGTTGTGAGGCAGTATGCTGCTGCGACAAGCTGAGAACTTGGTTGTTCATGTCAGTAAGTCGCTGTTCATACTGATTCCTTTGACCCTCACTTTCTTGTCTTATTTGAGTCAGTTCATCGAACAACCGTTGCTCTCTTTCTGTCTGCGGCGTAGTCATTTTCAATTAATTTACTAATACTAAGTTAATTTTACAATTTTTCTGCTGTTGAAGAATGCAAAATGAACAAAATTGCACCTATCTTTCTAGAGCTGTAACTGTTGAAACACACGTGGTAGCCTTTTCAGAATTTCCTCGAATTCATCGAGATTTTTCAATGCTCCTTGAGTTTCCATTTTTCCCTGATGTTCTGTCAAAAGTTCTATATATCTGATGAGCAATGCTCGGTGTGACCAGTCGAGTGTGGCTTGAATATGGAAGCGATTGGCGGTCGGCGTCAGAGTAAATAACGGCACATTGGACATTCAGTCGGACATGCAGGCAATTCCACCATGGAGTTGTACCAGTAAATTTTCGACCATTGGGTTCAGAGGGTGCTGTCTGCTGCCTTATAAGTGTCTGCTGCCAGGCATACAAATTACGACGGCTATAAGCAATAGCAAAAAGTTCTCACAAGTTCACTGTGCTCGCCAGCGGCAACGATTTTGAGTCAATTTAGGCTTCACTGGGTCCATTAGGGTCAATAGATGTTTTTAGTATGTTCACCCGATCGTATCAAGAAAGTTAGAAGTCAGAGTCCACATCCTGACAAATGTCACCATATAAACTGGCCTGTGGCGAAGTAGGGTTAAGTACCCCATAAAAATGATCGTCTAGTGGATTTGGGTTAGGACTTCAATCATGGCAAATGGCCACAGGACAATTCAAAGAGTTCAATCAAGAAGGCAACCAGTTTCTGTGTAGTCTGTAGAAGTTCTTGAAGTACTGCAGCCGCAGCGAATGGGTGAATTCAAAACACATAAAATGTACTTACAGTTTTCTACTTTTAATCAAACCCTAAGTTACAGATCCTACATTTAAACTAAAATTCTCTCTCTGGTAAAACATCAAAATATAAGATACGAAATGAGACTAAGTCGAAACTATCGCATCGTTCTCATCACGTCCTCTGTCTGGAATTGTTGTCTGGCCTGGCAGCGTTCAGCAGCGTTCTTCCATGAAAATACGAGAGTGACTTCTGTGCGTGTTGGAAGCCCAGAGAGAAGTGAAGTCTTGGGTCTTTCCGCCGGTTTATATTCTGTTGTGAACGTGCGTTTCCGAAGGTAGCTCCTCACATATACCATCGTGTAAGGTGAAGGCTTATGCCACATGATGCCACAAAACGCCACCTATACCCCAAGATGGCGGAGAGGTGTTTTGTAACCCCTCGCTTCCATTCTGGGATAGTGGGGGCATCCTGTGCTATCAGTATGAATTCTCGCACTAAAGTGACACTGGCATGCTGTTGGTTGGTATTTATCTGTGTTTATCTAGATCGTCCGATTTATCCTCAAGGTTAGGGAGTCACTCTATGACGTCAATCAAACGTGCTATCTTGCACAATTCCCAGAGCTGAATGTTATTCTGGGTGTGTTGAGGTTAGGCCAGGTCAGTTATACAATACCAAATTCTGTCAAGAGTATTTTGATAAGGTTACTGCAGGGCAGACTATGTCTCGTTTTTATGTCTCGTTTTCTGCACCATGTGTGCTGAGTATGAGAAGCGAACTTGTAGGTCGATTGCACTTATGTTATGCAGTTTTAATAGGAATATCAGTAAAATACCACAATTGCATAACCGTGCCTTTAAGAGAATTTCCATAGCATGAATATCGAATATCGTAAAATAGTTTGAAGCATAGCTGCCCCTTCAACAAGAACTCGGAAACAGCTTTCATACTCATTAAAGTTTATTCGCCAGAGAATTATTACCAAGTAGGTCTTGGCCACGCTTATTAACACTTAGGGAGTCAAAACTCTCAAGTGAAATTATATTAACCCTACATGTTCCATGGAGGGCATTTCGTTACACAGTTCGCTGATAAGTTTGATTCCTCCAGTGATTCCAGGTACTTGTTACAACTTTTTATTACCCAGAAAGGTTAGTTTCACTTCCTGTTTGCAAAATGAGGCTTCCAAAATCTTTAAAAATTCATCCAGAACAACTCAATGTCCATGAAAGTATGAATGATGGCCTTAGATATGGCCAACCCCATTGCCCCTGATTGGATGTAAAAAATATGTTTCAATTATTCCTCTGATTTACACCATAGGAATAAGCTAAAAATGACAAAAAGTTTATTAGTTCATTCCACTCTGATCCATTTATTTACTTTTTTACTTGATTCTGGCAGGAGTCTGCTTGTTTGATTCCATAGGCCTAAGTGACTCCAAGTACTAACCTTGTTAGTATGGTATATTTATTGTTTGTTTATTTTTGCCCAATTCTCAATTAAAAATCAATTGAAAATGATATTTGTCAATTTTCCAGAATCTCAGGTTAACAATGACACATGTGGTAAAGTCTTAATTCACAATAATAGCTATATTTTCTACTCAAAGTTTGCTAAGCACGACTATCACTAAAAAGTGTATACCGAGTCCGAGCCCAGAATTGGTGTATACAGAAATCAATTATTCGAATATCTCATTCTTGCCGAGGTGTTGACGAGATATTTTTATCTATATGTCGTATAAATCCATCTTCTTTCGAATTAGTGAAAGAAAATCCATTTTTTTTCATTTTTCTGACTTATATCGTGAAAAATGTCTTTCAAACACGCTAAAAGCGGTTCATAAATACCAGAACCGCACAGACCCCCCCCCCCCCCCCCCCCCGAATTCCCCTCTAAATTACATTTGCGCAGTACTTTATGATGCAGTATGTTTATTTTATGTAATAATCCTTGCAGGAAAGAAGACCAGAAATAAATTCATTCTTATAGTCGCTTTTGTCTAGGAGGTTCTGGGGGGGGGGGGGGGGGGGGGGTTCTGGTATTTAGTATTTTTCTCCTAAATATCAGAACTCCCCAGAGCCTCTCAGATTTTCCCCAAAGAAGCTCCTCTAAGTTATATTTACACATTGTTTTCGAAGAAAAAATTCCATTTCCAGACTTTTTTAGCGTTCTGTGGAAAACTAAAACATGATTTATTCTCAAATTCGCTCTGATTTCAGCTGAACATTTAAAATTTGGTCAAGGGAGTTAACTCGGAATTTTGCATTCACTGATTGATTTGGCTAATCGAACTCGAGCCAACATCATTGCTCGAGTGACGAAAATCTTCAACTTGTTAATAGTTTATAGTACGTGAAATGCATCCAGTAAATTAGGTCTGGATCTCGCTGAAGACTCGGACCAGACCTAATTCGCTGAACTCATTCTGTAAATTTCTAGCACTCAGCGAGTTAAAAAGTATCATGGTATTATATTTAAACACCATGGTATATCAGAAATACCCTGGAATATCATGGTATTTGGGGCATACACATGGAAGTCACTCGAAAAGTGAATATCAAATACAATCAAATTAAATGAAACTAAGTTTGACTTCTTTCTAACCAAGGCCGTTTCCATTGACTTTGTTTTTTTATAATAATTCGGTGTAAATGGGTGTGATTGGGCAGTATTGTGTATTATTGGGAAAATAGAAGTGCCATTACGTAACCACCTCACCAAGCAAAATGTTGATCGCAAGTTGCAAATGCCGACACAGGTATGAATTTGTTAATAAATTCAATTTCAGTTCCCTATTGAATGTTAAAAGAAACTGGAAATGGAATATTTTCCCCGAGAGCAGCGCGTAAATGTCATTTAGAGGGTGTTTCTTGGGAATTCTGTACGGTTCTGGGGGGTTCTGGTATTTAGGAGAAAAATACTAAATACCAGAACCCCCCCTCCCCCCCCCCCCCCCCCCCCCAGACAAGGGCGACTATAAGGATGAATTTACTTCTATTCTTCTTTCCTGTGAGGACTATTACATAAAATAAACATATTTTATCGTGAAAAACGGCGAAAATGTAATTTAGAGGGGGGTTCTGTGCGGTTCTGGTGGGTTCTGGTATTTAGAAGGACCCCTAAAAAGTGTGTACAGAAAGACTATTTGGTCACGTGATTTGTCTCTTATTATGATCGCCCCAGTCGTTTCAATCGATAATAACTCGATAAATAATTTGTGTGCAACATTAAAATTTGGACACACGTTAGAAATATACGAAACAAAATTACTACCGAAGTTTACAGGTGTAACTCGTACCAGCTTCCTTCCAGAACTTGCCGAAAATATAAGATTCATAACACCGCCGATCAAAATAAGAGACGAATCACGTGACCAAATAGTCTTTCTGCACACACATTTTAGTGTGTTTGAAAGCCATTTTTCACGATATAAGTCAGAAAAATGAAAAAAATTAGATTTACATTCACTAATTCGGAAGAAGATGGGTTTATGCGACATATAGATAAAAATATCTCGTCAACACCTCGGCATTAGGGATTTATTAGAATAATTGATTTCTGTATACACCAATTTCGGGCTCGGACTCGGACTTGGCCTCGGTGCACACTTTTTAGTGATAGCCGCTAAGCACCAAGTATATCCAACTACCCGGTACCTGTTTCACGTTTTAGTTGAAATACTGTAATAAAAAGTGTATATATTTTTTATTTAATTATATCTTTAATGATTTAAGTACAGAAATTAAGATTTTATTTGTGTTTGACATTATTTTTTAGCTTTTGAATACGATAACCATGGAAAATGGATATTATCGGTAAAAGAGGAATTTTTTTCAAATTTGCCCAAAAGTTGATGCAGCGAACTGCCATACCAGTTGGGTTCAATATCGAGTCTGAAACCCATTATTGTTAATTACAGCTTGACAGCGCCTTCTCATGCTCCCAATCAGGTTCCTGATGGTTCTTTGGGAGATGTTGTTCTATTCTTGGACCAGCGTGACACCAAGCTCCTGGACACTTCTTGGTTGGACTGGCCGGACGGGCTGAAATTGCAAGCTGCAACTCATTCCAGACATGTTCGATTGGATTCAGGTCAGATGATCTTGCTGGCCAGTCCATACGCTCAATCCCCTTCCTCTGTCGGTACTCCCCGACAGCATGGACAACATGGGGTCGGGCATTATCATCCATCAGAATAAATCTATCACCCACTGCTCCTGCATACAATCTGACATGGACATCCAGGATCTCATCAATATACCGCTGTGCAGTCAATGTACCACGTTCAAGAACACAGAGCTCTGTACGTCCATCCCTGCTGATGCCGCCCAAGACCATGATTGACCCTCCACCATAGCGGTCAGCTCAGTAACGTTGGCTGCATGGAATCGCTCTCCTGGTCTTCTCCATACCCTAGAACGCCTATCTGTGTGGTCAAGGCAGTGCCTTGACCCATCTGTAAAAAGGACAGGTCGCTAATCTTCTCTGGTCCATCCAACGTGGCTCACGGATCATTCATATCTTATATCAATGAGTTGCTGCTTGCAATTTCAGTCCGCCCAGTCCAACCAAGAAGTGTCCAGGAGCTTGGTGCCATACTGGTCCAAGAATGGAACAACATCCCTCAAAGGACCATCTGGAACCTGATTGGGAGCATGAGAAGGCGTTGTCAAGGTGTAATTAACAATAATGGGTACATACTCGATACTGAACCCATATCAGTTCGCTCCGTCAACTTTTGGAAATTTGAAAAATTTCCTCTTTCACCAATAATATCCATTTTCCATGGTTATCGTATTCAAAAGCTAAAAAATAATGTCAACCACAAATAAAATCTCAATTTCTGTGCTTAAATCATTAAAGATATAATTAAATATAAAATATATACACTTTTCATAACAATATTTCAACGAAAACGTAAGGAAGGTTGTTGGATATACTTGGTGCTTATCAAAGCTTGAGTAGTATATTTTAAAAACCTTTTTGTCACGACTTTTTCTTCTTTAAGGTTAGAATTCGGTGCTTCTACTTCCCCAATTTCGCGATAACTTAATGGTGCCACTTCACAGTTTTACCAAAATGAAGCCGCAAGAGGCAAAGAGATCAAAAAGACCGCTAGAGATCATAGGCAATGTTATGGATAACCCCCCCCCCCCCCCCCTCCCCACCACCAATCAACAGACGCTTTCTATGCCTTGCGGTATACTCGACGGTCAATATGTATCTGAAGTTTGGTAACGACATTATAACTTTAAGACATAGAATTTTGTTTCTAGTGCATAGCATGACTTCAGATTTGCGGACTTACATTTTTGCAATTAGAGACAAAGAGACCGATTAATCTAGTAAATCTACGAGAACTAGAGGCCTATAATATAAATTATTCGGCATCGGAGGGTTGCCCAAAATATATATACTACGTTTGGTAACAGTATTATGACATGGCTCTGGCAGAAATAGGGGGAGGCGCCAGGGGCGCCCCCTGGATCCGCCCTTGGTTCTCATATGACAAGGCTTTGGTTTCCCCTGTGCTCCCAACTACAACAAGACAGGGGTATGTTCGGAGGGTGTGTTCGATTGAATCGGAGTATCACGAATTACCACAAACAACCCGACAAGTTTCACTGTTTCGAATTCTTACAGAATTATCTGCTTCTATCCATATATGCAATAGTTTTCGTCTATCTGACCATGTTCCTTTGCCCTGGTGTATACTCCAGTAGAGTAGAAGAGCCTATTAAATGGAACAGCTTTACTTATTATTACTATATTTAGCTTTTCTGGTCTATTCTTGTTAGTTATGACCCTATTCTGAGTACTCTTGTTGTTTGTTTTATTTATCTACATCATTTATATAAATTATAACTAATCAATCAGATTGCTTGATTTCTCATAATCTGTATGCAGAGTTATCTCCCTTGTGTATAACAAAAGCATTCCCAAAGCCAATAAGCTATCGAGCTGTTACTGACAAGTAATTTCTCGAATGACTCGAAGCACATCGAGCAAATGAGCTTTAGAGTAATTGCTCGTTCGAGTGACTAGCACATATTGCTCGTCGACTCATTTCAGTATTTGAGGATACCTATTGCCCGATATTGTATTATTTGAGGATACCTATCGAGGATACCTTTTATGGGATACTTTTTTGAGGATACTATTACCTGTACCACAAGACATACCTATCCCAAATATCCCTTATAAGCCCAGAGAGCCAAGAGAGTAATTGCTCCATGAGCAATTGCTCGAACTACTCGAAGCTTATCAAGCAAATGAGCCTTAGAGCAATTGCTCGATCAAGTGACTCGACATACTGCTCGAACGACTCGAATCCCATCGAGCAAATGAGCTTTAGAGTAATTGCTCATTCGAGTGACTCCTTGAACGACTCTTCGCCTCATGTCAGAAAAAGGGATTCTAGGGCCTATAAGAGATTCCATAAGTAGGGCTTTTTTCTCAAATAAGCCAAAGAGCCAAGAGAGTATTTGCTCCATGAGCAATTGCTTGAACGACTCGAAACCCATCGAGCAAATGAGCTATCGAGTAATTGCTCGGTCGAGATATCATGGAGCAATTACTCTCTTGGCTCTTTGGCTTATTTGAGAAAAAAAACAAGATGCGACAAAGGTGTGAAATCAATTAGCTGTCTATCTGAGGAAGAATGTCGCTGAGGAAAACAGCGAAATTTAGGTTTAAGAGGATGGCAAGCGCCTATTTTAATCGTGTGTAAAATTGTATCCACGTCTGATGAGTATTTTAGTGATAAATAAAGATTATAAGCCATTATTTGGATTGACAAACATGCATCAAACTCTCGCTTTGGATTCCGAGGACGCATCACGGCGAGTCGGGGACAAACCGTGATCTACCCTTAGAAAGCGGAGCAAGACTCGGATACATGTAGCATATTGTACACCCACATAATGATAATAATCTAAAGATCTTAAAATATAAGTCATTAAAGCCCAGTTTAAGCTTTCCTGAAAACTTTCCCCGAACAAGCTCACCCTCCACCAACGCGGGCTCCCACTAACGAGAGAGGACAACCAAGCGCGTAGCCAGGAAAAAGTTTCCTGGGGGCGATAACTGGTGGGGGGGGGGGGGGGGGGGTTATAGCCATCAGATGCGCGAAAGGCGGGTGGGGGAGGTCTGGGGGTCCTTCCCCTGGATTTTTTTTTTTTGGGGGGGGGGGTATGGGGAAAATTTCCCAGGAAAATTTTAAAATCTAAGTCTAACTACTGGCGGGAAACATTTGGAAGGGGGTACAGCTACATTTTGGGGAGGGGGGCACCTGCCCCCTGTGGCAACGACAAATCCTGGGACATCTCCACCCACAGACTCTAACCAACGAGCCCCATCCACCCCCGGTTCTTTCCAGGAAACACGTTCCGTGATGCAGCAGGCCTAACCGCTTCGCGATAAATGTTAGCCCAATAATATTAGCCTTCACCGGTGCGACATATTAAAAAATAAAAAAATAATAAATCAGAAGTGAATAAAATTTTACAAACGAATAATATATACCCACACATACCTGCATATGCACCCTCAACCATTTTTATCTTGTATTTCCTATTATTTTCTCTTCTGTTCGTTTATGTTCGTTTATGTTCGTTTGTGTTCATTAAATAGTAGGACCGTATCAGACACACGCTTCATATTTTGGTTTCAGTTTAGTAGGTAACTCCACGAACTTGCCGTGTACATCAGAACGAAGACCAGTTTCAAATCATCTGCTATTTTAATTAATCTAATCAATCAATTATTCTATTAACACATTCGCGACTAAACTGTCGTTGTCTCTGGCATAAAAATGTAAATTGTATCAAACTACAAAGTTCATACCTTCATTAGCTGTGGCGGCATTCAGGTTCCTTCTTGTGGAAAGTTTCGTGTTCGTCAGGAGTCCAGAGACAACTTGCTTAAGCAGTCAGAAATTGGTGCTTGTATACACCAAATGTCTGATGCAATACCTGGGGTACGTGACGAAAGTCAGCAAATTCTTCCCGAGTTTTGTGGAATTTAGGGGAAGTCCCTTGACGTGGCGGCCGCCATTTTGTGGAATCTATTACTACCATGCAGACTGTTGGTTAGTTTGCATGCAGTCCATGGAATATCGGCTATAAAATAGTATCTTGCCGGACGTCAGTTAACCGACAGAATGTTCTGGTGACTTATGCAATTTTGCAACTCAGCATCCCCAGATATCCGGTGAGTCTCACCAGGTACATGTTATGTTTTGTTGGACAGTTCAAACCCCAACATCCCATGAATACTCCCGATTATTATTGTTCCTTCTATCAACAAATCCTACAATTTTACTGCTTGTTGACAATAGTGGCCTGCAAAGGTATGCCCAATATTGTCAACAGAACATCTGGCGTGTACCCACAAAGTACGCCAGTACTCTGGTCGCCAGTTTAATACAATTCCATGTGATTTATTGTCATGTTCAATTTTCTGTTAATACTGTTAATAAAACTTGAGTCCATGTTTCCAAATAAATCCCCATAACACTTTCATGAGCTCGAACTCCTTACCCGCGCTTGCGAGCTTGATGAGCCCCCGTGGGCTCACTTCGCAACATTCCTCCCTAACCGAGGATCAAAGCACAGAGGGACTTGATCACTTCCAAAGGAAAACGATTTGCAAAGAAACAACACAGGGTTAATGGAATATATGTCGGAAGGACAGTGAAAGGATGCCGCTCACAAATCAGATATCAATCAAATAAATTGCACTTTTTTTGTTAATACCCAAGATTTATCCTGACCAGGATTCTTTACCCCAATAATCAATAAACACTAATAACACGTGCATCGGTACTGAGGAACACAGACTTCTCACACTTCACACAAGAGTAGTATTCTGTTTGGACACAGGAACATAAAGGATGCAATGAATTTGAAGAAATGATTACTCGGCATCTGCAATGTTTATTTTCCAAAAGCACATTGTACAATACAATGCTACTCACCTTTACTGAAGAGTTAGTCACTCACAGGGAGCGCGGTGGCTCTGTAGGTAGAGGTGCAGGCTGCAAGCCGAGAGGTCCTCAGTTCGAATCCCACCTGCGGCAACCGCGTTGTGTCCTTGGGCAAGACACTTCATCTCCATTGCCCGTGTGGGGGCACGATGACGCCGTGTACTACGGCGTACTGCACGTCGCTGGTACGCATGTCTTCAACCAATCTAACCCTGCCTGTGCTGCAGTGCGGAGTTACGATGTTGGGGAGCTGGCAGCTGCTCGTCGTTGCTCGGTGGTTCTCTCCGGGTACTCCGGCTTCCTCCACCCGTAAAACTGTCACGGTCATGATTAGCCATTGTGCATAAATATGTGACCTTAAACGTCAATAAATAAATAAATCAATAAATAGTCACTCACAGCGTAGAAAGTTATTGCCTCTACTCTGTTAAAGTCTCTGAGTACATGGAGTCTGTAAATCAATATATCACATTTTCCCGGGAAGAAAAAGGAATGTTGAGATACATGGGGGATTACACATAGTCATTCAAATAACCTGGGGGTTGTCTTTCACGTTGAGGGTACCTTCATAAAAATGTTGAATCATATGAAGGTTGATCATTAACTAATCGGGGCCAGTTAAAGGTGTTAAAACTTGATGCATTGCCAGTTTCACTACCCGTTGCAGATTGATTTTGACAAGGTTTCAAGTTGAGTGCGTATTTGACAATCCTGTTAGTGTGTCACTTTTGCCCATTACGAACAGATACGATATCATTTTTGCCATCTGTAATTACGGTCGGTTCAGAAAACTTAGAACTCAATCCGTGGCCATGCCTGACCATACCAAGATTGATTCTTACTGAATCACCAATATGAAAATTGTGCTTTTTAACTTTCTTTTTAGTATCATACCAGTTTTTCATTTTAAGCTGGCTATTTCTAATGTTCTGAAATATTTTTTGTATCTGTATTATCAGGCACTACCACGTTATTAGGTTTGAATGAGGTCAATTAGTCCTCATCTCTCCCCCGGTCATAATGTAGTGTGGGGTAGAGTCAGTAGTAGAGTGGGTAGTTGAGCAAAGAGTCATTAAGAGGAGTCTTAATGCCTCTTTCCAGCTATCAGTATCTTTAATATTTGATTGCAACAAGGATTTTATAGTACCATTTAATCTTTCAAAACAGCCGTTGGCCATGCGATAGTAACTTGGAGTTCTGACGTGCTTTATACCATTTGGCTGTAGGAAGGTTATAAACTCATGACTCAGGAATTGAGGACCATTGCCCATAGTAATGGACTCTGGTAATCCCCAAACAGAGAACTTGGTTTTCAAAAACTCAATTATTTTACATCAGTGAAAAATTTTTCAGGCCATTTACTGTAAAAGCATATCATGTTCACCAAAAACGCATGCTCTGGGGTGCGGTTGCAAATGGACCTTGAATGTCTATAGCTAGATGTTGCCAAGGTTTTTCGGGTATATGTCTTAACCTGAAAGGTGTAGGAGTACCTTTTGTGCTTTTATCGCTGTCTGCACAAACACACAATTCCGACCAAAACTCTCTATTTCGCTACTCGTTCCTGGCCAGAATGAAGAGTCACGTAATCTCTGCTTCGTCTTAACTATGCCTACATGAACAAATTGCATAACGGTTTTCCGTAAGCTTACAGGAATGAATGCACGATTACCATAACCGATGCAATTAGTTCCAAAAATGAACAAATTATCTTTCAACTTGTAATATGGAATGCAATCTGATGTAATTTCTGCTTTCTTTGGCCAATGACCTGTTAAATATTGTACAACTTTGCTTAAAACTGGATCTCTTAGTGTTACTGATTGCAAAACTATGAGTGATATAAATGTCGGCTCCACAAGAACGGAATCGACACTCTCCTCATCCACCGTAAGGCAATCGTGAACACAGGTATAATGGTCATCATTCAAAGTTCTCAAACGAGACAGTGCATCTGCAACGACATTCAGGTGTCCTTTCTTGTGCTGCATTTTAAAGTCGTAATTTAAGAGAATAGCAGCCCATCTAGCTGTTCTGGCAGGATTGTGACCAGAGTCATGCGATGACTGAAGTAATGTCACAAGAGCACTATTATCTGTATAAAGTGTGAAGTTTCTGCCCTGTAGATGCCTGTCCCATTTGTGGACCGCCCATTCACATGCAAGGGCTTCCTTCTCTCCAGTACTGTATAATTACGTTCGTACGTAAGAATTTTTGAAGCGAAAGCTACGGGTTGCAATTTGTCTTCATTTGT